>JAZKJV010010987.1:0-629045 GCA_037367405.1 Ottelia alismoides | reverse complement strand
TGAGATTCGTCATTTGAATCATCAACATGGATTGCGAGGAGCACACGTTTCATCAACGTGCTCGCAAGCATCTCTTCCGTTGGATCGGACTTGAGACTAGAGGTCTCTCACTTTAGAGACATGATCACAACCATGCTTCAAGACGTATTCCTATATATTGTTTATGGCTTACATGAAATGATTCGAGAAGTGTTCTTGGATTATGTGGTATCATCGTTTTAAAATTTTTAAATTCTGCTACCTTGAGAAATTAGTGCAGCTAGTCGCTTCCGATAGCATATGATGCGATTTTCATGCTTCCGTGATGTGCTTAAGATTTTCTCCATAACCTTCATTTTGAACCTCCCTCTGCAACCTTGAGTGGCACATCATGGCTGGAAGTCAAGTTTGACCTCGTCCCCTATGCACTCTTGATCACCTCCACACCTTATCCAACTACCGTTTAACAACCTTTATGACCACCAACCCACCAAGTTCCCATGTCGTCCACTACCCATCGGCGGACCCATAAAACCTGGATAAAGTTGACCTAAAATGTTATCTTGTCTCTCCTACATAAAACCCTAAAAGTCTCCAACGAGCCACTCCCATAGGACATGCTTGACGTAGCCATGACCTTCAGATCCCTGAAGGCATAGACAATCGGCAGCAAGGTTCAAGTGTACATGAGGTGGCCTCCAACACCCTCTCACCAAGTGGTGGGTTTAGCTTGACCTTCCTAGATCGGAGGTCGTGCCACGACTGGAGGTTGTTTTCGCATCCTCCCACAAATCCATCCGTCCACATTTCTTTTTCAATTTTACAAAATTTTAAGTTCATTGTTTCTCCAATCAATGTGAATAGTTTAGAGCCTCTAATTTGAGTATACCCCAAATCTATCATTCTACTATGTTTCCCTCATCTCCATCTAAATACGCATCTCCTTCCACTAACCACCGAACTCTTGCAAAGGGTTGGTGATGCCTTCCTCTTCAATTTTCACTTCATTTCAAGGAGCCACACCTATTGTAATCTCCCCTTCGATATTCTTCATCGCAGAGCTCCACCCCTCTCGAGTGAGCTCAATATTTATCTTGTGCAGGTAAAAAAGCTTCATATTCTTCGCATGAGAAGCTCCGCCTCATCATTGATAACATTTAGATCATATTTCGAGGTGAAATGAGTCAAATATTAGTCGAACCCGGAGGAAGGGGGAGTACTATCTCTTCTATGTGTTTCTTGGGAAATGAGTATTCTTGGGAAGGTGGAACAAGCAGAAATCCTCCTATACATCTCAATCCAACAATTTTTAAAATAGGTGCATGCAACATATTTACACCATGGTGCAAGCTCCCCAAACCCATATGTGTGGATGTGTTTCAGAAGGACATGCATTTCAATACAAGGATATTGAATCAGATGATGAGGAGGAGGAGGAGAATGACCCAGAAGAAGAGACATGTATGCATGCTAAGTTTAAGGAGGAGAGTGAGAAGAAAAAAAATCAAAATAGAGTTTGATTTCAAATACTTTTAGATCAAAAAAGAAATGATTATTGGTTTTTTGTCTAGTGTAATTGTTGAATTTCAAGCAAGTCTTTAAATTTATATAAACTTTGATATCATATGCAGATGTACTTGTAAATTAATTCAAATGTAGATCCTTTAGAGCATCTATTTGTTGTTATCGTTGTTGTTGTTGTTATGTGTGTATTTAGCTCTCATGCATTTGCATATACTGAAGTTTTATAGGACTTATATGTTTAGTTTTTAGTAAGCTCATATATATTATGTGAGTTTGAGAGATACAAGTTAGTCGGACATGTATAAGAGTATGTCGGCTAGAGAGCATATTACATGTACTTTTCTCAACTCTAATAAGTACAAGTGGTGGTTTCTTGGCAGGTTTTACAGGTTCAGTGTGATGTCTAAATCCGTTCGAACATATATATATATATATATATATATATACATACATATATATATACATATATATATATGGGTAAAATGTGTATGCCCCCTAGGGGGAGCTAACTTAGCCCCCCCCCCCGCCCCTTTTTCACAATTTTTTTTTATTTTTTTGAAATCTAAAACCGTATAAATTCATTATTAAATCCCTATATTATGTTATTCAAATTTCATGCGAAACAGAGACTCCTACGACCTCCATCCAAACGGGGTCGATTTAAAAAATCATGTTACCGTTAAAAAAATGACTGTCTGGATGGAGGCCGTAGGAGTCTCTGTTTCACACAAAATTTTAATGACACAATATAGGGATATACTGATGAATATTCATGGAAGAAATTTTCAAAAAAATTTAAAAACATGGAGAAAATGGGGCGGGGGTAGCTAAGTTAGCTACCCCCTGGGGGCAGCCTCATTTTACCCTATATATATATATATATATATATATTTTACCCATATATATATGGGTAAAATGTGTATGCCCCCTAGGGGGAGCTAACTTAGCTCCCCCCGCCCCCTTTTCACAATTTTTTTATTTTTTTTTTGAAATCTAAAACCGTGTAAATTCATTATTAAATCCATATATTATGTCATTCAAATTTCATGCGAAACAGAGACTCCTACGACCTCCATCCAAACGGGGTCGATTTAAAAAATCCTATTACCGTTAAAAAAATGACTATCTGGATGGAGGCCGTAGGAGTCTCTGTTTCACACGAAATTTTAATGACATAATATAGGGATATAGTGATGAATATTCATGGAAGAAAATTTCAAAAAAAAATTAAAAACATGGGGAAAATGGGGCGGGGGTAGCTAAGTTAGCTACCCCCTGGGGGCAGCCCCATTTTACCCTATATATATATATATATATATATATATATATATATATATATATATATGAGGTAAATGGGGCTGCCCCCAGGGAGTAGCCAACTTGGCTACTCCCACTCCTATTTTTCCCTCATTTTTTTATTTTTTTGGAAAATAAAAATTTGTATATTCATCATTATATCCCTCTCACATTCTATTAAAATTTCGTCAGAAACAGAGACTCCTACGGCCTCCATCCAAACATGGTCGATTTAAAAAATCCTGCGACCGTTAAAAAAATGACGTTTGGATGGAGGGCTTAGGAGTCTCTGTTTCTGACGAAATTTTAATAGAATGTGAGAGGGATATAATGATGAATATACAAATTTTTATTTTCCAAAAAAATAAAAAAAATGAGGGAAAAATAGGGGTGGGAGTAGCCAAGTTGGCTACTCCCTGGGGGCAGCCCCATTTTACCCATATATATATATATATATATATATATATATATATATATATATATTTCAGCTTTACATGATGGGCGAGCACACGTGCTTCAGAGAGGCTCGCCTTATATTGTGCGGACGAACCGTTTGGAGAGTCTACTTGTGCACGCTCATAAGGTGGACGAGCACATGTGCTCGCTCGCACACGTGGTTGTGTGCACATGACGAGCCACCATGTGCACACCAATCGTGCCTTTTTTATTGTATTTTCTTATCTAAAAGTTTACAATGATTCAGGATAGAAATAAGTGAATTTTTCTAATATATATAAACTCTAAATATAATTGAGGATATTACTATTTTCAAACTACCGTGAAAATATATAATATGATATATCATATCACCTTTAGAAGATAGAAAGAGATCACGTTGGAGAGGAAAAAATTAACGAAAGGGAGATAGATATTAATAATAGAATATGTCATTTTTTAGTAATTAGTTTACTCAATGTATTTCAATTTTAATTTATAATAAACACGAGAATTTGAAAATTATGACATGCGAAGAGAGGCTAAGTGTCCTTATATATTAGAGGATGTTTTGGGCTAGCATGGTGGCTTGGTCCCCTCACATCCCTCCGTCCCTACATATACATACATACTAGTGTATTACCCGCGCTTCGCGGCGGGTTGTAGGAAATTTTTGAAATATTTTCAAAATCATAAATAGTAATAGAGAAATTAAAGTATATTTTCCTTTAATTGAATAAATAAGTGAATATAATATTTTTAGAACAATGTAAGTAATATTGAAAAGTACCATTTTACATAAATTAATCATTAATGCTAAAATTAATAACAACCTTCATATATGCAATTGGTATTATATCATATATGGAACATTAGAAATGTTATATATTTTTTTCTAAGAAAGGACTACCAAAAATGGAGCTTAAGGCAGAAAGCTTAACACTGTTACCATTAAACCTACGAAAAATATTCAACATAATATAAATCTAATAATCGTCAAAATAATTACATACATCATAAAATAATACTTTTCATATGATAATGTTGGCCACATGTCTTTGCATCAAAAAATTGCATGGAAAATTATGTTAAAATTGGTGTAATTATAAACCTTCTAGTTTAGCTAATTTTCAAATATATTCATGTACATACATAGGTTTCATGATTTTTATATGTTTTAAAAAATTTACAAAGGTATGCATAAGTTTTATTAATTTTTACACATAATATATGTACGTTGATATTGTTATTTGAGTGTAGTAGTAGTTGTTGTTCTAGTTTATTTTGGTCACATCACAGTTTTTAAATGTAATAAAATGAGTATTTTGACATTTATTCTAAGGGATAATTACACCCATAACCCTGAGTAATTCCTCAATCTCAATCATAACCCTGTATAATAGCGAATTACACGAGAAACCTTGAGTAGTCACTCCGTCTCACACTCATGACCCTCTGTTAGTTTTCTCCTTAACCCAACCATGCTATTGGGTTAATCTAACTCTGAACATATCTAACGGCTGCTAAATTTTCAAAAAATAAAAAATAAAAAAGCCTTCCTCCTTGATCCCCTCCCCTTCTTCCTCCTCCATCCCTCTCCTGCAGCCACCCACTCCGCCAGCAACCACCCACTCTGCCCCTCCGCCGCCCGCAACCACAATCTCCTCCCCTGCTCTCCGACCGCAGGCACCCCCACCCACCCCCTAAGCACCCCCTCCCCGCCCGCCCTACGCGCGCCTGAAGCCCCCTCCTCCCAAAGGAAAAAATCTTGGAAGGCCCAACCCACTCCACCACCCCTCTTTGTAAACCCTCCACCACCACCCACCAGCTCTCCTCCACGAATCCCCACCGTGCATGATGCACCTCCTCCTCCTCCTCCTCATGGCTTCCTCCACCGCCATCATCCTCCACCCCGTCGACTTCCTCGTACTCCAGTCCATCCGCTCCTCCCTCTCTGACCTCACAGGATCCCGCTACCTCTCCTCCTGGGACTTCATGTTCGACCCCTACGCCTTCCCCGGCGTTTTCTGCTCCAACGACCGCATCGTCTTCCTCTCCCTCGGCGACCCCCGCACCTCCTCCTCAAGCCTCGCCGACCATCTCCACCCCTCCCGCGGTCGCCTCTCCGCCCTCGCCGAGCTCTCGCTCGTCCTCGGTCACATCACTGGCCCCATTCCCTCCTCCCTCTCCTCCGTCCTCGATCTCCGCTTCCTCGCGCTCAATTGCAACTACCTCTCTGGCGAGATACCCACATCCCTCCCCTCCCTCCGCTGCCTCCGCACCCTTGATCTCAGCTTCAGTGTCCTATCCAGCTCGGTGCCCGCTTCCCTCGGTGACCTCCCGAAGCTCGTGAACATCATCCTCTGCCACAATCGCCTCACGGGGTTTGCCCCAAGATTCTCCTCCCCTTCCCTCTCCCACCTCGACCTCAAGCATAACCTCCTCGAAGGACCCATCTTGTCCCTCCCCTCCTCCCTGCAGTGTCTCTCCCTCTCCAGCAACCGCCTCTCACGGTCGATGAACCGCTTCCTCGCCCATCTTTGCGTTCCCGATCGTCGTACTGCATCTCTAGAGGAACCTTCTCTCGGGTTCGGTGAAACTCACAAAGTAGTTGGCCATGTAGACAGTGGATCTCAGCTACACCATGCTGTGGGGACCCATCTCACCACTGCTGCCAGAGGCGAGGATGTTGTACCTGAACAATCCGAGGCTTGCAGAGGAGGTTGTGACGACGAGGAGGGTCCTGTAGAGGTCGACGACAATGGTGGAGGAGGGCCATGGAGCTTGCAGGCAATTCCGGTGTCTTTGGAGGCTTGCCGAACATCGATGGCACGATTTGTAAATAAGAGTGATTGTTAAGGATAATTTTGTCCTTTTTTTAACAGAAACCGTCATATATAACAGGCACATCAAACGGACCATAACACAGGGTCATGTTATGTAAGAGTTAAGCAATACTCAGGGTTTCTCGTGTAATTCGCTATTATACAGGGTTATGATTGAGATTGAGGAATTAATCAGGGTTATGGGTGTAATTATCCCTTATTCTAATGGAAACACAACTCATTTTAATTTCTTTCTATAGTCTTTGGGTTAAACTTCCATTTCCTCAAATACATGTATGCGAGTAAGACATGACAATGGCGGTGAGTACACATGCATAATATTATAGTAAGAGCATGTGCAATGCATAGGGAAAGGAAGCTTTACACCATAAAACATCTCTTGTGTAATGTTCCAAAATAAAGTCAATAATGAGACTAACTAAGGTGCAGCATCAATAGATAATAAATCGACGACAATTGCATCGAACATCAAACAAACACAAACATTATGTTACACCAATTATCAATAAATGACAAGGGAAATGAAAGGAAATTAAATTTAAAAGAAAATTGGCAAAGAAGATAGAAGAGAACACCCTAAGTTGAGTCAGATTGATGATCAGTTCTTATACTATACAAACACGTAAACCTAACACCACTAATTAGTGGTGGATTATGTCATATTTTCTAGCATTGTTTGGATCTTATTGATTATATGTTGTCTTCAATGTGTTGATGAATGAAGTTTGAAAGTGAGCTACATCATACAACTGAGAAGGCACTTTTTTAGGGGAAAAAGGGAAAGAAATCATCTCAACAAAACCTCCGTACAAAATACAAAACACAACAAAATAACGTTATAAGTAGATAAGCGTACTTTGTGTATGAATTTCGTTAAAATATTGATACAAAGATTTTTTTCAAGCTGGATTTAAAGTAGTCTTTCTGAGATATCTCATTTAATTTTATTATAAGGTAGATCAAATTTGATCAATAAATATTCTATCTAATATGATATTTTCTAATGATTTTTTGAATTATAGCACGTTTTCCCATAAATAACCTCAAGAAACCCACATAAAATATGTACATACATCTATATATGTAGGCAACGAATAGTTCGTTATACATTTAATGGAGTACACTCTCAGTAACATTAGATATTGTACTTTTTCTATATTAGTGTCACTCCAATCATAATTATGATTTCAATAATATTATGTGTTATAACTTTAGTAATGACATTTGCATATATGCATTATAATTTAATTATAATTAATATCTAAATTATAACCATTAATGACATCGTCTCTTTTAATAAAGGATAATGAATTAAATATGTTAGAATAATGTTATATATTCATTTACCCAATTAAATAAGAGTTGTTAAAGAATAATAAATATGTATAATATGTTTGCAAACCAACATATTAAATACGTGTTGATTATCACATAATCAACATTTCACACTATTATCATGGCGGAGGGTGAAGTTATTTGTTTATTTTGATAACATTTAGTGGTTGGCATTAACACTGTTACAAATTGTGCCATCATAATTATTAGATAAAATGTAAATATTTTTTACAATGGTATTTTATCGACATTTCCTTTCTACCTGTCCAGTTTTATTATCATTAATATTATGTCTATTAAATGAAAGAGCTGGGGTATAAGAGACAACTATTTGTAATAAGGTAGTCGGAATATGAATTACATACATTATATAGAGGAATACACCACAATATCATTTGCATGTTAATATAAGTGATTCAGGCCTTGGGGACAATGCGTCGAGGCGGGGGAAGGAGAAGGAACGGGGGAATTTGGAAAGGTTTCTCTTAGTCGCTTCCATGGACATAGATTTCAATCCTCTCCTTCTTGAACATATTGGAATCATTTTACATATTATCGTCAAAACCTACATAAAAAAATCGAAAATCTGAAGTGCATCCAACATAAACTTTTTGGCTCAAACATTTCGTTCTATTGCTTTATAGAGTAGTATAACGGATGTAATCTTTTGTGGATTGTTGGAAGTGTTTTTCTATTTTATAGTGTTTTTGTGATTGTTGTAATTTTTACTGAATTTGGTCATAGTTTTCCACACGTTTTTAATTTTGAAAACAACATATATAGTAGGAGTTTGAAAACATAGATATACAATATATTATAAGGTGATATGACGATGATGTTAATACCACACAATAGATCTAGTTATGTGTAGGAGTGGGCACAACGTGAAACAAAGTGAAGAGAATAGAGAAGAAAATCAAAACAAATATGCACAAAATAATAACAAAAAAATGAATAAATTTAGAAAATCACAAATATCACAACTGAATGAAATTGTACGGCAATTGACCTAAAAGTTTATAGCTAAAGTCTAGAACCAAATCCCAAAAGACATCCCAAAAATCAGTTCAAAAGCCAATCGCAAGTCCTTACGTACGAAGGAGTATAAAATTAAATAGAAAAAAAATGAAATCAAGTCCTTATACAAACAACTCCTTGTGAGAGAACTAAATTGTAACTATGAAAGCCTTCAATCTGTGAGAGAAAAAAAAACAGAAAGTAAAAGAACATTGATGCAATTTCACAAGAATTTTACTTATGTGACTATGCAGGAAGATGTACTGATTGGTAATATACGAATTGTCTGAGGCTGACGATGCAATGTTTATGTCGACCTGATGGTTGTAGTTAGAATCGCCATTTAATCTTGGTCGCTCAATCACCAATACGTGGTGCTCCATTGGAGAAAAATTATATTTTTAAATGTTCTTCTTCTCTTGACAATCAGAAGCGAGAAACACACATCGGTTGCTCGGATTGGAATGGGGCCCGAGGAGAAAGGCCTTGAGCTCACCTGTTAGTGGACCTGTGATGGTGTTGGGATCGAAATCGAAAGAGATTGAGAACTCTCTGAGATCCCCTTATGGGGTGAGTACTTGCGGATGATGAGTCCTCTCATTTCGAATCAAATTGGAGCTCAGGATGGAACACATGTGATCATCTTCCAAGAGGCGATGCTTAAATCCATGGTGTCTGTCAGTCCATGGACAAAGCATAGGCTACCCAAATTGCATCAAATCCATAAAGTGCGCACGTTCAAGTAATGAGAAAGATATGCTTAAACTAATTTGTAAAATATTTCAAGCACATATCAAGTTATTGATTCATATCGGTTCGGAAAAATAACAACTCAATGAAACATTTAATTTTTATATGATCAGAAGTGTGTTCATTTGTAGGTGTGATGAGTAAGTGGATGATCATTCATGCAGAGGCGTAAGGGAAAGGATCTTAACTCATATCATGAACTGATATGAGGTGATCATTGAGTGAGGAGAAGGGTGAAGAAAATGTCGTGTGTGAGTGGACTGAAGGTGAACAATTCAAACAGTAATAGCATAAAGGTATACGGAAGAAGAAAAGAAAGAGGATAACAGAGGAAGAAGAGACAACGAATAAAACCGACTGAAGCACTATGGAACCAAATCAAAAGAGAGAACTAAAGAAACCAAAGAAGCTAATGGAAAAGGGAGCTTACCTGGTTGGTGCTCAGAGAACAGGATCATAGCCTCCATAGGTGTGGTGACTATCTGAAATTGAGTAAGATGTGTTTACAGTGATACTTAGAAGGGAAAACAGAAAAGATGAAGGGTATGTGTAAGGTGAGTTGGTCATCATAAAAGATCAAAATTCAGAAGCAAGAACAAAGCTGTCCACTCCATTTTTTTAAAATACCAAAGTAGATTAAAATCTTCCCATTATTAAAAATAAAGAAATCAATATTCAAGTCAAAGAGTTTTTTTAGAGAATTGTGATAAATTTAAATATCATGCATCAAAAACCACCAAAGTTGAACATTGGGTGCAAAATTTTGAGTAAAAAAAAGCATAGTTCATCAAATATGATTCCAAATGATAATACAACACAGCCGAACTTTTACTTAAATACATACCTTTCTTGAACTCTTCTTCTTCGTCACCTCATACCTCTCATGTGACGGCCAATACAATCATCTGAATTGACTTGACCCTCTTCTAAGGCATTTAGTGAATCTTGCAGCCCTTTATGATCAAGAAGAACCTCGAAAAGCTCTTCCCCTTTTCCCCCTCCTCCCTTGTCGGGACACAAACTCATCATGTTCTCCTTTTCCAGGGAAGAAGACTCTTCCCGACAGCTCTAGGAGGCGACAGTACTGCATGGTTGCATGATGGCAGGGAAGACCTTGACATAGCGGAGGTGCTTATGGGTCCCCCAATGGTGGAGGAAGTCCGCGGAGACATCAAGGAGGATTTCATGTCAGAATCAGGGGGTGAGAAAGAGCTTGCAGGAGTAAGTCCTGATCGAAGGAGAATGGAGGACGTCGGATGGGGGAAGGGTTGGCAAAGGAGATAAGCTTCTACAGCAGAAAGGAGTACGTTGCAAAGATAGCAACGATGGATGTATGATAGCTAGGGCTTTCGGATGAGGAGGACGGTAACGTCGTTGGGAGATACGGGAAGGGACGAGATGGGTAATTGAAAAAGTATAATGCGATGGTTTGATGGCCTTTAATTTTTATCGTCATTTTTGCCTTCTGAGAGAAGAAAAGTAGACGTCAAAATGGAAGGGAGAGGAAGCAAATGCATTCGAATGAGGAGATTGAGATGAAGAGGTTGATGTGAAGGGAGAGAGAGGGGGAGGGGAAGGAAGGATCCGATGTGTGGCGCGTGTAGCACCAAGGAAGAAGGGTAGAGAACGGGAGAAGTCTTTTGTGCAGAAAAATGAAAGGGGGGAGCACCAGGTGTAAGAAAAATGAAAGGGGAGAGCACCAGGTGTAAGAAGCAGGGGAAGAAATTGCCAGAACTGGGCTTTAGTATATGTTGTATAGATAGATATCCATAACTATTTGTATTTTTTCTAACGGATGTCTAAAAGTTTCCAACTTATATATTGTTAGTTTTCTCTCATCTACCTAATGCTTTAAATTCAATAGTTGGGAGCTCGTGCTTTGCACGGGCAATTATGGTTGGCGCATTTTTATCATTTTTTTATTTTGTAAATAGAGGGAGTATATTAATTAAATTCAAGTAACAAAGGAATAATGCAGGGAAATTGAAATGCATGTTTTGAAATGCATGTTTCCCGTGATTCGTGTATCTACAGAAAAATGTAAATGCATGTTTTTTTAATAAATCACTTTACTGTAGTCTATTTTTGCATGATTAAAAAAGTAGTAGGAGCGAGTAATGTAAATGCTGAGAGGAAGGTAATATTTGATGCTATCTCATAAAATTTAGTGCGTATAAGACATAAAAAAATATGTGAAATTTTCGGCAGCAATTCCTCTATATCATTGACTCCCAAGCGCTATGTGAAACAATTAACATCAAATATTTTACTAAAATTTCCACACAATCCAATCAAAGTTATCTGAGGCCAAAAAATTTATTCAAAACAGTAGACGCAACTCATGTTGCTTTTTATCTGTAACCATCATCTATGATCTTATGCGCATATATATCTTTTTTTTCATTATATATATGGAGTCTTCAACAATTCAAAATATTTACATGTGTAAGACATGGAAAAGAAAGTAATGTTTATATATAATACAGTGGTACCAAAACATAAAGGAAATTAAGTTCATAGTTTCAAAAAAGTAATGGTTATAACCATTAAGATCGAAGAAGAGTAAACATAAGTTTGTTGGTTTCCTGGATGGTGATTGGATAACTGTAGATCTTTGTGTGATCGACCTGTGAAATGTTGAAGGAAAATATGTTAATAATAAAAGTATTAGAGGTGTGGTATATTGTACATGTACCTCGTTTCACTATTCATGCGGAGCTTCTTGCTTTACATGAAATGTTGAGAGGATTTTTGTTCAGTGACAACAGTTGCAGTGAAATCTCCTCGAAGTGCATAGCGAATATTTTTTTCTGTTACACGTATTTGGAATGTATAGTCCTTTTGAGCACAGTTGTTGATGAGATTTTGCAGTAATACTTCTGACATATCCTGCGAGATAGTAATGTATGTTTTAGATAGCTGTTTTGAGTTTGAATGCGGTGATATTTAAGGAGTTGGCAGAACCTGTTCGAGCAATGCTTGTAATTCAGAAATAGTAACTTTAAGCATCTTTTCAGCAGCATCTGCAAAGATGGTAACGTAAGCACGAGAGGTGCCATCTGTAATATCAGCTTTGAGCTTCATTCTGTAGAGCAAGGTACATGTTAAAAAACTATATGAAATACGAAGATGACATGAGTGAGACTTAGTTGGAGTAACTGACCTTGATAAGCATATTGGATTTTTGCCATGGCAAGTTGCGCAGTTATTGTTTTCATCTAATGTGTATGAGCTGTAGCACAAACTGCAACACTCGTACCATAACTTTGTGTTTGTTAGGATTTTTGTCACAGTTGCATTTATGGTATAGGTTATGGACTGTAGAGTGGAGGAATGAGCTAGTATTTAGTGGAAGTATATATATAAAGAAAAGTTGATTACTTAATTGAATCATATAAATGAGAAATAATAGATTAGATAGTACCTTCAGTGGGGAAGTTTGACATGCCTCTATAATACCTGCAATCGTGGAGGTGGTAGTTGGGAATGCGACAATTATGTTTCTAGTAGATGTCGGATTTCTTACGTTGTGTTGATCTTTGAATGTAGAGAACCTGAAATAACACATAAAGAATCAGAGAAGTAGTTGAGATGAGTACATATCTTGCATATTATAGGGGTTAAAACCATGAGATGAGGCGTGTTATTGCTTCTGTTGGTGATGGGTTCACTTGGAGTGTTGAAAAGCCAGTTGTTGATAAGGTGTACGAACCTGACAAAGGTAAATAATTTGAAAGTAAATGAACTTTATGAGGTGTTGCAAGCGAAAAATGACATAAAGTTACCTTGGTAAGTTGAGACAGATAAGTGACATGCAAGCAGAATATCGTTATCTAGTGAAGCGCATTGTAGGGTATCATTAAGTTCGATTGCCAAAGGACCCCATATTGTAATGTTTACTACCGATTCGCTACAGGGAGGAAAAATATAAGAGTATAGACATGTGGATGCTCATAGCAATATCGGATAGAAAGTTGCACCTGTCGTCGATGATGGTGACGTTTGTTTTTTGTTGAGTAGCGCCGGCTCTAGTTGTGATAGATGTAAGTTGTTGTGCATGGACAATGATACCCATTACATCTACAGAAAAAGTAAATCATTATCAAGTACATGAATAAGAATGGCATGTAATAAGAGAGATGTGAAGTAAATGTATGATAGTAATTTGTACGTCGTTATGAACCATTTGTAATATGTAGAAATGTATTGAAGAAGGAAAATGCTGGATGTGAATATGTAAAGGAGGGTATGGAACTTCGTTACCTATAAGAGAGATGTTATTTAGGGCAACAGATGAAAGATTTTTTATTGGAATAAAATGGTGGTTGATGTCAGGGAATGAAGTATCATCATCTAACATATGGGTGATGGACCGACTTTTGATGGACATTTGGTAACGATGGTCAATGATTTTGTGTTTTCTTCGCGATTCAATAATGTCAACATTGGAGAACAAATATATCTTGCCAAGCTGCAGCGTCATCTTCCACTTATCGAGGTTGTAATCAACTACCGATCCTTGCATTTCTGATCCCTGCAATAACAACAGGAAATATTTGGGATAATGGGATAGAATTCGAAGGAGTAACTGATGACACGCCTGACAATCGGGTTAAGTATGAAATAAACAGTGGTCGTCGTGACCCAAATTACCAAGCGCGGTCAACAAGAAAAATATGTAAAACCACTCGAAAAAAAGATGAATCGATGAAAACAAATGTAAGCAGTCTTTCGCTATTCTTTTTACCTGGTATAGCGACCAGGGTCGAACACAAGGAGCACGATTTAAAAACTAAGCAGTCAAATTTCAGAAAAGCTAATTTTTTAGTGGTTTTTGAATTTTATATTTTTTTGTATTTTTAAAACAAGCACAATATTCACAAGGGATAAAAGCACACGCAATCTTTTTGTATTTTTTCAAAATGGACAAAAATGCACAGAAAAGTTCAAAGAAAATGTTTTTGTGTTTTATAGATACTAAAATATTTTTGATAATTTCTTCGGCTTTTTCTGATGTTTTTGGAATTTTATAAAAATAAAATGCACAAAAATTGGTCAAAAAATAAAAGAGATCAAAACACAGCTACAGAAATTTTTTAGAATTTTTATGCAACTTTTCTAATTTTTATGAATTTTTAAAAAGTAGGCAGAGAAAAAGACACAAACCCACTATTTTTTTGATTTTTTAAATATATTAAACGACACTAGAATGCTATGAAAAATTTAGACAATATCCACACGCATGTCAAAAGCATAAACAAATTTTCTCAGATTTTATTGACAATGCAAATATATTTATTCTGATAAAAAGGTCAAGCAGTAAAGAGTCTGAAGCACAGGGGTTGACTTGCAGTTATTCAAAATTTATGCACTGAAATATAACAGAACTAACTTGCGGGAGAAAAAGCACAATTTACCCAGTAAGAATGATGTCCAGCATGTACTCTTCTGATCTTCAGAGGCTTTATTGTGAAATCAAGAACTTGCAGGGGTTTATCGTAATTTGACCAATAGAGATATTTTATTCCCCAAAGATAGGGTTACTTCGTTTCCAATGTTAAGGGGGAAAAGAGGAGCAAGCCGCCGTCGCCCACGCAGAGCAGGAGGAACGGCGCTCGGTGGCTCGGGCGGCGCGGAGGAGCCGCGGGTCTTGGAGGGCGGCGCCGCCGCCTTGCGCGGGAGGGGAGGTGGCGCCTGGAGGGAGGCGCGCGCACGTGGGAGTCGCCGGGGCACAGGCCTGGGCTGCGCCGCCACGCGCGCGCGAGGAGCGCGGGGGAAGACGCGGCTGGAAATGGAGGAAGGAGGGGCGGAGGTGCGCAGGTGACAGACCTCCGCCGCTGGGCCTGGGCGGAGGTGCGGTAGCGCGGAGGGGCGGCCCACGCACGGGAGAGGCAGGGGCGAGGTCGGGAGGTGGCGCGCCCGACGGGGTTGCACCTGGAGGACCCGCAGGCGCGCGTCGCCCACGCTACGGCGGTGGAGATGTGGGCTGCGGCTGTCAAGCAGATCTGGAGAGGAGCAGTGGAGGAGACCGTGGTGACGGAGCTCTGGAGGCGCTGCGGCTCTGCTTCGCGGGCGGAACCGCCGCCGCTGGAGCGGAGGCGGAGTGGCGGCGCCTGCGCGGAGGGCGCTCAGGTGCGCGTGGGTCCGGAGGAGGCGGCGGGGGCCGCTGGCGGCTTAGACGCCGCCCGTGGGTGGTGCGGCTTCGGCGATGGGGAAGCGGGGGTGCTGCAGGCCGCGACCCCCTGCTGCTGTGTTTTTTTTTGTTTTTTTTATTTTTTTTATATTTTCTGTTTATATAGATCCTGCAGAAAATATTAGTACCAAAAAAAATATTTTTTTTATTTTTTTATAACAGCAGATGTAAACAGAACTAATATTTTTTTATTGCGGTTTTTTTATACGCAGGAGATGTAAAGAGAAATAGGAAGAAAGAGAATTTTTTAGTTTGTTTTTTATATGATCCTGCAATAACAAAGGTTAGAGACAAACAAAATTTATTATTATTATTTATTTATACATAAAATCGGAGGTGTGGATGGGGATGGATCTTGGCGATGCGAAAGAGAGATCCAAAACTCCGACCATCGTGCATGATCGGAGGTGAAAAGTTGTGCGAGATAGAACGTGAAGATGTAGGATCAAGATGTGAGATGAAAAATCGGTGTCGGGTGGAGAATATTTGATGGAAAATCTTGGTGATTTTTAAAGTCCTAAAAACTAATCAAGTGAGGGCCTAAAATTAACTCTACGATCTATCTAAAAATAATGACGGGAATAAAATGGATCTCACCTTGGAATGGGACACGCCGTGATGGCCTCGACGACGACCGAACGCTGTCACCGAATGGATCGGAGGCTGGGCACCCTTCTGCAACAAGAAAGTCTCGGAGATCGGGCTCCTTGCTCCAAAGATTGATCAAGTGTGAATGAGGGAGGAGGAGCCCATTAAAAAGAGAAGAAAATCAAAAATGGAAGATATTCACAAATGAGGAAAGTGTTTATTGGTTAATTAAATAAAATAATTGAATAAATAAAATAATTAATTAATTAAAAACGAATTTCGTAATTAATTAAAATAAATAAATTAAATAATTCCCAAAATTCAATTAACCACCTTAATGGTGGCTATTTAAGGCACAAAATCAAATCTTCACATAAAAGGTAAGTTATCAAATCAAATGAATTCAAATAAATCCAATAAATTAAATAATTACATATAATTTTCGTAATTAAATAAATTAAATTAATTAATGTGAGATAATTAATTTTTTTGGTAATTTTTATTTAGGGAAATTAATTGTATACATATATTATACACATATAATATAATGTACATAGGTGCAAATAAGGAAATAATTTTTAGAAAGGATTTTTTTAATTTTTATTTTTTTTATTTTTTTAATTTAATTTTTTTAATGAAAATAATATTTACAATATATATTATGTATAAAAATAAATATAAATAAATATGTTCATCAAATATATAGGAAAACTGCACAAAACACCCCAGAAAACTGACTTTTTAACCGTAACTCCAAAAATAATGAAACCACAACCATTTGAAAGATAATTTAATTTATAGTATGATGGAAGTGAGTTTGGTTCAGTTTGAACTTGTGTGGAGCCGGAATTGATGTTTCAATTATCACTTTGTGGCTTTTTCTGGGTGTAATTATTTGCAATATATACAATATTTTATTTTACAAATATTTTTATTATTTACAACACAATTTTATTTACAACTTTTATTTACGAAAATAATTAGTTTGAGGTCACATTATGTACAGATAAAATAATGTAAGTTTTGTATAAATATACATGAAAAATATATACAAGATATTTTTGATTTTTCTGACAAACGACCCTATCTCCCCCTACTTTATTCCTGGTCGACCAGGTCAAGTCTTGACCTTCTCTCGGGGTTTGGGTCAGTCTGTATTTATTGCATAACTACATCCTTTATTTTTCTTTTCTTTTTCTTTTCTTCTTTATTCTTTTATTTATGTACAAAAAGTGTTAAAAATGCAATTTTAACAAATGCATGCAAAATGGTAAAATTATGAAATTAATGGGTATTTACATGTGTTTGACTAAGAAAATGAAGCTAAAATAAAAGAATAAAGGCGATGAATCGTGGATTCATCATTCCCCTATACTTTACCTTTGCTAGTCCCTTAGCAAACACTTATTTGAAAATAAGTGAAAACAAAAATAAAGAAAAGAAAAAGGAAAGAAGTTAGAATAATGTTGACTTTTAAGCTTATCTTCATAAAAATGTAGTCTGGAGCTCTGTCGGACCTTTGGATTATTAGTGTGTCGGAACCTTAATGGGATGTGGATTTAAAACCTAACAACCTCTAAGTTCCACAAGACTCCTATTCAAGTCTACTCAACAGTCAGATCAGAACAAGTCTACATACACAAATTCTTAGGACTATGAAATCTTACTTGTACAGTGTAAGTGAATATAGCTCCTTATCTCAGAAGTAACAAAGAAACAACCTCTCTCAACAAGGTAACTCTAATCCCCCAGTCTAGCAACTCTTTCCTCGAGAAGCGGGGTATTCCCTTCTAAGTTCAAGTGCAACCGGCTCAAGAAGAGGGGGAATAAGAGGTATAGAATTTTGGGAGCTCAACCAGTGTAGCTAAGTCTCCCGCTGCAAGCTTCATGAGATGGAATCCATGAGTCTTTAAGCTTTTGCTTATTTGCACTATATACATACTCCGGTGGGATTATCATTTTCTATCAGACCCACCACTTTTTTGGAGTTCTTTTTGCTTTTTGCTTTTTTTTTTCAAGTGCATCTGTACAACATATCTACATGGTGCAGCATATATACAAGAAATTTTCCTCTTGAGCCAGTAGACTATCCCTCTTTTGAAGCTTTATTGCAACCCACAACTTCTGTCTTTAGACTTCATCACCACTAGACCAAGTTGAGACGCACTTCCTTCACTAGAAGAAGAAGAGAGGTTCCGCCTAGAAGTACTACCCTCATATGCTACCCCAAGCCAAAGGAAACTGCCTCCTCACCACCTCCTCCATGAAGAGCTACGTGTAAAGTGCATTGTCCAAGGTAAGCCACGGTCTGAAAGAATCATGCGTGTGTTGTTAAATATTCTACTTAGACTCATCAAGATGACACGTGAACATAGCCGTGTGGACCCAAAGAATTAAGTCACTAGGACCTGAAAAGTCTTAACTCCACATCTTATAAGGTTCCTCTGAAATTAAGTGGATTAAGGTCCAACTAAGCTCCATTCTTCAAATTTATTCGGACTTAGTTTAATTATCAAGACTATCCTGAAAAATGCACATGTCAATGCAAGAAAATATGTACAATGCGAAGAAAAATAAAAATCTTTTTGTGAAACAATTTTCAAATTTTTGAAATTTTTATGGATTTTTGAAAAATGATGCACATGCAAAAGTTTTTTTTCAATGTAAATAGTTAGAAAAATATACAAATATATACAAAGTTTTTTTTAAGATAAGGGTTGGGGATTATATACACATATTTTCAAGGAAGTGAGTCAGTTAATTACAAGAGTCATGAGAAAGAATTTATAACTTGAGTAATTTATACAAGTATATACACAGTTGGTTTTTTTATTTTAATTTTTACTCTCTTTTTTAATTAATTTTTTTTGTGATGCATATGTTCCTCAAATTTATTTGAAAATAATTTTACAAATAATTTTCAAAACTATAGTCCAAAATAAATTTTCACACAATTTTACAATCATTTACAATCATTTGAAAAAAATTCGCAAACATTTTTCAAACAGTATATAGAGATTTTTAAAACAATTTTTCAACCATTTTCCAAACATTTGCAAATAGTTTTACAAAATCTTTTTATTTCACACAAAGAGAAAAATTTTTACAAGGCACAAACTTTTTACAATGGTTGAAAATATTTTTCAAACATTTTTCAAATGGTTTTCAAAAGATTTTTCAAATAGATTTTCAAACTACTTTCAAAATATTTTTCAAAATATTTTAACCTGACTTATTAGTCAGTATGTACAAAAAAATTTTGAGGAACTTTCTGCATCTTTTTATTGCTTTTTTTAGTATTTACACAGTGTTTTAGCCATAAAAAAAATAATATGAAAGTACGAGTTATGGCTAAAGTATATATACCATATATACGACACCCCCTATACTTAGCTCGAACTATGTCCTCATAGTGATCAAAGAGCTGGAAAGAAAGACATAACTCGTGCCGCGTATAGAAAAGTGAAAAGAATAGTATACTACAACGACGAATGAAAGAATAAAATCAATAGAAGTCGGTGATCCCCCTATACTTAGGATCAAGTAATCCTAAGTATAGCAGACTGTACACAAAGGGAAAACCGAAGAGATGAATATACAGAGTCTACCTCCCCTATACTTAGGGTAAAATATCCCTAAGTATAGGCAGCAAAACAGAGGTAAAAAGAATCAAAAGAATAATCAAACGTCTGACACCCCCCTATACTTAGGGTAAAGTACACCCTAAGTATAGCATAATCACAAGATGGAAATGGGGTGTTTAGACAAAAGAGTGTGTGATATGGACATCTGGATCTATACAATTGCGAGAGAAAGTGAAAATCAGGCATGAGATGCAAATGATGTGAGTCAAAGACTACATCTCATGCAAAATGAATCGGGGCAACATCGACGATCAGCGGTTCATGATCTAGATATGGCTTCAGGCGCTGACCGTTAACTCGGAAGGTGGATTCAGATGACATCTCAGATATATCAATGCTGCCATTGTCGTGCACCTTCCGGACCAAGTATGGTCCCTTCCATTTGCTCTGCAACTTCCCTGGAAATAGCTTTAGCCTTGCATCGAATAACCATACTTTCTGATTCAGTTCAAACTGCTTATGGCTGATGTGAGAATCATGCCATATCTTTACTCGTTCCTTATACTGTAGGCTACTCGAGAATGTTGTATCTCTAAGTTCCTCCAGGGCTGCCAATTCTGCCTTTCTCTGATCTCCTACACTCTCTGGATCCAAAAATATCTCAGTAACAGCCCATAACAACTTATGCTTCAGCTCAACTGGTAAGTGGCATGGCTTGCCATAAACGAGTCGGAATGGAGATGTACCCAATGGAGTCTTGAAGGATGTCCTATATGCTCACAAAACCGAGTCCAAAAGCTGTGACAATCCTTTCGGTCTAGGCGGACTACCTTCTGCAATATAGTCTTAATCTCCCTGTTAGAAACCTCAGCAAGACCATTCGTCTGTGGATGATAAGGAGTGGCAACTCTATGATCTATGCTGAACTCGTTAGCAAGGGCCCTTACCTTGTCATTGATAAAATGAGTCCCCCCATCTGATATCAACACTCTAGGTACCCCGAACCGTGAAATGATATTTTTCCTCAAGAATTTGCAAACGGTATTAGCATCTGCGGTTCAGACGGGGATGGCCTCAACCCAACGACTCACATAATCTACAGCAAGCAAGATATACTCAAATCCCTGACTCTTAGGAAATGGACCCATGAAATCGAGGCCCCATGCGTCATTTTTCGTAGGTAGATCGTAGGTTTAATTTTTGCGTAGCTTTAGATACTAGTCTTTAGATTAAAAATCCCAAAATTTCATCACACTTTAATCCACATCCGACACCGATTTTTCGCCTCATTTTCGTGTCCCGCCAATTCTTTTTCTATCTCACGCAACCACACACCTCCGACCACGCACGGTGGTCGGAGTCCACGGATCTATCTTCCATTTCACGGATCCGAATCCATTCACAAATCCCTTTTTGTCTATAAATAAAAATAAAAAAATAACATAAAACTAGTTTTTCCTGTTTATCACAAAAATATTTTTGCAGGAAGAATTAAAAAAAACTTTCTTCTCTAATCTTTGTTTTTGCAAGAAAACTAATAAGAAATTGTTGTGTGTCTCTAACATTTATTTTGCAGGAAAAATAAAAACAAAAAACATATAATTGTTTCC
Source organism: Ottelia alismoides (assembly GCA_037367405.1). Lineage (NCBI taxonomy): Eukaryota > Viridiplantae > Streptophyta > Magnoliopsida > Alismatales > Hydrocharitaceae > Ottelia > Ottelia alismoides. The sequence goes on along the minus strand of JAZKJV010010987.1, from coordinate 607,888 downwards.
CTATCTCTAACCTTTGTTTTGCAGATATAATATAAAATTTTGTTTTTATATCTAACATTTTATTTTGCAGGAAAACATAAAAAAATAAAAAAAAATAAAAAAAATTTATTATCAATTCTCTGTACATCAACATCACAATAAAAACAAAAAAATATATAAAAAAACAAAAAAGGCAACAGGCGCGGGTCGTCACCCCCGCGCCTCCCTTCCTTCACCCGCGACCCGCTGCCGCCGACTTCCACCTCCCCTCCCGCGGTGCTGCGGCGCTGCCGCAGCCAACCGCCGAGGCCAGGGGCCGCGGTTCGTCCACATCAGCCCCGTGCGCGGTCTGCAGCATGACACCGCGCGACCGGCGGTGCCGCCTAGCGCCCCACCCGCGTCCTCCGCACTCCAGCCCTAGATCGTCAGCGGGCGGCGGCGCCTCCACGCGGCCTCCTTCCTCCTCCTGGCCGCTACGCCACCTCCAGCCCGCCTTCAGCCCTCCGCCGCCCAGTTGCACCTCCACCGGTCGCGCGTGCTCCGCAAAGCCCCCGCGTAGCCGCACTCCAGACCAGCCCCGCGCCCGCACGTGGCCTCCTCCAGCCGTATCCCCAGGCGGTCCCGTCCCCTCCGCGCAGGCGCCCAACCCCGTGCGCCTCCCGCGCGCCGCCACGCCGCATGTGCTGAGGCCCCGCTGCAACTCCCACAGGCGGCGCGCCGCCGATCCTCCTCCGCGGCCTTCCTTCCGCCGCGCCGCGCCACCCTTGCCACCGAAGAAGAAGACGGCGGCGGCTCCCTTGCCTCTCCCATTTGTGATGAAATGATAGAACCCTAAGTGGGATTCCTTAAAAAAAGGAGATGGGATAATTGCATACAAACTTATCAAAGTTGTTGAAATTACAGTGACGTCCCTGCTCTTCAAAAGAAAAAAAATCATGTGACGGGCACATGCATTCTTGGTAAAATTGTAAGAAACTTCTCTCTGTTTATTATTTTTATATTTTCTGGAAACTTTTGAGTAATTACAATTTAGTCCTTGCACTTCCAGAACTCAAATTCCTTGATCTTTTGACTGAAATAAATGTCTATCTTGGGCTAAAAATTCTGAGAAAATTGGTGTATGCTCCTGTTAGGGTCCTAATCCTTGTATAAATTTTTCATCCATTTTTCTTGTCATTTAATATATTTTAAAATTCAAAAACATTGTCTTTTCGCTTGTCATAACTTTAAGAATTCATAAAAATTTAAAAAATTGCTTAAAAATTCCATAAAAATTTCTGTAGGTGCAATTTAGTGTCTTTTAATTTCTGTCCAATTTTTGTGCATTTTCCATATATAAAACTCAAAAAAAATTGTAAAATACAAAAAATATTATAAAAATTACAGAAAATTGTAGAAAAATCCAAAAATAGCGATTTTGGTCTCTTTTTGTAGATATCGCTTTCTCGTTTTATTTAAAAATGATTTCAGAATTTTGACTCCCCGGCTACGGCGCCATTCTGATGACACAAATTCCACGCGGTTAAGAGAAGAATAAAGAATATCAAAGTGTCGTCGTTCTCAACCACAGGAATCGGTCAACGAGAAAATTAATGAAACCACTTCAGATAAGATCAATCAGTGAAAGCAAATGTAAGCGGTCTTTCGCTATTCTTTTTACCTGGTATAGCGACCAGGGTCGAACACAAGGAGCACGATTGAAAAACTCTATAGTCAAATTTCGAAAGTTAAATTTTTAGTGGTTTTTGAATTTTTGAATTTTTTTTATTTTTAAAACAAGCACAAATAAAGAAAAGTGATAAAACACACAAGCACACACTCTTTTTATATTTTTCCAAATGGTCAAAAATGCACTGAAAATTGCAAATAAAATCTTTTTGTGTTTTATAGATACTAAAATATTTTTGATAATTTCTTCGGCTTTTTCTGATGTTTTTGGAATTTTATAAAAATAAAATGCACAAAAATTGGTCAGAAAATAAAAGAGATCAAAACACAGCTACAGAAATTTTTTAGAATTTTTATGCAACTTTTCTAATTTTTATGAATTTTTAAAAAGTAGGCAGAGAAAAAGACACAAACCCACTATTTTTTTATTTTTTAAATATATTAAACGACACTAGAATGTATGAAAAATTTAGACAATATCCACACACATGTCAAAAGCATAAACAAATTTTCTCAGATTTTATTGACCATGCAAATATATTTATTCTGATAAAAAGGTCAAGCAGTAAAGAGTCTGAAGCACAGGGGTTGACTTGCAGTTATTCAAAATTTATGCACTGAAATATAACAGAACTAACTTGCGGGAGAAAAAGCACAATTTACCCAGTAAGAATGATGTCCAGCATGTACTCTTCTAATCTTCAGAGGCTTTATTGTGAAATCAAGAACTTGCAGGGGTTTATCGTAATTTGACCAATAGAGATATTTTATTCCCCAAAGATAGGGTTCCTTCGTTTCCAATGTTAAGGGGGAAAAGAGGAGCAAGCCGCCGCCGCCCACGCAGAGCAGGAGGAACGACGCTCGGTGGCTCGGGCGGCGCGGAGGAGTCGCGGGTCTTGGAGGGCGGCGCCGACGCCTTGCGCGAGAGGGGAGGTGGCGCCTGGAGGGAGGCGTGTGCACGTGGGAGTAGCCGGGGCACACGCCTGGGCTGCGCCGCCACGCGCGCGCGAGGAGCGCGGGGGAAGACGCGGCTGGAGCCAGAGGAAGGAGGGGCGGAGTTGCGCAGGTGACAGACCTCCACCGCTGGGCCTGGGCGGAGGTGCGGTAGCGCGGAGGGGCGGCCCACGCACGGGAGAGGCAGGGGCGAGGTCGGGAGGTGGCGCGCCCGGCGGGGTTGCACCTGGAGGACCCGCAGGCGCGCGCCGCCCGCGCTACAGCGGTGGAGATGTGGGCTGCGACTGTCAAGCAGATCTGGAGAGGAGCAGTGGAGGAGACCGTGGAGACGGAGCGCTGGAGGCGCTGCGGCGCCGCTTCGCGGGCGGAACCGCCGCCGCCGGAGCGGAGGCGGAGTGGCGGCGCCTGCGCGGAGGGCGCTCAGGTGCGCGTGGGTCCGGAGGAGGCGGCGGTGGCCGCTGGCGACTTAGACGCCGCCCGTGGGTGGTGCGGCTTCGGCGATGGGGAAGCGGGGGTGCTGCAGGCCGCTGCCCCTTGCTGCTGTATTTTTTTTGTTTTTTTATTTTTTTATATTTTCTGTTTATATAGATCCTCTAGAAAATATTTGTACCAAAAAATATTTTTTTTATTTTTTTTATAACAACAGATGCAAATAGAACTAATATTTTTTTATTGTGGCTTTTTTATACGCAGGAGATGTAAAGAGAAATAGGAAGAAAGAGAATTTTTTAGTTTGTTTTTTTATATGATCCTGCAATAACAAAGGTTAGAGACAAATAAAATTTATTATTATTATTTATTTATACACAAAATCGGAGGTGTGGATGGGGATGGATCTTGGCGATGCGAAAGAGAGATCCAAAACTCCGACCACCGTGCATGATCGGAGGTGAAAGGTTGTGCGAGATAGAACGTGAAGATGTAGGGATCAAGATGTGAGATGAAAAATCGGTGTCGGGTGGAGAATATTTGATTGAAAATCTTGGTGATTTTTAAAGTCCTAAAAATTAATCAAGTGAGGGCCTAAAATTAACTCTACGATCTATCTAAAAAAATGACGGGAATAAAATGGATCTCACCTTGGAATGGGACACGCCGTGATGGCCTCGACGATGACCGGACGCTGTCACCGAATGGGTCGGAGGCTGGGCACCCTTCTGCAACAAGAAAGTCTCGGAGATCGGGCTCCTTGCTCCAAAGATTGATCAAGTGTGAATGAGGGAGGAGGAGCTCATTAAAAAGAGAAGAAAATCAAAAATGGAAGATATTCACAAATGAGGAAAGTGTTTATTGGTTAATTAAAAAAAATAATTGAATAAATAAAATAAATAATTAATTAAAAATGAATTTCGTAATTAATTAAAATAAATAAATTAAATAATTCCCAAAAATCAATTAACCACCTTAATGGTGGCTATTTAAGGCACAAAATCAAATCTTCACATAAAAGGTAAGTTATCAAATCAAATGAATTCAAATAAATCCAATAAATTAAATAATTACATATGATTTTCGTAATTAAATAAATTAAATTAATTAATGTGAGATAATTAATTTTTTTGGTAATTTTTATTTAGAGAAATTAATTGTATACATATATTATACACATATAATATAATGTACATAGGTGCAAATAAGGAAATAATTTTTATAAAGGATTTTTTTTAATTTTTATTTTTTTATTTTTTTTTAATTTAATTTTTTTAATGAAAATAATATTTACAATATATATTATGTATAAAAATAAATATAAATAAATATGTTCATCAAATATATAGGAAAACTGCACAAAACACCCCAGAAAACCGACTTTTTAACCGTAACTCCAAAAATAATGAAACCACAGCCATTTGAAAGATAATTTAATTTATAGTATGATGGAAGTGAGTTTGGTTCAATTTGAGCTTGTGTGGAGCCGGAATTGATGTTTCAATTATCACTTTGTGGCTTTTTCTGGGTGTAATTATTTGCAATATATACAATATTTTATTTTACAAATATTTTTATTATTTACAACACAATTTTATTTACAACTTTTATTTACGAAAATAATTAGTTTGAGGTCACATTATGTACAGATAAAATAATGTAAGTTTTGTATAAATATACATGAAAAATATATACAAGATATTTTTGATTTTTCTGACAAACGACCCTATCTCCCCCTACTTTATTCCTGGTCGACCAGGTCAAGTCTTTGACCTTCTCTCGGGGTTTGGGTCAGTCTGTATTTATTGCATAACTACATCCTTTATTTTTCTTTTCTTTTTCTTTTCTTCTTTATTCTTTTATTTATGTACAAAAAGTGTTAAAAATGCAATTTTAACAAATGCATGCAAAATGGTAAAATTATGAAATTAATGGGTATTTACATGTGTTTGACTAAGAAAATGAAGCTAAAATAAAAGAATAAAGGCGATGAATCGTGGATTCATCAGTAACTTTGGAAGAAGGCATGAAAATGACAATAAATATGTTACCTTCTCATCGATGACTACAAAAGCAAGATGATTCCCATAGTTCGGACCATATAATTGTCCATACCATAACCTATTAATTCTAACTCAGTAGATTGCATTGTAGATATTTGGATGTGCTGTATCGAGTGAAACAATTCGACGACTATAAGGGATGGCTTGCCCTTTCTTTGTATCCTGCGCATATGCAACTATGCATTCTTTTGCTTTGTCTTGAGATGTTTCAGGATGTGTAATCTTTTGTTGCTTTGGATTGATAGAATCTGCAATTAACATGAATAGATAGGGAGTAAATAAAAGATGAGGTCTTGAAAGTTTAAAAGGATGCCATACCTCGAATAACAATGCCATATGAGGGACGCTTTATAGGTGCTCTTTGTTGGATGTTATTGTTATTGCATGTAGCTGATGTGGAAAGTAAGTCGATATCCACATTCGAAGGCGGGGACCTTTTATCATGGCTGACGGAAACTGGTTCTTGGTTTTCGCCTATTCTGCGTTGTGGGCAGGAAGGGAGTGCAAGAGAGACATGTAGTTCTTCTGCAAATGAATGAGAAGTTCATGATTAAAATGTAAGCATAGGTACATGAAGGCAATGTTTTTGTAAGCATTCTTGTATTCATAGAAGTAAAAACCAAATTTATATGAAAATATTTTTGTTGTTAAGGTATGTAGGGAAGACAAAATGAGTAACCTTGGGTTTATTGTATGGGATGTTTGTACAGAAATTGAATGTTGAGTGATATTTGAAAGAAGTGTATTTGATTTAATTTGAGGGTTTAAACTTTCTGTAATCCAGAAGTGAAATATTTAAGCTATTTGATGTAGTAGAGAGGATTGTTTACAAATCGTATGTTTTACATAGGGAGTTCTTGAAGATTATACCTGGATGATAATCTGGGGGTGGTTTGGAATAATTGAGAATGCTTAGAATGAGGAAGAACAACGGGAGCTGATGTCTGAGAAAACTTCACTATACACAACATTTCTAGTACAGTTGGGGGGACATGGCTCATTTGCTGGTAACAATATTTTGAGGCCACTTCGAGATGTCACTCTTGATAAAGCAACATAAAGTTGACAATGGGTAAAAACATGATTTTCCAAGTACAGTCCTACTTTTCTAAGTGTTTGCCCTTGACTTTTGTTAATAGTCATAGCGAAAGCTAGCTTTAAGGGAAATTGTCGTCGCCGCAAGGAGAAGTTGCTACCAGTATTTGAAGTAATCAAGTCAATTCGTGGAATATAGACACGTTTTCCAGTATAATCTCCTGATAATATCTGAGCATCAACGACTCTAGTTTGAAGGCCTTTAATAATAAGACGTGTACCATTACAAAGACCAACTGATTGATCAATGTTTCGTAAAAGTATAACAGGAGCTCCAATCTTTAATCGTAAAATACCAGGTTGTAATTCTGGTAGATTGATGGAGTTTAAGTACTCAATAGAGTATTCAAGAGTATCACAGGTTCCATCTTGATTTGGAGATATTGCTTTATCAAAGCTGTATAACACAATTTCATCGCCGGGTAGTTTTTTCAATAGTAACTCATTAATATTGACGACATCGATATTTCTAGCCGCAAGAATAGTTCGATCTTTGAAAAATAGTGGGTCTGAGTAATTGCAAGGCATACTCGTGTAAATAGCATCAAGCAAGCCATTTATACCTAGATTTGGATCAATTAACATATCAGAAGGAATATCAACTAATGAGTACTCGAGTGAGTCGCTCATCTTTGCATAGCGTATTTGATCAGCACCAATATCAAGAAGCCAATTTCCAAACTGAATATCGTAGGATCCTTCAGGTTGACAGTTAACTGCTAAGCGCATATTTTTTGAGAGGCAAAAGACTTGACATTGTCTCCATAGATAACTTCTTGTTAAAGTAGCATCAACAATATCAGCACGACTGGCTTTTGAGATGACAGGAAGAATTTGATGAAAGTCCCCTCCAAGTACAACAGTTAAGCCACCAAAAGGATGGATTTCTGCATTTGATTTAGTGTCGCGTAGCAGATCTCGAAAAGTTCTGTCTAATGCTTCAAATGCATGTCTATGCATCATCGGAGCTTCATCCCAGATAATTAACTTTGTTTTCAAAAGGAGTTTGCCAAGTTCGGACTGTCGAGTTATGTGACATATTGTAGATTCATCTAATTTTAAAGGAATTTTAAATCTAGAATGTGCAGTTCGTCCACCTGGAAGAAGCAAGGAAGCTATCCCAGACGAGGCGACAGGCAAGACAACTTGCTTTTGAGAACGAAGCCGGGCAATTAATGTTCTCCATAGGAATGTCTTTCCAACTCCACCACTTCCATGAACGAAGAAGAAACAACCAATGTCACTCGTGCATGATTCAATGATTTTATTGTAGATCAACTTTTGGTCGTCATTTAAGGAAGAAAACATACGCAGGAACTCATGCTCTTCTACATGAACGTCATACTGCATTTCTTCTGTAAGTAGGTTGTTATCCTCTTGAGGGTGAAGGATGTAATTGGGAACGTGATCAATTGAGTAATCAGCGAGACACTTTCCGTTCCTTCGTAGAATGGAGTCAAGATGAGCTAATCCTTATGCTTGTAACTCAGTATCAAGTAACTTAGTCTGTATTTGATTACTGTCATCTGCACGTCTTCGTTGGAATAGGATTTTCCAATATTTGTTCCAAATTATTGAAGGATGCACTGTGTTTGCTGCCATTAAAATGGAAGCAAATAAGTGCCGTAATTGCCATCCAGTTGCCCAAGTTGATGCTTCTTCTATAGCATATACCCATTCACTGTCATCTTCAAGAAAACCATGTCTCTCACAAGCCATTTTGAATGTATCACAGATTGTGCCATTTACTGTGCGAAGATCATCAAAGTTTGAAGGTCCTGCTATACGAAGAAGCAACATTCGTAAGAAGTATAGGTCACCAGATGCTAGCTTCGCGTTTGGTAGGCGATCAATGCACCTTCCGGTAACTCGAGGACTCCATAGCTTACTTTGTAGATCCCAAACATAGAATTGTGGGAACTCTATATAAGTTAATCTTCGTGCTGTAGGGGTGGTTCTATTCATACTAAACCACTCTGTTAGCATTGTTCGGCCATTAAATGGGTTTTCTATAATGTTCTGCAGGTTAGCATCATCGGTAAAGAACAAAATTTGCTGATCGGGTAAATGATAACTCAATATCTGAACAGAGGGATTTCTGTAATGTAATCTAAAATCAAATATTCTCCAAGAAGCTTCAATTGCAGAGATATATCTCGCATTTAAATATTGAGTGATCTCATCTACATCATCTGTCTCATTCTGCAATGTGAATGTCATCTTATCAAATCCCTTATGAACATACTTGAAGAGATATTTGATTGCCTGAAGCTGATTACAAATCTCAACATTGATGTGCGCATCATATTTAGTAACCAAGTCAATATTGTATGGTACAATCCATCTGTTATCAATTATTGAACCTCTAATGTCAACTGTTCTGCCATCATCACGTCTTCTATAAATTGCATAACCATCAGCATCGAAGAATGTTTCAGCCGAAAATTTTTTAGGATAGAATTTCGAGCATTTGTTATTAGCCATGCATGGTGATTTGAAATTAAGCGAACCGCATGGACCATGTACCAGGGAACGAAGAACAGATTCATAAGCATGTTTGTCGATGCTTGGATCAGGAATTTCCGCAGATACAATTCTGTTGACGTCCGCGGTACTTCTAACTTTTGCGCTTTCATCTAAGGTTATAAGCATATGCATGTGAGGAAGACCACGCTTCTGAAACTCTATTACAGCTAAGTCTGTAGAAAAGTTAACGGTAAGAAGCAGTATGAGAAATAAGAATAGTAGAAAAGGGTAATTTTTGACATAAGTATGAAAAGAACCTGATCTGACTTTTCCAAAGAATTGCCTTTTGAGTATGTCATCCCTTAGCTCTGCAACTTTTAAGTTGAATACTCGTGCAATTATATCGGGACGATCCTCTGGATTTTCACAACCACTGAGCTCAAGCATATAACGAATTTCTTTCCATTTAGGATTGCAAGTGAATGTCAGAAAAATATCGGGTGTACCTGCCCAAGCACAGAGAGCCATGGCATCGTAGTAATGATGTAACATATATCTTGGGCCTCCGGTGAAAGAGGAAGGTAATATAATACGTTTTCCTATTTTTTTCCAAGGTGCTCACCGGAAGACATAGCAGTGTAAATGTTTGAAAAATTCTCACTCCGTACCTTATCTTGATTTTGTCGAAACCAATTTAGACGATTTTGCTCTATGGATGCAAATGCGTCAACAATGTATTGTTGTAACAGTCTACCACCTCTTGATAGTGCAGATTCAAATTCGATAGGACGAATTTGAAGTCGATAGGCATAAAAGTTCATCATGGAAATTGAGTTGGTTGTTCCGTTGGCAGTTGTATCCGTAGCCATTAGTCCTATTCTCCATCCATCTTCACCGTAAGGAAAAAGAATCGGATATTGTAAAGGCATGTACGTAGGGTGTAATTCTGTAATTCGTTGGAAACCATCTGATGTTTTGCAAATAATAATGTCACGATTACAAGGCTGGTTATCTCCATCTCCAACAATTAGCATAGCAAGTTCATCTGTAGATGGAGGCGCATGTTGTCTACTTCTCGAGTGGCAGATCTTCAATCTCACTGTGCATCTTTCATCTTCTTCAACCCATTTACTTACTTGCTTGAAAATGATAGCATATGGGTTACAACGATGGAACATCATTTGTAACTCTTCCATCAATCTTGTATTTGCTGTGTTGTTAGAAGTAGTAAAGAAAGCTCGGCAGCGATTTTCTTTCTCATGAAATGTGTCGAACACATATAATTGTGAGAAACATGGAGGGCTTGAATGTAGTGGCACCAATGATCCGATTCGATGATACATTTGTCCATGAATTCTATAACAGTATGGTCCATGTCCATTATTTATCGAGGAATCAACAGAAGCCCCAACGGACGTGAAAGAGAAGCAGTTATTGTACTGGCATATGAACTTACGAAAATGGGAAGAGCATGCATGATCCCCGCTTAACAGGGAATGTAAGAGTTGTGGTGCTCGATGCAATGGAGGTAAGTTTACAGTGCCATTTGAGCAACATAAATTATAGTTTGGTGTTATTATACTTGATCGCTTTCTCTTCTCTTTCAACCACATGATTGCTCCACAATTTGGACAAGAACAATTCGGCCGACCGAAATTGTAACGTTCAGTAAATTTTCCTAAGAAGGATTCAGGCAAAGTCATGAGTAGTTTAGGTATGCAGAAGTAGATGTACGTCAACCCGACATAATACATGTACGTACTCTTTTTTAGTGGTGTAGATAGCTTGGTTTGTACGTCAGATTGTGCTGATATATCTAAAAAGGTAAATTTGTTAGGGTCTTATTCTTCCAGACATTCATGTAATTTCTATATTAATAGGAGAAATTGTAGGTTGACGATGAACGTAGAATTGTACGTGGTTGAGGAAAGGATGATAGTAGAGGTTTTATAGGATTGGGTCGAGTTAGGAAGAGCAAACAAAGTTATAATAATAAGAAGAAGCATGCGATAAAGAGAACGACAAATATACCGATATACAATCTGTTAGGTAAAAATTTAGTAAATACCTTCGGAGGGGCTAGATGCCACGTTTTGATTTCCATTGTATTTTTCTCTTGCTGGATAGAGAGCTAATGTCTAATTAGAGAAGTCAACATGAGGAAGTGTAAGCAAAAAATGAGAATTGTATGGATAGTAACCTGATTTTAGGTGTGCCCTCATTCTTTCGCTAGGCCGATGAGCTGGAAAGGACGGAAAAGGCAGAAAAAATCAAATCTAACGTAAACAGAATAGTAATATATATTTACGATGTTTATGACGGATAGAAAGGTTCAGTAACGGATTGTATATGAGAGTTTATTACGGATGACACTACCATTTGTCAACCTGGTATGTATACTAAATAATAAATATAATTTATTATTATAAAAGATTAGATATGATGTAAAAAAAGTAATAATTAATTCTATACAGTGAAATAGTATCAGCACTAACTAACTTTATAAGAGAATCCCATAAACCATGATATGTATGTCATGTACAATATTATCTTGTTATATCTTATAAGAATATTTGGCAAAAGACGACTTCTCTAATGTGCTGAGAAATTAATGTCATTGTTAAGAAAGGGATAGTCTCCTGTATTTTAGCACATTGCAAATTTTAAGAAGTTATGATGTTATATGTATGTACATGTTTTTTGCTTTAATGCTTAAGTTGTGCGTTCACATATATTTAAAAAAGCTACGCCTTCATTAATTATGTTGTTGTTATAGTTCATTTATATTAATTACGTCATCGTCGGCTATCATGTGTTCGTTGCCCATAACATGACCATTAGCGGCAAGGGTGAAGTTACCGGTGACCGCCATCCCAAGATCGGAGTTTGTATGTACGATGAAGAAGCAAGAATATAGCACGATGTGCAACCACCATGCGAAAGGCATGATCGGCCATTGACTTACAGATTGTCGGGCACCGGCTTACACAAATCACCCATTGACATCCTAGTAATTGTTGTTGTTGGCCTATATTATAATGGAAGATCATGTAGGACGACACTAATCGCCATTGATGCTTTAAATGTAAACGAAGAAAACTCTTAGTCATTACACTCCTCACATAAGAACAACAATTCAAAAATTAGCATGCTATCGGTAGGGGATGTTGACCATGCATTCACGACTCAACCCTAATCCTTAATTCATACTATATGGTACAGATCTGTAGAAGAACTCCATATATGTTATCACATGAGTTGATCAACGCAGAGGGAATGGATAATAAAAAGAATGAAATCTAAATCCCAACAGATCACTCTTGCTGTCAAGTTCTGAAATTGAAATGCATGAGTCAACACAAACCTTAGCATATAATAATGCACAGATCTGGCATTAAATATGAGCTAAGCAAAACATGGCATGTCGATCACTCGACTTGGAAGGATTTTTAAAAACTCCGTTCATTGCAGAGTGGCATGAAATTTGACACCATCAGGTAAAAACAAAAGTCAAACATGAAGGACCCCTCATTGTCGTCGACGGCAATTATATTGAGGCCATGACATGCGTACACTCTTCAAGCGTTGGAACATGCAACATATATATTATTATCACAGATACGTAGCATAAAAGCATGCAACATATATATTACTATCACAGATACGTAGCATAAAATTTCTGCACATAAACAAAAGATATAAACTACAATATAATATCATCTTATGGGTAGAGTAATTACACATATCAAACACGGGGAGGCACGTTGGAGAGTCGGCGAAGAAAGGCATAGACGTTGTCGATGTGTGTATGCGTCAAGCAAGAGGAGTACATAAAGTTGGATAACGCGAGAACAACGGAAGAATGCAAACAGTGGCATACCTCCTTCTGTGTGGTTGAACTCCGCCGACGGCACGGAGGCAGGTGGGTGGAGATGATCCGGATGGTTGCCTGATGACGAGGAAGTGTCCATGACGGGAAGTGAGAAATGAAGGCTGTGAGGGAAGGGAAGAGAAGAGAAGAGGACATGCGATTGAAAATGCGGTGGTATTTTTTACACAGAAGGCCGAAAGGCCGATCGAGGATTAGAAGCGGCTGAAGGCACACGTCAGAGCCTCGCGGATGCATGGAGGGATGAAGGCCAATGGACGAACACGTCGGCAGACAATGGAATTGGTATGAAATGGTCATGGGCAAAATTGGAAAAATGTGAAATTTGGAAGTAATGGATGTCGGCGGAAGTGCTCCCGCTTATATATATGTTAATGGATTGCTTTTTTACAACTCTAACTAGCAGTTCTTTCCAGTTCGATAGCGATAAACAATCCAATAAATATAAATCTATGATATACACCGTACATGTGTTTCATATATTTGACATCCCCATGCCAACTTCACGCATTGTGTGTTTCTCAAAAATTACGTACCACCATGTTGTTCATCTTCGATCCAATGTACTATGTATCTCTGACACCCTCAAACAATTCAAGTACTTTATTATTTGAGGATTGATTGTATGTTGGATGTTTGTGTGAAGATTCATTTACGGAAAGAAATGATCAACTTCATATCATCAAAACAATAAATGGAAGCTACAAGAAATTGATGGGAGACGGGCAACAAGCTGCACCGCCAAACCCTTTTGAATGACAAATCCAATCCTTCGAAATACAGTATTCATAGACTTCGGGACCATAACATTGCTACGCATGATTTTTTGAATCCTCTTAAGGAGCTCCACTGCTTCACTTGCCAAGAACCCAAATGTATCAAAACCAAAGGGGATGAATACATGTTGATTGTCAATGCAGGCCTTCTCATGCTTAGCCACTTTAGCTAAGGCAGCTTTTTGTGCAGCACATCCCGCAACAAAATCACCCTTTATCGGACCCACCAATGGAGAAACGCCAGTCAAATCAACACATGCATGCTTTCCTCCAACCCATCCAAATATCAAAACATCTGCCGGTCTAAGTGTCGATCTCCCCTCTTGTGGATCAGTTAAGAAATTCATCGGTGCTTCTTTTTTTGAAGCAACACCTGCATGTCTGAGTATATCAAATAGAACATCTCTGACAAGATCATGTCTGTATTTAAAACCTGGAAGTTCGCGACAATGAACGGCATGCTCCCCAAAAGCATCCAAGAAAGATTTGTGGCATACTGGACAAGCCTCATCTGGTGGGAAAAGAGGAATCATGAGGCGGTACTTGAGAATACTACGATATTCGATGGGTGACATATGCATTCCAAGCCCCTCAATAGAAATGACAAGTAGAAAATCTTGGGCATGTTCAGCTTGTAAACAACGAAAAATTTCTTTTTGCCTAGTAGACATGTCAAACTCAGCTTCCATATCTTTTATGATTTTGCTAAAAAAAGAGCTCGCCAAAGCATTCTGGGCATTAGGGGGGACGGTATCCTTACTAACAAAATATGTAAGATCAATAGATGGGAGTGGCGACATGTAGGTATTCCAAAGCATTAAGAAAATCAAAATCCATACCATGTATCCCGTTGTCTCGTAGCGTGTGGTCTTGGAGCATCCAGGATTGAGCTCTGGAGGCCACAAAAGCGTATGACGAAGCCTCAATAGCTGAGTAAAGACCTAAACCACCGAGTCGGATGGGTAGCGACGCTACTCTCCATTGAAGGTCACCAAAGAAAGGACCTCCACACACCACAATATCCTAATAGCTCCGCGTAACCCTTTGTCAAACCATGTAGTGCCCCGTTTCATGTATGTGTGTTGGCATGTCCGTAAGCCGAACATAAGCTTGGCAGTACCCATACAAGAACGTAATAGAAGTAGCTCACTTTGTGGATCATCCAGCTGAGGAAGTAAATTCATTAAGTCAACAGCCTTGGTAGCCCTCATCATAGCCAAATCTTCAATAAAGTCTTTATCCCTACTCACAGCTCCTCCATGCAACTTCACACCTAGCCGCGACCTCCAAATATCCGTGGGAAACAAACCTTTGCGGATCTTCTGACCATCACATGAAGGCCAGAAAAGCTTTGTTTTTTTATATTTAGAATAAGTCCGATCTCTGGACCCCTGCATTGAATAATGTCAAGTACGTTGGCCACTTCTACAGTGTCCCCAATAATTGTCCCATCATCAAGATACCAAGCATGAAGTAGGAGTTTACAATTGTCTCTGATCTCATGAATAAGTGGGTGCAATGCCAGAGAAAAAAGAAGGGGGCCTAAAGGGTCACCTTGCTGCACTCCTGTTGATGATCGCAAATGATTGTCTCCAATATATAATCTGGCGGCTTGAGGATAGATAAATTCCACCCATGGATCCTAACTTCCCCAAGCATCAGAGATCTATCTATTAAGTTGAAAGCATTAGAGAAATCCACCGTAAGCATAGAAAGAGACACGTCTCCGTGAAGCTTGCTCAAAAGATGATTGGTGTTGTGTAAGATGGCTTCCGCTCCTCCAGATACACCAACTCCAAATTGAAAGTCCTTAAGATATTTAGATGTCTCCTTGCTAACCTCTACCATAGCAACTTTCGATACAAGGCGCCTCCATATAGTACCTACAGCAATAAGACAAATGTCGTTGTCCGGTTTGAGCAGTGGAGTGAGAGGTGCAGAGGCTATAAACTCAGCCAGACTCAAGGGGCATCTCCCACTAAGCCACAAATCAACTACCAAGGAAATAGCGTGTAAGAGATCCTTGGCAATCGATGATCCCTCCCCACATATTCATTATAGCTTGATTTTATGATCTTTTTTGTGAAAATATTAATAATCAACATTGGATATATTTTATATTGGATACATGCATCCTCATTTCTCCCTTTAAGATGGTTCGTACAGTAACTACCACTTACCTCATGTTTGAAAGGATATTCAAATTAAATAATTTATATTTAATGACCTCGTCTCCCTTTGGCTTGGGCTTGAGCTTGGGCTTGGAATTAAAGGACACGTTCTTGGGCTTTGGAAGCAAAGGACATGTTCTTATGGGTGCATGTGACCTTATTTGGATTTTTTAATCTCAAATGAGTTTTTGGTGGCTTATGCGCACGAAAATATCACAAGTTACCTCAACTTTAAGTTCTTTTGGGACGGTTAAATTTCACTTTTTTTGTGATTAAGGGAGGAGGGCAGGTTCAACCCTAATTTTTAGAGTGGGAGCTCATTGCTTCTACCACTATCGCATAAAGTGGCAACTGATTAAATTCTACTTGCAAGGGATGCTTCTGTTGAATACTCTTCCCAATTCTCGCTTTTATTTATTATGATAATACACATGAATCTGAGTTTTATGGAATTTTCAGTTTTTTTATGTGACTATCGTGGTGTTTGTATGGATGGTTTGTTTGAAGTTAGGATCTTTTATACATTGATAAACTAGACTTTTTGTGCGACATAATATATTCGTTTCATATGTTTTTTTTCATTGATATTTACATTTTGATAAATATTCACGGAATAAATTCCAATAATTTATAAAGAAATAGATTGTATATTTGACCATTAAAATGGCAAATGGGGACCTAAAACTTGAAACGCTCGATTTTATATAGATTTTGACATCCGTATTCATTTTAAAATAGATAAAAATAAGGATATCAATTTCATATATACGCTAACTTTTTATCCATATATTCATTTACATATATAAACATTGTTAAAAGTTTATTTTTAACCAAATACAACATAATTTTATACTGCATTTGTCCTTCCATTTGACCTCTTGATCCGCGCAACCATCGATGCGTGCAGCAACAGCCTATGGTTTTGAGTACAAGGTCAATGTGATTCGTTCGAACATGGTCATCATATTTGGTATAATTGTTATGATATATATGTATTCATTATATTTATAATAATACAAGAAAATTGACCTAAGATAATGAATAATGTGATCATTCTTGTATCTTCAAATATTAAATATATAGCAATGAATATTATTCATTTAAATTATCTTTTCTTCTTGAAATTAGCAATGAATATCATATTCATTGCTAAAGGTTAATATTGCAATGATTTATCCGTTTCTAAATTTAACGGTGGCCATAATAGATGGATTAGACGATGCAAGAGGGCTCACGGATTACGAATTCAAGGAGAGGCAGGAGCTCCTAGAGGTCTTGATGCTCGAAGATAGAAAGGAGGTGGAATGGCGACAAAAATTCAGACAGAAATGGCTCAAGGAAGGAGATGCAAACATGAGATTCTTCCATTCCGTGGCCTTTGGACGGCGAAGGCAGAACTACATCCATGGCATCGTTGTGGATGACGCATGCATTTCTGGAGAAGGTGGAAAAAAGTCAACAAATAACCATTGTTTGAAATTAACAACAAATAAGATATTCATATGAAATTTAAATAATAAAGTAACGGATATTATTTGCTATCATTTTTCAACTAAGGACATTGTAGTAAAAGTCGTTCAATTGGTTCGACTAGTAGGTTTGACTAGTCTCGTCAGTGGAATGACCGATCGAGTACCGACTAATTCCGACTAGACATACTCATCGACTAATTTTTGTTTGATCTTTTTATGTTTTGCTTTTTTAAAAGCAAACTTATTATGATATGCTTAATGTTTTATTTAAATTCAATTTATTTCATTATGATAGTATAAAAATGTACAAAATCTATGTAAATATATGTATGAAAGGAATTATATATTTAAAATAATTAAAAATTTCAAAGCCGATTAAAATCCAACAAAATCCGATTAGTCGCAGATCACTATATGTCCCCTTGAATCCTAAGTTGCGGGCCTTCTATTTTTAATCTATAAAATCGATATGAAAATCCTACTGTATGGGTTGAATTCATGTATTTCGTTCTAAACACTTGTAAATGTCACGTAAATCAAATATTTATAGCAAATTTGATCTTAAAAATCAATGTTTAGTCATTTTCAACAAGCCGAAAACGTCTGAAACTTTGGTGAACAAGCCAACAATATTTGTTAATTTAAGTATTGATCCGATCTTAAGCATTATGTTGAAAGTCGAATATTATTTGTAATAAATTATCATTTATTACGAAATTTTCTTTGGTTATAATATAAGTATTATATTGTTAATAATGGTTGATAATGAAAGGTCTCGTTGCCTTCCTATTTAATGATGTTTGATATAGTTAAAGGCCTCGTTGTTTTCCTTTATGTAACATTTAAGATATAATGTCAACTCTTCAAACTTTTTATTGTTACATGCCCATTTTATTGGTGGATATACTACTATTTGCTTTCTTCATCATTGAGCTTGACATTTATTGTTCTTCCAATAAAGTTGTTTTAATATTTTATCACTTGTGCTATTTTCAACTTATTCAATATAAATTGTCCCTCTTTGTTAATTACAGTTGTATCCCTGACTTATTCCGAAATTCACAATTCAACTCTTCCGTTGATGTAAATAGGAGCATAATTGATATTTCAAAAGGGCAGAATTGTGAATCTTAGAAGAAGTTTGGGGGACAACTAATATTAAAGAAAAATGAGGAGCTTAGTTGATATTGTAGAAGTTAAGGACACAAGTGATAGAAGTCCTTTAATAAATAAGGATCCGTTTATAAAATAAGATTAATTGATCACAGAATCTTAAAAATTCAAATGTTTTCATCTCTAAAATAAATCACGAGTTCATCTTGCTCTACCTGGTTTTATACTAGCCATTTGCACTCGCGGAGACATACTCTTTTCAACATAAAATAGCTTTGCAACTATGTTCCTCGAAATTACAAATCCGACCTTTGTTTTTACAAAATTCTCAATATAGCCCTTGCTTTACCAATATTTGCTACTTGCAATCTACCTATATAGATTTGTGGCACCTACAATTAAGATATTGAAAAAGAAAGAAATTTTTTCTTCTCCAGAAATTGATTATTATTTTGTCCATTACATTCTACTAGATCGAGAAAAACCTTCTATTAACGTAAAGAGGTAACTTTTTTTAGTACTAAGACACTTAAGATAATAGTACAATAATTATCTATCTAAAAATTAGCATATGGAGAGCTGACATATACCTTCTATATTGATAATGTCAAAAAGTAAACATGAGACCAGTAAAGTAAAATGTGTCAGTGGGTTAACAGACAAAGGAAGTTTACGATTTAGGAATTCAACATAATAAAAAATCTAAAATAAATCAAATAAAAAAAGATGTACATCGATGATAGAGGACCCTAGAAGAGTTGTCATCCGTTGCTCTCCGATCGGCCACAATCCTATGATTGTTGTAGGGTGCTCCAAGTAACGTCATCGCTGGTGGAGGTGAAAAGAAGCGGTGGGTCCGTTCTGACAGAGAATCAAAAGGAAATTTAGGTTTTAAGATTTTAAAAGAGACGATGAGAAGACCAATAATCGTCATTTTTTATCGTCGAACACCTCCATTGCAATCCTTTCCTAACGTATCAGTATTAAAAAAGGTACTTAGCATGTGTTAGAGGAAGCACATGATATGGCGTCTCCAGAAAGTTCCCACTGTAGTACATGATAAGAACACCTTGTTTTCATTGAAATAAAACATACAAAATATCAACCAACTACTGGGGATGAGAATGAATCGGATACGGATTGGAATGCCTATTTCCATATTCATATTCGCTTCATCTCTATCGAATACGAATACAGATATGGATATGATTTAGATATGCATTAACGAAACCATATCCTTAAAAATATAGATATGAATTCGAATAGGATGAATCCGAGTATGTATCAAATAAAAAGCAGGCCTTAATACGGATCGAATAAAGAGCCAATCCAGATATGATTCGAATAAAGAGTGAATACAAATATGGATCCAATAAATATAAAATCTGAATACGGAACAAATAAATACCACATACAAACGAATTGAATTTTTATCAAAGTTTATAATGATTTTTAAAATGACAATGAAATATAAATAAGTTGCATCATAATAAAAGGGAGCGTTGAGGTGACATGTATTCTTTATTCGAAGTAAAAATAAGGATAAGGTTTCGTAAGTTTTGTTCATGACCATCCCCAGACAAATGAAAATTTATTAATATCATTAATATATTATATTTTGTAATATACAATACAAATATAATAACACAAGCTGTGTATAATATTACATTAACTAATATATAGCCAATACCATATTCGCATCCTTGTCCAGAAATTTTTTACAATCCATATCCATATTCGATTAATTTTCGGATACGGATATCCATATCTGGTAAATTTTTCATACGACAAGCGGATATTTGGATAAACATATTCATTTTCATCCCTACTAATTACTCCTGTGAGGTAATGATACCTAATATAATAATCGATATATATACAATATTGGCAATATGCACAAGAATAAAGCTACAGGGATGTGAACAGTGTCATGTCCACGACCCTTAATATATTGTATGATGATAAGAACCAACTACATAAGCTTTAGTCATATATCAAATAACAAGAAATTTCTATAGGAGGATTTTTGATGTCTTTGAAACATCAGCTGAAGCTTTTTCTAGGTGGCTTGTAAACCCACTACATCTTTATTTAATTAGATAATTTTTAGACCGAGTTACGTCATTGATCAGAGAGAAAGAGAGAAGGATACCTTGGGCGAGGTTCGTATCATTGTGATTTCAATTGGAGGTCCATTTATAAGCATAAATGCCTTCACATATTCCGTCCCTCACCTCCCATGCTTAAGTTGCAGGTCTCACGTGAGACTTGGCCTTCGCACAGCTGTCGGCAGTAATTTGAGCGTGACGTCTCACTTTAACATATTCAAACAGCTCCCACTTGACCGAAGCGATAAAAAATTATATACTCATATTGTTTTGTTGTGTACATATTGAGATGTCTTTAGCGAGGTTCATTATTAATGAAAACATCTTCATTGACTCGTGCAGTTTCGAGTCACATCGGATCATGTTTCATGTATATACATGTTATTATTCTCTTGGTTACATACTCAACTGACATGTCACTTATAGGTATATAAGTTATCATAATTTATTGTTGGATCACTATATCTTGTATATGATGATATTGGATTTTAATGTGCTTTCTTTTAGAAATATTAACCCCACTATCGATCAATTTATTGCAGCTTGATTATCATAATACATTTCAATCGGTACTTTGATCAATTCAATACTTAAGTTTTCATGAAATTGCTTAATTTAAACTGCATGAGTGGTGACCATACTACATACAATATATTCTTCTTCCTGTGTATGTCTAAACACAGATCCTTGTTTTTGCTACTCCACGAAACTGCAACTCCACCAAACATGAAAAGATAACCTGATATAGATTTCCTGTCATCCACAACCCCTCTAAAATTTACATCAAAGTATGCTACCACCTCGAGTAATTCAGCTTGATACACCAAGTTTTAGATGTGCAGTCCCTTTTACATATCGAAATATTCTCTTTACATCTTCTTAATGTGCTGGTCTCATATTACTTCGATATCTACTAATTAGGCCAATCAGATAAGTCAAGTCTGGTCGAGTGCACATCATTGCATACATTAAACTTCCCACCGCTTATGCATATGTGTTGGACGAGATCTTCAGGTTTTTAATTATTTAGATGGAATAATGAATGTGTCGTTGCAACCCAAAATATTCTGCAAAAAAATACTTTTTTCTTCTCAAGATGAATTAATTACAAAAGAAATGTATCAAGGGAAATTTTTCTATTTAATTTATATGTATAGCTAACATGATCAAACTCAGAGAGGTTACCATTCCCAAGGGTTATTCAAATAATTGAAAAAATCAATAAAAAGAAAAAGGGAATCTAGAATGCTAACTACCTTGGTTTTTGTGAAATTTTTAGCTTTTTAATTTTTTATTTTATGATTCTCAAAATTTTAATGATTTTTTTGCAAATTTTTAATTTTTGAAAAATATATTTTTTCAAAGCAAATTAATACATAAAGAAATGAATTTTTTATTTTCTAAACATTAAAAAAATTCTCAAAAATATCCAAATAAAATATTTTTGTGTTCTAATAAATGTTTTATTATTTTTTAAAATTTTCAAAATTTTTTAGATTTTTTTATTCTAAACTGAATAAAAATAAGAGAAAATGCAAATAGTGAACATAGATGATTATTTTGCAATTTAAAAATATGGAAGGAAATCAAAAATTGCACCAATTATTTTTCCTAAAACTTGAGGGAAAAATCTACAAGCAGGAGCTCAAATCACATTTTTTTATTTTTCTACTATTTTATATGATTTTTTAAGATTTTAGAGTTATGCAATTTTTGAGTTTTAAAAATAATTAATGCGTAAAATTTACAAAGAAATTAAAACTCATCAAAAGATCATTAATCTATTTTTTTGAATTTTTGAAGCAATATTCGGATTTTTAGGATTTTTCAAAGTACAAACAATAAAAGAAACAATGTTTTCTATTTTTTAGCAATAATAAATAATGATAAAATGCAATGAAAAACTTATTGCAGATAGAACAACTAAGCAAAAGATGACACTAATTTTTGCAGAATTTATTGAGCATAAATGTTATTTATTCCAATGATAGAAAGCATGTAAAGTAGGACCTATAAATGAAGGACTAAATTGAAAATATTTATGTTTATGCATTAAACTATAATAAGTAATAAATAGTAGGAGAATTTCTCCATTTACCCAGTTAAAAGAGTGCGTCGCGCGTGACTTCTTTGGCAGGGGCCTCTTTGTAATATGAAAAAAGTCTGAGGGCACTTACATAATTTGACCAAAATCTTTAGGGTTCATGCATATGAGGTTTCCTATTCTTCCTCTTTCATTTCTCACAAAAGGTGCCAAGGGGTGTCGTCGCTCTCTCTTCCTCTTTCAAGCTCGGTGATCGCAGCTTCGATCTTCAAATGGCGGGTAGTGGCGGTGAAGGCATTGGATGGCGATGAAGGCAGTTGGGTGTAGGTGGATATGGCCGACTATGGAGTTGACGGTGCTGGGAGATTTGCGGACCATGGCCGACGTTGAGGTGGAGGAGTCACACAGTGGAAGGAGATGGAAGTTGCAGCAGTGGGTGGAGGATCGAGCCACGACGAAGGTCGGCCAGGCGGGCTGCGGATGGAAGGGCGGCGCCTGCCATTGAACTGTGGTCAACGTCTACTCCAGACGAAATTGGCATATGGGTGGCGCGGCTCCTGGTGGGCGTCGGTGGGAGTGTGGCTGGTCAGGGATGAGGGCTGGACGACAACGACGGATTGGGGCGACCGCAGGCGGCCCCAAATTTTATTCTTTTTTTGTAATTTGTTTACAACAACAGTATTAGTATTATTTCTTTTTTTAAATAGCTGTAGTTTTTTTAATATTTTTTGTTTCTGAAAATAAAGAGTGATTTTTTCAAATTTTTCAGTGAACCTGCAATAAAATATAGATATCTGACTCGAGCACGATGACTCGATCTAAATCAAATGAGGAAATGTGAGTGGATGCAGATCCAACAAAATGGAAGATAGATCCAAATCTCCGATCACCGTTTGTGATCGAAGTTTAGTGTTTGCGTGAGGTAGAACGTGAACATGGAGAGATCAAGAAAATGAGATGAAATCAAAATCGATGGCAGATCAAATCATGACGGGTGATAAAAAATGATTAAGATCTAGAAACAAAAAATGATAACAAAATAAAATGTAAAAAAATAAAATATGATAAACCTAGATTAAAAACAAGAAAAAATGGATCTCACCGTGGGAGCATAAAATACCGTGATGGCCTCGATGAAGGCTGACTCGGAGGCTAGTTATCTTTCTACACCAAGAAACTCTTGGAGATTAGGCTCCTCTCACCAATGATTAATCGAATTGAAATGAGGCAGGAGGAGCCATATTAATAGATAAAAGAATGGAATTTGAATTTCGAAAATTTGAATGAAGATAAAAGATAAGAAAAATTTTGAAATGAGATAGAGATAAGAAAGGAAATTGGTGTTAAAATTATTTACAAAATTAAATTTTTTATTTATTCATTTTCATCACTTTATTAAATTAAATAATACATGTTAATTTTTTTTATTTTCTCAGTGTGGTTATTTAAGGGAATTGATTATATACATATACTATATGCATATGGTACATTATATACATAGTTAAATAAGGAAATTATTTTTTTATTATTTTTTATTTTTATTTTAAATAATTATTAAAAATATTTATAAATACAATATCTATAAAAGTAAATATGGATATATACAATAAATGGTAAAAATTGCATAAACCACCCCAAAAAATCATCTTTCAAATCGTAACTCCAAAAATTATGAAACTATAATCATTTTAAAGATAATTTAATTCAGAATACGATGGAAGTGAGTTTCATTCAATTTGAGTTCATATGTAGCCGGAATTGGTCTTTCAATTATCACTTTACAACTTGTTTCATATGTAGTTACTTCTATTATGTATATGATTTTATTTTGCAATTATTTTTATTATTTAGAAAACATTTTTATTTAAAATTTTTGTTTTGAAACTTATTTACTTTGAGGTCAATTTGTGTACAAATAAATAGTGTAAGTTTTATACAAATATATACAGGATAAATGAGAAGTATTTACAAAATATTTTTTTTGGATTTTTTGATTAAGGACCTTATCTACCCCTACATTATTCTGGATCGATCAGGTCAAGTCTTAACTTTCTCTCAGAGTTCGGGCCAACCTATATCTACTACATATATACAATCCTTTTTTTCTCCCCCCTTTTTATTTTCTTTATTTTTCCTTTCTTTCTTTATTTTTTATTAAAATAATAATAAATATATAATATTTACACACAGATGCAAGTTAGTAAGAATATGGAGTTAGTATTATATACATGTGTTTTATAAGGGATTTTATGCTAAAATAAATGAATAAAGATGATGAAATGCATATTCATCACCCCCTATGCTTTACCTTTGCTAGTCCCTTAGCAAACACTTATTTGAAATAATAAGTAAATAAAAGAAAAATAAAAGAAAAATAAAGAAATTAGGACTATTATACTTATCTTCATAAAATTATAGTATGGAACTCGGTCATACCTTTGGATTATTAGTGTAACGGAACCTTAATGGGAAACGAATTTAAAACCTAACAGTCTTTAAGTTCCACAAGACTCCTCTTCAGGTCTCCTCAACAGTCATATCAGAACAAGACTACATACACAAATTCTTATGACTACGAATCTTTACTTGTACGGTGTAAGTGAATTATAGCTCCTCCTATCAAAAGTAGCAAATAAACAGCCTCCCTCAACATGGTAACTCTAGTTCCCTGGTTTAGTAACTCCTTCATCGAGGAGTGGAGATATTCCCTTCTAAGTTCAAGTACAACTAGATCAAGAAGAGGAGATGGAGAAGAGAATGGATGGTAACCGGTGTAGCTACCTATCCTTGGATGCATGACCAGTGTTCATCTGCTATAAGCTTTAAAAAATTGACTTTGAAGCTCTTATATATTTTATGTTTTCCACTTATATATACACTCCAGTAGGCATTTTACTTTTCAGTCAGGCTTGTCCACTTTTACAGATTCTGTATTTTTTCTTTTCTTCTTTTTTTCAAAATGTATACAAGATGCAACACGCACATAAGGAGTTTTTCCTCTTGATTTAGTAGACTCTCCCTCTTTTCAAGCATTATTGCAACCCCACAACATCTTCTCTTTAGACCTCAATGCCACTATATCCGATTGAGACGCACTTCCCTCCCTAGAGGAGGATGAGAGGTTCTTCCTAGATGTACTACCCTCGTATGCTACTCCAAGCCAAAAGATTCTGCCTCCTCACTACCTCCTATATGAAGAGCTATGTGTAGAGTGCTTGTCCAAGATAATCCATGGTCTAGAAGAATCATGCATGTGTTGTTAAATATTTTATTTAGACTAATGAAGATGACATGTGAAATTAGTCTTATGGACTCAAAGAATTAAGTCAATAGGACATGAAAAGTCTTAACTCTAGTTCTTATAAGGTTCCTCTGAAATTAAGTGGATTAAGGTCCAACTAAGTTCTATTCTTCAATTTTATTCCAGACTTAATTTAAATATCAATATTATCCATAAAAATTCATATGAAAGAAATATATGTATAATTCAAAGAAAATAAAGCAAAATCTTTTTTTTGAAACAATTTTCCAATTTTGAACTTTTTATGGATTTTTTTGAAAAAATGATGCACATTTGAAAAGAAAGTTTTTTTTAAATTTTAATTATGCAAATATTTATAGACTTTTGGTTTTGTAGTTTTTAGTGATTTTTTTACAAAAATGAGTTAGTAATATATACAACTATATATAAGGGAACCATATATAGAAGGATTCTTCTGTTTTTGTTTTTTGTTTTTTTGGTTTTTTAGTATTTTTAGTTTTTTAGTTTAATTTTTTTTATTTTTGTTTATTTTTTTCCAACTTTAATTTTTATTTTTAATTAATTTTTTGTTTTATATTTGTTTGTTTTTTAATAAGAAAAGTGACCAAAGTTCATATACACACATGGATTTTACACATTTATATATATATATATATCCTAAAAAATAATCATAATTAAAGATACGAGTTTTGTATAAAGTATATATACAATATATACAACACCCCCTATACTTAGCTCGAACTATGTCCTCCTAGTGATTAGAGAGCGACAAAGTAAGCCATAACTCGTCTAAGTATAAGAAAGTGAAAAGACTCCAATACTACAATGACTCAAAGAAATGAAAATAATAGAAGTTGGTGATCCCCCTATACTTAAGATCAAGTAATCCTAAGTATAAAAGATTGTACAAAAGGAAAAATCGATGAAGAGAATTGACATACTGTATAAAAAAGACGATATAAACAACATAAATCATTCACCCCCCATACTTAGGATAAAGCACATCTTAAGTATAGCATATATACACACGGAAAGGGGTGAATGATAAAAAGGAAGAAGAATGAATGAAATGAAAGGATATACAAGAGGTTTCAGCTTATGTATCAGGCACAGAAGATGGAATCAAAGGATCATCGTCTAGTACCACAGATATAATGTATCATGATCTAGATATGACTTCAGCAACTGTCTGTTCACAACAAATGTTTGTACATCATATGGCAACCCTGATATGACAATACTCCTATGTTACGCACATCTCTCACAATGAACGGTCCTGACCATTTACTTTTCAATTTTTCTGGAAACAACTTCAACTTAGCATCAAATAACCAAACTTTATGATCAGGAGAGAAAGTTTTCCTTCGAATGTGTTTTCATACCAACGCTTGACTTTCTCCTTATACATGAGTGAGTTATCATATGCAAAGTCTTGGAATTCCAGTAATCTATTCAAATCCAACTTCCTATTCTTTTCTGCCTTCCCCACTACTAAAAAATATAGAACAAGCCACGGTTGAGTATCGTGGCTTAATGTCATATTACCGTTGCCTAATATTATTGGCCACGGTAATATTACCGTGGTTTATACCACCGTGTCTTGTAGTTTATCGTGGCCAAAGAGGTTACTTTTTCGCCACAATGGTCTTACTGTGGCTATACTGATTTCGCCACGGTAATTTTACCGATGAAAAAAATTTCAAGTCACGGTTTAATAGCATGACAAATCTATTTAAGCCACGATAATCAAAATGTGGTAAAAAAACATTTTGTCAAAGTGCATAGGCTTTGACAACGGTTTATTAGTTGTGAAGACAGAGATTTGGCCATGGAAGTTGTACCGTGGCAAAAAAAGCAGACTTTAAAAAAAAATCAATGCATGTGTCAATTAATCATTTAACAAAATCCCATATGATATGCATATGGTATTCGATGTTCATTCCCTGTACTGTCATAATCACATGGTGAACATGCATACACATGATAAATCTACACACAAGGTAACAAACAAACTTATGATAAGCATAAACACACAAGTTGAAAAAGTGCATAATCTTCATGTCAACATAAGGTTTTTAACAAAATAAGAGCTAATTAAGGTTCAATTAGCTAATAAAACATTAAAATCTATATGACCTTTGAAATCTAATAATATTGATGTAATGTAAAGATCGGTCTAAAATTAAATGCTATTCATCTAAAGCGAAATCACTAAAATCCGCATCATCTTTTGAATTTTCATCATCATCTCTTCTTGCACCCATGCCTTTGTTCATTCCAGATGATGAACACTCTCTTTGTGATGAACGACTGCCCTTCGATGATGACGCCTCTTGTGCTTTGGCAATGACAGCAACTGATTTTGTTATCTCTCCTAGCAAGACCTATAATCTTGTGTCTCGATCATGTAAGTTACTATCTGGTTGGCCTCTACGTCCATAGTACTTGGATGGATTAACCCCTCCGCCCACTCCCCTCACGCGTCCTGGATGCTCAGGTCCAGTAGCTTCTAGATATGCTGCGTCTGGAGAGATAGGAGACCCATCATCTGGGTGTTGAAGTGCCATCATTTGCTCCTGATGCAATGAAATAAAAAGAATTTGAATTAATACATACATTAAAATGAATTTGAAACATAAGTAAATTAACTTACATGTCGCTTTTGCAATTTCTTATCATGCCACATTCTTGAGCCATCTTTTCCTTCTCTACTTTTTGAGTATATAAAGAGATTGCAACGATCAGCATCAATACCCTTTTTCACCTGAATTTAATTATATAAATAAATATAAGAGGTAATGCATAAAAATTACTTAAATTAAAAAAAATAAAAATTACATACCAACTCTTGCTTTAACTGCTTGATGTTTTTTCTACCCATGC
This sequence comes from Ottelia alismoides, assembly GCA_037367405.1. Taxonomy (NCBI): domain Eukaryota; kingdom Viridiplantae; phylum Streptophyta; class Magnoliopsida; order Alismatales; family Hydrocharitaceae; genus Ottelia; species Ottelia alismoides. The sequence continues at coordinate 579,516 of JAZKJV010010987.1, read as the reverse complement.
GATGAGCTGCATGTGTTAACTTTGATCGATTATGTAAATTCTGCATTGCATTGCCTACAACAATATAATTTCCATAATTAGCACCTATTATTTTCGAACAGAAATCTAAAATAAACAGGACCGTTGGAATTATTTTGATAGATGAACAAATATTTAAAACAAATACAATTTATGGATGGAGACTCTTTATCACAAACATAAACATAACTTCATGATCCATCTTGTCAAATATTTTTATGGTCATATATTCATGAACACTATTGAACTAACCACTAAATGTTCGAATCTATACCTTATATTCCTTGGATGTCTAATAATCAACCAAAGTTGTCCAATCTTCTTCAGTTATACCTTTCGGTACATTAGCAAGTAGTTGACTTATTGAGATGTTCTCATCAAAGTGCTGCAAATATAGATAACAAGTCTAATTTATAATTCTATACAAGAATTCATTCCAATGATAAACCTATAATGATAAATAAATTGATTTTCTTACATCTCTCTTAATCCGAAATCGCCAACTTCGATGCAACTCTGAAGCACGCGAAAGAATCATCTTATCCAACTCATCGTTGATCTCCCATGAAAATGATTCCTGTAATATATTCTGATTAAAAATTTCATATAAAAAATATGAACAGTGTTCCTAAGGTATATATTAACATTACCCTCAATCTCTTCATAAGTAGATTACGCACCTCTTTGGTGGCATCTCTTCGAAAATCCCGGATCGTAATTGGGATAATACTACGAGTGAGTATACCTAAATAACTTTGAAAAAGTTCACTATTGATTCCAACAGCACAACCGTCCACAAGATATACAAAAAAGTCTCTTCTGGTCTAAGGCGGTTGAGAGCAACTCCTTGAGCAGCACTCCGTACTCGTGGTCTTTTGGACTCATGTGTACTTGAAGTCCCTACATCCTCCTCAGATGGAGTAGCTGATGTAGATGATGGTCTCATGATAGGAGATGGCGAATGATGTTCATCAATTGCCCGTCGACGAGAGGCTACCTGATGATAAACAATAAAATTATTCATATTATAAAAATGATCTCATGATAGGAGATGGCGAACGATGTACATCTGGTGTGTTGCAATCATGTACAATATCATCGATCGTCCGTCGATGGGAGACCACCTTTGTTACAACACGGAAGACAATAATTTATGCAAGAGTTCATATTAAAGTGAATAATTAAATATTAAAATTTACCAATGATGGTCTTGTAGGTGGAGAGGGTGAACGTTGCTCATCTTGTGTGTTGTGATCATGTACTCTGCGATCAATTTCCCGTTGACGAGGAGGCATCTGCATTACAACAATCCTGACATTATATTGAAAAGAGTCTGCAAAGAATATCTCATATATTGTAGCAAGTAAAGCAATAATAATTAGACATAGAAATAATAATTGCATATATTATTACCTTTACTAGATTAAATTATCTTCTTGATATGCTTCACTTTCCTCATCGGAATCATTTATGCCTCTTTCATGCATATTGTAATAGGCTCGCGGTATTGTTCTAATTGGAATTATCCATCCAGGTCTTTCAATATCGTCAACAAAAAAAACTTGTTCAACCTGACTTGAAAGTGCAAATGGCTCCTCTGTCCCCAATATACGACTTCGATTTAAACTAATACAACCATCTTTGTTTTTTACAAAACCTCTATCTTTATTGAATACATCAAACCAGATACATTTGAAAACGACAACACGTTTATCATGTGTGAAACTGATGTCAATGATTTCAATTACCTCTCCATAGTATCTATCCAAGCCTGATTGAAGATGAGATTTCACAATTACACCACATCTGTGTTCTTCTATGTAAGTCAACAGATTTGATTCGAAACTTAAATCCATTAACTGTATAAGTAGTATATGTGTGGACAAATGAATATGATCTTTCAGCTAAAATCTGCAACTCAGGAGTCCATCTACTATCTTGACAATCTTTGAGCTAGTTCAGTTTAGACCTAAACCATTGCAAGAAATCATGCGCATAGATAGACTTTCGTCGTTCAAGATTTTGAAACATATCATTGTACTCTTTGAAAAATATATCCAGTTGTTTAATCTGCATTAATATGTAATAATGAGCCAAATTCATCTCATCAGCATCTAAAAACTTTCGAGTTGTGCCACTTGCTGGCTTTCCATAATCTGAAAGAATAGATAAAATACCATCATCATCATTGTCAACGTCTATGCCATCTTTACTTTCTTCTACAAAGTTGAAGATATCATTTTCATCGTCAAGATATAATGATGAAAAATGAACACATTCTTCGAAGAGATAACCCTCTACTATAGAACCTTCTGGTTGTGCCATATTAAATACATGGTCCTTTAACTTCTTAAGAAATTTCTCTACTGGATACAACCATCTGTATTGTACCGGTCATGCAATTCGAGCCTCGTAGGCCAAGTGGACTACTAAGTGAATCATCACATCAAAGAATGATGGTGGGAAAATCTACTCCAACTTGCATAATGTCTCTACAATATCAGTCTCCCACTTTAGTAAAATAGTAGGATCAAGAACTTTAGAACAAATAGCTTTGAAATAAAAACTGAGCTCCATCAATGGTTCTAGTACATTATCATGTAGACTTCCACGTAGAGCTAATGGCAAAAATACTTGCATATATATGTGGTTATCATGACTCTTTAGGCTGGAAATTTTTCTCTCAGCCATATTAACACATTTTGATAAATTTGCTGCATAACCTTCAGGAACTCGAATCGTTTTCAAAAACCTTAAAATAGTTTCTCATTTTTCAAGTGGCAATGTATAACATACATTTGCTAATTCAAATGTATTTTCTCCGACCTCAATTGGATGCAAGTCACTTCTGATACGTAATTGTTGAAGATCTTGTCTACTTCTAAGTGTATCCTTAGATGTGCCTGATAAATTTAAAATGCATAGAATGATGTCCATGACATTCTTTTTAATATGCATGACATCTAAATTGTGTCTAATTTTTAAATCTTTCCAATATGGTAATTCTTTAAAGAATATGCTCTTTTTCCTCCAACCACCTGTTTTAAATTGTTTAAAAGGACGCCCGAATATATTTTCCTCCAAACATTGTTGCTGATTCCATATTTCTGCTCCATTGTAACGAATGCTTCCCAAGTTCAAACATTCCCCGTCTGAATTACCATCAAACTTCTAATTGAACCGACGATCCCTCCATTTATGTGTTTCTGGAAGAAAACGACGATGACTCATGTAACATTGTTTTAAACTGCCACTCAGACGTAAACTATGTGTTCGATCCATACAAATAGGACATGCAGTGTATCCTTTTGTACTCCACCCAGATAAATTTGCATATGCGGGAAAATCATTAATGGTCCATAAAATTGCTACTCGCATACAAAAAGTTTCATTTTTATTTGCATCATATGTTTCAACACCATTGATCCACAGAACCTTCAACTCTTGAAGTAATGGTTGTAGATAGACATCAATTGCATTTCCAGGACCTTTACTTCCAGGTATTAATAATGGCATCATTGTAAACATAGATTTCATGCACATCCACGGTGGCAAATTGTATGTGAATACGACGACAGGCCATATGGAGTAGCTATTATTCATGTTACCGAAAGGATTGAAACCATCACTTGCAATCCCAAGTCTAACATTACGCATCTCACTTGCAAAATCTGGATGGATCGAATCAAATCTTTTCCACTCCTCAGTATCAGCTGGATGGTGCATAAGACCATTACAATCATCTTTTTCTTATCTTCTTATACCATGACATCCATTTTCCAGTTTTTTGTGATTGATAGAGGCGTTGCAACCTAGGAATTAAAGGGAAATATCACAGAATCTTTGCTGACTTCCGTCTTCTCTTGTTGTTGATCACAGAATCACAAACATCTTTGTATCTAGAACTTTTACAATGTGGACAAAATTCAAGGTGGCTATTTTCTTGCCAAAATAAAATACAGTCATTTGGACATGCGTCAATCTTCACACAATTCATTCCTAATGTATGAAGAGTCTTCTTAGCCTCATACCAACTTTGCGGATAATTTGTTGGATTCTCTAATACCTCAGAAATAAACTGCAGCATATCTGACATTAAGGCAGTTGTAGCTCGGTGCTTAACTTTCAACTTAAATAGTTTTAAGATGAACTTGAATCGAGACATCTTCAACCCTTTGGCAATAGGTTCCTCAGCTTCCATAAAAGCTTTGAGAAATTGATCCCTTCCATTGTGAACCTTCTCAACATTGTCCAAATTACCTCCAAATTCAATAGGTTCTTCTGCTACCAGAGAAGTAATAATATCTTCCGGTTGCTCTTCAACTTGTGCAACTTCTGATGTTGTTTGTAGACATTCCTCCTCTCCATGTAAATTCCAAATAATATATCTTTACCACCACCCATTCAAAATTATGTGATCATATACTTCCTTTCGTTTATATCTCTTGTTATTCATACACTTCCGACAAGGGCAATAAATACAATCCTTGTTAGATCCATATCTGAAACGTGCTCTATCAGAATGAAATGCCCAATCTAAAAAATCATGAACTCCTCGATTATATACTTCTATATCTGACAACCGCTTAGTCAACCAAGTCTTGTCCATCTACATAAAGTATATCAATCCATCAGCTAGATAAATGCAACAAGGGAATCTATAAATATATTTTCATTCCAAACATTTTTTCCACAAGAAAAACTACATGGTATCACAAATATATTTTTCCAACCTGCCTAGCAATACCCCCTACCCACCTACATCCCCCCTTCCCCATTACATTGGATCTTGTTCTTCGTTTTTACTGCCGTGGACATGTAAAGATCTATAAATAATTCAATGTATCATATAAATTTAAAGATATCACAAGATAGAAATATACATGGTTTCCATATAATAAAAACAAAAAAATAACACCAAGTAGATTTATAGATTGGATGTCTTAAAGCATTAAAGCCATTCACAATATTAGAATTAGAATAGATCTTAACGAGATCTACTGGATTGGTTTTCTCTAAGTTTGAATACTCTAATATTTACCAGTTTAATCTAGACAAATGACCATATAATCTGTAAATGTAAATTTGCAAATCAATGCAATAAGATCAAAACTAAGATTGGAATGGGATACAACCTAATAACTGTAGTTTTATCGTTTATCATTGCAACTGCAATAACACAAATTTCTCCTACGAATAAAATCTCAGCAGAATAATATAAATCATGGATGAATGATGACGATTATGTAATATATCTGTGATTCAAATCTTTGTAAATGATCAATCAACATGTAAAAAATATATTGATCCATTATTTTAGTTGAGAACATAATAAAAAACAGTGAAAATGCATGATCTTTTAATACTAACAACTAAAGAGCATATAAACAGTGGTCGAACCATATCATGGGATTTCCTATGAAAATACCTAATAGTATATAAGTCACGGATGTCCAAAATGTTCCAGCCTCAAATAAAAAAACATGTGTGTGGGAAGAATATATTACCTAGAAAATTCTTGATCTCGATTTAATGGAGGGGAGGAGCGTTGCTTGTGTTGCCTTGTTGCTGATGGATGTCCTTTTCAGGCTGCAGCACTACAACAAGATGGAAAGTTGAGCGGCAACAAAGAGGGTTAGGTTTCATATATGTGGGAAGGGAGTGGACGATTAGGGTTATGGACAACAACGGCAATGACAATCGAATGAGAATGCCTAAAAAGGCAAGGGTCGTGATGATTGAGGGAAGAGAAGTTGAGGCTAGGGATTTTTGTTTGACGGGCGATTTAGGAGGGAGCCAAGGAGGGAAATGAAATATTAGGGATTTGGAAGGCGGGTGGGGGAAGCCCTTATTAATTTTTCGTTTAAATTAGCTACAATAATATTACCGTGGTGTTTAACTTTTGACCACGATAATATTTCCATCACCTTTATTTATTTGTCATGGTAGAATTAGTGTGGCCAACACTCTTGGGCTACGGTAATTGCCGAAACCATTGATAATAAGCCATAGTAATTTACCGTGGTCAAATGTTTTTGGCCATAATAAAATTATCGTGGCCTGTTTGTGTGGCTAATATGGGAGTTTTTAGTAGTACCATAATAAAGATTGCATACATGGAGTGCCCATAAAGATTTGAGAATTAATTCAACTGGCACGTGGTAAGATTTTCCATACACCAATTTGTAGGGAGACATACCCAAAGGAGACTTGTACGACGTCCGATAAGTCCATAGAACTAAGTCAAGCATCTGAGATCAGTTCTTCCTACCTTGAAATACAAGTTTTTGTAATATCATCTTGATCTTCTTATTTGAAAATTCTGCCCATCCATTAATCTGAGGGTGGTAAGGAGATGCAACTCTGTGCTAAATGGTGTATTCCTTCACAAGCTTCTTTACTTTTCTATTAATGAAATGGCTTCCTCCATCTGAAATCAGTATTTTGGGAATCCTGAATCGCGCAATAATATGGTCCTTGAGAAAGGAACATACTGTATGATTATCAGTGGCTCAGGTGGGGATAGCCTCTACCCATCGACTAACATAATCTATAACGAGCAGGATGTACTGAAATCTCTGACTGACAGGAAATGAACCCATGAAGTCTATGCCCCAAGCATTAAAAACATCTTTAATCTGTATATCTTAGGGGCATGGTATCTTTGGAACCAATGGTTCCTCCCATTTTCTGATAGTTAGTACAACCTTGAACATACTCTGTAGCATCCTTAAACAATGTGGGCTACCATAGGCCACTCTATAAAACTTTTGTTGTCGTTTGCTTCCCCAAAGGATGCCAACTAGATTCTAGTTTGTGACAGTGCTCAAGTACACTGGTGTATTCCTCTTGAAGAATGCACCTTCTTTAGATACAATATGCACCCTCGCAAAATAGGTATGGATCCTCCCATTAGTAATAATGAATCTCTGACAGAAATCTCTCTACCTTGTACTTCGGCGAATCTTGTAGAACTTTCTTGGAGATAAGATAGTTCACAATATCAGCATACCATAGGAGTGAGTCTACAGACAAAATGGTCTCATCTGGAAAGGTTTCGAAAATAAGGATCATGTTATGCTCAGAGGTCTTTGCATATGTGATACAAGAAAGGTGATATGCCACAATATTTTTCACTCCAGGTTTATCTCGAATCTCTAAATAAATTTTATGGAGAAGAAAGATCCATCTGATAAGGCATGTTTTGGCATCCTTCTTTGCATGTAAGTATCGTATGGCAGTGTAATCTGTGTATACAAAACATGGGAACTGATAAGGTAAGATCTGAACTTCTCTAGCCCAAACACAATTGCTAAAATCTCCTTCTTTGTAATTGTATAATTTTTTGTGTTTCATCCAGAGTCTTTCTAGCATAGTGTATAGAAAATGGTATCCCAACCATTCTCTATCTTAAAACAGCTCCAACTGCGGTCTTTCATGTGGTTGTAGGACAGGAGCACTAGTAACCATATCTTTCATCTGATTGAATGCAAGGAGGGCTTTCTCATCGACAACAAACTCACTCTCCTTGCACAGAAGCTTAGTCAAAGGTCTGGCAATCTTGCTGAAGTCTTTTATGAATCACCTATAGAATCCTACATGTCCAAGAAATGACCTTAACTGCTTCCAATTCTGCAGTGACTTTTACTTGAAAATCACATCAATCTTAGTTGGGTCAACGTCCATACCATGTTTGGAGATGACATAGCCCAATACAATCCCATTAGTCACCATAAAGTGACTCTTCTCCCACGAGAGCACTAGGTTTACCTCACAACAACGTTAAAGAACTCGATCTAAATGAGTAAGACATGTGTCAAAACTATCCCCTTAGACTGTGAAATCATCAATGACGGTCTCAAGGAAACTACCCATCATATCAGCAAAAACAACCAAAATACACTTTTGAAATGTAGCGGGGGCGTAAAACAATCCAAAGAGCATCCGTTTAAAGGAGTAGGTGCCAAGTGAATGTAATTGTCTATTGGTCCTCAGGAGCGATAACAATCTGGTTATATCCCGAGTACCCATCCAAGAAACAAAAGAACTCTTTCCCTATCAACCTCTCAATAATTCGATCAATAAAGGGCAATGTAAAGTGATCCTTCTTGGTAGCTGAGTTCAGGCGTCGGTTTCCACACAAACACACCATGAAGTAGGTACCGGGGTCGGAATCACCTCACCACGGTCATTTTTATGATAGTAATCTCAGATTTCTTTGGGACCACATGTAAAGGGCTGACCCACTTGGAATATGAAATGGGATAAATAATCCAACATCACACCATTTTCTGATCTCCTTCATGACAACCTCCCTTAGATTTGGATTTAGATGGTGTTGACATTCACAGGGGGTTTACAGTCATCCTCTAGAGATATGATGCAAGCACAATGTTGGATTAATCCCACGAAGATCCGAGATATTCCATCTTATGTCTTGTGACTTCTCTCAAGAACCTCTACCACGCAAGATTCTTGTTCAGCAGTCAACTACGAGCTGAGGATGATCGGAAACATTTGGAGCAGACCCTTAAGGAAGGCATATTTCAACGTTGACGGTAAAACCTTGAGCTCAGGTGGTGTCTGAATCGGCTCTACAATAACCTCTGCTACTGTCCTGGTAGGCGGTATGCGATCTGTACTCTGTGGATTGTCCACAGTGGCTACTAACGGCTCGGCAAAAAAAATTTCTGATAGATCTGCAATGAATGTTCTCTGCTCATAAAGGAGGGGCTCATCAGGATGTTCAACATTTTTGATAATTAATGGCTCAGATTTCTCAACAATAATCTCAGAAAGATGTCTCTTATCTGTACATAACTCAAGAAATTCAACGAATGGATCAAATATCTGTACCTCAGAAATCTTAGAAGGAGGCATATCATCAGTAATCTCATAAGAGTGTATTAACAGAGTATCAGAAGGTGCCTCGAAAAACTCAGATTGATCCTAAGAAATTAGCTCAAACTGCCCATCAGCAACTGGCTCAATTGGGCCTCCAAAGGAACTCATGTCGACTATGCTTTCCAAAGAGTCCTTTTGGGAAAGGAACTCCTGAGTATCTATGAAATCAGTGAAAAGATCTATATTTTAGAATTCAGTAAGAAAATCAGAATCCTTTGGCTCTGATGTAACTTTCTTTATCTCATCTGTTGCTGGTGGCGATGATGATTTAAGATCAGAAATTGTCTCAATTTTCACCGATTCACTACGAGAGTGAAAGATGATATCTCCAGTACCAAAATCAACTATTTCTTTGACCGTTCGGAGGAATGGTCGACCAAGCCTAATCAGGGTGTGGAGTAACGGTAAAAGTATGCCCATATCCATGACAACAAAATCAACAGGGAATCTCATTCCATGCACCTTACAATAACATCCTCTAAAATGCCTCTTGGCCTCTTATTCGATCTATCAGCAAACTGAAAGATCATCCTGGTTTTTCAAGAGGCCCTAACTGAAATTCAGTTAGTAAAGAGGATGGCATGAGATTAATGGAGGAACCTCTATCAAGAAGAGTATGATCAAATTCTTGATCAAAGATATGGTAACGGATGTGAGATGCTCCCTTGTCTTTCTTTTTGGGTAGAAGATTACTTATGGCATGAACTATGGCCATGGTTAAGATGTGTTTTTCTATTTCCTTTCATCTGCTCTTCCTCAGTTGGCGCTTCTATGTACATGCCTCTTTCATTCCCTTTTTCACTGGAGGCATGTATTCCATGGCCTTAAGGAGTAGCATCTCTAAAAAGATGTTCTATAATATCTTGTTCTATAAGATCTCAACAACTCCAGGATCATATAGGGTTGCTTTTAATTTTTGTATTTTCCTAAACTTAAGAGCAGAAAGAAATGGCACAGAATTAGAAGAAACATTCAAACATTCATTTCCATTATTTGAATTGGAATCCTCGTGTACAACAGGACAATCAGAATCCATTTGTATAGTGTTTTCCAAAATAGGAGAAGGGAAATTAGAATCTAAACATAGAACGGGATGATGTTGCTGGTGAAGAGGAAGAATCCGTGACTGGTATATTCTCCTATTCTGATAGATATCTACATCTGCCTGGTGGATGTGAAGGTGGTGGTGAAGGCGGTGGAACTCCAGACTTGGGTGCTACTACACTGGGCCTCTCGACTGCTAGTGAAGGAGATGATGTAGAAGATGATGCTCTCTCAGTGGTTTGATCTCCCAAACCCAACTAGTGCGTAGGAGGCTGCAATCTCCTACCACTTCTGAGATGAATGGTGTTAGATAAATATGTAAAATCAAGGGACATACCTGTCTCAGGTGTGGGTGGGCTATTGGTTACATTTTCCTTGAGTCTTAAGTTGTTGGGATTGGTTTCGATCTGAGATGGGATCAGTGTCGTGGTAGTGGTTAGGTCGTCGATCCGCTGAGTCAGTTTGTTCAAATTTTTCATGAGTAGTGCAAGTTGGTCCAGTGCTGGGTCCGCTGAAGGGGCCTCATATTGCTCAATGACTGGCTGTCGCTGAGATTGATACTGTGGAGGCTATTGGTAACCATACAGATTCTAAATATTGAGGAGGAGGAGGAGGATGATATTGATATTGTCCCTAATATGTAGTATTTTGCGGGCTAGGATGAGGAAAATACATAGACTATTGTTGTGGCTGGCCTTGTCTCCAATTTTGGAACTGTAGTAGAGACTGATAGTAAGGTTGGAGCTGCTGGTGTTGGTATTGTTGTCTGCCACCCTGAAACTGGTGGATGGGTCTCTGACCCTACTGTGAACCCAACTGGCCTTGCCCTGACGGACGGGGCTGGTTTTGCTCATGGTCAAACCAGATGCCCTTCATCTCTTGAATGACAGGTGGAGGTGGAGACTAATGCTCAGGAATGTAGGCTACTTCCTACTATTACGGAACTAACTGTTTTGAATGTTGCTGGATTTACTCAGATGTTTGCACGTAGTTGACATGATGAACTATGGATGTTCCTCCACTCCTCTGTTGGGTAGAAGAAGTCTGCTCCCTAGTAGAGGTATTGGCAGCTTCACTCGTACTATGAACTGCATTGATAGTACTCACAAGAATCTATAGGTGCTTTTTATCTCATCCAGCTTATCCAGGTTCTTCGTCCTCTGTTTGATCACTTGAAACTTCTCAAGCTCCTTGGATCTTTTCTCAATTATATCCACTTTGGATAGGTGATTTCCAAAGATGGTCAAATCAGAGATGTCCACCCTATCCACTTCATGTGATGTCGTCATATTGACAGCACTGTGGGGTACTACAGGGGGTGATAAGGTGCTTCTGAAAAGCACATGAAGAAGAAAGAGCCGCCGAGCTTTCTTCCATCTCCTCAAAATTTTGATAAAGGACATTCTCGTCCTTGTTGAAGTGGGTCCCCCTACAAATAGCATATACCGATTTTGTATTCTCTATGCTTAAACCCCCAAAAATTTTTTGCACAAGGCTTAACTTTGGAATATCATGATGGGCCACTTCTCTGTCAAATTTTAAATATTTCTCATGCCTCGTGAATAGGCTCATGGGGCATCTAGGAGAATTTAGCAATAAAAGATCACATTTGGTTGAGTCATCCAAGCGGATAATATTTGTTTAGAAATGCGGACCTCAACTCTTCCCAAGTAGTGACATCCTTTTGTAAGTGATTTATCCAATACAAAACTTTGTCCATCAGACTGAACAGGAAGGTTGTCGTCTTCACTACCTCTAATGGGACATTTGGGCAGTGTATTGTTCCACAAATATGATCAAACTACTGGAGGTGTGTGTAAGGCTCTTCATTAAAATTTCTATGGAATATTGGGAGAAAATGCAAAATAGTATCCTTAAGCTCAAAATTCCCATGAATTGCAGGGATTTGAATACAAGAATTTGTTGATAGTAAGGTTGGAGCTGCTGGTGTTGGTATTGTTGTTGTCTGCCACCCTGAAACTGGTGGATGGGTCTCTGACCCTACTGTGAACCCAACTAGCTTTTCCCTTATGGACGAGGTTGGTTTTACTCACGGTCAAACCAGATGCCCTTCATCTCTTGAATGAAAGGTGGAGGTGGAGACTAATGCTCAGGAATGTAGGATACTTCCTACTATTACGGAACTAACTGTAATGAATGTTGCTGGATTTACTCAGGTATTTGCACGTAGTTGACGTGATGAACTGTGGATGTTCCTCCACTCCTCTGTTGGGTAGAAGAAGTTTGCTCCCTAGTAGAGGTATTTGCAGCTTCACTCGTACTATGAACTACATTTATAGTACTCACAAGAATCTATAGGTGTTTTTTATCTCATCCAGCTTATCCAGGTTCTTCGTCCTCTGTTCGATCACTTGAAACTTCTCAAGCTCCTTGGATCATTTCTCAATTATATCCACTTTGGATAGGTGATTTCCAAAGATGGTCAAATCATAGATGTCCACCCTATCCATTTAATGTGATGTCGTCATATTACAGCCTTGTGGGGTACTACAGGGGGTCATAGGGTGCTTCTGAAAAGCACACGAAGAAGAAAGAGATGTCGAGCTTTCTTCCATCTCCTCAAAAATTTGATAAAGGAAATTCTCGTCCTTGTTGAAGTGGGTCTCCCTACAAATGGCATCTACCGATTTTTTATTCTCTATGCTTAAACCACCAAACAAATTTTGCACAAGGCTTATCTTTGGAATATCATGATGGGACACTTCTCCGTCAAATCTTTAAATCTTTCTCATGCCTCGTGAATAGGCTCATGGGGCATCTGGGAGAATTTAGCGATCAAAGATTGCATTTGGTTGAGTCATCTACGCAGATAATATTTGTTTAGAAATGTGGACCTCAACTCTTCCCAAGTAGTGACATCCTTTTGTAAGTGATTTATCCAATACAAAACTTTGTCCATCAGACTGAACAGGAAGGTTGTAATCTTCACTACCTCTAATGGGACATTTGGGTAGTGTATTGTTCCACAAATATGATCAAACTGCTGGAGGTGTATGTACGGCTCTTCATTAATATTTCTGTGGAAAATTGGGAGAAGATGCAAAATAGTGGGCTTAAGCTCAAAATTCCCATGAATTGTAGGGATTTGAATACAAGAATTTGTTTGTCTTGCCCATGGATTATAATCATCCTTTAATGTAAGCTTAGTCACAGGTTTGATCTCAAGGTCTTCTCTCCTATTCCCACCTCCAGGGTTTCTATTATCCTCATCTTCGCTATCTTGTTTTTCACATCTCAGCTCGAGAATCATATCTCTCAACGTGGTCTGAAAATTAACTTGCTCTGTTAATTGGGCTTGAATTGACTGAATGGAGGCTAACATGGTGTTGATCTTGTTTTGCTCTGACATGGCTCCCTTTTCCTTTGGTGGCATCAAGTGTCCAGTGTCTGACTCTGAAAATATGCATGACACTCAATTAGTTCTTAGAAATGATGGAGTCTCAGAGATTAGTTTGATATTAGAGCCAATATCAAATAGTGGGTTAATGGATGTTCTGAAAGGTGAAGTGTAGAAAGAAAAATATTCGGGAAGTGAGTCTCCCCGGATAGAAGGTGAACGGATCGAAGTGTCGAATGAGTTCGCAAAGTCCAAATGAGAAATACTCCGGTCTGACATCTTCGAAATCAATAGCAGGATGTGAGATAATGAATATCGATGTAAGAGATAAAATGAGTGGAAGGTGCAAATTGGGCGGAAGGATCTCTAGCACTAGCAATCAAACACAATACAATTTCCCGATTCACCAACTCAACTCAATGTGAAGACCGTGAAGGTTCTATCAATTAACTCAAATTTTATTTTCGATGATAAATTGATATATCAAAGAGGTTAAGAGAGTTGTTAGGAACCCAATGCTCTCAAGAGACTATCCCAATCTCACAACTAGTTTTTCCCATCCAATATGGGTTGCGAGCCTTTTACTGGCTACCCAATCTACCCATTCTGCTAAGGAAGTTCCTGACTGATTACGAGCTACCCGGTGAAGTCCTCAGTTAAGAACAACTAATCAGAAGAGAGTTCGGGTGTGTATCTATCCTAGTGTGTGGGTCACTCTCTTGCTATAGATAAATCAAACAATGAGGGGATTACTCTCCCCAAAACAATGATTTTTCCTTACGTTTATTTTAGGGTCGAGTTTTCTTTAGTAGTCTCGAATTTTAGACATTTGTCGTTTGTTTTAAATATTTCAACAAATCGTCTACTGAGTATCCAATTTCCCTTTTATCTTATGTGAGTGAAAATAAGGAAGGAGATAGGAAATGCCAATGCGTGATTAAATACAATGATGCATGCAGGGGTTAGAGATGCATACCTTGTCGCTAGACTCTACATGCAAAATGATCCGTGCAGAATTTAAGTACATAAAATAAACTAACCTATATGATGCACATGAACTGTCCTAACAATAGCTTCTATTAATGGGAAAGAACCAATTAAATTTGACTAAGTCCAGTTGTGCTCTATTTTATAGGTACAAAAATTCTTATTTAGGGTGTTTGGATCTAGTTAATTACCTGACTTAAGAAAATTAATTAAAGCAATCAATAGGTAGCTCACGAAATCTATGTCAAACAAAGAAAAATAAGGTGATGAAAACAAAATCAGTGAGGTCCCCCAAGTGCACCGGCACTTGGCAAAATAGACCCCGTAACAAATGAATGTTCATTTACAAGAGTTCAAATGTTAGAAATAAAGAAAACAAAGTCCAAAGTATTTTAATGATCTCCTTCAAATCTTCTTCTCCTCCTCTCACACTCTCCTGCGACTTAGAGACGAATCAAGCTGCCTCCACTTCACTTGGGTACTTCGGCTCTCTTAAGATTGCCTCCTTTGCTCTATGGGCCCTCGTAAGAAAGAGGAAAGAAAGAATGTGTAAGAAACACAATTATAAAATATGAGTAGGAAAATGAAATAAATATAGTGAATATAAACAATGGAATGAATGTGGAAAAATATATACAATAATGTACAACCAAGAATAACATGTCAAAAGAGAAATCTAATTACCCTCATTATGCCTCCCGGGCAACGATGCCATTTTGTTGAATGAGATCTTCGGGTTTTTATATATTTAGATAGAATAATGAATGTGTCATTACAACCCAAAATATCCCGCAACAAAAATTTTATTTTTTTCTTCTCAAGATGAATTAATTACAAAAGAAATGTAGCAAGAAAACTTCTACTATTTAATTTACCTATATAACTAACATGATCGAACTCAGGGAGGTTATAAATCCAAAAGGGTCATTCAAATAATCAAAAAAATCAATTTAAACAAAAAGGGAATCTCGAATGCTAACTACCTTGGTTTTTATGAATTTTTTATCTTTTTAATTTTTTAATTTTTTTATTTTTTGATTTTCAAATTTTAATGATTTTTAGTTTTATATATTTTTAATTTTTGAAAAATATAATTTTTAAAACCAATTTATACACAAAAGATGCAATTTTTTATTTTCCAAATATGATAAAAATGCTAAAAAAATATCCAAATAAAATATTTTTGTGTTTTTATAAATTTTTTACTATTTTTTAAATTTTCCATAAATTTTTAGATTTTTTAAGATATTTAAAATTAATGAAAGCTTGAGAAAAAGCAAACAGTGAGTACACATAATTATTTCATAATTTAAAAATATGGATTGAAATAAAAAATTGCAGCAATTATTTTTCTTAGAAAGTAGAGGAGATTATCTGCAAACAAAAACTCAAATTACATTTTTTTTATTTTTTTAGAATTTTATATGTTTTTTAAAGTTTTAAACTATTGCAAATTTTGGGTTTTGAAAATAAATAATGCGTGAAATTTTTATAGAAACTAAAACTCACTAAAAGAAAATTAATCTATTTTTTTGGAGTTTTTGAAGCAATATTCGAATTTTTAGGATTTTTCAAAGTGCAAAAAAATAAAAGAAATGATGTTTTTGATTTTTCAATAATAACAAATGATGATAAAAATTAACGAGAAATTACTATAGTAGAACAACTAAGCAGAAGATAGTGCTAATTTTTGTAGAATTTATTGAGAAAAATGTTATTTATTTCAATTATAAAAAGCATGCAAAGTAGGGTCTGGAAATGAAGGTCTGAATTGAAAATATTTATTGTTTGTGCATCAAGCTATAACAAGGAATAAAAAACAGGAGAATTTCTCAATTTACCCAGTAAAAAGCATGCACTACACGTGACTGTCTCTAGCAGGGGCCTCTTGTAATATGCAAAAAGGTCAGGGCACTTACGTAATTTGCCCTAAATATTTAGGCTTCATGCATATGAGGGTTCATGTTCTTCCTCTTTTGTTTCTTACAAAAGGGGCCAAGGGTGTCGGCACTCTCTCTTCCTCGTTCAAGCTCGTGGTCACAACTTTGGTCTTCAGGCAGTAGGTGGTGGCGGCGAAGGCATTGGATAGCGATGAAGGCGGCTGGGTGTAGGTGGAGATGACCGACTATGGAGTCGGCGGTGCTGGGAGTTCTGTGGAGCATGGCCAACTTTGAGGTAGAGGAGGCATATAGTGGAAGGAGATGGTAGTCGTGGCAGTTGTGGAGGATCGAGCTGCAGTGGAGGTTGGCCAGGTGGGCTGGTGGAGGAGCGGCGAGCGTTGCCTGTAGGTGGAAGGGCGGCTCTTGTCGTTGAACTATGGTCGACGGCTGCTCCAAACGGCAATGGTAGATGTGTGGTGTGGCTCCTGGAGGGCGTCGATGGGAGCGCAGCTGGTCAGGGCTGAGGGCTGGACGGCGGCGGCGGTGCGGCCCCAAATATTATTTTTTTTATTTTTATAATTTTTGACAACTTATTATTCATTTTTTAAATAGCTACAAATTTTTTTAGATTTTTTCATCTATAAAAACAGAAAGTGATTTTTTATTTTTTAGTGAATGTGTAATAAAATAGAGATATCTGACTCGAGCATGACGACTTGGTCCAAAATCAAATGAGGAAAATGTGAATGGACGCAGATTCTATGAAATGGAAGACAGATCCGAATCTCCGATCACCATGCATGATCGAAATTGAGTGTTTGCGTGAGGTAGAACGTGAACATGGAGAGATCAAGAAAATGAGATGAAATCGAAATCGATGGCGGATCAAATCATGATGGATGATTAAAAAATGATTAACGAATATCTAGAAACAAAAAAAATGATAATGAAATAAAAATAAGAAAAGTTAAATTGTGTTTAAATTAAGTTAAAAACAAGAAAAATGAATCTCACCATGGGAGAGGAAAATGCCATGAAGGCCTCGATGATAGCCGACTCGCTGTCACTGAACGACTCGGAGGCTAGGCACCTTTCTACAACAAGAAGTTCTTGGAAATTAGGCTCCTCTCATCAAATATTGATCAGATTGAAACAAGGGAGGAGAAGCCATATTAATAGATAAAAGAATGAAGTTTGAAATTCGAAAATTTGAATGAAGATAAGAGATAAGAAAAAATTTGAAATAAGATAAAGATAAGAAAGGAAAGTAGAGCTAAAATTATTTACATAATTAATTTTTTATTATTTATTAATTTTCTTTACTTTATTAAATTAAATAATAAATTTTATTTTTTATTTTCTTGGTGTGGTTATTTAAGGGAATTGATTATATACATATACTGCATACATATGGTACATTATATACAAAGTTAAATAAGGAAATTATATTTTTAAAAAAATAGTATTATTATTTTATTTTATTTTTATTTTAAATAATTATGAAAAAATTTTTACAATACAATATATATAAAAATAAGTATGGATATATACAATAAATGGTAAAATTGCATAAACTACACAAAAAACCATCTTTCAAACCGTAATTCCAAAAAGTATGAAACTACAATCATTTTAAAGATAATTTCATTTAGAATACGACGGGAGTGAGTTCAATTCAATTTTATTTCATATGGATCCGGAATTGGTCTTTCAATTATCACTTTACAGCTTATTTCGGATGTGGTTACTTTTATTCTGTATACGATTTTATTTTGCAATTATTTTTATTACTTAGAAAATATTTTTATTTATCACTTTTTCTTGAAATATATTTAATTTGAGGTCAATTTATGTACAAATGAATAATGTAAGTTTTATACAAATTTACACAGGACAAATGAGATGTATTTTACAAAGCATTTTTTGGAATTTTTTATTAAGGACCCTATCTCCCCTACTTTATTCTTGGTTGATTAGATCAAATCTTGACTTTCTCGGGATTTGGATAAGCCTGTATCTACTACATATATACAATCCTTTTTTTTCTTCCCTTTTTTTATTTTCTTTATTTTTCCTTTCTTTCTTTCTTTATTTATTTTAGGTTAAAATAATAATAAATGTACAATATTTACAAACATATGCAAGTTAGTAAGAATATGTAGTCGGTATTATATACATGTATTTTACAAGGGATTTTAAGCTAAAATAAATGATAAAGATGATGAAATGCAGATTCGTCATTATGCAATATCTAAAGATGTTTACCTCTTTCCAAGACATTGACTCTTACTGAATCTTTTTCCAATCACAAGTAGTAACAAAGCAAGGGTGTTATTCTGGATTCCAAATCTTTTCAGTACAATATGTAAATATTTTTCTTAATCAAGACTCAATGTCCTTGAGTGTCTCTATCCTATAATTTGAATTCCTATAACATGGGATGCTTCACCCATGTCCTTCACCTGAAATTTATTGTTTATTTTCTCTTTAATTTCCTTGAACATTCCTCTATTGTTCTCCCTGATAGAATGTCATCTGGATACAATGACATGATTGCAAATTTTCTCTCACTTTTAATGACATATACACAGTTACCCAGCTTGTTTGTAAAAAATTCATGTTAGATACTTTTATCATGAAATTTGAGATACCATTATCGTAAAGGTTGTTTCAAGCCATGTGAAGACTTTTTAAACTTATAACCCTTTCCCCATGTCCTTCTCTTTGAAAATCATCATGTTCTCACATATATATCTCCTCTCATAATTCTCCATTATGGAAGGTTGCCTTCACATCCATTTGAAATAATTCTAAATACATATATACGATTATGATAATATCATCTATATCGATGCTAAATTAGCAACCAAAGAGTAGGCTTCTAAGATGTCTATTCCAACTTATTGTGTATAACCCTTGGCAACCAATCTTACTTTGTATTTATTAACAAACCATCAACTCGAATTTTTTATTATCCACTTACATTCTATGCATTGCCTACCTTCTAACAAAACACATAATTCAATCTGTTTCGCTCAATTGAGTCAACTCATTTCTCATGACATCCATCCACAATTCCGACTCATTCAAAGCCATTATTTTGTTAAAAGATATGAGATTTGTACAATATGCTACATCTTATCTAGTTTAATGTGATGTCTCGCATCCATAGAAATGATAACTTCCATCTATACGGGTCGTGTTATTGGTCTTTTGATACCAATTATACTCATGGGTTGTGTAAGTTCACCCACTTTTTCTAAATGATCATCATTATTCATAGGTTCATTCTATATGTATGGATGATTAATATCATACTGATTCTTATATCATCCTTAAGACCTTTTCGCTGTCATGTAGAATAATTAGATGACCTTATTCCTTAGCTTCATGCTCCTTCTCTTGATGATTTTCAATGATGATTGCAACACGACTTTCAATCAAACCCTTAATCAGATCCTTAGGCATGTGTCGTAGGGGAACAACGGGGTGTTATAAGGTTGAATGAGATACTATTTCATTTCAGTTGGAAGGACAGTAATAGGGGAGAATAAGGATGAATAACGGTAGTAAGTTAACGAATCGCTAAACACCTTATTTAATTTGTCATTTTTATGTTATATTTGGGTAATTAGAGATCAATAAAAAACCACAAAAGTCAACAAATTAATCAATTAAATTGGATGCGATTTGATGTTTATTTAACCTGGTCAAGTCCCATGGTCGAATTCAAGGAGACAAATGAACAATGTAGGTTTAAGTCTATCAAATTATATGTGCGGTTTGCAAGGAAGATGGGTATTTTTAATGCAAATTTTTTGAATGTAGATGCAAATACAGGTCAATTCTAAGGACTAGAAAATTAATGCCAATCAATTGATCCAAAAACCACAACATTTTGCCGATATGTGAATTATGCTAAAATGAATGCACTACTTTTTTTTGGAATTTTCTGATGCAATATGAATATTTAATGAATTAAATTATGCGCACCGTGTGAATATCAATAAATAATTATAATAAATAAAAAACCTACTTATTTTTAGGGAGTAAATTTATCTAAGACATATCACTAAGTGATCAATCTCGAAAAAATCTTAAACTATAAAAATGTGAAGTTTTATACCTATTAAAAATTAATTACTCAAAGTCATAAAATCATTTTGACAGAAGAAAATATGCATGCAAATGCAAGTATTTTTGGGAATAGTGTAAAATACAACTAAATCTAAGATCAATGGATTTTTGGCATTTTTTCAAGAAGTGGTTAATTATCTATGAATTTCATATCATTAACAGGGCAAAATATGCAATTTTTCACAAAAAAATTATTATTATATAATCATATATCACAAAATTAATAATCACATGTAGTTTTTCTACAATATGTGAATTTTTAAATAATAAAGTGGTGCAAAAATGATGTTTAAATTATAGATAAAAGATAAGGTTCTGAATGTGAATACAATGATTTTAAAAAAAGTGTACAAGGGCACGAAAGAAAATACATATCCCTTGGAGGCGGTCTTGCACAAAATGCCTAGTGTGTCAAGTGCGCCTCACTTGACCCATGGGCGATAAGGGTTGCGATGGAATAAGGAGGATCTTCAGGGGCTTCCTTACAAAGTTCCCTCCCCGCATGTGTACCTCACGTGGGAAGGGCCTCGTGCCTTGCACCCGATGGTGGAGTAGAAGCATGGTCTGGCGCAACTACTTTAACTGGTTGTCCTCCGGTGATGGTTCTGTTGTTGGTGAAATGAAGGATGCGTGGCGATAGTCGGAGTTGCGGAGGACCAATGGAGGAGGGCGATGTGGCTCCTGAAGGTGGTTGAATATGGCATAGCACTGTAGCTTGGCGGAGAGCCCTTGGGAGCAAGTGAGGTCGACAGAGGGGAGTTGATGGCGCCGAGGATCCCGATATAGCAGAGAGTGAAAGAAGAGGATATTAGCTCAAAGTGGCTCGTCAATGCTAAGATCGAATCAAGGTTGGTCTACTAGGCGGTGGAGTCCTACAATGGCGGGAAAAACCCATTGGATCTCGCCGAGGAAGATTGGAATCCAGATTGTCATAGGTGCCCCATGTCTTTATGTGCAAATGATGGATGATCGTGAAGGTTGGAGGCGTTGGGGTAGGGAAGGAAGCTGAGGTGCGAGCGAATAAGGAAGGGGGTCGGGGAAACGCAATGGTGATTGGAATTGACAAGGGGCGAAACGAGAAGGAGATCGGTGATGGGTTCTATCGGGATATGTAGTTTAGATGAGGAAGATGGTGGTGATATTGATGGAAGTGACGAAGATCAAGGATGGTGATTGGAGATGAGTACGAGAGTGGTGTATTGAAGATCAGGGAGGCAGAGAAAATCACGGGAGGAAGGAGAACATGGGCCGCCCGATTAGCTCAGATTGGGCAACCCAGATCTCGCCACGTGGAAAAGTTATTGTTAATATTTCAATTAAAAAATAGAAAAAATGGCCCAAAATGGGTGATACTTGGCAGCTCCAGGAGCTGCCACGTGCCACTCCCAGAAAAATAAAAAAAATCAAAGATAAATAGAAAAGAAATAGCAAACAACCTCGAATCGAAAAATTTTCTTCACAAAAGTTGTTCATCTTAATGAGGTCTACAACTTTCATGAAGAGATCAGAACAAAATAGGTCATTTGCACATAGTGATATTTTTGGTGGTATTCTATGTATAAAATACCTGATTTTTGGGTTTTGTAATTTTTGTCATTTTTTAAATAAGATAAAAATCAAGAAAAATATGATAAAATCAAAAACTAATGTTTACTCATTACTCTATTTTTTGGATTTTTAATAATTAAAAAAGTAGGAAATTAAAAATACATATTGGGACCATCACATTAGTGATTCACCTTGGACATGTTTCATTTTTTTGGAAAATTTCAAGGAAGGCTTCTTTCCCTTAAGATATGGTACTGACCTATTGACGAACCGAAAATCCAGCCCTTTAAGAGTGCGGGATTAGCACTAGGATGTCATCGCAGTCGGGCTAGATTCGGTCTTTCAAAGACCATTAGATTTGATATGTCAAGGAAATTGAATGGTCATGTGTTTTTATTTTACTTGGTAAGTAACTAAGATCGAACTCAGGGAAACGAGCCTCTCGCGTGATATTCATACTTTTAGTGATTTTGTTAAGTGTTGAGTTAGAGAACAATAGGTCAAACGATGCACGAAGATAAGATAATGCATTAAATAAACATGAATCGATGCATTTTTATTTTACTTTTAATCATGCATTTATATGCGATGAGATGCAATGGAAATATGTCCTAGATAAGAAATATATGAGCCATTTAATAAGAAGTCAAATCAGGGACAAATAATAAAGCTATCTTCATTCATGTAAAAATTGGGCATGAAAAGCATTGAAATCAAGACACTTAGCCAATGAAACAACACATCAAATTTCGTAGTGTCAGATCTGAAAGAAAAGCATGCCATAAGGAAGACAATGAAAAGAGCTTCAAAATGCCATTGAAATCGACTCAATCGGAGCTAGGATGCTCAAGATATACACGAGTGAAGTTAGGGGTATAAATGCAAGAAAACATAAAAGACAACTAGAAAACAGGGCCTTGAGAAGGACTAAAATGCAATTAAAAATAAGCATGAGGCCTTCCTTGTAAATATTACATACGTACGGGGGTATTTTTGTAATTATTCAAACCCGCAAGGGGGCGGTTGCAAAATACCCCAAGCGACAGCACGTGGTCTCAGGACCTATCTGCAATTTTTAAGAAGTTCGTGGGCCTCCTTGTAATTTACCCAGATGGCACGTGATCTACACGTGTGCTTCCAGGCTCGGTAGACGCCGAGGCTCGAAGGAGGGTCGGTGTAGCTTCGGCTCGGAAGGCACGAGCCTCCAAGCTTGGGCTCGGAGGAGGCTCGGGGTAGGTTCGGGGCACCCGAGCCTGCTGGTCCGATGCTGAGGCTCCGGGCAGCTCTGGCTCTGACGCATGGACCCTCGAGGATCGTCAGATCTCGACGATCCTAAGGTTCCTGTAAGCAGCAAGATGTGCCGACGTGGCATCTACTCGGCCGTTGGATAAGCTCCGAGGAGGAGCATCCAACGGTTGTTGCTTCTTCCTCCTCGGCTGCGACTGGCGGCAAACTCCGGACTCTGGCAAGGTAGCTCCAGCTCGCCTCGACATTCCTCCTCATCTATTGTGTTGAAAGCTCACTGGAGGTGTCGTAGCCATCGTCAACGCTCGGGGAAGACGCTGAGGTTTGACATAGGGCCATCGCAGCTCAGATGGAGATGAAAGTCGTGAAGTCAACTCCGATGTGACCTCAGCCATTGAAGGGTTTTACGACCTGCACAGTTAGTACAAAATAGCCGAGGCTTCAAGCGAAGAGTGGAAGTGAAGTGAATGAGATGGTCGGCCATGGGGTGGATGAAGAAGGCGGTGGCTGGGAGATCTCCTCTGGTGAACTCAGAGAAGTTGGTTTGGGTGTGACCGGGGCTATGGAGGAAGAAGAAGAGGGTCTGAGGACGACGCGTGAATGGTGGATGAGAAGCGGAGCTCGAGGGAGGGTCAGAAGATGATGGAAGGGTCGGAGAACGCTTAATTAATTCGAAGAAATAAGGTGAAAATTCAGAGAAAAAGTTAGATGCTTACCTGGTCAGAGATGGAGGTTGCGGCTTGGGCTTGGGGTTCAATTGAACCACCGGGTCTTCACTGGACCCCTTCAGCCAGGTGGGGCAGCTCAAGCGGAGGCGAGGCTCCGCGACGTCACCATGGAAGGCGGCGAGTCAACACCGGAGGTTGGCGCTGTCGTCGCGCCTCAATCGGACCTCCCTCTATCACGAGGAGGAGGAGAGGAGCTAGGCAGATCCCCGCATAAAGGTGGACGGTTGTGGCAGGCGAAAGAGATGACGTATTTAAGTGGCGAAGGAGGTGGTTTCAGTGGTGATGGGTTCGACTTTCGTGGGAGATATGGAGTAGTGGAGAGGTCGACATGGGTGGAGTGATGGCTCGCGAGGATGAGGGATGATGGGAGAATGTCGTGGGGGTGTTGGCGAGTGGAGATGATGACCGAGATGACAGGGAAAATGAAAAGGGGGAAGTGATCGCGCAAACTGGAGATCATGGGGGAGAGAAGGGGTCCGAGGTAGACGAAGTTGTTTTGGCCGTTGGATCTTGAGGTCCAACGGCCAAAAGAAGGGCGCTAATGGGCGGATTGGATGAAATCTGGGGCGACGCGATCGAAAGGTGATTGGGTATGCCACGTGTCGTGCTAATAGTGCGGCGCTTGCGGGCGACCCAGATCGCATCTCGACGGTGATCGGAGGGCGGAGATCACAGAGGCAATGGACGGTGGCGATTAAAGAGGCGAATGCGAGATCTAATGGTGCACAAAGTGCCACGTGGCGGGCTATGGGCGAGGCGCTAGCGGGCGGTGCAGATGTGATATGGGGATGATCGGAGGGTGGGGAATTGATGTGTAATGAATGGCATAGATCTGGAAAGGAGGCCAAGATCTAACAACTGGAGTTGGAGGCGTGTGGAGATAGCGAGACCGTTGGATCAAGAAGAGATCCAACGGCCGAGAGCGAGGGCGGCAAGGGCAAAGGGGCCGGGCCACGTGGCTCAACCAGAAAGAGCCACGTGGCCCAATCAGATTATTACGACAAATAATTGAAGAAATGAAGGGTAAAACGACCAAATTTGGAAAAACTCAAAACATGAAAGTTGTAGACCTCGATGAGATCTACAAGTTTCATGTTGACCAAAATTGGAGAAGAGGTCAAATGAAGGCACAAAATATTTTTGAGGATATTTTTAATGCTAAAAATACCATGGATTTTAATTTTACGATTTTTTTGTGGTTTTTAATTTATTCAATGACTCAGATAATTACAATGACTTTCTGGTTTTTTTATTGACTCCTAGTCTAAGATAGGGGGTTAATTTCAATGAATTATAGGCATGAAACATGGTTTCGTCACCTATCTAAAGGATAACACCTCAAAGAGTTGAGGATGTGAATACTAAAGCTACATGTCGTAGTGCATCAACTTTGGGAATCTTAATGATGCTAGATGTGTACAAAAAGTTAAATGCCTGCCATGCAATGAGAGTAGTAAACTGTTACTAATCCTACTATGGAGATAAAATACTTGATTGCAATAATAATAATAATATCTTCAAAGAGGACAAGGCTTTTGATATAGTGACTTAAAAGTCTTATCTTCAAGAACTTAATAATTTATAGATAGTGATCTAAACGGTCTCAACTGCAGATGCCTTATAAGACTTAAGACTGGGTCTTAGTCATAGGAGATAGGGTCAGACAGTAAGGGTATTCTGATAAGGATAATAGAAATTACATACTGGTTATAATGATTATTGAATTTTAGTATTAAAGATACTATAGTTACTTTAAGTAAATTGAGTATTGGTTGAATACGATGCAACATTCACATTGGATGTGAGCACTGTTACTAGAAAATATGCAAGTACCGTAAAATGACTTGGCATAGTCTCTCGGGAATAGAGTGACTGGTCAGATTACCAAGCTATTTTTCTAAATAGTTTAAAAATTGTCACGTGAGTTTGGGTTTAAAGATTAGACATTTAATGACACTTTTGGCAAGTGGGAGGTTGTTGGACATGCGAGCCCACAGCTAGATATTATGCAATAAATGTTATTACATATATCATTCCTTGATCTGAAATGAAGAATAACTAATTTGCATAGGTCCCTTAATACTATTAGGGTTATGTACCATGGTCATCTTAAATGATCATATAAGGGTTGATTCAATTGTTGAGTCATAGAGGTTGGTGTTAGGATGAATAAAGGGTTTGATTGCGGACTCGTCAAAAACCATGAAATGATTATAAAGAGATAATCTCCAGCCTGAGTAGGATGTCGCAATCCTTTCTCTTTTGGCTGATATCTGATCGACCTTTTGATGCGGGTCCTCTGCATGGGAATAGAGATTTGGAGTTGTCAGATAAGTTAGTTCAAAGAGTTGACTTAGCGAGATCAAGATCACCAAGACCTATTGAAGGATATTGAGTATCCTTAAGCGCATCACGGAAGCGTGTTGATTGCATCATATGCAATCAGAGAAACTAGACGTACTAGATGCTAGATGCGGCGAAAATTAAAATTTTAAAAACTAAAGATGAAACCACATGATCACGAGAACACTTCTCGGCTCGTTTCATCAAACCACAAAGTATAAGGAATACCTCTTGAAGCGTGGTTGTGATCACGAGATCCCAAACGAGAGATCCTCCTGTCTCAAGTCCGACCCACGAAGAACGCACTTGCGGGCACGATGATGAGTCGCGTCCTTCCCGCAATATTTGACGAAAAATCAAGCGTCGAAGGCGAAGGCAAGATGCTCTCCTTTTCAATATGCAAAGTGGACGGCCACTTGAGATTGAGAGAGAGCCTAGTCGAGAATGAGAGAGAGAGAGAGTAGTAGTCTTCTACAACTCTAGATGATGTACCTTGGAAGGCTACCCTAGCCCTCCTTTTATACTAGTTTAGGATCCAATGGATCTCAATCCATGGGACACATGGATCCAACGGCCAGGCTTGGTCCATGTAAAATCAATGGCTATAATTATTGTTGGTTAAAACCAACAACATTTATTTATGATTAAATTAAATATATGTTGCAACATTATAAACACATTTTTAGTTTAACATAGATAAGTTAGTTGAGAGATTAATCATCATAATAAAATGGAGATAATGTTGCCTCCTAAAAACTGGTGGCTCTATTTCTCATTTTTTATTATATTACATTATCTCTAAATTATCACAAAAATATCCACCAAATTAATTCCAAATTAATTTGTGAATATTTCAATTATGCCACTAAAAAAATGTGAATCAAATTCACAACCCAAACTAATTTGTAAATTACATTTCCAATTAATTAATTAATGTGAATCCAATCCACACTATTAATTAACAAATTCTATTTACATAGATTCTCTCTCTTCGATATATGTATTATAAATCATATTTATAATACACATATATCATGGATAGTATTATCCACATTCTCTAATCCTTGATAATTAAATCCCATTTAATTGTCTTAGATAATAATTCTTACAATATGAATCTCATTCATATTATGCTTGGATATGCATTTCATCAAATGAATTATTCTTGAACCCTTTCAAGAATAATGTGCTTTCTCCGCAGATATTTGGAGATAAGGACAGGGCGATTGTATTATTCCATGTATAGTGACTTGGATGTTGAGATCTCATCTCAAATCCAGATCTTACGAACCTCCCATAGATGCTTGATTAAATCAAGACCGCAAATCTAATCTTCTCATTGTATCTGAATCTCATTCAGACCAATGTCCAACACTTGGACTAAGATTAGATTGCTTCTCTATTGAAAGGAGTCACTAAAATCCAGACCTATTTCATCACTCCCTCGGAATGGAAGCGTCATGGATATACAATCGTTTATGATCACATCATCCTCAGGTATTCCCAATACATGCATATCCTGCATACTGGAAGACCTATGATCAACCCGAAGATCAAGATCAATTTTATACTGTCTTCTTCATGGTTTGATCACTACGTTTCTCATTTGATCATTGGGATTTGGTATCGATCATATACTTTCCAAAAGCATCTATCATACCTAGGTCTTGATCATACACTTTCCAAAAGTATATATCAAACCTACAGATTCAGTCAAGCTTCCAAAGCGAGACGACCGTGCACGGAATTTTATTCTTCCCAATATCTCACGAGTGAGCTCATGTCTTCCTGTTCAGTAGTGAACATGTATGATCCCTTTGAGAGATCGTATTACTCATATGCCCTTACATGCACACCAGCACGCCGGTGTATAGACCTTGGTTAGGTCATCAACCTATTGGTCTGCCAAATGTACAAACTTAGACATATAATAATACATCTGTCTCCGGTCAGAGGATGCGTGCCTATGATGTGACAGCATTCAACATAGGACTTAGATTATCTCGATCTCGTTAAGTCAACTCTTTGACCAAACTAATCTTACAACTCCGAATCTCTATTCCTATGCAGAGGACCTGCATCAAGAGGTCGGTCAGATATCAACCTATGTGAGAAAGGATTGCCATCTCCTACTCAGGTTGGAGATCACATCTTAACAATCATTTGACGGTGCTTGATGAGTCCTCAATCTAACTCTTTAGATATTCATCCAAGCACCAGCCTCTATGATTCAATAATTGAATCAACAGCTGTATGATCATTAAGATAGACATGGTACACAACCCTAATTGTACAGAGGGACCTATTATGCAAATTATTTATTCTTTATTTCAGATCAGGGAATGATATTTGCAATAACATTTATTGTATAATGGCTCCCCGTGGGCTCACATGTCCAACAATCTCCCACTAGCCCAAAGAGTCATTAATGGGCTAATCATTTAAACCCACACTCATGTGACAATCATAGACTATTTAGAAAATAGCTAGGTAAGATGATCAGTCACTCTGTTTCCGCGAGACTACGCCAAGTCCTTTTACGGCACTTGCATTTCCCCAGGTAACGGTGCTCGCATCCAATGCGAATGTTGCATCTATTGCAACCAATACTCAATCTAGTCAAAGCAGTTATAGTGTCCTTGACACTATTGCTCAATAACTATTATAACAAGTATTTCGATAATCCTTATTAGAATACCTTATTCCGGGAGATCACTATCTCTCAAGGTATCCACAGTTAAGACCTTTTAGATCTTTATCTATAAAGTCTTAATCTCTTGAAGATAAGACTTAGAGATCACCATCTCTAAAGCCTTGTCATCTTTGAAGATATTGTTATTACTGCAATCAAGTGTTCTTTCTCCATAGTAGGATTAGTAACAGTTTACTACTCCCACTGCATGACAGTCATCTGGCTTTTATATACATTTAGCATACACTTAGCTTCTCGTAACTGATGCACAAGTGCAAGCAGTTCTAGCATTCACTTCCTCAACTCTTTGAGGTGTTATCCCTTTAGATAGGTCAGTACCTAATCTTAAGGGAAGGAAGCCTTTCTTGAAATTTCCAAGAATGGAATATGTCCAAGGTGTACTACAAATGTGACAGTCCCAATACCCTCTTTTCTTTGCTTCTGAAGAACTTCAGAATTAAGATCTAAGAGGTATTCTTGAGATCATATCTCAAGATATGGAATAGCCCGTCTATAAAACACTTATTATCATCCTTATATCATTCCAAATGATTAGGATATTATCTACATTTAGCACGATGAATACAATGGCACTCCCACTAAGCTTCACATAGTTCATCAAGATTCTATTTGAAATCATAACATTTATAATTTCATCAAATCTTATGTTCTAACAACAAGAAGCTTACAGATGGATTTCTTTAGCTTTCACACCTTACTTTCCCAAATCATGAAGCCCTGGGGCTACTTCATGTGAATATCCTCAGAGAGGTTTTCTTTAGAGGAATGCAATCTTGAATTACACCCTGAAGATGCAATAGTCAAGTTGTGTAGCTAAGGTTAGCAATATTCTGATGAGTTTAAGCATGGTTACCGAAGAGCAAGTCTCATCGCAAGCAATGTCTTCTCTTCCGATGTGTAGCTTATGGCTACGAACCGAGCGTTGAAGGTCTCTACCTTCTCATCAGGTTCCCTCTTCTCTTGAAGATCCATTTACACCTTAATGGGTCTTACCCTTATAGGTGGATCCTCTAGGGTCCATATACAACATTTGTATATGAAGTCTACTTTAGACTTTATTGCTAATATCCATCTCTCCATGTCATGATCCTCAGGAGCTTCATCACATGAAATCCGATCATTATCATACTTGACTGACACATGGAATACATCCTCAAACTCATTTGAAGAGGTATTAGTACTTCATCTTTAATTATCCTTTAAGTTTCCGATTTCAGGAATCTCATTATCATCTCAAAATCAAATGAGTTCCTACACTTCATTTTTGTCTTGATTCTCAAGAGTCTCAATCTTCTAAGAATCACATTCTCAGAGATGAGATCTTTTAAGAATCTCAAGGTCATAAAGTAGGTATCCAATACCATCCTTTATTTTCCTAATGAAGTAGCACTCTCTAGTGCTTAATTCCAGCTTACTTGCATGGAATCTTATTAAGGATATATAGTGTGGTCTATACTACATATATACCGGGAAACTAAGAGATAATTATGCTAAAATTCATCATTGATCAAATCATGTCACACATGATCCAATTGTATCTCCCTACAACTCTATTGAGTTTAGGTGTGTTAGGAGGATTGAGATATAAATGATATTCATATCTTCATAAGGTATTCTTTGAATTTATCTAATAGGTACTTGCTACCTTAGTTAGATCAAATTCATTTAATCTTCCTTTAAACTTTGGTTCTAAACCAAAAAAGTGAAATCTTTGAACATTTCAAAGGTCTCTCATGTGAAGAGAAGAAATCTCATATCATACATAATCATCAATAGATATCAGATATCCATAATGTTTACTATGATATAGATGATCCACATACATCAATATGTATGAGATCCCGAATACCTTGACATCTTGCACCTTTCCTAAGAGAAGGGTGTATTGGACATTCTTCGAATACAATATTCACAAGTATGTAAGATTTGAAATTTTTAGACATTCTAAAGTTTCATCTCTTACTAGTCTATTGATCATATCAATAGACATATGTCCAAGACTTGATACCAGATCATTGTCAAATGATCTTCATCCTCCTATTGATCTTATAAGGTTTGATTTTCAGTATTAGAAATCTTAATGAACCATTCATTAATTTTCTAATTTTGTGGAGTCCACTAGATGTTAGGTTACTATCTGAAATATTTCCATCATAACTCTTTATGATAGTTCTATCTCAGAATTCATGTTTATTTTCAACATTTAGAAACAAACAATGAGGGTATTCTAATATCTAGGTCATAGAGACATTCTCTAAGACTAAGGGCTCTCCCACTGAGAATATGAAGTCCATCTATCCAACAGAGATTGCTGCAACAATTACATCAATATCCATGTAGATGACTACTAAACCTTAAGATCAAATTTCTAATCTTCTAATATATATGCAACCAATTGCAAATGTCATTAGAAGATTGGGATACAATTGTCAGACTTTATCTTATGAAATAAGAAAGTCAGAGTAAATGATTATATGTAGATTATTCTGATGCCCTATCTGAGTCCTTCACTAAGGATTTTAGACAGATTTGATAGTCATACTATCAACACATCAATTTATTGCAGTATTGGCATTCATCCAACTCTTTGGATGTCATATGAAAGTCACAGAAGTAGGTCAACTCTTTGACTTTCCTTCTTACATGGGTCCAACCCACGCTTCCACTGTGCTCTCTTCATCTATAAACAACCATTGCTTAAGACTAAGGATCTCTTATGTTAAATTCAAATGAATTCAATGTAAGAGCATTTCAACATTTATACATGCTTCATTAAATTCATACAATATGAATATCATGAAGCTTCATGAATGACTTGATTATAGATAGTAGAATGATGACACTCATCATATCTACATTCATCTTAACTCTTGGAGACTTAGGTTCAGGTAGGTATTCAAACATTTTGAATACATCATCTTTTTCGAACCACCATTCTGCATAATGCAGAGAACCATGTCATTCATGATTAAATGTATAGAGCACATGTGTATGCCAAAATATCTTATTTTATTTTATAAGGATTATTTGACAATTGTGATCATCATTGACATGTCACTTCCGAAGTACACTCGATGAAAGATCAATACTATAGAGACATATAAACCCGCGTGTTCGTTTGGAGTATAAGGAGGAATGGAATAAGGGGAATAAGCCCCCAACACGCTTCCCTGTGGTACGACTATTCCCCATTATTTCATCTTATTTCACTCGTATTCCTATCTTTATCCCACCTTACCTACCTTTATTTCACCTTATTCTCCTTATTCTTATCCTCCAGCCGAACAGAGAATAGACCCTTATTCCCCTTATTCCCAATCCTTATTCCTGCTTATTCTCCTACCGAACGGGCCTGCATGCATAATTGCCATTCCTCATTATGTTGAGGAAACTTGCACATTGCAACCACAAACATTATGTATCCAATTGCAAGTACAATATCTGGATCATGAGTCCAATCCATGATATTTTACTGGTTATTATTGAGTATAACATTGAGTGGGTTTAATGAAAGATTATCTGAAATAAGAAATTTGCATAAGTGTATATATATTATATATACATACTTTACTTTGATTTAGGAATTTTTATATCAAAGTTGTCTTGCCTTGTCAACAATGAAAGTTCATTCCCTTAATCACTTTCAATGTAAGAGATATTCTTACCATTATATCTTTAGAAAGATCAGGGATCTCCTTTCCTATCTTTGTCACATCCCAATAATATGAGAACTTGCGACTCCGATAAAAAGAAGCGGGAACTCATTCCGCCTTGCAAGTCCAACTTGCATTCCCAGTTCGGTCTTTAACACCCGGGCCCACCACCCCTAAGATGATGTTGACCCGTTGCTAATTGAACCAACTGTCAACAGGATTAGAACTCGCTATGCGCAATCCAATATCGCCCCAATAATATGAGGACTCGATATTGGGGTCACTACGCATACGGCCTTACTCTTTCGAGAAGCAAAGAACCCGATCCAATTAAATCATATATAGGATCTGTCACTTCAGACAGGAGTCTCCTATATACAACAACTGGTGACGGAATCCTTCACCTTGACGGGAGACCATGGATGTCACTTATGTGATCCTCCATCTCATATTCAAATTTTATAATTAATTATCGTAAATCATATTCACATAATTAATTCTTCCAAGGGAAATACACATCTATTCATAATAGAGTGTTTATTGGATATAATTAATTTAATCATATTAAATTAATCATCAATCCAATTATCAATCAACAAACTTGATTATTACTTGAATAGTAGGTATAATCTCAAAGTACATATTATTCGAATTTTAATAATTAGAAAAATACACTCTGACTTCTCCGGTATTATACAGTCCCTACCCGTTGTCATGGCCAGTACCGACGAGAGTGGAACGGACCACATGCGTTGCAACCCACGACCCCAATGCTCTCCGACTAGGCACCATATTCGCCTCGGGAAAGGATAATACCATATAGATTATCATGTACTTTGAGATTCTCATCGGTTTTTCAACCGAAATTATACCGTATAATATATATATATCAAAACAATTTTGATTATATTATAAGGAGATTTGCTAAACAAATCCCCAATCCTTATTCAAGCAAGCGGGTTTTTCATGTAAATGTTGTCGTACAACTATTGTAGGATAAACTATGTTTTTTCATGAAATCAATGTTTGTTGATGGATAAATGATCAAGATCATTATCTTATCATTGTGGTTTAGGTAAATGTCATTCAATGAAATAATTATCTCTTTAAATATTTCACAAATATTTATCACTAATTATTCCAGAAAATTAACAATTAATTTTGATCATGATAATTGAATGACATATCACAAGGTTCATGATAAAAAATGTTAATTTCCAGCAGTGACCCCCAATCACTAAAATTAACTTATCTTGATCAATTTAAATCCAAAAAAATGCAAACTCAGTTTTCAAAGATTTCCTATTTGATTTATTAAAGAAACCAAGTGATAATTCATGCATTTCGAGCAGATTAAAACCGTAATTATCTCATTAATCACGTTTAAATCCGCAGTTCCCGCAACAGTGAATATAGGCATATTCAAAAAGCCATATCTTGAGCAAATGAAGTCCAAATTTCACAAACTTAAATCCTATGGTTTCCTTAATTAATGGGAAACAAAATCCAATTGAAAATTTCGTGTTTAAACATTTTAAACAGTACAGAAAAATTCAATTAGACAGAGATGCGAAAATTGAAATGCAGTAAAAATTTCGCAACCCTTTCAAGAACCAAATCGTTTAAGGTCTATGGATCATATCGAAAACCTTATTCGACCTATGGCTCTGATACCACTTGAAGTATATTGAGTATCCTTAAGCACATCACGGAAGCATGTTGATTGCATCATATGCAATCGGAGCAACTAATCGTACTAGATGCTAGATGCGGCGGAAATTAAAATTTAAAAACTAAAGATGAAACCACATGATCACGAGAACACTTCTCGGATCGTTTCATCAAACCACAAAGTATAAGAAATACCTCTTGAAGCTTGGTTGTGATCGTGAGATCCCAAACGAGAGATCCTCCTGTCTCAAGTCCGACCCACGAAGAACGCACTTGCGGGTACGATGATGAGTCGCATCCTTTTCGCAATCTTTGACGAAAAACCAAGCATCGAAGGCGAAGGCAAGATGCTCTCCTTCTCAATATGCAAAGTGGACGGCCACTTGAGATTGAGAGAGAGCCTAGTCGAGAATGAGAGAGAGAGAGAGTAGTAGTCTTCTACTACTCTAGATGACGTACCTTGGAAGGCTACCCTAGCCCTACTTTTATATTAGTTTAGGATCCAATGGATCTCAATCCATGGGACACATGGATCCAACGGTCAGGCTTGGTCCATGTAAAATCAATGGCTATAATTATTGTTGGTTAAAACCAACAATATTTATTTATGATTAAATTAAATATATGTTGCAACATTATAAACACATTTTTAATTTAACATAAATAAGTTAGTTGAGAGATTAATCATCATAATAAAATGGAGATAATATTGCCTCCTAAAAACTGGTGGCTCTATTTCTCCTTTTTTATTATATTACATTATCTCTCAATTATCACAAAAATATCCACCAAATTAATTCCAAATTAATTTGTGAATATTTCAATTATGACACTGAAAAAAATGTGAATCAAATTCACAACCCAAACTAATTTGTAAATTACATTTCCAATTAATTAATTAATGTGAATCCAATCCACACTATTAATTAACAAATGTTATTTACATATATTCTCTCTCTTCAATATATGTATTATAAATCATATTTATAATACACATATATCATGGATAGTATTATCCACATTCTCTAATCCTTGATAATTAAATCCCATTTAATTATCTTAGATAATAATTCTTACAATATGAATCTCATCATATTATGCTTGGATATGCATTTCATCAAATGAATTATTCTTGAACCCTTTCAAGAATAATGTGCTTTCTCCGCAGATACTTGGAGATAAGGAAAGGGAGATTGCCACGTATAGTGACTTGGATGTTGAGATCTCATCTCAAAT
The DNA here is from genome assembly GCA_037367405.1 of Ottelia alismoides. Lineage (NCBI taxonomy): Eukaryota > Viridiplantae > Streptophyta > Magnoliopsida > Alismatales > Hydrocharitaceae > Ottelia > Ottelia alismoides. The sequence goes on along the minus strand of JAZKJV010010987.1, from coordinate 544,051 downwards.
CCAGATCTTACGAACCTCCCATAGATGTTAAATTAAACCAAGGCCGCAAATCTAATTTTCTCATTGTATATGAATCTCATTCAGACTAATGTCCAACACTTGGACTAAGATCAGATTGCTTCTCTACTGAAAGGAGTCATTAAAATCCAGACCTGTTTCATCACTCCCTCGGAATGGAAGCGTCATGGATATACAATCGTTTATGATCACATCACCCTCAGGTATTCCCAATACCTGCACATCCTGCATACTGGAAGACCTATGATCAACCCGAAGATCAAGATCAATTTTATACTGTCTTCTTCAGAGATTGATCACTAAGTTTCTCTTTTGATCATTGGGATTCGGTATCGATCTTATACTTTCCAAAAGCATATATCATACCTAGGTCTTGATCATATACTTTCCAAAAGTATATATCAAACCTACAAATTCAGTCAAGCTTCCAAAGCGAGACGACCGTGCACGGAATTTGATTCTTCCCAATATCTCATGTGTGAGCTCATGTCTTCCGGTTCAGTAGTGAACCTATATAATCCCTTTGAGAGATCGTATTACTCATATGCCCTTACATGCACACCAGCGCGCCGGTGTATAGACCTTGGTTAGGTCATCAACCTATTGGTCTGCCAAATGTACACATTCAGACATATAGTAATACATCTGTCTCCGGTCAGAGGATGCGTGCCTATGCTGTGATAGCATTCAACATAGGACTTAGGTTATCTCGATCTCGTTAAGTCAACTCTTTGATCTAACTAATCTGACACCTTCGAATCTCTATTCCTATGCAGAGGACCTGCATCAAGAGGTCGGTCAGATATCAGCCTATGTGAGAAAGGATTGCCATCTCCTACTCAGGCTGGAGATCACATCTTAACAATCATTTGACGGTGCTTGATGAGTCCTCAATCTAACTCTTTAGATATTCATCCAAGCACCAGCCTCTATGATTCAATAATTGAATCAGCAGCTGTATGATCATTAAGATAGCCATGGTACACAACCCTAATTGTACAGAGGGACCTATTATGCAAATTATTTATTCTTCATTTCAGATCAGGGAATGATATTTGCAATAACATTTATTGCATAATGGCTCGCCGTGGGCTCACATGTCCAACACCTATGTCGTATGCTGTCACAATATAGGCATGCATCTTTAACCAAAGATAGATGTATTACTATATGTTTAAGTATGTACATTTGGTCGATCGATAGGTTGATGATCTAATCATGGTCTATATACCAGCGAGCTGGTGTGCATACAAGGGCATATGGATAATAAGATCTTTCAAAGGGATCACACATGTTCATTAATGAATCGGAATACATGAGCTCGCACATGAGATATTGGGAATCAAATTCCATGCACGGTCGTCTCACTTTGGAAGCTTAACTGAATTTGTAGGTTTGATACATGCTTCTGGAAGTATATGATCAATGCCTAGGTATGATATATGCTTTTGGAAAGTATATGATAGATACCAACTCCCAATTATCAAATGAGAAACTTAATCATAAACCCCCGAAGGAGACAATCAAAATAAGATCTAAAACTTCGGGGTTATTCTACGTCCTCCATTATGTAGGATATATAGGTATTAGGAATACTTGAGGATGATGTGATTATAAATGATTGTATAACCATGACACTTACAATCCGAGGGAGTGATGAAACACGTCTGGGATTTAGTGACTCCTCTCAATAAAGAAGCAATCTAATCTTGATCTAAATGTTGGACAGTGTATGAATGTGATTTAAATGCAATGTTAATATTAGATTTATGGCTTCGATTTAATCAAACATCTATGGGAGGTCTCTGAGATCCATGAATCCATTTTGATCCAAGAAGGGGGCATTAGGTGTGGGACCATCGTCTGATTCCCTTTGTCATAGGAAAACTGCTCGCCATTGAACTGTATACACGGAATGATGTTAGGAAGAGGCTAATTACCTCCTTTTCATTACCCTCGTATGATGAAGTAATGAATAGGAAAAGATCAATCATCGCAAAATCTTCCCTCCCCTCGGCTCTTCTCCGGCGGGAAGAAGTTTAGGATTTAGATATTAGTCTCCGGCAATCCGAAGCATAGGAATGATTACGCCCCCTGGATGAGCGGCCTAATCATGCTCTTTTGGGTGGGAGACAACCCTGCAAGCGTCATTACCGGGAAAGAAAGATCTAATATCAAATGCGATAATTCCGCGGAAAGAAGAAGCAAAGGATTTTTTACGTCCCTCGGTTACTGGCCTTGAAAAGGCACTATTGGGCGAGGGGTAACCTAGCTAACAAATTTCTATGGATTTGAGATGTCTCTGTATTGACCCCTTCACCTATGCACTCTTGACCACCTCAACGCCTTGTCCAACTAATGTTTAACAACCTTTATGATCACCAACTCAACAACTTCCCATTTCATCCACCACCCACCATCGGACCCATAAAACCTGGACAAAGTTGACCTAAAATGTTATCTTGTCTATGCTACACAAAACCCTAAGGGTTGGTTTGGTTGCAGGGTTGGACAGGGTTGGGTTGGGCAGGGGTACCCCTGTGAATAGTAAACTGTGAGGAGGAGAACCCTGTTTGGTTGCAGGGCCAACCCGGGTTGGGCCAAGCCAACCTTGCCCAACCCTGCAATTAAACGAGCCCTAAAAGCCTCCAATGAGACACTCCCATATAACATGCTTGACGTATACATGACCTTCAGATCCCTGAAGGTATAAACAATTGGCAGCAAGGTTCAAGTGTACCTAAGGTGGCCTCCAACACCCTCCCACCAATTGGTGGGTTTAGCTTGACCTTCCCAGATCGGAAGTGGAGCCACGACTGGAGGTTGTTTTCACATCCTCCACAAGTCTATCCGTTCACCTTCCTTTGTCAATTTTACAAAATTTTAAGTTCATTGTTTCCCCAGTCAACGTGAATAGTTTAGAGCCTCTAATTTGAGTATACCCCAAATCTATCATTCTACTATGTTTCCCTTATCTCTATTTAAATATGCATCGCTGTCCACTAACTACACGAACTATTGTAAAGGGTTGGTGATGCCTTCCTCTTCGATTTTCACTTCTTTTCGAGGAGCCACACCTATTATAATCTCCCCTTCGATATTCCTCATCGTAGAGCTCAACCCCTCTCGAGTAAGCTCAATATGTATCTTGTGCAGGTAAAAAAGCTTCATACTCTTCCCATGAGAAGCTTTGCCTCATCATTTATAACATTTAAATCATATTTCGAGGTGAGATGAGTCACATATTAGTCGAACCGAGGTCCTCGTTACTGAGCTATGGTCAACCCATTCTAGGTGTAAACATTCTTCCTCTTCTTCTATTCATTTTTGCATTAAATGATTACCATGGTTGTAGTCTTTCATTTTAGGAACACAAGGTGAAGGATATGGAATAATCCTTAAGCGCGTCATGGAAGTGTGAGGATCATATCATATGCGATCGAGAACGACTAGTCGTACTAGTTGATCTATGCAGCGGAAGTTAAAAAATTTTCATGTGGGGAAATCCCATGATCCAAGAAAGATTCTCGGATCATTTAATCTAAATCACATCAAGGATAAAGGAATACCTCTTGTATCGTGGTTGTGATCAAGTCTTTATGAAAAGAAAGCTCCTATCTCAAGTCTGATCTTCGGAGAAGACGCTTGCGAGCGTGGGGATGAACCGCGTGATTGTCGCAATCCAAGATGTTGATCCAGGCATGGGAAATCCTGATCTTGTCACACGAGATCAAACGTCTTCTTCGTGAGCGAGGCACACCAAAGAAGATGGAGAACGGAGAGTCGTCGAAGCGGGAACATAACGACGAAGTGACAACGAATTCTCTTCTCTACAAGGTTATATGGAAGGCCACCAATGAAGAGAGAGATGAAGAGAGAGAGAAGAGAGAGGAGAGAGAGCTTATTCTTAACTTCTTAACCTCTTTGAAGGGCAAGGGAGACTCTCCTTATATAGGGTTTTAGGAGTCATGGATCACGATCCATGGACTACACAAAATCAATGGATGAGATTGATTTGTACTTCTTTCAGTGGACAAGATGTTGTTGGTAAAAACATAACAACAATTAATTCAATTTAGATTAAATCTATTCAAAAATAATTTAATCCTAAATTAAATCAAGATTTCATGGAGATTTTGGATGGAAATCTCTCTCCGTATTGGAGTAAACAGCTACCAATTTCCATATCGAATTTTGTGTGGCCATCCACCCTTCCAATATGGAAGGGCGGATTCCCATGCAATCTCGTGCAATCTTGTGAGATTGCATTATTGCTTGGAAATCTCTATGATTTTACAACAACACTTGTTGTATATAATTCTATAAAAATAATTCATAACTATTTTGAGAATATTGAAATCTTTCCTTTGGAAATTTGTGAATCACATTCACAACCTAAAATAAAATGTGATTTATATTTTTCAATTAATCATCCAATGTGAATCAAATTCACACAAATAATTAATCAACAAATGAAAATCATAACAAGCTCTCTCTAAAACAATATAAATCACATTTATAATATATTATGAATAATTAGATATTGCTATTCATATTATTCTTATCCATAATAACTAAATTACATTTAATTATATTGGATAATCATTCGCATGCATCCCAATAATGTGAATTAAATTCACATCATTCAAGATAATTAAATCACATTTATGTATCCATTTCTCAATGCTTAGATATAAGTCAACCATGGAATTATCCTTGAACCCTTTCAAGAATAATGTGCTTTCTCGGCAGATACTTGGAGATAAGGGCAATGTGATTGTATTGTTCCACGTATAGTGACTTGGATGTTGAGATCATATCTCAAATCCAGATCTCACTGACCTCTCATAGATGCTTGATTAAATAAAGACCGTAAATCTAATCTTCTCATTGCATCTGAATCTCATTAAGATCAATGTCCAACACTTGGACCAAGATCGGATTACTTCTCTACTGAGATGAGTCACTAAAATCCAAACCTAATCCAACACTCCCTCGAAATGGAAGCGTCGTGGCTATACAATCGTTTATTATCAATCACGCTCAGGTATTCCTAACACTTATACATCCTGCATACTGGAAGATCTATGATAAAACCTAAAGATATAGATCAATTTGACGTTGTCATCTTTAGGGTTTAATCATCAAGTTTCTCAATCTTGGTCATTGGGAATCTGTATCGATCATATGCTTTCCCAAAGCATATATCATACCTTCAAATTCTTGTCATGGTTCCAAAGCATGATGACCATGCATGAAATTTGATCGGTCCCAATACCTAATGAGTGAGTTCATGTCTTCCGGTTCACAAGTGAACCTGTATGATACCTTTGAGAGATCGTATTACTCATATGCCCTTACATGCACACCAACTCGTTGGCATTTAGACCTTGGTTAGGTTATCAACCTATTGGTCTGGTAAATGTACACACTCAGACATACAGTAACACATATGTCTCTGGTCAGAGGATGTGTGCTTATATTGTGACAGTATTCAACATATGACTTAGGTTATCTCGATCTCGTTAAGTAAACTCTTTGACCTAACTAATTTGACACCTCTGAATCACTATTCCCATGTAGAGTACCTGCATCAAGAGGTTAGTCAGATATTAGCCTTAATGAGAAAAGGATTGTCATCTCCTACTCATGCTAGAGATCATCTTTTAATAATCATTTGACGGTGCTTGATGAGTCCTCAATCTAACTCCTTAGATATTCACTCAAGAACTAGCCTCTATGATTCAATTAATGAATCAACAGCTGTATGATTATCAAGACAACCATGGTACATAACCTTAATTGTACAGAGGGACCTTATAGTTCATTCATTCAATTAATCTCAGAAAGGGAGTGAAACGATCAATAACATTTATTGATAAATCATATATTACAATAACATTTATTGTAAGAATGGTTCGCCTCGGGCTCACATGACTAACACAAGGAAGGAGTGAAAGGCTCAAAGATGATAGTTCTCCTCATCTGTCATCGCTACTAACGCCACGACGGTGGCTTTAACACCCTCGCAATTGCACTCAACCCTCTTTTAGGAATTGACTTGAGTATATAGGAGCACCACATGGATGTTGCAATAATGATGATGGGGATCCAAGGATGGCAGCAGCAGGTGGCTATTGCTCGAAGCTCGTGGTGATGGGAGAGGGAGGAGTATGGGGAAGAGGGAGGCACATATTGGTAAATATGATAGATGGAGAAGGGTAAATTCTTCCTGTTTAAATGACTTTCATCCAATTCAATGGTAAATATAGATGGGAAGAAGTTTATATATGATTATGCCATGTACTGGTTAACAACTATTCCAAATTATGCGTGTAATTCAGAATTATGAAGGTTTCAACACATGGTTATGGAAGCATAGAGGGTTATAGATTTAAAAGTCTCATATACTAAACTAACTCAAAATAAAAAATAATTGTAAACAAATTAATTAATTAATTATCTAACCAATGATAAAAATAAAAAATATATTAAAAGTTTACATAAAAATAATAGTAAAAACTATAATTTACTTATGTATTATACATCGATATTATAACTCATATATTTTATTTGTTATTTTTACAAAAAATATGATTGTTTATTTATTAATTTAAAGGAATAACATAAGATGTTAAATGTGTGTATACATATATATCATTTTAGATTAGAGTTAACATTAAATACAAGTAGATCACATAGAAATAGCATATCTATCTTGAAGGTTTATTATTTATTTCAAAAAATTTAATACATTCCAGTTTGGTTTTTTATTTTCTTTACAAAATAAAATATCATGATAATATAATAAAAATATAAAACGGTAAAAGGAACATTAAATAACTCTATGCAAAATCCCAAGTTAGGTGCTGACAACAATATGAACGTTTAACTTTCTTTACACGCGGTCTCTGGCTGTCGTCCGCACGTGTTGAGGTTCAACAAAAAATAATTATGTATATGATTTATATCAATAATTCTTTTTTGTGATTATTTGTAATCTTTTCTAAGCTCTCTTCGCCTCATCTTTCCACGTGTCTTATCTCCTCATCCTTTTAATCTTTAATATGTGTATACTTTTCAAAGATTAATATTAGAAGAAAGATTTGCTTCTCCCTTATCACACCAAGGAAAATGACAACGAAAGGAGATGCATGTCAACGGGAGAAAAGAACAATTTCACCATTGTTAGGCGGAGGATGATGTATGATTTGGAAAAATGGACACAAGTTGTCCCACAAGAAACTCAAAAGTCAAACACTTTTGCAATGCCAATTAACTGATGCAGAAGTCCTGACGAGCTTCAAATCTTGAGCCCTTTTTTTCACCAAGTAATCGAATCAAGTTGGAATGTTGAATTTGGATATTAAGGCATGTGAACTAGGCATGCAAATGAATACCGATATATCCGTATCCGATCCGTCACCGTATCTGTTTTATACATATTTCAACATTTGTATCAGTATCCGTTTTAAAAAGGGATAAGGATATGGATATCATTTTGATATCTGCAAACATCTGCATCCGTATCTGTATATCCGTTTTCGTATATAAATATAGTCATAGATTTATTTTTAATCCTATATAACAAAATTCTCTACCTCCTTTTACCATATTTATATAATTTTTATGATACAAATACATTTAGTAAATTAATATCATGCATTTCCATCCAATTCTTATATATTTAAGTCGATTATATAGAATATTTCTAATATTACTCGTGTGCAATCACTATCCGTTTTTCAACCGTATCCATTTTTTAAAGATATGGTAAGATAATTTTAATATCCGTCAATATTCGTATCCTCATCCGCATCCGTATTCGTATTAAAAAATAAATAAAAATACGGTAATACCCATAACCATATCCGTTGGTTTGCATCCCTAATGTAAACCCATTAACTGAGGTGGAAGATAATCAGGCCACGGTTAGAGAACACGTGGTGCGAATAACCTTCAAGATACAGCGTTGTCTTTTTTTATTCTTCCGAGAAAACGAAAGATGTCCATTGGTTATCATCCATATAGTCATCGAGGTTGTATCTATGCGCCATGAAGTAATAAAGATGGAGACAGATGTGTGTCCATATTGTCCACACACGACACGGTATAAACATGATCTTTTACAGTGTACCCCTATGAATTTTCGTAAATAAGATTATCATCCGTAAACATTTCACAATCGTATTGTATCTGTTGTAGAAATATGTATCTATGTGTACGATATTACTTTTATTTTTGTTTTGTATTAAGGTTCAAAGATCGGAACTGTTATTACTACGTTTGAAAATGAGTATCCTAATTAAAAATTAGAGCAGTGATGGGACCCATTTTGTAAATTTATACCTTAAAACTTTGCCAATGTGGACAAAGAAAGCAGGAAGGAAATTTCCGAAGCCGCCAAATCGCCCCTATATTTGGGAAAGGTGAGAGGCTCTTGTCACCTTCACACCCAGACATCAAGGAGAAGAGAATGGCTCCCAAGTTCTCTTTGCTGCTCCTCTGCATAGCGCTCTCTCTCCTCGTCGCCGCCACCCCTTCCCGCTCGCAGACCCTCCCTCCTCTGGTGAAGGGCCTCTCCTACTACTTCTACGCGAAGAGCTGCCCGCAGCTCGAGTGCATAGTGAGTGACCAGATCCAGTCGGCTCTCAAGAAAGACATCGGCCTCGCCGCGGCGCTCCTCCGTATCCACTTCCACGACTGCTTTGTCCAGGTGAGCACATACTTTGCCTCGTTTATTTGCTCAATATGGCATTTCTCATGAGGAGTATTGGATGGATGAGTCAAGGGGTGCGATGGGTCGGTGCTGCTGGACAGCCTCCCAGGAGCGCCGGGCGAGAAGGAGGCTCCCCCGAACCGGTCGCTGCGCTCCGCTGCGTTCACGCTGATCAACAGCATCCGGTCTGCTGTGGAGAAAGCGTGCGGACGTGTGGTGTCCTGTGCTGATATCACCACTCTCGCCACGAGGGACTCCGTCTTCCTGGTATCCTATCTGTCCTCCCTCTGTTTTTTCATTGTCATATTCGAGAATGTAAGAGTACGCCATGATCTGTACCGACGTCAAATACTCGTGATATGTTCGTAAACGGAACTGGTACGAAGCAATTCCCGGACACTTCTTCTCCCGACTCCCATCAGTTCTATTCTATCAGCGAAACTGCGATGGTTGTGTGTCAGAGAGATAGGATGGGCCATTGGGATTATTGAGGTTGCATACGTCATAATATTTATTGGAGCGTCGGATTGGTTGGTGGGCTTGAAATCAACCGGATCCAACACATGCATATGCATGTGTGTGTCGACCATCTTTTTCCTTTTTCCTTTTCCATCTTTGTTCATTTTAACCAGAAAAGATAAAGGGGTCCACAACTGTATCCATTGCTTTGAGGGAAAAGGATCCTCTACTGCAGGGGCCGCTGCAGCAGACTCTGTAGTAGAGGTGTAGGTCACTCGAACTTAATCGAGCGGTTCTCACAAGTTTGCACTTTTTTGTGGGTTTTACCGTGCGGATTTGTAGGAACCGCTCGATCAAGATCGAATGATTCACACCTCTACTGTAGAGTCTAGAGATGAAGGGATAAAAGAAAGCTGAGGGATCATAGACTCATGAGTGGAAGAGAAGACAAGAAGAAAAATAAGAGGATAGGTAAATCATTTGAGATTTATGTCTAGTATATGAAATATTTTTTTTACCCGTACCCACAGTTTGAATATTCCTTACATTCATGCCTCCCATGGAAATTGCTCTCTCATCTGAAGGAGAATATATCTTTCTCTCCCGTAATTTCTTTCCTAAGTACCCTCCACCTCCCCTTCTATTTCTTATTTTTGATATTAGAGAAGTCACCAATATTACATAAACTAGTTTAGATATGACATACAATCTCTTACTTTTTTTTTCTCTTTCATTCTATTCATCACAGCAAAATGAATATATGTATATATGTTAGGAATTTGAAACACATATTCCACTTACTATTCTAAGTAAATCTGTAAGGATCCATTTCAAAAAAATTCAAAGAAATAGAGGGGAAAGGGGACATGTGTAGGAATGTTACATAAAAATGGGTAGAGACTCTCTTTTCCCTATGTGTGTATGCATGTATATATGCACGAATGTATATATGTATTTATGTATGCATGTATGCAATTCTATATGTGCATGAGTGTACTATATTCGAGCAAACAGAGTGAAAATACTTTAATACTATCAGAATTAACTATGAAAATAAAGTATATTTTATTGCTCTTAATCATACATGATCACCTTAATAGACCTTAACATACTTTAGGAACTAATTAAGAATTTATGTTTAAAAGTTAATATTGGTTTATGTGGCATATAAATAGTAAACCCTAAAATATATTGTTGCTGAAATTATACCAAAGTAAAGGATATTGAAGTGACGATGAACTAAATATTGGAGAAATGACTTAATTTTCAAATATCAAAGCTTATATTATGAGAATGTTATCTCTTTATGTCTTTCCTATATCGGTTCTGGTACACAAGGTAATGTATCTCTCTCCTTTTTTTTAATATATAAAGTCGTTGTGCGATGAATCCCAACTCAGGATGTCACCTCCTTTTCTCTCGAAAAAAATATTGGAGCAATATGTTTTTACAATATATTTTAGAGTATTTAATCCTCCTAAAGTACAAATATCCTTCAATATATCCCACAAAAATATATTAATGTAGTATAGCTCACTAATGCATTAATTTATATAACGTTAAAAAATCATTCTTAGTAAGTATGACTTATAAATGAGTAAATCATAACATAAATCAAGATTAAAAAGTATTATTATATCAATAGATATTGAGGAGATCAAAGAGAATATGACTTAGACTTTTTGGTCATCTCAATATTCAAGCATTTAGGTCACCTCAATATATTTTAAGAGACTAGCATTTATTTATTTGTAAATACCAAGGTTTTTAAAACTCAACCGTAAATCAAACCGACCGTATATCCAATCGGCGTTTGATAGCCGGATCAATATATATGACAAACTGGTTGAATCGATGATGAGTCAGCAACTCATAAAAATCGGAAAATATTGAACCGTTTGTTCGTATGGTCCAACTGTGAGTAATCAAATTAGATCGGTATTTCATACATATAAATATGAATAATATTGCATCATATATTTAAAGGATATATACACAATTGTGTATCCGATAACATTTATACCCCTATTTTTCATTACACAAGTGCCGCTATGTTTTTACAAAAATCATAGTAGTGGTTTTTTATTAGCACACATATGCTCCTATATTATATTGACAATATTGCGAAATTTTAAAGAATATAGGGCACAAGTGTAATTGTAAGAAAAGGTAGGGATAAATGCTATTAGAAGAACTTGAGAGAGAAAATAAATATAATTGGTCAAATTCATATAAATATACAAGTAATATACAAAACTAACAACTTTAAAACTATTCAAACTCTAATTTATGATAAGTGTTGTTAATTTGCAATTTTCGATGGATTTGAAATTTTCTTTAGAAAACTTCCTTACAGGTAACTCTAAACAAATAATGATTTTCTAACCAATCAAATCACAAGGTCTCTTCCGTAAAAACGGGTAATTGTACGTGCAATTCACAATATAGAGGATTTAGCGCGTAAGCATAAAGGTACATAGTATTATATGTATAAAAATACACATTTTAAATATTTTTAATCTTCCATCGTAATATTTCTTTGCAGTAGAAACTATATCCCTCTGTCAAACATGTTAATTGGCCAGTGATAGAGCTAAGTAGCCTGTTAATATCCTCATTACATTTTATTCTGCATGATTATTTTATGTACTAACGAGGGTATACACATGGCATATTAGTCGGGAGGGCCCAGGTACCCTGTGCCGCTAGGGCGACGCGATGGCTTGACGTTCGCATCCCAGAGCACCGTCCTGGATTTCCTGCCACCTCCCTTCGCCAACACCTCTCGCCTCATCACCGCCTTCGCCAAGCTCAACCTCGACCAGACCGACCTCGTCGCCCTCTCCGGTGGCCACACCATCGGCATCGCCCACTGCCCCGCCTTCACCCCCCGCCTCTACCCCGTCCAGGACCCCACCATGGACAAGACCTTCGCGAACAACCTCCGCCTCACCTGCCCCACCAACAACACCGACAACTCCACCTTCAACGACATCCGCTCCCCCAACGTCTTCGACAACAAGTACTACCTCGACCTCATGAACCGCCAGGGCCTCTTCACCTCCGACCAGGACCTCTACACCGACTCCCGCACCAGGAGCACCGTCACCGCCTTTGCCATCAACCAAACCTTGTTCTTCGAGAAGTTCTCCTACTCCATGATCAAGATGGGGATGCTCAACGTGCTCACGGGGACGCAGGGACAGATCAGAGCCAACTGCTCCGTCAGGAATCCAACATCGGCAGAGCTTGAGACTGTTGTCAACCGCAACGGGAAGAGGGCATCGATTGCTGCTGCTTGATGGCTTACTAGTGCGTGTAGTTTATCAAGGTTTGAATAAATAAAACATGGAGATTGTTGTGATCGATTCACTCACGTTATGAATGTGACCCATCTTTTGTGGGCTGATGCTTGGACTAGTTACTGTAATGGAACATATATAGCTACTTTATCCCTCACGTCCTCAGTCGTTATCCTTTATCATTTGAATAAGATATTTTGCAGACAAACTCCTGTATTCTTTCAAAGCTACTGGACAACTTAAGTACTCTTCATAATTACATCACAATCCATGTAATCTTGTTGCTTTATTTTACATGGATAGCTTCGTCATTACAACTCATCGGGCAAATTGATGGGTTTGACTTTTAAGGTGTGTTTGGTACGTGAGTTTAGGTGGGTTAAATTGGTCGGAGGTAACACGTTTTTTGTGTTTGAGTGTTTGGATAGATGGTTAAACTGGGGTGAGTTAGAAGTGGGATTGTTGTGATATGATTGTATTGAAATTTGAAAAAATGAGTAGTTATTGTGATGTGATTATATTGAGTTTGAAAAAGTGAGTAATATATTATTTTTTGATGGAATTGATGATGAAAAATTGATTAATTTAATTTTTAAAAAGAATTAAAGTGGGGCCCACATGGAGAGGGAAGAGCTGGGTTAAGGGGGTAAACTCTCCATCCCTTGCGGAACGATTCCTTAATATAAAGAAGAGATGCGAAAATTGTATTTAAGACAATGTAAAAAATATATATTTTTGCCCCGTTCTCCCTCCTCTTTTACTCTCATATCTTACAACAATAAAATTAGCCTATGACTAAATAAATTGAATATTCAATGTCATGTTTTATACTTTTAAATATATAAAAAATGGATATTAGTTGTTGTAAAATTGTATTTTGTACTTGTAAATTACAATGGATGTAATATATGTTGCGCAAGTTTCATATAATGTCGATTATCTGTTTACTTTGCATTAAAATTATTAAGATTATGTAGCAATAGTTGTTAATTTAATTATTATATAATTCATTGCAAGTATAATAGCAACATATATGATGCTTGTTGCCACTTTACAATATCAAGCATGGGTAAAATCATATTTAAACATTTATCTACATGAGATATGACAAATAATGTTGAAGGCATTTTTGCATCACAGCTTTAGGAAGCTTCTCCAATTACATGACAACCCAGTAAATATTTGTAACTGCACTTTAACCCCTTAATCTTCCTTAGTCGTACTACATGATGTTTCCATCGATTAAACTCTTCTTGAGTTAATATATACCACAACCATTACAAACTTTACCAATTGCATGACACACCCTCAAATATTTGTAATTGCACTTTAACCACCTAATCTTCGTAGGTCTTACAGTATAATCCTTGCCATCAATTTAAATCTTCTTGAATTAAGATACCCGACAACCCCTACAATCTTCACCAATTGCATGAAAATCCTTGATATCGTTTGTAATTCTACTATGGCCACATAATCTTCCTCAATCCTATAGTATAATCCTTGTTGTCAATTTATTCTTTTTGAGTTAATCTGATGAGGTAAAACTACCTTCTAACCTTAGGCATACACCACCGAGCTAGAGCTCCCTCTTGTCCTCTCCAAGTGCCTCAAGATCATTACTAAATAAGTGGGATGTGTAAACATACTTCTTATCTTCATAGCCCCCTTTGAGCTCGACAATGTTGGTTTGGTAGGGGAGGTCCTACATGATCTAAACGTTGCGGAAGGACATCCTCATATCCTTCTTGTTGACAATGTTACACTTAATGATTTGAGTTCCTTGAAATCGAGATACCACTAGATGGGAGGTGGGAAGGTGAATAATGTATCAATGTCAGAAAAAAATTGCGGAATAGAATTCCCTACTTTACAACTTCGAATTAAATACCAAAGTCATCAACACATATCCAACACTACAATGATGTCAAGGGTGGACAAGCGTTGACTGTGATGAATCCACAATTCATCTACTTATTCATTGATCTTCGTTCATTTCTCAAGACAATTCAATCAATAAACCCCTTAAAATAATAAAACAATCATAGTGTGTATAATAATGGATAATTATTTTTTTATGACAAAGAGGGTGATCTCCCAGAATGGGAGTCACCGCAAAATTATATTAAAATAATAAAGATCAAGAATACATTGTAAGTTATCAAGAGTCCCAGAAATTCAATAGAGCCTTGCAATATGATACAACATTTTCTGAGTAAAAATTTTGACTCTTGAAAATGAGCTCGTTTCTTGCCAGCCAGACCGTTCAAAGTACTGCAAAAGGTTTGAAACATCATCTGTGGAGCTTCCTTCCACCTTCCATATTTCCTTCCAAAACTTTATCGATCCGCTCACGTCTAACCAAGGGATAGCCAATTCCCTCCAGACCTTCGTTGAGGTATAGCACATGAAAAAGAGATCTTATGCAGTCTCTATCTGTTCCCCGCATCTATCACAACTTGCCTCATGAGTCCCCAAGATTTTTTCCCTCCTCGCCTTGTCACACAACTTATTTTTCCTCAAACACCATAAGAAAACTTTGATCCTACTTGGTATCCTGCATGCCCAAACGAACTTCATATCCTTACCTATATCGAGATCAATTATTCCCTCCCCTCCATTTCTCAACTCTTCATATAGTTGATTGACCAAGAATCTGTTGCCTGTCCAAACATAATGATCCCTGTTCGTAGAGAAGTCACCTGTTAAATGCACCGCCTCCAAGAGTCTATCAAAATCCTACCTTCTTCTGTCAGAAAGGACAGTTGCGAAAGGTATTCTCCATTCTCTACTTAGTGCTAACTCCCTCAAAGTTTCTTCCTTTAACACAACCAATGCGTAGAGCCTTGCGCACCGACTATTGAGAGTCCCTTCCCCTATCCAATCCTCCCTCAAAAATATGAAATCCCTTCCATCTCCTACCTATGGTGATAGTCTATGTCAAATGAGCCTAAGCACTTCACGCATTCCCTACCATAGTAATGACTAAAAAAGAATTGCTTTTGTTGTGAGCTCTCTGGTCACCCCATAAATCTTCCCCAGCATTCTCGTAGCCAACTCATCATTGGGACCCCAAACACGCAACATCCATTTAGCCATCAAAGCTTTATTCATACTTTCCAAATATCGTACACCCAATCTGCCATGCTTCTTAGGACGAGTGATCTCATCCCAAGCCACCAGGTGCATGTCCGATTTCTGTTGCTCCCTTCCGACCAGAAGAATCTTCTCATCGCCTTTTCTATCTTCTTTCTTACCCCTACTGTTATCAATCTGGTAAAAAAAGAATATTGGGATGACTGATAAAATATGCTTCAATATAACCAACTTCCCACCCCTAGATAAGGATATAGCCTTCTAGCCCGCCAATTTACTTTCCACCTTCTTTATCACTGCATCCCAATCTGTAATCTTCAGCCTTCCTGTATCCAACAGAAGACCTAAGTATGCAATTGGTAAATCCCCTAACAGACAACCAAGTGATTCTGTATCTTGATCCTTTCTTCATTTTGCAGACCAAAGGTGATGAGCACCGACTTTTGTAAGTTTATCTCCAACCCTGATAAGCTGTTAAAAACATACAGAAGCTGGGCCGATCTTCCCATCATCTCCTCCGTCCCATCTAGAAAGAGCGTTGTTTCATCTGCATATTGCAACATAGGCACATATATATCATCCAATCGGAAACCTTTGCACCACCTGCCATCAACTACCTTCCTAAACATTACCACCAACGCATCTGCTGCCAACACAAAAAGCAAGGTGCCAGAGGACATCCCTGCCTCACACCTTTCTGTGGCTGGAAGAAACCCCCCTCTGGTCTCCCATTCACTAACACTGAGAGGGATGAGGTAGTGATACACCACTTCATCCAAGCAATCCAAAGTTCCCGAAAACCTCTTCTCCTCAGTGGTTGTCACAAGAATTTTCAATCCATGCAATCACAAGCTTTAGCAAAGTCAATCTTCCACAACACTCCCTTTTCTCCCTTTCTTTTCCACTATAGACAAATTTCTGATGCCACTACTATCCCGTCAGCCATTTACCTCTTTGGAATGAATGCAGAGTGACTTTCCATCACAATAAAATCCTTGATAATCTTGAATCTGTTTGCCAAGACATTTGCTACAATAAGATAAATCCCATTTGATAGTGTGATCGGTCTGAAGTCATCTACCCTAGCCGGGTGGTTTTTATCTGGGAGAAAGAACAACAAGGCCATGTTAACCTTCTCAAATCCCAAGTTCCTTTCTCTAAATTCCTCTAGAACCTCCACAATCTCAATCCTCATTAGGTCCCAAAATTCCTTGTAGAAGAAGATCAGAAAATCATCCGGACCCGGTGCTCCGTCTGCATTCAGATCCCACATTACGGTCCTAACTTTTTTCCATGAATGGATTCACCAGATTGTCAGCATAATCCGTCGATATATTCTTCACCCCTCCCCCACCACCACAAAACATCTCCTCTCCTTTTTCGAGAGGCCTCCACAAAATGTCCTCTCAACTCGCTCCCAATATGTGCATCCCCATACACGCTTCGTCCCCCCACCTCTATCTCCCTGATGTGATTTCTTCTCTTTCTGCTAGAAGCCATGTAATGAAAGAATATGGTGTTTGTGTCACCTTCTCGTATCCACCTCTGTCTAGACTTCTGTTTCTATTACACCTCTTCTTTCCTGTGTTCTTATAAAATCACCTCCAAAAGCCTGGACCTCCCCACCAGCTCCTCTTGGTCCAACCCTTTCTGGTTATCCATCCCATCTAGTCGTGCTACCTCCTTTTTTGCCTCTCCTCTCTTCTCCCTTCTTTTAATTCTCATGTTTCTCCCAAACTCCTTCAAAAGATTTTAGGAGCTCTAGCTTTGACGCAAATTGACTAACCACCGAGCTAGTTGGGTTCCATCCCCTCCATAAATCAGCCATTGTTTCTTTGAATCCTTCCTCCAACATCCAAGAATGTTTAAAATGAAAGAAGATCCTGCTTCGACCAACCTCACCCGATGACCAGACAATGGGTGTGTGATCCGAGTGAGCGCACGGAAGGGCCCAAACTTGTGAAAGTGAGAATCTTTCCATCCCCTCAAATGAAATTAAGAACCTATCCAATCTTGACCTTGACCTTATATTGCGCCAAGTGTATATGCAACATGTAGCATCCAAAATTGTTAAACCTAGATTGTGCACCAATTCTAGAAACTCCGCTGAGCCTACGTACTTCCCGCCCCCAGTAGGGCGGTCTCCATTCAACAACATAATGTATAAATCTCCCCCCAAGGTCCACACCCCGTCAACTAAGTAGGGTACACATGTGCCAAGTCGGACGCAAGCAAGATGCTTTCATTACCACAAGGGCCGTATACATTAGTGATCGCCAGAGAGAGGTCATCCACCTTACGGCTAAGACACACCATGAACAAAAAAGATGTCTGCGATTTTGCGACTGCCTCAAAGTCATCTTTACTCCATCCCGTCATCAAGCCTCCCGATGCCCCTTGTTCCACCGTCTCTGCCATCTCAAACTTACAAACAAAGCCCATATTCGGTCCACCCTCACCCATATTGCGGGACAACTTTGTCTCTTGGAGCATGATGATGTTTGCTTTTGCATCCCTAATCTGATTCCCAACCACCAGGCATTTTTTCTGGACTTCCTAGGCCCCTCACATTCCAAGAAAGTATCTTCATCTGGCAACCAGGGAGGCCTTCCTATATGGGATTGGTTGCACCACCCCTAAGCATTCCGTGAAGCTACGGTCTAACAGACTAAAACTACTAGGCTTTCCCCATGGTGAAGTTACTTCTGCTTGATTCTGTGATGTAATGGTCATCCTCTCTGCCTTGAGCAACACCTCTGCTCTTCTCCTTCTTCTAGGTGATTTCCGTACATCCCTTCTAGTAACCTTCCCCTTATAGCTTCGTCCTCCCCTTCAGACTTCCACCCGACTAAAGCCTTTCCACTAGATACCTCGCATACCTCCCTTTCGATGATCCATAACCCCTCTTCAACCTCCATCCCCTTCTCGCCTTCCGCAACACAATTCTCTATATTGGACCTTTCAGAGCTGATTGTAAAGCCCTCAGAACCTCCCAACCTTCTAGCCATGCTCCGCCACCCCTCGCTTCCTCCAAGACGCTGAATTCTCCGGCCCTCCGAACCTCCCTGTTCCTCCTGCCTTGGAGTCAGTCTCGGTATCCCCTGAACTTCTGAGCAATACCCCCTTTTACTTCCAGTTGTTCCCCGGTATCCCCACCAACTCTCCTATCTCTTGTGGCTTTGCATCCAAAATTCTAGTTCGAGGCCATGTAGCCCCCGCTCGATGTTGCCTTGCCGCAAGGTCCTTCACCCCCAAGTCATGACCTTCTTGCCTCCACGTGCTATTATGAATTGCTACCTCTTCACCCACTCCATCGTTAAAGACCCTTTCCTCTCCAATAGTCGTCGTCTTCGCTTCTCTAGATGTACAAGACCCTAACTCCATACGTACATCAGTTACCATCGAAAGAATAGATTCCCCTTTCAGTCTTGGCAACCTGGATCTGAGACGCTCTCTAGTGTAAGCCCCCTCTATAAATTCTATTGGAATGTGCTCCACTGTGTCCGGACTGGTGAAATTGTCGGCCCTACCTTCTCTTGACGGACCAAGATCCGGGTCAGAAACTAAAATTGGAGTCCGTTTGCAAAAAGTCGGTTTTGGAACCAAACCACAATTGGGTTTCTAAGCTACTTATTTTATCTAGAACACAATATTAATTATTTTTAATGGTTTTATAATTTCTAATTATTTCCTTGATCTTGTATTTTAACTCCCTAATTTATTTCATAATTTTTGGAGCTTATTTATTATTTTAAATAAATAAAAAATCCTAATGTATATGTATAGATGAACTCTATAACTTATACATCTATTTATTAATATGCTAATTAATTTATTAAATCTAAAAATATTCGCACAGACTTATTTATTAACTCGATCATTAATAAAATATAAAACTAATATATTATTTAGTAATTTATTACTTTAAAAATACAAAACCTATTTATTAGGTGTTATTTACAATTATTTGTTAATATAATACTTATATTTCATAAAATATTTATTATTTATTAAAACTAATTACACTATAATTTAGATCATTTAATTATCTACATTTTTCATTTTTATAATTATTTAAAATAATGTTATTTACTATTTAATCCCTATTTAATAATGCATTTAATCTAACCTGGCCAACCAAGTGCTAACACGTGTCAACACCTGGGAGCTTCTTCTCCAAGAACAAGAAGCAGTTGCCTCTGTTCTACCGGCTGATCTTTTCCTTTTTCTGTATGCTACCTCAAAGCTCCTAACTCCGATCTACTTCATCCATCTTCTACCCTCAATAACCTTCTTACACGCCCATCATTGATCTTCTAACTAACTCTCCCGATTGGCTATAAAAACCTCTCCAAACCTCCATTTCCAACCTAACTGCTCCTAGGCTTCAACTTCCAGAACTAACTTGGCTGTCACCCCCACCTTCATCGTCGCGCCTCGCCTCACTCCAACCGTGACAGGGTCTGAGGTCAACCCAGCATGAAAGAGGATCGATTGGAGGAGAGTTCCAAGGTCTTAGTCACCTTGCATCATCGCTTTGTCGCCGCGTACAGCTCTGAGAAGACTGCCTCGTCAAGCCATCATCCAGGAGGTCATACACCTCCGAATTCCCAGGTCAGTCCTCCACCATTTGCATTTTAATTCTCATTATGCATACCCTAAATAACGTATAATCATGTAGTTGGAAACCTTAATTATCATCATTAACCGTGTATTAATCGTACTTTTCAAATCCAATTCAATTCGACCCTAAATCAATTTCCTTTCCCTCCATTTACTCTCATTTTCTGGAAATCTTTTATAACTTGCAAAACCCTTAAATATTGTGCCAATTCCTTGTGAATCGAGCAAATAAACATTCAATTTCAGGTTACTATTACATCTCGAGCATCCAACACTTCATCTGGAGATTTAAAGTCCAAAGAAAGATAAAGCAAAGTAGCCATCATAAGCTTCTAGGATAGTCAGACCGCCATATTTAAACCTCGAGGTCCACCATCTTCGGAGGAGATCCACTGTAGGCAAGCTCAGAGGGAGAAGGAGTCTCCCTTCTACCCCTACCGGAGTTCCAAAATCACCACTGGTCGATGGAGGTAATTCGGAGAAGACGTCTTCGTCACTAGCCGCAGGACGGAGGGGAAGAACCTCAAGAACACGGGACAACACAGTTTGCTGACACATGTCCCATACAGACGGCCCAGATCACGTAATCCCTTGTAATCATAGCCATCGAAGATGAAGCGGTAGAATATTTGCATAATAAACCCAACAAGAATCCATAATTTACTTACGCTCCAGAACGTTCCATATATTAGGTCCCCATGTAGGGACCAAAATATAATAAAAATATTTTCTTTGCAAATCAATCCCTACCAGGGACTAAATTGTAACAAATTTAAAAAACTTTCTTTGCACTTATGCCATTGGGTTGTAGGGGTGTTTTGGACATCATTTTTGTTGTATTTTTTCCGTGATTTTTTTAGGGTAGCTACACAACTACCCCATCTAGATTTCTTGCTATTTTTGTTGATTTTCATAGAATAGTTTTCTCGATTCAATTGTTGTAAGATTTTGTCAGTTTTGATTCTTTTCTAAAGTTTGTTGTAAAACCAAGAGGATAGTGAAAGTTTCTCGAGATTTATTTCTTTCATAAAAAAGTGTCGTATTGATATTCTGCCTCATAGAGTTCAACCCAAGCACACTTACCTGGATAAAGAATATAGTGTAGATGAAATAGGAGAGAGAAGCCGCTTGTTCTTATCTCTCACTCTCTCTCTCTGTCCTATTTCATTGATTTTTGTTTGATCAACTCGGATTTTGATTAGGAGCAACTTTTACAATTGACACTAACATCATATCGCTCCCCAAAACTCGAGTTATCAACGAGGCATCTAACATCTATTCTTGGAGGGATTGGGGTGTCTGATAAGTCAAATCTGATAATATTTGTGTCGGTTTCTCTCTCGGCACCAAGTGCCCGCTCGATGCGAGATCAAACAACAATCAACCAACAATCTATATGATAAATTAATGCAAATGTATGAGCTAAAATTTATTTTTATTTTAACTTTTCAAAAATTTGTATAGAGAAAGTATGTAGAGTATCATAACACAAAGAGAAGAGGGAAGTATATACAAAAATGAATGGTCTACCTTAGTAACTATTTTGGCGTTTTGTTTTTTCAATGTTTTTATGTATTTTTAATTATATACTCTTTTTATATTTTTAAGTTTGCAAAATTTTTATTTAAGTTTCTAATAATATAAATATAATACATATGTGTATAATATAATATATGGAATAAGGTTATATAAGTATATAAGAAAAATAAAGGAAACATGGCATTTTTGAAAGTTTAAACAATCAAATAAAGTCAAAATTTTCCAAATAAAATATTTTTTGTATTTTTGGATTTTTCGATTTTTTTGTGATGTTTAAGAATTATTGATAAATTTCATGGATTTTTAATAATAAAAAACTCAACTTAATACAAATCAGATAACTAGGGAATTGAAATATGCCTAATAAATATCTAGCAAATCGCATGCATCCCATCAATTTTTCTACATCCTAAAAAACATTATTTTTCGATTTTGAGGATTTTTATGATTTCTATATGATTTTGAGTGTTTTGCAATTTTTTGTGATATTTGGATATGTGTTACTAGCTAATATTTTTTGGAAAATTTTGAGGGGTTTTGAAATTTTTATAATTCTTCTATGATAAACAAGAAAATAAATGTTTTTATATTTTTATAAATAGGAAAATAACTTTAATTTATCCTAGAAAAATATAGACGATAAAATAACTTGATAGAGCAAGTATGAAGAGTATCATACTATAGAGAGCAGGGGCGAGTATATACAAAAATGAATGGTCTACTTAAGTTTTTTATGTTTTTGTTTTTTCAACATTTAATTATATACTTTGTTTGTATTTTTTATTTTACAAATGTTTTTAATTTAAGTTTTAATATTTTAAATATAATATATACATATATTCAATATAATAAATGGAATAAGGATATATAAATATATAAGCAAAATAAAGGAAACTTGGCTTTTCTAAAAGTTTAAATTATAAAACAAAGTCAAAATTTTACAAATAAAATATTTTTGTATTTTTGGGTTTTTATCTATTTATGGTGATTTTTAAGAATTTTTGTGATTTTTTGTGGATTTTTCATAATAAAAAACCCAACATAATGCAAATAAGAAAATTAGGGAATTGAAATAAGCCTAATAAATATTTAACAAATAATATATAACCTAAGATCATCTTTTCTACAAACTATATAATAAGAAATCAAAAATTTAAAACATTTTTTCAAATTTTTAAGGATTTTATAAGATTTTTAGTGTACTGCATTTTTTAGGCTTTTGGGTTTATATTTTCTTGTGATTTTTGGATATGTGTTACTAGCTTATAAATTTTTGGATTCGGAGAGGGTTCGAAAATTTTAGAATTTTTCTAACACAAAATAAGAAAATATGCAATGTTTTTTTATAATCAAGAAAATAGCTTTAATTGCTCCTAGAAAAATATAGGTGACAAAATAAGATTCCAGGAATTTAATGTATTTTTTCTACAATTCATAGACACAAAATACTATTTAAAACACTTAAAATATACAAATAATTTAATTTTGAAATTGAAGAACCTAAATGCAATTTCCAAGAAGTTTCAATTCATTTCATAACAATTAGCAAAATTCAGAACTAATCTTACGAATAATCCAAATATATCACATTAAATAAGCACTAACAGGGGTATTTTTGCAAACAAAAGAACTTCTAGGATGAAACATGCCAATTTTCTAAAATTTTTACACTTAATCCACAAGTTTGGGTACCAAGCAAAATAAGGGACCCTGGAAGGTCTTCCTTGCAAAATACCCAGGAACCTCTCGTGGAGAGCCATATGA
Organism: Ottelia alismoides; assembly: GCA_037367405.1. Classification (NCBI taxonomy): domain Eukaryota; kingdom Viridiplantae; phylum Streptophyta; class Magnoliopsida; order Alismatales; family Hydrocharitaceae; genus Ottelia; species Ottelia alismoides. Next base: position 520,531 of record JAZKJV010010987.1, on the reverse strand, counting down.
GGTGACCTAGCAAGGGACCAAAGTGTAATAACAAAAAAATCTAGGGTAATAAATGAAAATATTACAATTAATATGACACTATAGAATGAAGTTACATAGCTAAATGATAAATTGAAATGTGCTAATGTTTAATGTGCAAAATGCCCAAGATGCGCGCGAGTGGACGGTTGAGATAGTTTCACTTAAACACGTGGACGACCCTGATGCACTGCTACTTTTTCATGGATGCATGACCAAGACTAGATATTGGACCTAATCAAATGGCAATGAAGCCCCACATCCAACCATCACTGTATTATCTGGTAGGGATGCTCTATTGGACATCCCTCGAGAACAGACGAAGAACATGTGTCTGGAGAACTTCAAATCGGTGCAACTTCTTATCCAAGCATCCTCACGTGCAGCTTGTGAATTCTAAGGTTTAGGCCTTAGCACATCATGAAAGCATGTAGGTCGCATCACATATGACCTAGGGTAACTAGTCATACTAGTTGCATCGGGCAGTATAAATTAAAAATTTTAAATTGATGAAACAACATGATTCGAGAACATCTCTCAAATCATTTCATCAAGATCACAAATAAGTTGTTGGAATACCTCTTGAAGCGTGTTTACTATCCCTTGTCTCTAAAGTAAGAGACCTCTTGTCTCGAGTCTGATTGGACGAAGATTGTACTTGCGGGCATGAGGATGAGACATGTACTTCCTGCCATCCATGTTTATGATCCGAGCGAGGAGTATACTGATTTCGTCTCACAAAATATGTCACATTCTTAACGAGAAAGAAGCGCTACATATGGAGGAGATCCACGAGCAGTTGTTCCAGCAACACAAGAACGTCGCGATTACTACGAGTCTCTCTAGGTCAACAATATAGTCGACCACACTGTTGAGAGGGGGTGATGAATATGTGATTCATCACTCTAAAAGTCATAGATAGATCTTCGTTCCCGAGTAATTAGCTTCATTTCTCCTATTATTTTGCATTATTCTCGTTCATGCATTTTGAATTAATATCTACATTTTAGCATGCATTTTTTTCATTAAATAAGAAGCCAATTTCACTTGTAAATATCACCTCTATTATACGATCTTTTCTCCTATTTTTATTTATTTTTAACTAACTCAAAATTGAATAAAATCAAGTCTATAGTGAATACATTACTAACACTAATAAAGGAAAAATATCAAAAAAATACTAGTAAAATTGACCCATAAAATCCAAACCCTAGTTTTAGACTAAGAACCTTAAAATGTGAATATCTCTCTCTTACAATCTCCTGTGGACCCTATTCACTTTTGAATTAATGTACGTTCAATTAACTTCAAAATAAAAGATCAAATTCAAAAGAATCGGAGTTCGTATGTGAAACTTGGGTTTTGGGCTCCTATTGCATATTGTACATATCACCCTTTATTTATTTATTTTATCTTTTTATTTTATTAGTAAAAATAAAAATAGGTTAAGTTGTAAATATTTGTTTCATATATTCTCTAATTGTATTTTGATTTTTTTCTAATTTAAAATGTTAAAAATTTTTGCAAAAGATAAAAATATAGTATTTTCTACCTATACGGTACCCAAAAAATAATTTTTGTACACATGTCTTCTTTTGATTTCCGATCCTTCATCAAAGTTGTAGATCTCTTCGAGATGAGAAACTTTCGTGTTGATCACATTTGATTTAACCACTTTCATTATTTATTTTTGATTTTTTTTCGCATTTGATTTTTGAATTTTCTTGGAGCGACACATTGCGTCTCTTAGAGGCGTTGCATGTCACCCCCATTTTTCTTTTAATTATTTAGTTTATATTACTTTAGTTATATGTTATTTATTTTTAATTATTATTATTTATTTTAATTATTTCATCTATTTTACTTATATTCATTTTTATTTATTATTATTTACTTTTATTTTATTTTTCACCGCCACATGGCAGCCCCAAGGCATGCCACATGGCCCACCTTTTCTTTCAATCCTCATCCCTCTCGTTTCTCTCTCTTACCTCTTTCTCTCTCTTCTCGTCGTAATCCCTTTGTCTCTCTCATTCTCACATCTCTCTCTCTCTCTATCCCATTCTCTCTTTCGCTCTCTAATTACCCCCCCCCCCGGTCCATGCAAACCATCTTCCTGCTAACCGTGCTCCTCTATCATGCATGTACCCCACATCTCCCTCACCTTCTCTTTCTTCTCACCTGCCATTCAATGAAACCTCCCCTTCCTTCTCTCCCCCGAATAACGTCCCTCATCTAAGCCTCTCTCCGCATTTCACATGCCGCATGAAAAACACTACCCGCACAACCCACCCATCCACCATTTCTCTCTCGTCTTCTCTCTAACTCTCACATTACATATCTCCACTTCTATTTCCCTCACACACCTCTTCCCCCACTTCATTCACGTCTCCCATCATTCCCATGCCCATGCGCGAACCAAGCGCCCTATGCTCTCCTTCCCGCATATCTCTTTTGTTTCACAACCACCTCTAAAAGCCTCTCCTCCACCCCCATTCGACGCATCTGCCATCTTGCGAGTGAAGGAGAGAGCTCTTACTACCTTCAAGTGACAGCTGAAGGGTTTATTGATTAAGCGAAAACCTCCTAAATTCCAGCGTGATCCAACGACTCTCTTCACCGTCGCAATAGTTCTAAGCTCAAGCTCAAGCTCTGCCCACGCCAAGGCATCGAGAAAAGACCAGAGTAGCATCTACTCATCCCTAGGCAAACAATATCTAGAAATTTTATTCATCTTTCCCCTCTCTCCCCTTTCCTCCTATTATTTTCTCTCTAGCAAAACTTCCTCTCTCCTAATTCCACCTTCATCCATGCTTCAAATCACAAAAATATTTGCAATTTAATGGATAAGTCACACATTACGAATGCGGTGATGATTTTTATTGATTTTTTGACGAACTTTTTTGGACCAATTAATTGAAATTTACTACACTAAAACAAATACAGTAACATCCACTGTTTAGAGAGAAACTCCCATGTTTCTTTCTCTCCCTTTCACACCTTCTCTCTCCTCCCTTCATCTTCTTCCATTCTTCTTTCACTTCAATGCCTCCATCGCCTCTCCTAGTCCCCTACCCATCACCCATCTCCGCACGTGTGATCCACCATGCCGCCCATCTGCAGCCCTTGGAGCCAGCCCATCAACTTTCGCGCCACCAACCTCGAGTCCTTCCTTACTAGCTAGACAGGTTGACCTCCTTCCCAGTCGTACCCCTAGGACTCACCACAATCTCAAGTCGCATGCCACAACATCTCCACCTCCAGTAGCCTCGAGGCATGTACAACCTTGGCCATCTCCACCTCCAGTATCTAATGAGCATTTATTTAGATTTTTGTGATCAGTGGATTATTTATTAAAATTATTATGGTGAAAACAAGCAAAGTTTACCCATTTTATACTATAAATTTTATATTTAATTATTCGCTCAACTAAAAAATCCCAAAAATACAATGTAGGTAGATTTTCTGTTGTTTTACTTTATGCCCAAATTTCATATCATTTGCACACATTTCTAAGTCACAATAAATGAAATGGTGATTCTAGTAATTGAATTTTAATTAATTCCATACTTCTTATTTTTAGGAATTAAAAATTATTTTGGATATCTCTCATATAGACCTATCTATGATAAATTAACTTCTTAAAAATATTGACATTGGTATTTATTAAAATTAACTTTCTCAAAATTGTATAGTTCGAATTATTTTATTAATAATTACTTCATTCTATATCCAAAATTCCAAAAAATTACAATAATCTAGATTCCTCATGTTTCACGTTCTGATCAAGTTTGAGGATTTTTGGACTTATTTGATAATAATTTGCATTTTAGTCTCTGACTTCATCAAAATTGTATTTCACTCATTTATTGCATTTAAAATACCAAAAAATGCCTCTATGAAAACCTAACCTTTAGATCGACTTTATATCAACCTAAGGAGGCAATAACTTCCATGAGTTTGACCTTGGGCATTTCCAAGTAAAAAAAATTGACCGCTCACTTTAATTGGAAAAGTAATTAATTTAGCAATTTTTTATCAATCCAAATTTTCCCAACTGCAACGAATAAATCAACATTAATTTCACAAAACTAGAGAGGGTAGATTCACGGCTTGTCAAAATGGCATTGTTGCCGGGGATTGTATTGGCCGACCCTATTCATAGATGTTATTGATTTCGCTCGGTCATGCTTGATTTATCAGAGGATGGGAGGGTTTGCTACCTAGAGAGATGAGACGCCCATGCAACATGTGATCATTTGTAGTGTTTTTGATGCATGGGGCATAGATTTTATGGGTCCCTTTCCCAATAGCAAAGGAGACGAGTACATCTTGTTGGTGATTGACTATCTATCTAGGTGGGTCCCTTATCCCAACTCAAACTGCAGTCAGCAAGACTGTATGTAAATGTGTGAGAGATCATATTATTGCCAGGTTTGAGGTGCCAACAACTTTGATATTAGATTGGGGTAGCCACTTCGTAAACCGTGATGTGAGATCTTTGGCTAAGGACTATGGGTTTGAGCACAGAGTCACTAGTCCTTTACGCCCACAGACCAGTGGCATGGCACAGGTTTCAAACAGAAAGGTGGAGAGTATCTTACAGAGTTCGGTTCGTCCTGATAGGAAGAACTGGTTCAGTCTATTGAACCATGTTCTGTGGGCCCATAGGACAACCTATAAGACACCATTGGGCACTTCATCATTCAGAATGATCTATGGCAAGCCATGCCATTTGCCCATAGAGCAAAATCACAAATCCGAATGGACAATTAAAAAAATAATTGGAGTTGTCACCTAGGGAAGCTTTGTTAAGATTTGAACTTGAACGAGCTTGTGGCAATCTAAAACAAGGCATACGAAAACAGAAAGAGAAAGCAAAGAGATGGCATGATCAATACATTAGGTGCAAAAACTTTGTCCCTAGGAAAAAGTTATGGTTGTTTAATGCCAGGTTAAAGATGTTCCACGATAAGCTCAAATCTAAATGGATGGATCCCTTTGTTGTCAAGAAAATACAGGAAAATGGAAGTGTAGAGATATATAATATCATAGATGATGCACAATCTCATGTGGTGAATGTACAATTGTTGAAGCATTTTGTAGATTCTAAGGAGCAGTTAGTCCAAGTCAAGGTCATCAACTTCGTGTAGAGTTACCGCATAACATATACATCAGATTGCTCTCCATGAAGATGCATCATCAATATTCATCCTCTCCCTTCTCTGTATATTCTCCATATCTCATTGGTTATCACACTCACTTCTGTCATAGACTTAGGCTGACTAGAGCCTTACTATAGGGTGGATCGATGCCCATCATGTATATATTCATCCATTTCTCTTGTTGACCTCATCTACCCCATTTTTTGATATTCTTCTACACTTAGGTTGCCAGAGCCTGAGTATGGGGGGGGGCGGATCGACTTCTATACTATTTTTTTGTTTTAGCTCTCTCATGCTAAGCATGAGCTATGTCTTTTCTTCGCTTCTCGTACTTTTAGGATATAACACATGATAAGTATAAGGGGGCATGCATATATTACATATATACTTTACTCATAGCTCGTACTTGCACATATTTTTGTATATATTATGCAATAATTATGGGGTGGGTAAAAAAACTTGTGTATAATACTTATACAATTCTTGTAAATAATACTTTTGTTGTAAAATAGGACGATTTTTGAAAAAAATATAAAATATATAGGCTTCATATTTGTTCATGCATATCATCCTTGCATTCAAAAAAAGAAAAAAAATCACCAAATGTCTTGCACTTCATTCATCCACATTGCATGTCATCTGCATTCCATTTGCATATCTAGCATATGCAATGTGAAAAGTTAGTGGGTTCTAAATCAAGTTATGAATAAATATCGAGGATGGATTTGAGTTGACCTTAATCTACCTAATTTCAGAGGAACCTTATAGGAACTGGTGTCCAAATTTTTTTAGGTCAAGTGACTTAATTCTTTGAGTCCTTAAGTCTATGTTCACATATCATCTTGATTGGTCTAAATAGAATATTTCATACACATGCATGATTCTTTTAGATAGTGACCTAACTTGTACATGCACCATGCACTATATCTCATTGATGAGGTGGTCAGGGGGTAGAATCCTTTGGCTTGGAGTAGCACATGGGTGGAAACATTCGTCCTCCTCTAAGGAGGGTAGTGCATCTCAACCTAGTCTAGTGGTGTCGACGTTTAATGACGGGATGTTGTGGGTTGTAATAAAGCTTCAAAAGAGGGATAGTCTACTAGCTCAAGACGTTTATGTACATCCTACACCTTGTATAGAGTTTAGAAAAAAGAAGTAAAAAATAGAAAAAAAGGAAGAACTCCAAAAAAATGGTTCATGCCTGACTGAAAGTAGAATGCATGTCGGAGTATGTATATTTACATGGCATATGCTTCAAAGTCTCATATCAAGGAAATCTGCAGCTAGAGACTTGGCTACACTGGTCAAGATCCATGGATATGCAACTACACTGGCCACAATCCATTCTCTTCTCTACCCACTCTTCTTGAGTTGGTTGCACTTGAACTTAGAAGGGAATACCCAACACCTCAAGGAAAGAGTTGCTAGACCGGTGAATTAGAGTTACCTTGTTAGAGGCGGTTGCTTCTTTGCCATTTCTAATGTGGGGAGATATATACACAATACAAGTAAGATTCATAGTCATCAGAATTTGCGTATGAGGATCTGTTCTAACCTGCTGCTGAGGCGATTTGAATGGAGACTTGTGGAACTTAAAAGTTGCTAAGTCTTAAATTCAATTCCCAATAAGGTTCTGCCACATTATTAATCCAAAGGTCGGGTCGAGCTCCATTTTCACCTATTATTCATGACCTTGGTATGGAATCCAAAATTATTTCACTTATGCATTTCATTTTAGTTGCTTAGGGACGAGAAAGGCTTAAGTATAGGGGGTTAATGAATATGTGATTCATCATTCTAAAAGTCGAAAATAAAGCTTCGTTCATGAGTAATTAATTGCATTTCTCTTATTATTTTGCATTATTCTCATTCATGCATTTAGAATTAGTATCTACATTTTAGCATGCCTTTTTGCATTAAATAAGAAGCCAATTTTAGTTATAAATATCATTTGTATTATACCATCATTTCCCCTATTTTTATTAATTTTTCACTAACTCATAATTGAATAAAATCAAATCTATAATGTATATATTACTAACACTAATAAAGGAAAAAATATCAAAAAAAATCAACTTGTAAAATTGACCCATAAAACCCAAACCCTAGTTTAAGACTAAGAACTTAAAACGTGAATATCTCTCCCTTACACTCTCCTATGGGCCCTAACTCACTTTTGAATTAATATACGTTCAACAACCTTCAAAACAAGATCAAATTCAAAAGATACAGACTTTGGGCCCCTACTGTATATTGTATGTATGTCCCTTTATTTATTATTTTATATTTTTATTTTATTAGTAAAAACAAAGAAAATGGATTAAGTGGTAAATAATTGTTTCATATTTTTTTGAATTTTATTTTGATTTTTATCTAATTTAAAAATTCCAATTTTTTTTGCAAAAGATAAAAATACGTTTTGTACATATGACTTCTTTTGATCTTCAATCCTTCACGAAATTGTAGATCGCGTCAAGGCGAGCAACTTTCATCTTACACTTTTTGATTTAACCCCTCTTATTATTTATTTTTGATTTTTTTCATCCCATTTAATTTTTGAATTTTTTGGGAGCGACATGTGGCAGCTCCTAGAGCTGCCACGTGTCACCCTCTTTTTCTTTTAATTATTTATTTTATTTGTTACTTTAATTATTTATTATTTATTTTTAGGTATTATTATTATTTATTTTAATTATTTCATATTATTTTACTTATTTTTATATTTATTTTCTATTTATTATTATTTACCTTTTATTTTTATTTTCACCGTCTGGATGGCAGCCCAGGGCATGCCACGTGGCCTACCTTCCCTCTCATATCTCTCTTCCCTCTTTCTCTCTCTCTCTCTCTCCCCGTCATCCTCCCTTTCTCTCTCTCCTCCCTACATCTCTCTCTATCCCATTCTCCCTCTCGCTCACTAACTACCCCCCATGCAAACCACCTTCCTGCAACGCGCGCTCCTCACCCATGCACGTACCCTTCGTCTCCCCCACCTTCTATCTCTTCTCTCCCACCATTCAATGCAACCTCCCCTTCCTTATCTCCCGTACATAACCATCCTCATCTAACCCTCTCCCCACGTTTCTCATGCCCCATGCAATGCACTACCCGTAAAACCCGCATTTCCACCATCTGTCTCCCCTCTTCTCTCTCTCCCTCACTGTAACTCTCACGTTACCTATCTCCACTTATTTTTTCCTCACATGCTTCTTCCCACACTTCATGCACATCTACCATAATTCCCATGACCATGTACGAACCAAGAACCCCATGCTCTCCACCCCTCATATCTCTTTCGTTTCACAACCACCTATAAAAGCCTCTCCTCTACCCCCATTCGATGCATCCAGCATCTTGCGAGAGAAGGAGAGAGCTCTTACTACCTCCAATTGATAGTTAAAGGATTCGTTGATTAAGCAAAAATTACCCGCCCGATGTGATCCTAAGACTCTCTTCATCATCACAACAGCTCTAAGCTCCTGCTCGAGCTCCACCCACACCAAGGGTTCGAGCAAAGATTGGAGTTGCATCAGTTCCTCCCTAGGCAAACAATATCGAGGTATCTTCTTCTTATTTCTTCTATCTCTCTTCCCTTTCCTACTATTCTTTTCTTGCTAGCAAAACATCCACTCTCCTAAATCCACCTTCATCCATGCTTCAAATCACAAAAATATTCACTTTCACATATAAATCACACATTACGAACACGATGGTGATTTTTATTGATTTTTTGACGAACTTTCATGAAACAATTAATACAAAATTTACTACACCAAAACAAATACAGTAACTTCCCCTCTTCATAGGGGAAGTTCCCATGTTTCTTTCTCTCCCTTTCACGCCTTCTCTCTCCTCTTGTTGTCTTCTTTTTTTCTTTCACTTCAACGCCCCCGTCGCCTTTACTGGTCCCCTAGCCATCTCCCATCTCTATGCAGGTGATCTGCCATACCACTCGCTCGTAGCCCTCGGAGCCAGCGCACCACCTGCCTCGACACCTCCCTCGCTAGCTATCCCAGTCGACCACCTCCCCAGCCGCGTCCCCGAGACTCACCACATCCTCAGATCGTACACCACAACAACTTCACCTCCACTGCCTTAAGGCATGCACATCCTCGACCATCGGCTGCCAGCTACGCTTCTGGAGTTGGAGGCAACCTGCTCCCTCTTCACGCCATCGACGACCTTGGCCCGTGCTCGAAGCCAACCATCGCCTGTGTCTGCACTACCACTGTCCAGCACCGATCATGGACCCACACCACCGACGACAACCCTCCAGCCACTCACAGCTCGTTGTTCATGCCACAAACCTCTAGCCACCTCCACCTTGGCACTCGCCTTGCCAGTCGCCAACTACCTTCATCGCTTGCCTCCGCCGACCTTCGATAATCCACCACCTCTCCGCCATCGACATTGCTCCTCCACCCAAAGCACCACTAGCCTGGAGCAACCATAGCGATTACCCTTGCTTTTATTTTTTTGTATTGCATAAATACCCATGTGTTTCAATATTTTTTTGAGCATTCATTTCACTTCATTTTTAAGTCCAAAAATGAAACGTTATAGAGAAACTCATTTTCTATGTAATGAACATTTATTTATGTGTGATTAGTGGATTATTTTTAAAATAATTGGTGAAAATTTACAAAGTTTACCCATTTTATGATCTAAATTTGATATCTATTTATTCACTGATCTAAAAAATCCCGAAAAATCACAATAGGTAGATTTTCTATTGTTTTACTTTGGCCCAAATTTCATCTCATTTGTACTCATATCTAAGTTATAATCAATGAAATGATGATCTTAGTAATTTGACTTTTAATTAATTTCACACTTAGTATTTTTAGGAATTTAAAAATGTTCTGGATATTGATGAAGCCACATTTCATCATCTTTATTCTATCATTTTGGCATCAAAAATCCTAGCAAGTGCGTGTAAATAGCATTAAATCCATCATCTTAGCATTCATGCATGTGCATTCAAATAGTGTATAAAATACTGTAATTAAAGCCAAAATTATAGAATAAATAAAAGAAAAGAAAAAGAATAAAATATTGTAAATATTTTATGACCCAAAACCTCGAGACCTAGGCATCTTGATGAATAGGTCGACAAGGAATAAAGTAGGGGGAGATAAGGGTTAATTACCTGTTCATTTTATCCATTCTTTGTTCTATTTGGGACCTATTTTTGATTCCACTTTTTATACATCAAATAAAGAAACTTTGTACATGAAAGTTGTAGATAATTAAATAAGTAAAAATACAAAATTGATTTCACTGAAAAATAATGTATAGATAAAAAGTTATGGTCTGAATAAAATTCTAAAACTCCAACTTCCCAGACCCGTATCTTGAAAATAAAAACTCAAAATGTACCAAACTCACCCTTAATTGTATATAGCACAAAATAATCTATTTAATGGAGTGGTTTCGTATTTTTCGGAATTACGGTTTGAAAGTTGAGTTTTGGACCCTTGTAGTATATTTGTACAGATTAAAATATTCAATTTATTATTTATTCATTATTTTTGTATTCTTATATTTTTATAATGTTGTAAAGATTACCTATAATAATCATGTACATTAAAACAGGAATAAAAATCCAAGTAAAACTCAAAATAAAAACATATGTACATAAAATATACAGGTATTATACATATACACATACCTATACAATACCTACTCATATTTTATTTAATATACAAAACACATCAGAAAAATAAAATAAAAATATATTTGTGTATATAAAAGTATTTTATAATTTTATAAAATAATAAACAGAATTAATAATATTAAAAATACCAAATAAAAATAAAAATAAAATACTAAAATACATATGTAATATACCTATATAGGGTGTAAAAGTGAACTTATAAAAATATACCTCATAAAATTAATTAAAAATCATAATAAAATACTACATAAAATAACAAATATTTTTTAACCTAAATTTAATTCGACCAATTACTATTTTTAATTGAATTTACAAATTCTTTTTCAGGGATTTTTCCTGATTGGTCCACGTGGACCAATCAGGAGACGACCCCAGTTGACCCAGGTCAACTGGCCATCCTTCCCCATGTGCCGTCGTCAGAACATCGGTTGACCCCCCTTTTTGTCGATTTTTCCAGCCCCCATCTTGCACTTTTTGAGATAGATGTCTTCTTGACTTTTCATCCTTGATCATAGGTGATTCACGTCTAGATGAAATCTCAGGGAATGGAGCATCGATTCACCCGCTACACCTCGGTTTTCCCCACCTGACCGTCAACCACATAAAATGGAAGCCTTGACTTCCATTCGAATTTGAACCGCGATTCACACAGATCTTTCCCCCCTTGGTCGTGCTCGAGCTACCGGGAGGTGACAGCTCCAAGTTCCTGGCTTCGAGGCGGCGGATCGTCGGCTGATCTGGGCGTGTTCCACACCTCCGGCCAACCCCCGTTGAGGTACCCTTGACCTCGGGCCCCCAGGCCCTTGAGGTGTTTCTTCATTCCTTTTTCATCCTAGTTTCATTCCTTGTAATCTTAGGAGTAGTTAGGTGCCCGTTTCGTGTCCAATCAGCCATCGAATCACCTGTTCGATTACCTCACCGGAGCGCAACTCCGGCTAAGGATCCATCTCGCCGTTCCCCTGTCCTTGAGAGCCAGCTGGAGGTCGAGGCACTTTTCCCTCGACCTCCTTAACCTTTTTGGCAGGTCTAGGAGTCGCAGCGCGCACTAGGGGCGATTTTGAAGACCGGCCGAGGTACCTGGAGCCCCGTTGCTCCGCCGACCTCGTGCCGCCTCTCCGAGCTTCGCCGGAGAGTTTTGCTGCCCTCAGCACCTTGAGGATGACCAGAGGAACCCAACTGACCATTTTGGAGCACTAAAGATCGCCGGAGAAGGAGGATCGAGCCGGAGGAACCTCGCCGCGGCGGTGTTCTTCCCCGTTCGTCCAGCTGCCTCCGCAACCGTCGGATCAAGCTTGTTCTTCGTGAAGCACAGCCATCGTCGGATGGAGTAGCCCCAGCACCGTTCGATCATCGTTCAGATTCTAATCAGGGCCGCACATCCGCGAAGCGGTGTCGTGAAAGGAGGTGGTGCCACGCGTCAAGTGAAGAACCCCCTGCCATCAGATCTCCTGAGCGAGGGATTTTTGCAAGTATACCCTCGCGACTTTTGTAATTCTCTTTTAGTCCTGAAACATTACATGATAGTTTAAAATTTTTGTAAAATTTGCAACTAGACCCTCGGACTTTGAGTATTTACACATAGGTCCTCTGCCACGTCACCTCACGTGACTGGTTCACGTGAGGTGTGGGCATTTTGCATTGCGGCCCTCGGCTTGTTGGTTATTTCGTTTCATTGCCAGGAGTTTAGTTTAAGTGTTAAACTTTTGGGATAATTACATGTAAGCCCCCAGGCATTTTTGAAATTTCATTTCAGTCCCCGCCAGGCACGTGCAAGTCACGCGCCCTGGTGGGTATTTTGCGCCGACACCCTTGCGGGTTTGAACATTGGTATTTGGTCCTTAAATTCAAATATTTAGTACAATATTTTGTAGAAATTGCTTGGATGCTCCTGGATGTTTGGATATTTGCACTTGTACCCCTGCTAGGCTGTGACATTTTTGTGAACTTGTCTGATTTATTTAAGGCATCATTTTAATTCGAAAAATTCTCAAAAATTCAACTTAAGCTCCTGTATGCTTGTACTTTCATGCCATATTTGTAGATTTCATTTTTGTTGCTTTTCATATTTATTAAAAATCAAAAACATGCATTTTTTCTACTGTTTGCATTAGAAAACCCATAAAAATTATAAAAACGTTTTGAAAATTCCAAAAAAACTATATTTTGTGTGTTTTGTCATCTACTAGTGTCAGTCCAAAAACCACTAAAAATTGCAAAAGAAAAACCTTAAAAATTAGAAAATATCTAAAAACTTCATAAAAATCTATAAAATCATAGAAAAATCACAAAAATATAAACTCAGTTGCTATGTTTTCCTTGTTTCATTTTCTATATCTTAAAATTAATTTGTGAAAATTTTGCCACTGTTTGATATTTTTCCTTCCCATTTTAATTTCGGCCTGCAAGTTTATTCATTGTTTTCCTCTATTTTGATATTTAAAAATACCAAAAAGATTTTTGAAAACCCCCAAAAATCACAAAAATAGTAGAAAATTATAAAAAGACCAAAAATATTTTATTTCCTGATTTTTGTCTATTTTTACCCATTTTTATAAATATTGTAGCACCTCTTTTATTACCTTGTTTATATATTCCCTATTAAAAAAAGAAAAAAATATAAAATATAAAATTATAAAAATCAGAAAATTAAAATTCAAAATATAAAATTAAAAATTAAAATAAAAAAATATATATAAAAATTAAAAACCCACAAAAACTTTTGCATTGCATATTGTAGACAACACTTCACACTCACTCACACACATTAGTTTGATCTACCCTGTTTGCTCCTTGTGTTCGAACTCTCTACGTACTTGCTCGCTATACACTATTTATGTAGAGTTAAAAATAAATTTTAACTTCACATTTATTTCTTATTGCTTGATCTATAGTGTGGGTTAATTGTTGATTAAATCCAGATTTTGATTTGTCGACACTTCGACTGTGTTCCCTCCTTGTGAGGAATACAAGACCGATCGACTTTTGGGTTTATCAGATATCTCTCACATAGACATATCTAGGATAAATTAATTTCTGGAAAATATTGATGTTTGGTATTTATTAAAAATAACTTTCTTAAAATAGCCTACTTTATATTATTTTATTCATAATTAATTCATTCTACATCTAAAATTCTAAAAAAATACAGTAACCTAATTTCATCATATTTCACATTTTGACAAAGTTTTAGGATTTTTGGACTTAATTTGTTTATAATTTATATTTTAGCCCCCGAACTTCATTAAATTTCATTTCACCCATTAATTGCATTTAAAATACCAAAAAACACCTCTATGAAAAATCTAATCTTTAGATCGACTTTAAATCGACCTAAGGAGACAATAGCCTCCTTGAGTTTGACCTTGATCTTACCCAATTAAAAAATTGACCACTCTCTTTAATTGGAAAGTAATTAATCTAGCGTTTTTTGATTATTCCAAATTTTCCTGACTGCAACAAATAAATCAACGTTAATTTCATATAATTAATGAGGGTAGATTCGCAGTTGGTCCAGTGGGTTGGAAGGTGGGAGGACACGTAGATAATAGAGAGAGAGAGAAAGAGAGAGTTGTTTCTCTCCAATTGTTGCTAGTAGAAATGGCTATGGCCACCCCTCCTCTTATACTAAATTGGATGTCAATGGATCTCAATTCATGTACACTCATAAGCAATGATCTAGATTATTTTGTGTTATCTATAATTGGTCATGATTTTGTTGGATAAATTGCAGAACAAATAATTAATTTAAAATAAATTTATTTATTGTAAATAATTTACAACACATTCAATTTAATTCAAATCAATCTCATGTGGAAATAAAGGAAAGAGGACAAGCCTTATTACCTTAATGGGGTGGATAACCATACATGGAGTGGGCCTCCATGGTTGTCTACCCACTTAAAGGGAAGATGGATTCCATCTTCCTTAACCGAGAGATCTCATATCTCTCTAAATATTCCATATGTAGAAGAACTTTTGTTGCAAAACTATTCACCAAAAATATTCAAATTATTTTGTGATAGTTTCAATCATGCCATCAACAATTATGAATCATCATACATCAAATATAAAATGTAAATTGCATTTACAATTAGTTGTTTAATGTGAATCCAACTCACATTAACATTTAATTCATAGATATTATTTACAAGTAAATCTATCCATTATATTATAAATCATATTTATAATATTTATTATTAATATGGAAAGAAAAATCCATATTAATCATATCCTTGATAATTTAATCCTATTTAAACATCATGGATGATTATTCTCATGTGTCCAAGTAATATGAATTTTATTAATATTATTCATGATAATTAAATCACATTTAATCATCAATTTCCTAATGCTAAGATATATTATTGACAATGGAATTATTCTTGAACTCTTTTAAGATGAATGTGCTTTCTTCGCGGATACTTGGAGATAAGGATATGAAAATGGATTCCATGTACATAGATTTAGATATTGAGATCATATCTCAAATCTAGATCTCGGGAACCTCTCAAAGATGTTTGATTAAATTAAAGTCGTAAATCTAATTTTCTCATTGCATCTAAATCATATTTAAATAAATATCAAAAAATTGGACTGAGATCATATCACTTCTCTACTAAGAGGAGTCACTAAACTCCAAACATGTTTCATCACTCCATCGAAATGGAAGTGTCATGGTTATACAATCATTTATGATCACATCACCCCTCGAGTATTCCCAATACATGTACATCTTGCATCTTGGAAGACCTATAATAAACATGAAGTTTTAGATCACATTTGAGATCTCTTCTCATGGTTTTGTCATTAAGTTTTTCAATTGATCATTGGGAGTTGGTATCAATCATATACTTTCCAAAAGCATATATCATACCTAGCTATTGATCATATACTTTAAAAAAGCATATATCATACCTATAAATTTAGTCAAGCTTCTAAAGCGAGACGGTCGTGCATGGAATTTGATCCCAATATCTCATGAATGAGCTCATGTCTTCCGGTTCAGTAATGAATCTGAATGCTCCCTTAAAGAGATTGTATTACTCATATGCCCTTATATGCACATCAACTCAACGATATATAGACCTTGAATAGGTCATCAACCTATTGGTCTATCAAATGTACACACTCAGACATATAATGACGCATCTGTTTCCAGTAAGAGGATGCATGCCTATATCATTACAATATACGACATAGGTCTTGATTATCTTGATTTTGTTAAGTCAACTCTTTGACCTAACTTATCTGACACCTCCTAATCTCTATTACTACGTAGAGGACATGCATTAAATGGTTGGTCAGATATCAACTTTTAGAGAAGGATTTCCATCTCATTCTCAAGATGGAGATCCTTTCTTAACAATCATTTTACAGTGCTTAATGTGTCCTCAATCTAGCCCTTTAGATATCATCCAAGCACCAGCCTCTATGATTCAACATTTGAATCAACAACTATATGATCATTAATATATCCACGGTACATAACCCTAATTGTAGTAAGGGACCTGTTATGCAAACTAGTTATTCTTCATTCAGATTAAGGAGTGAATTGCAATAACATTTATTGCATAACGACTCATTACATGCTCACATGTCCACCAATCTCCCACAAGCCCATAGAGCCATTTAATGGGCTAATCTTTAAATATACACTCATGTACTAATTATAAACTATTTAGACAAAGATTTGTAAGCTGACTAGTCACTTTGTTCCTAAGATACTATGCCAAGTCCTTTTATAGATATGCATTTCCTTGTAACAATGCTTGAATCCCATGCGAACATTGCCTCTTATGCAACAAATACTCAGTTGTGTTAA
This sequence comes from Ottelia alismoides, assembly GCA_037367405.1. Taxonomy (NCBI): domain Eukaryota; kingdom Viridiplantae; phylum Streptophyta; class Magnoliopsida; order Alismatales; family Hydrocharitaceae; genus Ottelia; species Ottelia alismoides. Next base: position 503,850 of record JAZKJV010010987.1, on the reverse strand, counting down.
AGTAGTTATTATGCCTTTGTCACAATGACATAATTACTATAACTAGTAAGTTATACCTTTATTCATGTAGATGTCTATCTCCTCATATTAAGACATAGTCTTAAGCCTAGTAAGGTATCTGTAGGTAAGACATTTTAGATCACTATTTATAAAGTCTTAATTTCTTAAAAAAACATTGAGATCACTATCTCAAAAATTTTTTGCCTTTGCAGATGATGATTATTACTGCAATTTAGTGTTTTATCTCCATAGTAGGATTGGTAATATTTTACTACTCCCACTACATGGTAGACACATGGCCTTTGTTCACATCTAGCATACACTGTGTCCTATAGCTGATGCACTAGAGCATGTAGCTTTGACAATCACATCCTCAACACTTTGAGGTGCTATCCCTTTAGACAGGTTAGTGCGATATCTTAAGGGAAAGAAGCTTTCCTTGGAGTTCTATAAAAAATGGAATATGTTAAAGGTGGACTACTAATGTGATATTCTCAATGCCTTTTTCTCTTTTCTTCAGAACAACTTCAAAACAAAGATCTAAGAGTCATCCTTGAGATCATATCTAAAGGTATAAAACAAGAAAATAATAAAATACTTATTACCATCCTTATATCATTCCAAGTGATTAGGATTTTATCTACATTTAGCATAATAAACACAATCACACTACCTTTAAGATTCCCATGGTTTATCTAGATTTTTTCTAAAATTATAACCTTTATAATTTCATCAAATGTGATGTTCCAACTACAAGAAGCTTATTTGAGTCCATAGATGGATTTCCTTAACTTGCATACCTTGCATTCTTCAACAATGAAGCCATGGGTCTATTTCCTATGATTATCCTCATTGAGGTATTCATTGAAGAATGCAATCTTGACTTCCATCATCCATATGTCATAGTAAAGTTGTGTAGCTATAGCTAGAATTATACTGATGGGTTTAAGAATGGTTACTAGAAAGTTAGTCTCATTGCAAGTGATGTCTTCTTTTTGTGCGTAGCTCTTGTCTATGAACCATTCTTTGAAGGTCTCTACCTTCTCATCATGTTCCCTCTTTCTCTTGAAGATCCATTTACACCCAATGGGATTGACCCGTATAGGTGGATCCTCGAGGGTCCATTGATGAATCCTCATTTCATCACCTTTACTCTTTCATTTTGGTCGTAATCCCTTGTTAAATGCATGTATGTATCATTAATTTATGAAATTAACATGTACAAAATATGATATAAATATTGCATTTAATACCAAAATAAAAGAATAAAGGAAAGAAAAAAATAAAAAATGAAGTGTCAAAGACATTGAGTAACCTTGGACACTAAGACCTAGTCATCATGATGACTTGGTCGACAAGGAATAAAGTAGGGGGAGATATGGCAGAAGAAATCCCCATAAAATACACATATAAACCTTATTTATTTTTCTCTGAAATTGCATTTTTTAACCCATTTTATTTTATTATTTTTACACCTTCAATAAACCCTCAATATTGTACATAAAAATATAAAAAATACAAAATTGATTTCGCTGAAAAATAATGCACAATGTGCCCAAGATATACAAATTTAAAAACCACAAAGAAAACTTTGTAGACCTGTATTTTCTCTCTCTATATATATATATATATATTCAAATTGACCGAACTCACCTTTATTGTTCATAAAATTAAATAATATATTTAATGAAGGTAGTTTCATTCAATTTTGAGTTAAGATACAGAAGATAGGTTTTGGACCCCCATTGTGCAGTATACACGTATATTATATTTGATATATTTATTCTTTATATTTTTCACTATATTTTATTTTATAAAACTGTAAATATTACTCAAAACATATTTATATAATTAAAAAAATAAAACCATTAAAAATAAAAAATAATATATTCTAATATTATATAAAGAATACCTATATATGTCTATAAAATATATGTACATAATTAATTAAGTGCTTAAATAAATTCAAAAAAATACAACAAAAATACCTGAACATGTATTTAATTAAATTAAATATACGTAATAATTGATAATAAAAAAATGTAGAATATAAATAAAAAGTAAAAATACCAAAATTCTTGCATATTTTCCTATATTTATACTTATAAATATTAACTTATTATAAAAATCCTCAAAAAATAAATAAAAATAAGAATTAATTACTATAAAAATTTACAAACATTTTTATGTTTTTACTAAAAAATAATAAAATCATCTATTTTTAATCTATTTAATAAGGCATTTCATCCTTGGATTTTTCTGCTTGGTCCACGTGGACAAACGAGAACCAAACCCTAGTTAACTTAGGTCAACTACCCCCTCTCTCTTTCTGAGCTGACAAAATATCAAATCCCCTCTTTCCTTTCCCTTTTCCTGCTCGGACCACTCATCATTTGACTCCTTGTTCTAAACAAAACTTGTTGATTTGATACCCATAAAACTGCCCACGTCTTAGATCGACTCAATCTTTCTTGAGCAACCCAAAATCTTCCATCGAAGTCAGTCTCCACCTTATCTATAAAATTACCCCATCTTCAATTTTTTGGGCTTGATCCCTCTTCTTTGGTTCTAGGCACCTCAGTTCTTGAGTGTTACATCCCCTTGATGAGTGCAGGAGGATTGGTTGAGCTGCAACGAGGAGCAGACACAAAGGAGGCAGTCCAAAGCCATTGCTGGATGTATTCTCTAGCACATCATGCTTCTTCGGCCACCAAACGAATCGAGGCCATTCTCCTTCCATTCTAGGTATTATTTAGTGTAACCTTTTAATTCCTACCTCTTTCTTCATCTTTAATCATCATATTTAGGTTTAATTAAAATAGCCCTAACTTAACCTAGAGCTTGAACTTCAGGACAAATTACATGTATTCGACCATTGATCCGTCCAATCATCATCTTATTTCCATCACCGACGCATTCCCTCTCGTCTCCCACACCCAAACCTCCTTGATTTTACATGAACCAAGGGCTTGATATCTATCTCCACTGCCATCGACATGAGCTCCTTGACTTGTCCCTTTTCTTCTATTTTTGTGCCATCTCAGGGGTCAAAGGCCTTTGCTTTCGCATCCCTTGTTTCATGTGCAGAAATAAGTGCGAAAGGGCCTCATCTAGAGGTTAATTAGACCTAGGGAGAACCTCCATGTCTTCTTCCAAAAGTCAGAGCACCAGGATGCAATCTGAGGGTACCAGATACATCTGAAGATCCAAGATGTTGTGGAGGAGCAACTAGAAGGGGAGGAGCATCTCAACAGGCCCTCGAGTGGTCAGAGAACCCAAAAACTTCAAATCAAAACTTGCCCAAGGTGAGTTCTTCTGCAGTTCTTCCATACTCCCTACCAACAGTCCTATCAAGAACACATTGCCAGAAGCTTCAGGCGTCGCCTGATCCAGCCCTCGAACGCTTATTAGATCTCCATGGAGATCTAATCTCGGATGTTGGACGTGAAGCGCTATGAGGAGCAAAGGACCATCAGATGTGTGTTAAGTGGGAAATGTGGAGAACCTCCAACCACTTGATGAACTGTTCAATAGAGGTGAATTTCATAGACCCCCTTCGTACTTTTTGTATTTATTAAATAACATTGTAAAAATTTAATTAAGGCCTATATTTTGTGCAAAAAATGTATTGAAGGCCTTCTAACTCTTGAATTTTACAACTGGGTCCACTGTCAGGTCACATGTGATGACATTTTTCTTATATACCCCTTCAGGTTTCTGTATTACGATTTATATTTAAAAATTGAATCTAGTTCTAAAACATTGGGTATTTTGTGAGAACCTTCTTGCATTTATTGTATATGGAAAATATTTCCCTACCAGCTTATTGATTTTTATTTTTGGCATTTCCATTTGCTATAAATACCTCTTGTGCTCCAAAAATTGTGCAAAAATAGGGATAAATGTTTGATTAAATGGTTATTCACATCATGTCATTTATTTAGAAATTTTCTCGCATTTATTATTTTTTAAAAATAGAATCCCTTTTATACCCTATTTGACTTAAAAAAACTAAACCTTTCTTAAAAATACCAAAAAATTACCTATTATTTATTACTATATTGTATCACTAGAGACCAAAAATTAAAAAATTTGTAAGAGAAAACCCAAAATTTGCAAATCCTTGCTAGCCCTAAAAAAACAGAAAATTTTCCAAAATCCAAAAAAATATTTTTCTGGCCAATATTTTTATTTATACATACTTTACATATTAAATTCGTTTTTTTAGAATTTTTGGACCATTTTATATATTAAAATCTCAAAACAAGTAAATATATTTAAATATTCCATGTTTTGGACTATTTTTTATTTTAAAAATACAAAATAAATTAGCATAAATTACACAAAAATGTACAAAAGTAGAAGAATAGTTGAAAAACACAAATATATTTTATTTTATAATGTTTAACTATATATGGATTATTTGTAAATAGACTCCCTATATATCTTATAAATATAATGTAGTTGTTATAATTACTAATTATTACAAATACCTGAAATATATTTTAACCCTTTAAAATTAAAAATAATTGTTTTTGTTTGTATTTTTGATTTTCATATACTTATTATATATATTATTTATATCCTTCATATCATACTTGTTACATTATATTAAATATATACACATATATACACACACTTATATACTATAAAAAAGAAATTAAAAATAAAAAATCTAAAAAGAAACTAAAATATATAAATTACAAATTATAAAAATCAAATATTTAATTAATTAAAAACCACAAAACACTAAATATTGTGTAACTATATACACATACATTCATACATTATTTAGTAATAAATAATACATTACACCATTGTTCCATGAGTTTGACACCCTACTTGTACTTGTCGACCATACACTTTTATTTGTACGGTTTATAAAACTTCGCATTGATTATTTTATTTTTTATTGTTGGTTGATTGTTGATTTAATCAATTTTCGTGAGGTTCACCTCAATAATCGTGCCCTCACCTTGTGAGCACACACAACTGCCTCTAAAAGTTGGTTAATCAAATGGCGTTGTTGTTGGGGAGCAATGAATAGTGTAGCTTACTTGTACATATTTGCACATTATTCCTCTTTTATTTTCTGCTCTTTAATTTTTGATAATTGATTATCTATTTTTGACCACATTTCTTTGTTAACTTTTGTGAGGGACCATGTGATAATGCATACTTCTTAGGAGGTGGATGCTCCCGAGCCTCGAGGAGATTGACCTTTTTTGCACAGGCCAATTAGAGAGAGTAGGCGAAGGAGATGGAGAGAGAAGATAAGGAGCATATTTTCATAGCATTTTTCATTTTATTTTATGAGGAGTGTTTTCATTTTATTTTTGTATATTATTTGAAATAATTTGGACATTTCGACGATTCTACTTTATGAGGTCCTTTGCCCGGGTATCTGTTTACCTAGAGGCCTCGTCAGGTTTTTCATGTTTTTCTCACCTTTATTTTATTTTGTTTTTTTTGTGTTTTGAGCTTTCCGTCTTATTTTTATTTTTTTTCTATGATTGATCCCATATACATTAGGATTTCTTGATTCAGTAAATTAGATCCACAACTTAATTAGAATCATGTGCCTATAGTTTTCTATGCTTGGATCTAATCAAATATAAATTGTTGATTATTTAGATTTGAGATCTAGCACTGTGAGAGGATCCATATAGTGCTAGCAGGACCTGTTGTGGCAAGCATCGAGGAGTCTCCAATATCGGAATTTTGTGTTTCATTTCTAGATAGTTAGCATCTGTCTAATAGAAATTCTTCTTTCGGGTGATTACACCCTTTTTACATATCGTGCATGTATTGTACATATTTATATTTATGCCTTGTATCCTGCATGGAGAGAGTTGGGAGGTATTGTAAGTCCTCTTACTTTACGTGCATCATTCGATACGAGGGTGAGATTTCCACTCTAATATCCACTTGCATGGATTTTTCGCTATCTCCCTCTATTTTATATCACTTAGGATAAAAAAATAAAAAAAATCTTTAGGCATGTTTTTTTGAAAAATATTCAAGAATCTAAAACCCAAAAATTTAAACAAGGGACTTGTAATAACACTTTAACCTTAATTAAAATCTTTAATCAACATCATTATTTTGGGTTCATAAAGCCCTAAATATTTTCAGTTATCATTCAGACACCTAAGGATTAAAGCCCAACTCCCGATCTGTGGCAGCTTTGATAATAACCTGTGATGGCAAAGTATTGATGCTTCTATCATACGTAGGAGAGTAGGGCCTTATCAACGATGGTGTTCCCACGTTGTGTGGAACATCCAACTTGGTCTGAAGTATTAAGCATAGGACACACCCTCATGGAGGTGTCTATCTCATTGCCATGCATCTAAGTACATCACTTGTGAGGCAAGTATTGGTTTCACCTATTGGCTTACTTTCTCTATTTCTTTGTCAAAGTAGCCACCCCCAGGCACGAGATCAAGTCCCCTAGGTGCATAGATCACATGTTACAAATAAGGTGAAACAAGCACATGGTACTCTCCTAACAGCACACACTCTCTTATAGGGACATCCCTCTAAGGGCTTATGAAAAGATTTTTTCCTGCAAAATAAAAATAAATATAAAAAGATAAAAATAGCAGAACTCTTAGGCTTCATCTGTGTTGAGTTGGTGAATCCAAAACTTGTTTGGTGTCTGTTTGATTTAGGTTAAGTTGAAAGATCAATCTCTCACATTTGTGCCTTTTTCATTTCATTTGTTCTATCCTCTTTGACTCTCACTCGCTTTGAGCCATTATACTGTTTTACACTCCTTTTATTCTATGTTGATCACGGTATCATTCATCGATTCTCGATCTCCCTCTTGACCCTCGATATGAACACTCAGGGTTGGCTTGGTCGAGACTCTGCCGACACCCATATTGATTCCATGCAACTGACATCTCCAATAGTTCAGAGAAACTCCCAAGATCATGGTTCAGACTTTACGAATCGCTCTCCAGACTCCCTGCCTTCTTCAATAATCCAGGACAACTCTTGTCCCAAATTCTTTCCTTTTTAGTGGAAATTGATTTCACTCCATACATGTATCCATCCTTAATGAAGTTCTATGTTGACCTTAACATAGAACAATTCTCAACATTTGGTGCTTCAATTCAGACTAATCAAGGCATTATTACATGTGCAAACCAAGAGCTCGATCCACAGCTAGAGATACTTTCATATTCAGATTCAGATATGGCTCATACTGGAAAAGGGATGGGACCTTACTAGCCACCACAGACAAAACAGGACCAGCCAGGCCAGAATGAAATTAATGCCCAGCTTCCTACCTCCATTCAGGCCATTCAGCAGCAGCTCATGGACCAGGAATCAGCTCAGGTCACCTTCCAAGATATACTCAATGATCTAAGGAGAAGTATAGATAATTCACGAGGAGGAGAAGAAAGAGAAGATGGAGTTCGTGGAGGGCTAGCAGATGAGCCGAGAAGAGACAAGCCTAAGGCTGCTCTAAGGAAGACTTGCAATCCAGGAGTAGGACAAATGACCGAGTGGATCCAAATCCCACCGGTCCATTGACTGTTTGAGTTGAAGTCTCAATTCTTAGCTCTTCTTCCCACCTTCCATGGGACGCAAATGAAGAACCCTATATACATCTGCAACAATATGCTCGCATCTATTGAACAATGTCCTATCCTAACATACAATTAAGTGTAGTCAGGACATCGACATTTCCATTCAACCTTCAGGACAAGACTCTTTATTGGATCAACCATATAGGATAGGTCGTCACGACCTGGGAGGAGCTATAGTCTACACTCGTGTATTAATTCTACCCTCTCGATCGATTCAATCATATGCAATCCAAGATCGCTAATTTATCCCAAAGAACCCACAAGTCCATCCACGAGGCATGGGAGTGTTTCAGAAATTTGCAAGAGAAATGTCCCCATCATGACATCCCTTAGACCAACCTGGCCCAACACTTCTTTGGGGAACTCACTCTTGAGAGCCAGAGGCTCATTAATGCCACTCGCGGCTAGTCACATTTTAACAAAAATGATCATATCGTGAGGAAGATTTTCGAGGAAATAGATAAAGGAGGGGCTGCCTTGTCATCGTCCCAAACATATTAGTGCCAACCATAGATTCATCAGAAGCTAGTTCATATGGCGGCATCACATGATTCAGACATGGATGAGAGCTCCCCAACCTGAGCATCATAGATAGCCACCTGTCCAAAGTGGACATCATCGAGAAACGATCACAGTACTTGAAAAATTAGCTAAGATCGAATTGGGGACTAAGAATCTGAATAAATTGGATAAGATCACCAAGCAGTTAGATATGTCATTGAGCATAATTAGATCGTGAAAATCATTCTTCAGATCATTTAGTATCCTTATTCTCCACTACCGCCTCTCATTCAGGAGGTGAATAGTGTATGGTCGAAGGATGCACATGTGGCCCATCTAGGCAGACATCAACAGGGCTAGCCTTCAGGAAACCATCCATTCCCTCAACATTAGGGAAAGATATTTGTCCAGAATAACAAACACCCTCAACACCAGCACTCTCCACCATATCATCAGAATTGGATACAGAATCAGTACCGACAGACATCATACTGTCATCAACAAACATGACAATAGTACATGGTTTCTCCTTATCAGCAACACCCTCCTCAACACCACTAATCCAACCTTCTCCTCAGTACAACAATCGGTATTCCTACCAACAATCTTCACATCATTCATAATTTCAACATGGACAACATACTGAACCATCTAAGGTTTCTTCTGTGAACTCCTCCTTGTACTACTTGGCTCAGTTAATAAAGAGCCTTGTTGAGATAAGCCAAAATCTAGATGACCACACCACCACCAAAACTCATATTCTGGCATAGGTGGAGGCCAACCCCAACAATTTCAGGAAAAGAGAGCAAGTAGCTTGTGACGTTCCTTCCAATCCCTCAGAGTCAAAAGTTAATGATATGTTTTTATCTCATGTTGACACTCTCAAGAGAGGTAGGACTTCGCAGCCTTCTACTGCCACAAAGGGGAAGAATAAAACTTCTACTAGGATCATCATCTACTACATCAATCGATCTAACGTCCTTGCCATGTGATGAAGAAGAAGACGGAATAGAAACACCATAAATAAAATTTCAAAAAAATAGCAAAACCAAAAATAACAAAAAGATAGTAGCAATCAAAACGACATCAAGCCAACAATGGAGAGGACTAATAATCTTCCGACCCATCTCCACTAAATATGAAATATCTAGGGCAAACAGAGTCAGAATCACGCGAAATAAATTTGAGTGATTTTCTGGTTTTATTATCTACTTAATCTAAGTGTTTATTTTATATTTCATGATGAAAAACTGTAAGTAAAAATAATTTTCTTACAGATCTGTGAATAAATGCAAAATACTTTTCCATGACGGGATCACTTTCATGCACTTTTGGTACCAATTAAATGTTACTATTTTTGAGACATATTTAGACATTATAAATACATTTAATTAACAAAAAAAATACATCCAAACAGTGCACAAAATACAGGTTTTTAATTAAGCAAAAAATCTAGTCGAATCTAGGATCCAATGCAAAAGTAATGATTCTCGCACATCCGAAACTTGAATCCCGATCGCCAAGGATTTTGGATCATATCCAAGACCTCGACCAAAGCTCGGATACCACTTTAAGGATATGGAAAGATCCTTAAGTGCATCACAGAAGTGTGATGACCGCATCATGTGCGATTGGAGCGACTAGTCTTATTAGTTCCTCAGTGCAGCGGAATTTAAAAATTTTAAATGACGAAAACACATGATCCAAGAACACTTCTTGGATCATTTCATCAAACCACAATTAATATGTTTATAAGTCAATGTAAATCATGAAAATTATGAATTTTCTCTTATTTAATATGTTACCTAATAATTATGACAGTAATTGATTAATCATCATAGGTCATTGTATGAATGTTTCATGAAACCCCTAGTTTATCCTACAATAGTTGTAGGACAATCTCTACATGAAAAACATTGTTAATTGAATAGGATTGGAGAATTGTTTAACAAATATCCTTATAATATGAATCAAATTGGTTTTGATAAATATTATATGATATAAGTTCGGTTAAAAGACCAAATATCATCTCAAATACAAAGTGATCAAATCACATTATCCTGACCTAATGCATATATGGTGTCTAGTCAGGGATCGTTGGGGTTGCAGGTTGCTCCGTGAGCAGTCTGTCCCACATCCTACACGTACTAGCGATGACAATGGGTATGGAAAGGATAATGCTTGAAGATATCATAGTGTATTTTTCTAAGTAATTAAAATTTGGATAATACATATTTTGAGATTATACCTCCTTAAAGTAACAATCAAGATTGATTGAAGTGTATTGATAATTTATTTAATATGATTAAATCAATTATATCTAATTAAATACTCCACTATGAATAGAGTTGTATTTCCCTTGGAATAATTAATTTTGTGAATATAATTCATAATAATTTATTAAAATTTGAATATGAGGTGGAGGAGCACATAAGTGACATCCATGGTCTCTCGTCAAGGTAAAGGGTTCCATTTTCATGGATTGTATGTAGGAGATGCATGTTCGAAGTGACAGCTCCTGCATGCAAGCGCACATAGATGGAGCTTTGCTTCTCGAAAGAGTAAGGTTGTATAAGTTGTAACCCCAATATTAAGTTCTCATATTATTGTGATGATATTGGATTATGTATAATGAGTTCTAATCCTGTCGACAGTTGATTCAATTAACGACGAATCGACATTGCCTTAAGGTTGGTGGGTTCGGGTGTTAAAGAACAAATTGGGAAATGCGAATTGGACTTTCAAGATGGAATGTATTCCTAATTCTTTTTTATCCTAGTTACAAGTTATCATATTATTGGGATGTCACAAAAGTTGAAGAGATCCTAGTTCTTGCTAGAGATATAAGGGTAAGTATCTCTCTTTCTTTGAAAGTGATTTAGGAAATGAACTTTCAGAGTTGAAAAGGAAAGACTAATTAAAAAATTGTAATCATAGAATTTAAAATGAATATATATATATATATATATATTCTAATATAGTGCATTATTAATTTCAGACAATGAAGTCCACGAACCCACTAAATATGCTTCAGGAGGTCAACCAATTGACCGGACCAAATTACTTTATTTGACATGTAATTTGGATCTTATTCTCTCTACGGATTGTATCTCTTACATGCTACGCAAGAACATGTACACAAACCCAAAGACACCAGAAGAATTAAAGTTCAATGAAAAATATGATGAAGATCATACATTGGCTCGATGTTATATTTTGGGATCTCTCTTCAATGTGCTTCAAAAGCAACATGTGGATATGTAGACCTGCTGGAATATAATGTTATACCTCAAGGAGATAATCTATGATGTCAACTGCACTCAACATTATAATGTTATGAAAGAACTTATTCCTAAAAGATGCAGGAAGGGACTTCGGTTCGTGAGGATGTACTCAAAATGTTTGGGTACCTGTCTAAACTAGAAACTCTCGGAGAAGATATGAGGTGCAATATGCAGTCTGAATTCATTTTGCTATCTCTGCTCAAGTCTTTCAGTGACTTTGTTGTATAACTCCACATGAACAAATTGAACTTTTCTAACATTCAGTTACTGGCTTCATTGAAGTCTACAGAAGATGTAATGAAGAAAGATAATCCCTTTGGTAGTGCAATGGTTGCATAGGTCAAAGGGAAGTGTGGTCGGAAGCAATGATATTGGAAGGGTCTGGCCTAGAAGAGAAAGAAGAAGATTTAAGGTGTTGTCTCATCTTCTACCGCTTCTGCACTAGTGACATCAAAGAAGACCAATATGTGTCATCACTGAAAGAAAGTAGGGCATTGGAAGTGTAACTTCCCATATTACCAGATTCTGACAAAGGTAAGCCCCATTAGGTATGAATTCCACTTTCACCATGAAACCAATTTTCTCGTGGAACAAAAAGGTATTTCAGTCGTCGATTCAGGTGCTTTTGTTCATGTATGCAATTTTTTGCATCTATTTCAGGAAACTAAAAGTCTTGATGAAGGGGATATAGTCGTCTAGATGGGATCTGATGCAACTGTTGCAGCAATTTACACCAAGACCGACATACTATTATTATCTAGTGGAAGAGTCGTAGTACTTAAAGACTGTCTTTATGTTCTAGATATCATAAGGAACATAATATATGTATCTAAATTAGTTAGAAGTAGATATTTGTTTCTGTTCTGTAATAAGTTGTCTAATAAACTTGTCATAAGTTGTTATGATAAATTTATTACGGATGGTGTTCTGACTTTTGGTGGACTCTATGAATTATTCATTGATGAAAATATCATGAATGTTACTACCACTGATAAAAACCCTAAAAGAACCAGGGAGGATGGAAATCATTCAATATTATTTGACATCAAAGGCTAGGTCATTTATCTATTGATAGGATCAATAGATTGATAAAGGATGGACCCTTAGATTTTTTATAGGTTCAATCTTTGCTTACTTGTGAACATTGTATTCAAGGTAAAATGACCAGGTTGCCTTTCCGTATCAAGGTTACAAAATGCGAAGGTGTTCTTGACCTAATACATACTGATTTATGTGGTCCCTTTAGTACTGTGACCCCGAATGGATACCGATCTTATTTGACATTTATTGGTGACCATTTCCGATATGAGTTTATCTTCCTATTACGTCATAAATTGAAAGCTTTGAAAAGTTCAAAGATTTCATGTCTTTGGTTGATAACCAAACAGATATAAAGATTAAACATATTCGATCTGACTGAGGTGTCGAGTACCTCTTAGATGAATTCAAGGAATACCATAAAGAGAAAGGAATTTTCTCCAAACTCACTCCTCCTGGAACTCCTAACCTAGTGGTGTTGTTGAAAGACGCGATATGACCATCATGGACATGGTCCACTCAATGATGAGTAAATCACGTTTACCTCTTAGTTTATAGGGATATGCAGTAGAGACTGCTATATATATCATGAATAAGATTCCTAGTAAGTCAGTACCTAAAACTCCTCGTGAGCTTTGATATGGCACTAAACCCAATGTGGAACACTTAAGGGTTTAAGGTTGCTTGGTCCATGCGAAGAATGTGGATGCAACTAAGCTAGAATCTCGCACTCGTGAGTGTTGCTTCATTGGGTATGTTAAGGATGGTATTGGATACCAACTTTATGACCTTGAGACTTAGAAGGTATTCATCTCTAGAGATGTAAAATTTCTAGAGGATGACTTCCCTATGAGTTAAGATAACAATGAAGTAAAGGAACTCATAATATCCTCTAAGGATGTTGAGTTTCCTGACCAGAAATTGAGGAAATGAAGATGTAACACATGTACCTCTTTAAAGAAGTTCGAGGGTGATTGTACTACCTGAAAGGTATGAATTCCATGTTTCAGGTGAAACTGACAATGATCCAACTTCATTTGATGAAGCACTCGTAGATCATGACATGGATAGATGGATGCTAACAATGAAGTTGAAAACTGACTCCATCCATAAAAATGATGTATGTACCCTAGTTGATCCACCTAGAGGGATAAAATCCATTGGGTGTAAATGGATATTCAAGAGAAAAGGGGGGCCTGATGGGAAAGTAGAGACTTTCAAAGCACGACTCTTAGTCAAGGGCTACACATACAGAAAAGGAATCGACTACGATGAGACACTCTCATATGTCTATGCTTAAGTCCATCAAGGCATTGCTAGCTATAACTGCATATCTTGACTATGACATCTTGCATATGGATGTCAAGATAGCTTTCCTCAATGGATACCTCGAAGAGGTTATTATATGGAGTCTTCATAGGGATTCATAACCATGGAAGGCAAAGTTTGCAAGATGAAGAAATCCATCTACGGGCTCAAACAAGCTTCTCGTAGCTAGAACATCAGATTCGACGAAACCATAAAGAGTTATGATTTTATGCATAATCCTGATGAACCGTATGTGTACAAGAAGCTTATTGGGAGCGCATTGTGTTCATCGTACTCTATGTAGATGACATACTTACCATTAGGAATGATACATGGATGATGACCACTGTTAAGATTTGGTTATCCCATACCTTCGAGATGAATGATATTGGATAAGCCTCTTACATTTTGGGTCTGAAGCTATTCATAAATCAAGAAAAAAGGATCCTGGGATTGTCACAACACGGGTACATTACGAAGATTTTGGAGAGATTCTATATAAAGAACTCCAAGAAATGTTTCCTTCCCTTAAGACAGGGAATCCAATTGTCTAAAGGGACGTGTCCTCAAAGTGTTGAGGAAATGAAAGACATGGTTGGATGCCCCTATGCATCAGTTGTAGGAAGCTTAATGTATGCCATGATGAACACAAGGCCATATATCTGTGTTGAACAGGGTTTTTCACGGGTCTAAAGTATGTCTCACACAAGGTGAAGACGCAGTCGTTGTGGCGACCTGCGAGAACCCTAATTCAAACAACAATTAACCCACAACAAATGATCAAACAATGAAAAGCAGATGCAAAGTTAAAATTTATTATAACTCTACAAAAGATGTGTATAGTTGCAAGTAATGTAGAGGTCAAACACAGGGAACAAGCAGGTAGATCAGGGCAATGAATGCTAAAAAATGAATGTCATGTATTTGTCTATATAAGTGTGCTATTTTTTGTGGGTTTCAAATTTTATATTTTTTATTTGATTTTATATTTTTTATTTTTATATTTTGATTTTTACTTTTATGATTTTGTATTTTCTTTTTATATTTTATATTTTTTGTATTTTATTTTTCTTTTAATATAGAAATATAAAGCTATATAGAGTATATATACAATATTGGTAAGAGAGAGATAATATATATACAAGAATAGGTAAAAAAAGAAAATACAAGAACTAAAATATTTGTGTGTTTTATATATTTTTTACTATTTTTGTGAATTTTTAGATAATTTTGTTATTTTTTAAAGATTTATAAAGTCAAAAATACCTAAAACAATGTTAAAAATAAATACCCTAAGTTAAAATGGAGATACAAAATAGTAAACATAATAGAAAAATCTCCAAATTAATTTTAAAATAATAATAATATATAGCAAATTAAGCAATAAAAATTTTATTTTTTTGATTTTTTTATGGATTTTTATATTTTTATAAATGGTTTAGGGGTTTTTCTATTTTTAGAGTTTTCTTTTGTATTTAAGTGGTTTTTGGTATGAAGGTCAAAAATAGAAACATAGACAAAATATTTTTTTCTAATTTTTCAAAAGGTTTTTATAATTTTTATGGATTTTCTAGTGCAAACAGGGGAAAAAGGTGACATTTTTTGTTTTTTATAAATAATAAAAACTTCCAAAAATAACATGCATGCATGAAAATAGAGTGAAACTTCAAGCTAATGCTATTTTTGGGGAGTTTTTAGAGGCTTATAGATGCATGAAATAAATAGAGACAACAAAGAGAAACTATAGTACCAACAAGGGTATTTTTGTAAATATCAAAAAGATCAAGGTCCAAAGTGCAATTTCACCAAAAAATATAACACACATACAAAATGTTACTGGACTAAATAGAAATAAGTAAAGCCGCAAGGGCCTCACCTGCAAATGCACTACAATCACGTGTGAGAACACGTGCTCCACTAATAGGGACTAAAACATGATTATCAAAAACCTGGGGCTAAATTGCAAATATACCAGAATGATTACACTTAATAAGTCAAAAGCTTGACTAAACAATAAATACCAAGACCCATAAGGTTCTGGATGCAAAAATCCCACATTTTGTCAACTGAGATGGACGAAAACTAATGTGCAAATAACAAAATCTCGGAGGGCTCATATGCAAATATTACAAAACTTTAATAAAGGATGATGAACGTTTGAGTTTTAAATTTAAAAAATCTAAGCGGGCTGGAAATGCAAAATACCCACTAAGTAGCGCGAGCGGACGATCTTGATGCGGTCACTTGTACATGTGTCGATGCCCGGGTGCGCGATGACGCTTTGGCTCATGCGGTTTTGATTAGATGGTGATGGACGATCAGAAGGCACTGAAATGAGGAGATATAACGGCTCATGCGACCTCTAGAAGAACAACGAAGATCGAACAACAAGGAGCCCCGTTGGATGAATAGGGATGAACAGGTGCAAGGGGGATCTTTTCCGAGAACGCTCCTCCTCCTCCAAAGCTTCCCGAGGCCCAAAACTAGCCTCCGATGTTCCTGGGAGAGACCCCGACCCGACGATGGTGCCAAAATGGGACGACAAGCACTGGAGCGCAACCACGAGTCCGGAGAAGAAACTGGGCCCAGGTACTGCACTTCCTCCAAAATCAAATCCCAAGGGGGTCCTTTTACTCTTGGCATCTGCAAGCAAAGTAAACCACGACCAGAGATGGGTCCCAAGGGTCGCGGGGTGGAGTGGATGCGAAATGGCATGGATGGAAGGTTCGCCAGAGCGGGGCTCCGACGAACTTCGATTGGTGAATTTCAAGCTCAAACACACACTAAAATCAAAAAGAGAATACAAGAAACCAATTTAGTGATTAAAACTAAGCAAAAAAGGAACAAAAACACCTCAAATTGGCCAACAAGCCAACGAGATAAAACCTCGATGCCGGAGACCGGTGAAGGTGGTGGAGCCGCTCCTCGACCACATGCGACCCTCCTAGATGGCTGGAGGAGATCCTGTCACCATCTCTAGTCCAAAGCACACGAGAAGAAGGGCCTTGCTAGGTCAAAAAGGGTTCAAAGTGAGGAGGGAAAAGCTGTAGGGTTTTTTACAAGGTGGGTCTGGACGCTCAAAAATCGAAGGAGATCGATGGAATCGATGATCCATTCCCCGCTGTTAAGCTTGGGTGTCTACGCTGGATTATCAAGGAGAAAAAGTGCAGAAGACATCGACATGAAATCATGAAAGATGAAATCGTGAAAGATGAATCCCCAAAAAATGAGAAAATAGGCAAAAATGAGGTTCTAACATTGGCATGAGGCGGGTTAGAGAGTTGACCCGTGGTCAACTCTCGGACCCTCCTAGTTGGTCCATATGGACCAACCATGAAAAATCCTGGAAAAAAATGATTTGTAAAATCTATTAAAAATAATAAACGATTTTATTAATTTTAGGTTATAAAACAAAAAATGTTTATTATTTTCTAAAATATTTTATTATGATTTTTATTTTTTTTGTGAGGTGTAGAATTAGAGGTTACCTTTTAAGGGCTATATATAGGTATATTTATCTTTATATTTTAATCTTTTATTTTTATTTTGAATTTTTAATTTTATTAATTTTGTTTATTATTTTATATATTTATAAATTATTTTTATAGACTTAATATATTTTTATTTTATTTTTCCGATGTGATTTATACAATAAAATTAATAGGTATATTATCAATATAGGTATACTTATAGGCATTTCATTTATATGCTTTATACAAGTATTTTATTTTAATGATTTATTGATGTTTTTATTCCTGTTTTTATATCCACATATATTATAAATAATATTTTAAAAATTATAAAAATATAAGATTATAAAAAAATGAATAATGAATAAAATGAATATTTTAATCGGTACAAGTTTACAATAAGGGTCTAAAACCTAACTTTCAAACTGTAACTCCAAAAAATATGAAACCACCTTCATTAAATAGCTTATTAAAATTTATATAAAATTAAAGGTGATTATGATATATTTTTATTTTTTATTTGAGAGATATGGGTCTGGGAAGTTGGGGTATTGGAATCTTATTCTGAGTATAACTTTTTAATATGTATAATATTTTTGTATGAAATCAATTTTATTTTCTATGTTTAATTATATACAACTTTCATGTTCAAAGTTTTTTTATTTGAAGTATAAAAAGTGGAACTAAAAATAAGTCCCAAAAATGAATTAAAATGAATAAAATAAAAGGGCATTTTATTGTATTTTGATCCCTTATCTCCCCCTACTTTATTCCTTGTCGACCTAGTCATCGAGATGCCTAGGTCTCGGGATTTTGGATCATAAAATATTTTCAATATTTTATTATTTTATTATTTTCTTTATTCTATAATTTTATATTTAAAATCCGTATTTTATACAATATTTACACAAATATGCATGAATGATAAAATGCATGAATTAAGCTTGTTTACACACATTTACTAGGGTTTGTAAGGCCAAAATGATAGAATAAAGTTGATGAAATGAAGATTAATTATCCCCCTATACTTGCCTTTGCTAGTCCTTAGTAAACACTTGTGCAATAAGTTCAGAAAAAAGAAAATCAAAGAAACGAAAAAGAAATAAATAGGATTTAGTTTAGTTATCAAACTTGTCTTCACAAAATCAAAGCTTGGAGCTTAAGTCGGACCTTTGGAATTTAACTGTGGGCAGAACCTTAATGAGAATCGGATTTGAAATCCAAAAGCCTTCAAGAATCCCAAAACTCTACTCGAGTCTCCTCAATAGCCAGGTCAGAATACTTCAGCTTATACGCAAACCCTTATGACTATGAATCTAACTCGTACAGTGTAAGTGATGGTGGCTCTCCCCAAGTGAAATGACAAAGAGACCGACTTCTCCAGTATGGCAACCCAATGATTCCCCAATCCAATAACTCCTTCCTCGAGAAGCGGAGTATTCCCTTCTAAGTTCAAGTGACAACCAACTCAAGAAGAGGGGGGTGAAGAGAAGAATGGTCGGTAGCCACTGTAGCTACCTATCCTAGGATGCAAGACCAATGTAGTCAAGTCATACAGTTGTTGGCTCACCTGATTTGACTTTGAAGCTCAAACTTGCTTATTGACTATACAAATATATACACTTTGGAAGACATTTTATTTTATACAAGCCTGTCCACTTTTTTGGAGTTTTTTTGTTTTTGCTTTTTTTTGGATATACTATTCACAACAACATTTACATAAGGAGTTTTTCCTCTTGAGTCAGTAGACTATCCCTCTTTTGAAGTTTTATTGCAACCCACACTCTCCTATCTTCAAAACTCATCATCACCGGACGGGTTGGGGTGTACTTCCCTATCCATATGTGGACAAATGTTTCCACTTGTGTGCATCTCATACCGGCAAATCCAATCACGTCACTACTCCGACTGAGTTGAGCCAGTCAAAGGTGGAAATGTCCAAGTTAGGTCGTTATCAACAAGAGTCGTGCATGTGCTCCAAAATACTCTACTTAGGAAGTCAAGAATCCAGAGAGCCAAGTCTTACGATTTGCAAAGAATTAAGTCAACTAGATCTGAAGTACCTCAATTCCAGCTCCTATAAGGTTCCTGTTAATTAGGTAGATTTAAGGTCCAACCAAGCTCCAATCTTCTGATTTTACTTAGACTTGTTCAACTATCAAACTCAATCCAAAAATGTCAATGCTAGGCAAATGCTATGCAAAATGCACAAAATATTTTTGTGATGCAATTTCAAACATTTTGAACTTTTTATGGATTTTTGAAAAGATAATGCATATGCATTTTTTGGAATTTTCAAATGTTTTAGTATTTTAGTTTTGCAAATGTTTTTGGGATTTTTGAAAATAAAAGATTTTTGGCCAAAACTAGGTACAAATATTTACACGGGGATGCATCTTATATTTACAACATGGAGATTTTAAGAATTTACAAGGGGTAAGTGGTCAATTATATATATATAGAATTTTATTGTGATGCCTATATTCCTCAAACTTATTTGAGAAAGGTTTTTCAAATAATTTTTTTAAAACAATAGTCCAAAATAATTTGTACAAACACTTTTTACAAACATGTACACGCATTTGAAAATCATTTTGCAAAGGTTTGTCAATCAGTATATATAGATTTTTCAAATATTTTTGCGACCATTTTTCAAACCATTTGCAAATAGTTTTTCAAACATTTTTATTTCACACAAAGAAAATAAATTTTTCAAACAAAAAAATTTTTACAAAGATTGAAAATAGTATAGTTTTCAAATGGTTTTTCAAAAAGATTTTCAAACTATTTTTCAAACATATTGCAAAAAGTATTTTCACATGATTTATTAACTAGTAAATACAAAAAGAAATTGAGGAATAATAGATATCTTTTTATGCAAGGTTTTTAATGAATTTTATAGGCGTAATTAGCCATAATTATTAATAAAAATACAAAAGTACGAGTTATGGCTAAAGTATATACAGAGTATATCGACCCCCCTATACTTATCTTGAGCTACGTCCTCATAGACCAGGGAGAAAAGAGAAGACAACTTGTAATGAGTATAGAAAAGTCTCAATAATAAACAAATGAAGAAATGAATGAACAAATAGGAAGTTGGTCGTCCCCTCTATACTTAGGATCAAATAATCTTAAGTATAGCAGACTGTACAGAAAGCAGGGAGGGCCAAGGGTGGGAATGAATAGATCGTACTCAGACTGTCTCCCCCTATACTTAGGGTAAGATATCCCTAAGTATAGATAAGAATAGGAGACAGTGGAGAGGATCAAAGAATAGAGGCAATCTGGGTGCACAACCCCCCTATACTTAGGACAAACTACGTCCTAAGTATAGAAGACTGACAAAAAGGGTGACATCTTTTCGGTAGATAAAGAAAATAGAAAAGGAAAAGAGGAAAAGAAGAAAAGATATCAGAAGATGGAAGAAAGGTAGAGAAGAGGATGTACCCATCACTCCTATACTGAGGGTAAAAGAATCCCTAAGAATATGCAATAACATGAGTGATGAAACAGAATGACAAATGAACACTCGACTCATCCACCCCCATACTTAGGACAAAGTACTTCCTAAGCAAGACACACATGAGATGGTGAATGATCGAAACGAGAAAGGGACGGAGATGAACAAAAATGGATATACAACAGAGTAAATATACAAAGGATCAAGAAGGTGGAAAGAGAACCTTCTTGCGAGATCGCTGAGGGATAGATCTGGTATGGTGCAAGTTGACATCGGGGTCCTCAGATGACACAAACTGATCAGGGTCGACACAGTGAAGCTCCTCAATGGTCCTAGAGTGAAGAGGCATAGATGAGTAGTTGAAGTAGTACGGCTAGGTCCGACCTTGGGAGTCTCGCTAATGTCATCATGAAAAGGAACGAACTCATCATCGGAAGAAGTGTAGTCAGTGTCATCCTACGAGGTCTCATCTTGGTTAAAACCAAAAGAACGAACTCATCAGTGTAAGTAGTCGAATCAAGTTCATTCTCAAGACTCTCAACCAGATCATCTTTCTCATCAAAAGGCTCGAATTCCTGAATAAAAACAACAAGATCAAATTTGGCCTTGGTTTCATCAATATCTGCCCTCCTCTCAATGGTATCAATCATGTAAATCCCACGGATGTCATCAATGCATCGCAGATCATAGGAAGAGGAAACTCCAAGGTCTACGCTTTCCAAGTCTTCCTCCTTGGAGAGGAATTCTCGGGTCTCATCATCTGTCATAAAGAAAGTCTCTCTGATATCCGCATATCGATCATAGGCCTCGGGGTTGGCTAACAAAGGCATACTCTCGTGGGGTGCGGGTCTCTGGTCGGTGGTAGGTGTGGTGATTAACGCATTGTTCCTGTCATCAGAATGGAAGCGAATCTCTCCAGATCCATAATCAATAAGGACTCTTGCAAAGGGGAGAAAGGGTCGTCCCAAGATGATTGGAGGATATTCCACATGGGTATAGGTCTCCATGGGTAAGACAATGAAGTCTGTCGTGAAGATCATGCACTGAATCAGAATGAAGATGTTCTCAAGAATACCCTTCAGCCTCTTTATTGATCCATCAACAAATTGTACGATCATCCTATTTTCTTGAGAGGCCCATGATGAATAGACTTTACCAACAAGAAGGGTATTATATTGATTGAAGCACCACCGTCGAGGAGAGTGTTATCACCTAAATGGTCAGAGATCATGCAACTCACAAAGGGTGTGACAACGTTCCTTTTTCTATTAGATGGATGATGGGCGATGGCGTGGGCAATGGCCATAGTCAAGATATGACGCTCAAATATGATTCTATGCTTTCTCTTCTTATGATAAGGATCAGATAATTAGGTCATGGCCTAGCAAAGTGGGGAATCAATGATCTCATGAATAGCGGCCACCACTTCGAGTTCAGTCAACATTTTTTTGAATTTTTTGAGCTTCTCCATACAAGGGAGGTAGTCGGAATCAACATATACATGAGGAATGCCAAGATCAGTTTGTACATCGATATCCTTGGGGTCAGGGATGGGACAAGATGTGAGAGAGTGTGTGGTCAAAGGATCTGGCAAGTGGGCCCTCTCCTCACAATCTGACTCAACCAAAGGTCTCTCGAAATCTTTTTGTGTTTTTACATTTTGCTCATTTTTAATATTTTCGGCGATTTCGAGCTCTCATGATCATCCTCAAATGAATCCATATCCTCAAATAGTAGAGCGACATTCTGGTTCTTATTTAAACAAGTAAGATCATCAATCCTCTAATTCATTTGCTCCATTATTTGGTTCAAAGTCTCAATCATGGAAATCAAGAAAGATGACTCCAATAGATCAGTCACAAGTGGATGTGAAGGGAAATGTGAAGGTAGAGGTGGGTGAAGATCCGAGGTCTGAATATGTGGCTGAGGAGGATATGTACAAAAGTCAGGAGAGAAGTCCTCTTGGAAAAAGGGAGGTGGGCCGAATGGAGGGTAAGAGGGATCCGCAAAGTCCAGATAAAAATCACTCCAATCGACCATCTACGAAACAAGAGAAAATGATCGGGAGAACACGATGGTCAAGTCAAGAGAAGTGTGAAGAAAGGCGCAAGTGCGCAAAAGCGATCTAGGATATACGCAATCAATCACAAGCAAACTGACACAATACAAACCCTCAATTCGCCTACTCAACTCGATAGAGCCCGAAAAGTAGGCCTTTTTATCTTGTCTATTTTAGAGTTAGGTGAGAAGTCCAAAAACTGTGCAAACACTTAGGAGGCTTGATAGGATTTAGGCACTAGTCCTTAGGATATACGCGAGCAAGTAAAAGAGAAGACAATGAGGGGATTACTCGCAACAAGACAAGATTTTTCATTTTGGTCTTTTTTAGGGTCAAGTAATACTTGCAGTCCGAATTTTATTGGTTATCATATTTTTGGATTTTTATTAAGAATGCACGAGCCTATCGAGGAGTCAATTCTTTTAAGCACCTAGGTTGACAAAATCAGAGGTAGAGAGACAGAAAAGCAATGCAAGTGGCAAAAACGATGATGTATGCTAAAGCGTAAATTCTCACCTTGCCTCCAGCACTCTACATGCAAAGATGCTTGGCAGAATTGAAACCTACACTATATGCAAATGCAAGCCGATGAAATCGCTCTAAGTTCAGAAATTGCTATTATCGTGAAGAACCAATGCTAATTACTTAGACTAGAACCGAAGTGTCTGGTCTTGTAGTCTCCTCGGTGCCCACAACAATGGGTCCTGCAAGTGTTGTATGGAGAACTCCCATGGCAGGGGGGTTCCGAGATTAAGTGAGAAGCAGTTTAAATTTGACTAAGTCCAAACGTATCTATAGGTGCATGCAATGGTTATTAGGTGTTCGGACCTACTCTATCGTCAAGCAATCCTAAAGTTAAGGGTCAATCATACAAAATAATGAAAACAAAACCAGAAAATGAACGGAGAAAATGGCGATAAAACGAGACAGAAATCACGGTGAGACCCCAAGTGAATAATCACTTGGAAATTGAGCTCAAAAGTCCAAAGTCCAGAGTACCTGTATTATTACAAATAATGGTGGTCTCTCTCTCACATAAAAATTACACAATAAATACAACAAAGTAAATAGAGCTCGATCTTCAAAATTCTCTAAGTATTCTTTAAGCTAGGTTGGCAAGCTGAAGCTGGCTTCACGTGGGTATGCAGGCACCTAGGGTAGAGCGTCTCCCTCGATCTGTGATACCTCATACAAAGTCAACAAAGAGAGGAGATTAGACAGCTCTACAAGAAATATGAAATAAAGGAGATAATGGAAGCACAAAAATAGACAAATAATCACTTTCAATAATGAATCCCAATCTAAACATTGTTACTCCTCGACAACGATGTCATTTGTTGAATAGGGTTTTTCAAGGGTCTAAAGTACGTCTCACACAAGGTAGAGACGCAGTCGCTGTGGCGACCCACGAGAAACCCAAATTCAAATAATAATTAACCCACATCATATGATCAAACAACAAAAAGCAAATGCAGAGTTAAATTTTATTATAACTCTACAAAAGATGTATATAGTGTAAGTAATGTAGACGTCGAACACATGGAACAAGCAAGTAGATCAGGGCAATGAATGCTCAAAAATGAATGTGATGTATTTGTCTATATAAGTTTGCTATTTTTTGTGGATTTTTAATTTTATATTCTTTATTTGATTTTCGAGTTTTATACGTTTATAATTTGAATTTTACTTTTCTTATTTTAAATTTATATTTATATTTTATATTTTTTATATTTTCTTTTTCTTTTAATATAGAAATATAAAGCTACATAGAGTATATATATACAATATTGGTAAGAGTGGTAAATATATACACAAGAATAGGTAAAAATAAGAAAAATTTAAGAAATAAAATATTTTGGGGTTTTATATAGTTTTTTACTATTTTTGTGATTTTTTAAATACTTTTGCTAATTTTTATAGATTTGTAAAGTAAAAAATACCCAAACATGGTTTAAAATAAAAAATCGAAATTAAAATGGAGATGAAAATAGTAAATAGAGTAAAAATTCTCCAAATTAAATTTAAAATAACAATAATAGTATAGAGAAAAATCAGCAACAGGAATTATATTTTTGTGATTTTTTAAGGGTTTTTTATATTGTTGTAAAGTTTTAGGGGATTTTTTAGTTTGTAGAGTTTCCTTTTGTATTTTTTAGTGATTTTTGGTCTGAAGGTCAAAAATAAAAAATTACACAAAATATATTTTTTGGTAATTTTTCAAATGGTTTTTATAATTTTTATGGAGTTTCTAGTGCAAATAGGGGAAAAAAGTGAAGTTTTTTATTTTTTATAAATAATAAAAATTCCAAAAATAAAATGCAAGTAGATGACACGAAAATAGAGTGAAACATGAAACTAACGCTATTTTTAGGGATTTTTTAGAGGTTTATAGATGCATGAAATAAATAGAGACAACAGAGAGAAACTACACTACAAGCAAGGGTATTTATGTAAATATCAGAAAGATCAAGGGCCAAATTATAATTCTACCAAAAAATATAAAACGCATACAAAATGTTGCTGGATCAAATAGAAATAAGTATAGCTGCAAGGGCCTTCCTGCAAATGCATCATAAGCACTTGTGTGAACACGTGCTCCACTGGTAGGGACTGAAACATGATAATCAAAAACCTGGGGGTTAAATTGCAAATATACCAGAAATATTACACATAATAAGTGAAAAACCCGACTAAACAATAAATACGAAGACCCGCAACAGTTTGGATGCAAAAATCCCATGTTTTGTCAACTGAGCTGGACGAGGACTAATGTGTAAATAAGAAAATCTCAGAGGGCTCACGTGCAAATATTACAAAACTTTAATGAAGGAATATGAAAGTTTGTGTCTTAAATTAAATACAAAATCTAAGTGGATTGGAAATACAAAATCTAAGTGGACTGGAAAGTCATCGACATGAAATCTTGAAAGATGAAGCCTCAAAAAATCAGAAAAAAAGGCAAAAACGAGGTTCTGACATTGGTAGGAGGCGATTCAGAGAGTTGAACCACAGTCAACTCTCGGACCCTCCAAGTTGGTCCACGTGGACCAACCAGGAAAAATCCTAGAAAAAAATGATTTGTAAAATCTATTAAAAATAATAAATAATTTTATTAATTTTAGTTTATAAAATAAAAAATATTTATATTTCTGAAATATTTTATTATATTTTATTTAGTTTCTTGAGGTCTAGAATTAGAAGTTACCTTTTAAGGGCTATATATAGGTATATTTATCTATATATTTTAATCTTTTACTTTTATTTCATATTTTAATTTTATTAATTTCGTTTATTATTTTATATATTTATAAATTATTTTTATAAACTTAAATATATTTTTATTTTATTTTTCTGATGTGATATATACAATTAACTAAATAGGTATATTATCTATATAGGTATATCTATAGGTATTTCATCTATGAGTTTTATATAAGTATTTTATTTTAATGATTTATTATGTTTTTATTCCTGTTTTTATATCCACGTATATTATAAATAATATTTAAAAAATATAAACTTACAAAAATAATGAATAATGAATAAAATGAATATTTTAATTGGTACAAGTAAATAATAGGGGTCCAAAACCTAACTTTCAAACCATAAGTCCAAAAGATATGAAACTATCTTCATTAAATAGCTTGTTAAAAGCTATATACAATTAAAGGTTACTTTGATATATTTTGAGTTTTTATTTGAGATACGGTCTGGGAAGTTGGGATTTTGGAATCTTATTCTGAGTATAACATTTTATCTGTATATATTTTTATATGAAATCAATTTTGTATTTTTCTATGTTTAATTATCTACTACTTTCATGTTCAAAGTTTCTTTATTTGAAGTGTAAAAAGTGAAACTAAAAATAAGTCCCGAAAATGAATTAAAATGAATAAAATAAAAGGGTATTTTATTGTATTTTGATCCCTTATCTCCCCTTACTTTATTCCTTGTCAACTTGGTCATCGAGATGCCTAGGTCTCGAGGTTTAGGGTCATAAAATATTTTCAATATTTTATTCTTTTTCTTTTCTTTTCTTTATTCTATAATTTTGGCTTTAAAAACAACATTTTATACAATATTTACACAAATATTCATGAATGATAAAATGCATGAATTATGCTTATTTGCACGCATTTATTAGGGTTTGTAAGGCCAAAATTATAGAATAAAGATGATGAAATGGAGATTCATCAATCTATCATGTAGTGGGAGCGGTAATTCATTTCTTATCCTGCTAAGGAGAATAACACTAGAATTCACTAAAGAACATCTTCAACTATCTAAGACGATGCAAGATTACACGGTCTATGAAATGGTTTTCTCCAAGTCATGGAATACACGGATTCTGACTTCCAGACTGATTTTGATGATCGAAAAATGAAAATAGGGTTTGTATTCATGTTGAACGGTGGTGCTGTGAACTAGGGAAGTAAGAAGCAGAAGACTACGACAGATTCAACAATAGAAGCTGAATACACTGTCGCATCGGATGTTGCAAAGGATGCAATGTGGTTGTGCAAGTTCATCTTGGAGATTGGAATAGTTTACTCTGATACTCCCATCCCGCTATTGTGTGATAACATGGGCGCCATAGCTCAGGCGAAGGAACCCATATGACATCAAAAGAGCAAGCACGTAGAAAGGAAATACGACATCATTTAGGAGATTCAAAAGCCTAGTGACACCATCATCACTAAGGTGGCCTCTATCAACAATGTTGCTGATCCACTTACCAAACCTTTGATGCAAAAGGTTTTAGACAAGCATGTAATGAGTATGTATTTAAGGATTGTAGCTAAATGGTTTTGAGGGATAGTAGGAGATTGTTAGCAATGTGAGCCTGAGGAGAACTATTCTTGTAATAAATGTTACGTGATGTTTGATATATCAATAAAGGTTTTTAGTTTATTTTCACTCCCGTCTGAGATTAAATTAATGAATGCACTATAAGGTCCCATAGTACAACTAGGGTTATATACCATGACCATCTTGATGATCATACAACTGTTGATTCAATTTTTGAATCATAGATGTTGGTACTTGGATGAATATCTAAAAAGTTAGATTGATGACTCATCAAACACCATCAAATATCTCCAGCCTGAATGGGACATGGCAATCCTTTCTCTTTTGGATGATATCTGACTGACCTCTTGATGCAGGTCCTCAGCATAAGAATAGAGATTTGGAAGTGTCAGATTAGTTAGGTCAAAGAGTTGACTTAACGAGATCGAGATAATTAAGTCCTAATGTTATCATGATATAAGCATGCATCCTCTAATCATAGATAAGTGTATTGCTATATGTATGAGTATGTATATTTGGCAAACTGATAGGTTGATGGCCTAATCAAGGTCTATACACCGGCGAGAAAGTGTGCATACAATGGCATATGAGAAATACGATCTCTCAAAGGGAACATACATATTCACTTATGAATCAGAAGACCTGAGCTAACTCATAAGGTATCGGGATCAATCAAATTCCATGCACGGTCATCTTGCTTTGGAAGCATGACAATAAATTGTAGGTATGATATATGTTTTTTGAAAGCATATGATTTATACCAACTCCCAATGACCGAATGAGAAACTTAATGACAAAACCCTAAAGATGATATTTTAAATTGATCTATATCTTCATGTTTACTATAGGTCTTCCAGTATGCAGGATGTATAGGTTTTAGGAATACATGAGGGTGATGTGATCATTAAAGATTGTATACCCATGACGCTTCCATTCCGAGGGAGTGATGAAACAAGTCTAGATTTTAGTGACTCCTCTTATTAGATAAGTGATCTGATCTTAGTCCAAATGTTGGACAATGATCTAAATGACATTCAGATGCAATGAGAAGATTAGATCTATGGTCTTGATTTAATCAAGCATCTATAAAAGATCCTGGAGATCTGGATTTGAGATGTGATCTCAATATACAAGTCACTATATGTGGAACGTACAATTGCCATATCCTTATTTCCGACTATCCGCGGAGAAAACACATTGTTCTTGAAAGAATTCAAGAATAATTCCATTGATGAATTACGTATCTGAGCATTGAAATATTGATAATTGAATGTGATTTAATTATCATGAATAATGTGAATACGATTCATATTATTTAAATACATGAGAATGATGACCCAAGATAATTAAATGAGATTTAATTATTAAGGACATGAATTATATGGATAATACTATCCATAGTATTTATATGTATATATATATTACAAATGTTATTTATAATATATTAGAGAGAGCATATTAAAAATGGTATCTTCAAATTAATTATTGATCTTAATTGGATCCACAATGGAAATTATTTGTAAATACAATTTACATTGTATTTTGGGTTGTAAATATGATTTACAATTATTTAATGTTGTGATTGAAATATTCAAAAAATAATTTAGAATTATATTTGTGAATTAATTTACTACAAAACTTATTATAAATATGTATGAAGGATTGGAGGAGCCAACACCATCCATTTAAGGGATGGTGGACAGCCATCCTTTGACTTGGTCACAAGGGCGGCCGTCCCCCCCCCCCTTTTAGGAGGGTGGGTGGCTTCCCTCCTAATCCTTCTATGCTAAATAATTTATTTCTAATTAATTATGTTGATTATTCAATATATTTAATTTAATCTAAATTAACTGGTATTGTACCTTTACAACAAAAATCATGGCCATTGAATAGAAACACAAATTAATCTCAACGATTGATTTTGTGTTCATATGGATTAGGATCCTTAGACTCCCAAAATGCTATAGAAGAAGAGGCAACCCTATATATTCTTGAGAACACAAGATACCTTGTGATTCTCTCCATATCTCTCATTCTCATCACATTCCCTATCTCTCTCTGTCTCAAGTATGGTTTTCCATACCTAGTGCTAGAGAGAATCATGGTCATCGCGATGTCGTTGTGCTGCCAGATTGATTACTCGTGGATCTCCATCTTCTTCAGTGCTTCTTGCTCATGAAGAATACCTTAGATTTTGTGCGACGAAATCAAGAGTTCCAATTCTTGGATCTTCATCTTGGATTATGAGAAGCACGTGTCTCATCAACACGTTCGCAAGTGTCTCCTCCGTCGAGTCAGACTTGAGACGGGAAATCTCCTCGCTTAGAGACTATGATCACAACCACACTTCAAGAGGTAATCCTACATCTTACTTATTGTTAGATGAAAAGATCCGAGAAGTGTTCTTAAATCATGTGGTTTCATCGTTTAATTTTTTTTTAAATTATGTTGCACTGAGCAGGTAGTGCGACTAGTCGATCCAATCGCATATGATGCGATCATCACACTTTCGTGATGCGCTTAAGAATATTTCCATAAACATAATAAAAAGTGAAATTAATTCATTAACAAATAATAAATTGTTTTATTAAAAAAAATCAAAATATAAAATTTTTTCTTATTTTTTAAACTATTTTATGATTATTTTTTATTTATTTTTATGACTTTGTTTATTAGATGTTAATTTTTACAAATATTAATATAGGTATAAATATTTATATTTTAGGTAGTTTATTTTATATTTTATATTTTATTATTATATTTACATATTTTATATGATTATAATATATATAAATACATATTTACTTATTTTTACTTTATTTTTATTTATTTATTTACTTGAATAAATAGAGGTATGTGTATTATATGTATAGTATTCTGATATGTTGTATTTCATTATTTTTAATACATTTTATGCTTTTATTTTGTATTTTTATTTTTTATATGTTTCCAATAATATTTAAAATTATTTAAATATATAAGAAAAGTAACATTTTAAAGAATAAATAAATTGAGTAAAATATACATGTATATAGGATAATGGGACTCCAAAAAACCGACTTTTGCATCTTAACTCCATTTGAAACGAAACCATGTTAATTATATAGTAATTTAAATTTATGAACAATAAATATGAGTTTGGTGAATTTTGAGTTTGTATGGAGGAGTTATGAGTTTGTGAAATTTTGTTTGCAATTTTTTCCTCTGTGTGTCCCAGTGACACTGTGCATTATTTTTATGTGCAATTAATTTTGTAATTTTATATACATTATTATGCACAATTTTCATGTAGATAATTTATTTATTTGAGTTGTGATGAATCTCCATTTCATCACATTTATTATTTTGTTTTGACCTTAAATCCTTATTCAAATGCATGTTTATAGTATTAATTCATACAAAATAACACTCAATTATTGATCTATAAATATAGTACGAAGTATTGTATTTAATACCAAAATAAAATAAAAAAGGAAAAATAACAAAGCGTCAAAGATAGTGAGTGACCCCAGAGTCTGAGACCATGTCATCTTGATGACATGGTTGACAAGGTATAAAGTAGGGGGAGATCAAGGCCAATAATTACACAAAATCCTAATTTTTATTCTTCAATAATAGGTTTTTGGGACCTATTTTATTTTCCTAGTTTTATACTCAAATCAATAACTCGAAATAGGAAACTTATACATAATAATATAAAGAAAAATAAAAAATTTATTTCACTCAAAAATAATGCACAGTGAGCCAGGGACACACAGAATAAACATGTGCAAAGAAAACTTCCCAGACTTGTATCTTCTCCATACAAACTAAAAAGTAGCCAAACTCACTTTATTATTCATAAAATTAAATTATCTATTTATTGAAGGTGTTTCATTCAATTCAGAGCTAGGATGCAAAAGTTGGCTATTGGGCCCTCATGGTGCAACATATCTATATATTATATTTATTCTTTGTAATTTTAGGTTTCTTATATTTTATATATTTGTAAATAATATATAAAATACTTTTAAATAATATAAATAAATAAAACACATTAAAATACATTAAAAGAAATAAAGCTGTGGAATATATAGATGAATTATACCTATAAAGTACCTATATAATAAATATACCTAATTTTTTTTAGTACATAACTAAACTCAAAAAAAATAAAACTATCTAAATGAGTCTTGAAATATGTTATAAATACACAAGTTATGTATATAAAATAATAAATTCTAAATACAAAATAAAAATAAAATACATCATATCTAGGTAAATATACCTATAATTATACATGTAAAAATAAATACCTAATAAATTAATTTATAAAAGTTAATAAAAATCATAATAAAATAATAAATAAAATAATAAACTATTTTCATGTTTTCATCAATAATAATATCATTATTATTTTAAAAATATTTAATAATGGATTTGATCATTATTTTGTCCATTTCTAGTCGACTTAGGCCAATGGGAGCATGAAAAGAGTTGACCTTGGGTTAACTGTCCTCTCTCCCAAGGTCTACGTATGTCAAACACTAGACCTTTCTCTTTGCCGATTTTTCCCTCTCGATACATTGCCCAATGCTCTTTGCTTCCTTCATGAAAAATCAAGTTGACACATCCCTCTGTTACACCCTAGTGATGAAGCCACATTTCATCATCTTTATTCTATCATTTTGGCATCAAAAACCCTAGCAAATGCGTGTAAATATCCTTAATTAGAGCATCTTAACATTCATGCATGTGCATGTAAATAATGTATAAAATACTGTAATTAAATCCAAAATTATAGAATAAATAAAAGAAAAGAAAAAGAATAAAATATTGTAAATATTTTATGACCCGAAAACCCTGAGACCTAGGCATCTAGATGAATAGGTCGACAAGGAATAAAGTAGGGGGAGATAAGGGCCAAAATTCACTCAAAACCCCTTTATTTAATCCATTCTTTATTCATTTTGGGACCTATTTTTGGTTCCACTTTTTATACCTCAAATAAAGAAACTTTGAACATGAAAGTTGTAGATAATTAAATAAATAAAAATACAAAATTGATTTCACTCAAAAATAATACACAGATAAAAAGTTATGGTCTGATTAAGATTCCAGACTCCAACTTCCCAGACCTGTTTCTTGCAAATAAAAATCAAAATGTACCAAACTCACCTTTAATTGTATATAGCTTCAAATAATCTATTTAATGAAGGTTGTTTCGTATTTTTTGGAGTTACGGTTTGAAAGTTGAGTTTTGGACCCTACAGGTATACTTGTATAGATTAAAATATTCAATTTATTATTTATTCATTATTTTCATAATTTCATATTTTTATAATTATGTAAATATTACTTATAATATATATGTACATTAAAACAGGAATAAAAACCTAAATAAAATACAAAATAAAATACCTGTATATACTACACCTAGGTATGATACCTATACTTATACCTATATAATACATACTTCTATTTTATTAAGTACAAAACATATCAGAAAAATAAAATAAAAATAGTATTATGTGTATAAAAATATTCCATAATTTTATAAAATAATAAACAAAAGTAAATAAATTAAATAAACAAAACAAAATTAAAATAATAAAATATGTAGGTAAAGATACCTATAAGGGGTATAAAAGGTAACTTGTAAATATATACCTCATAAAAATAAATAAAAATCATAATAAAATAATTTACAAAATATTAAACATTTTTTTATTTAATGACCTAAAATTAATAAAATCGTTTACTATTTTTAAACGATTTTAGAAATCGTTTTTTAGGTTTTTCCTGGTTGGTCCACGTGGACCAACCAGGTGAGTCTGACAGTTGACCTCGGTCAACTGTCTGACCCTAGCTCCTGTAGATCCCCCAGAACCTCGTTTTTTGTCCGCTTTGCGGATTTATCGAGGCCATTCCTTTCATCTTTTGGTGTCAACTCCTTCTGCAATCTTGTTCCTCGATCATCCATCATGCTCGCCAGGGGTATGCTTCGATCTGTGGATCATTGCTCGGCCCGACGCACCTCGATCGTATATTCTCGGATCTGAGGCCACCACTTCCACTTTTGTTGAGCTCCCTCATGTTGTGTTGCCACCTTTTGTATCTCAGGACTGTGGCAATAAAAAGAACAAAAAATGAATAAAGGAAAGGTTTCTGTTTATACTTCAGATCCATATGTGTTGAATGATGATCATGGTATGGATTCTATTCCTTCACAGGCACATGGACCTATTCCTAGCCCTCCATCTACAGAGGCCCCTTCCATCCCCTTCCCAGAAGCACTCTGCTTGGCAAAGGGAATAAAAAGGAAAATCCAAAAAAGACTCAATAGGTAGAGTTCAGCAACCAGATGATTGATAGATTCCATATTCAGTTGACTCTACGGGAAGCATTTGAGCACATTCCCTTCTTCCAAAAGAACTTGAAAGAGAAAACTACAGTCTGCGGGAAGAGGAGATACAGAGATCAGATCCATGTGCTCACTCATGACACTTGATGCACTATTCAGAACAGATTGCCAGCCAAGAGACCCGATGCAGGAGCTCCCTATGTCAGATGCGAGATTCAGGAGCAGCAGTTCGATCGTACTCTATTAGACAGCAGATCTTCGATCAACCTCCTTCCGGCAGCCTTACTCGCCCGATTCGAGTTTGGTCCTCTTCTTCGAAGCAGGACAGTCCTTCGGTTTGCTGATAGGTCGACTAAGAGGCCAAAGGGTTGTTGAGAGATGTGGTCGTTACCATTCAAGGCCTAAAATTCCTCGTGGACTTTGTTATATTGGACATGGAGATCCCTGAGTCGGTAACTGATGCCCCCATCATACTTGGACGCCCATTCTTGGCCACTGCCAAGGCGGTATCATAACAGTGGGACGGTGTGCTTTCGCGTAGAGGGCGAGAGCATACAAATAGAGACGATCGACAAGACCAGAGCGAGAGAATTAGCATGCTCAGAGCAGTCCAGCGATACCGCGCAGATGACAGAGGACGAGGTAGACATCCACCAGGAGTGTGATTTTGTGATGACAGATGATGTATCCATTTGGACAGATCCCGTAGCACAGACCCCCGCCTTGCCTACAGATTCACTATATTTATGGCTTATGGCAGTTGAGTGCCTGGAGAGCACACCTCTAGACGAGGATACATTTGAGGCTGACAGTTGTGGGACGAGTAGTGTAGATTTCATTCTTGCTCATCTAGTTCAGATCCCTCGGATTCATACATTGATTGGGATGATTTTGATGATTATTTACCGTGTATGATTCCTTCTGAGCCGACAGCTAGGACAAAGTGTGAGCCAATACATTTCGTAGATGATTCAGCAACGTTCACTTCGTCAGATTCTCATGCGCAGCGAGAGTTCTCTCATACAGACCTGGTAGCCTTTACGCAGACATATCAGAAGCCAGATCTGCCACCTCCCAGTTGTCCAGAACTGAAACCCTTGCTGCAGTCGCTGAAGTATAGATTCCTTGCGGGTGAGCCAGATATGCACCCAGTCATTATCTCAGCAGGTTTGACTGGAGAACAAGAGTCTCGTCTAATGGAGGTTCTTGAACGCAACCGCAAGGCAATAGGATGGAGTATATCTGATCTCCAGGGGATTAGTCCGGCTCTGTGCTCCCACCACATCTATCTTGAGGAGGACTCTAGGCCTTCGCATGAGTTCCAGTGACGGCTGAACCCAAATCTTCGAGATGTGGTCATGAAAGAAATATCAAGGTGGTGGAGCACCGATTTTATCTACCCCATCTCCGACTCCAAGTGGGTTAGTCCATTACATGTGGTGCCCAAGAAGACGGGCATCACTACAGTTGTGAATGAGTCTGGAGAGGAGATAGCTACCCAGGTACCAACTTCTTGGAGGGTCTGTGTGGACTACAGACGATTGAGTCAGGCCACCAAGAAGGATCATTTCCCACTGCCATTCATTGATCAGATTATCGAGAGGCTAGCTGGGAAGAGTCATTATTGCTTTCTTGACGGGTACTCCGGTTATAATCAAGTGGCCATTGCACCTGAAGACCAGGAGAAAACGACATTCACCTGTCCGTTTGGGACTTATGCTTTCAGACGGATGCCCTTTGGTCTATGTAACGTCCCCGTGACATTCCAAAGGTGTATGTTGTCCATTATCTCAGACATGGTGGGTGATTTCTTAGAGGTCTTCATGGATGAATTCTCGGTCTATGGCGATGGGTTTGATGCTTGTCTTGACTTCCTAGATCGTGTGCTTCAGCGCTGCATAGAGGTCAACTTGTCTTGTCTTGGGAGATGAGTCACTTCATGGTGACTCAAGGGATGATCCTTGGTCATATCATCTCCGACAGGGGCATGGAGGTCGATCCGGCCAAGGTCGATATCATCAGAAAACTTAATCCGTCGTCCAATTTACGTCAATTGCGGTCTTTTCTAGGGCATGTCGGTTTCTACGGACGGTTCATTCACGACTTCAGTCGAATTGCCTGATCGCTTACTGATTTGCTGACAAAAGACACCGAGTTCATTGTAGATGATAAGTGTCTGGCGTCCTTCGAGACTCTCAAGAATATGGTTGTCACGGCTCCTGTCCTTCAGCCACCCGATTGGTCTCTCCCATTCGAGATCATGATGGATGCTTCTGATTTTGCCGTAGGGGTTGTGCTTGGACAGAGGAGGGATGGATTGTCGTATGCCATTCACTACGCTAACCGGACTTTGGATGCCGCTCAGTGGAATTACACTGTGACTGAGAAAGAGATGCTGGTTGTAGTCTTTGCTTTGGATAAGTATCGATCGTATATTCTCGGATCTAGAGTGACTATCTACACAGATCACACTGCCATCCGGTACCTCATGGCCAAGAAGGATGCCAAAGCTCGCCTTACCAGATGGATCCTTCTGCTCCAGGAATTTGATATTGAGATTAAGGATAAACCTGGTGTTAAGAATGTGGTGGCGAATCATCTCTCCCTCTTATAGAACCTTGAGGAATCTGAGCCCAGCGCACCTATTATAGAGACATTTTCGGATGAGGCGATCTTGGCGATTTCCTCGCTCCCATGGTATGCCGACTTTGTAAACTATCTTGTTTCCAAGACGGTTCCCCAGGGTTGGCCCAGGCAGAAACTTGAGACCTTCCTAGCGAAGGCCAAGTTTTACCATTGGGAGGATCCCGTCCTTTATCATGAAGGAGGTGATAGCATTTGGAGGAGGTGCATTCCTCAAGAAGAGCAGCATAGCGTCCTTACATACTACCACAAGCTTGAGGCAGGAGGACATCATTCTGGGAAAAGGACAGCACAGAAGGTGTTTCAATCCGGCCTTTGGTGGCCTACATTCTGGGAAAAGGAAGCAAAGACTCTCTTCAAAGATTCAGATGAATTCGTGAAGAGATGTACTGACTTCAGAAAATGGGTACTTGCGGACAGAGAGACATGATGCCCATGCAGCCCATTCACTTTTGTGAGGTTTTTGATGCATGGGGGATTGATTTCATGGGCACATTTCCTAAGAGTCAGGGTTTGAGCACATTTTGCTCGCTTTGGATTATGTCAGCCGTTGGGTTGAGGCCATCCCCGCCCGAGCCGCAGATGCTAAAACCGTATGCCGATTTTTGAGAAAAAATATCATTTCACGGTTCGGGGTGCCTAGAGATCTGATTTCAGACGGGAGGTCTCATTTCATTAATGATAAAGTCAGGGCCCTCGCAGACGAGTTTGACATTGACCATCGTGTTGCCACACCGTACCACCCTCAGACTAATGGTCTTGCCGAAGTATCGAATAGGGAGATCAAGACGATCTTACAGAAGGTTGTCTTGGTCACAGCTTTTGGAGTCGGTCTTCCATTAGGGACATCTCCCTTTCACCTCGTCTATGGCAAGCTGTACCATTTGCCAGTGGAAATCAGGCATAAATCATTTTGGGCAGTTACAGAGTTACTGTTAGATCCCGAGAGTATAGGAGAACAGAGGAGACCAGAGTTGGCAGCCCTGGAGGAGTTGAGAGATACAGCCTTTTCTAGCAGCCTACAGTATAAGGAGAAAGTTAAGACATGGCATGATTCTCATATCAGCCATAAACAGTTTGAGCCAGATCAGCGCGTATGGTTGTTTGATTTCAGGCTGAAGTTATTTCTAGAGAAACTACAGAGTAAGTGGAAAGGTCCGTATGTGGGCAGGAAGGTACACGACAATGGTAGCATTGACATATCTGAGCCGTCATCTTCCTCTACATTTCATGTCAACGGTCAGCGCCTGAAGCTATATCTAGACCATGATCCGCCGACCGTTAACGTTGCCCCCGTCCTTCTGGTATGAGATGTGTTCTTCGACTCTGATTATTTGCATCTCATACATGGTTATCACTTCCATCTTCCACTATATATATATATATATATCCATCTGTTGATAATTTTTCTTCTTTTCTTCTTTTCCTTTTCTATCTTCTTTATCTATCAAAAAGGTGTCACCCCTTGTAGACAGTATTCTATACTGAGGACGTACTTTGTCCTAAGTATAGGGGGGTGTGCACCCCGAGTTGTTTTATTCTTTGATCCTCTCCTTTGTCTCCTCTGCTTGTCTATACTTAGGGATATCTTACCCTAAGTATAAGGGGAGACAATCCGAGTACGATCTGTTCATTCCCACTCTTGACCCTCCCTGCTTTGTGTATAGTCTACTATACTTAGGATTATTTGATCCTAAGTATAGGGGGGACGGTCAACTTCTCATTGGTTTATTCATTCATATCTTATTCATTTATTCTTTAGACTTTTCTATACTTAGTACGAGTTATGTCTTCTCTTTTCTCTCCGATCTATGAGGACATAGCTCAAGCTAAGTATAGGGGTCGTATATACTGCGTATATACTTTAGCAATAACTCGTACTTTCGTATTTTCATAATAAATATGGCTACTTATACTTATAAAATTCATTAAAAACCTTAATAACAAAATGTTTCATTCCTCAGATTCTTTTTGTACTTACTGATTAATAAATCAGGTGAAAATATTTTTTTTGCAAAATGTTTGAAAAATAGTTTGAAAATCCTTGTGAAAAATCTTTTGAAAACTATTTGGAAAACGTTTTGTTACATGTTTTCAACCTTTGTAAAAACATTTTGATTGTACAATTTATTTTTTTTGTGTGAAATAAAATGTTTGAAAAATGATTTGCAAATGGTTTGAAAAATAGTTGCAAAAATATTTTGAAAAATCTATATATACTGTTTGGAAAACCTTTGCAAAATGATTTTCAAATGTGTGTACATGTTTGTAAAAATTGTTTGTAAAAATTATTTTGGACTATAGTTTTCAAAGTGTTTGAAAATCTTTGTCAAATAAGTTTGAGGAATACGTACATATCACCTAAATTCCACTATATATACGTATAAAATTGATCACTTACCCTGTAAATTCTTAAAATTCACTTCTTGTAAATATAAGAAGCATGCCCGTGTAAATATTGTGTACCTAGTTTTCGGCCAAAACAATCTTTTTGTTTTCAAGAATACCAAAAACATTTCAAAATTAAAAAAACATTGAAGAATCTTTTTCAAAAATTTAAAAAATGCATGTGCATCGTCATCTTTTCAAAAATCCATAAAAAGTTCAAAATCTTGAAAATTGCATCACAAAAATATATTCTGCATTATGCATATCATTTTCATGGCATTCGCATTTTTCGGATCGAGTTTGATAATTGAACGAGTCTAAGTAAAATCCGAAGATTGGAGCTTGATTGGACCTTAAAATCTACCTAAGTAACAGGAACCTTATAGGAGCTGGAATTGAGGTACTTCAGGTCTAGGTGACTTAATTCTTTGAGGATCACGAGACTTGGTTTAATGGATTCTTGACTGCCTAAGTAGAGTATTTCGGAGCACACACACGACTCTTGTCGATAATGACCTAACTTGGACACCTGCACCTTTCACATGGCTCAACTTAGTTGGAGTGGTGAGGGGGTTGGATTTGTCGGTATGAGACGCACACAGGTGGAAACATTTGTCCTCCTCTAGGGAGGGAAGTGCGCCCCAACCCATCCAATAATGATGAGTTTCGAGGATAGGAGATCGTGGGTTGCAATAAAGCTTCAAAAGAGGGATAGTCTACTGGCTCAAGAGGAAAAACTCCCTATGTAAATGCTGATGTATATAGTATTCAAAAAAAATGCAAATGCAAAAACACCAAAAAAGTGGACAGGCCTGTACAAAAATAAAAATGCATGCCGGAGTGTACATATGTGAAGTCAAATAAGCAAGCTTGAGCTTCAAAGTCAAATCATGTGAGCCTGCAACTCGATGACTTGACTACACTGGTCTTGCATCCTAGGATAGGTAGCTACATTGGCTACCGTCCATTCTTCTCTTCACCCCCTCCTCTTGGGTTGGTTGCCACTTGAACTTAGAAGGGAATACCCTGCTCCTTGAGGAATGAGTTGTTGGATTGGGGAATCATTGGGTTGTCATATTGGAGAAGTCAGTCTCTTTGTCATTTCAGTTGGGGAGAGCCACTATCACTTACACTGTACGAGTCAGATTCATAGTCATAAGGGTTTGCGTATGAGTTAAAGTATTTCTGACCTGGCTATTGAGGAGACTTGGACAGAGTTTTGGGATTCTCAGGGATAGTTGGACTTCAAATTCGGTTCTCAGTAAGGTTCCGCCCGCACTAAAATTCCAAAGGTCCGACTTGAGCTCCAAACTTTGATTTTGTGAAGACAAGTTCGATAATTAAACTTAATCCACCTTCTTCTTTTTCTTTTCTTTCTTTTTCTTTCTACACTTATTGCATAAGTGTTTGCTAGGGGCTAGCACCTAGTATAGGGTAGTTTATTCATGCATCGATCCTCACGCTATTTCTAATCAAACCTCTTCATGTATAATACTCTTATCTTTCCATTTTTGAAGTTAAATCTCTTTTGAGCCTCTCTTAGCACCTTTGATTGAGTGTAGTATTGACCACCTTGTGATAGGAGGAGGTGACGGTCAATTTGCATCTAAGAGGAGGAGTTCTTAGGTTGATTTACACCTCATCGGACCTCCGTCGGAGATGGTTTCTGCTCCTTGAACCCTAGGTTGAGTCGAGTTGTTCTACTTGATTTCTAGGTAAAATTTCAATCTCACCATTTAGTTTAGTTTTTAGTTGATGCCTTTACTGGCTTTCTAGGGTAGATTTCATTTCTCACATACCTCCCTTGGTTCTGACCTGCAATCAACCTCCCCACTCGCTTCTCCACCTACCCAAACCATCAGACCACCAGGATCTTCACGAATCTACCCCTCTCATGCACCTTCTCCCACCGTCTGCGAGAGCACCCTCATTCCACCTCACTACTATTTTCCTTTTTGCCAATAACATGAAGGATTGATCTCCATTGCACTACCATTCTTCCTACTCATTTGCAGGTCCTGAAGGGGCCATCTGATGCCCAATCACCCCTAAGAACTCAGTCCAAGGGCTTTGATCTTCATCGAGCATCCAGGATCCCATTAATAAGTCTCGATCATTTCTGAAGTCATCGACAGCTATGGACCACTTCTACAAACCTCACGAGCATGTCAATAGCAAGGGGGAGTGCCGGAGGAGGAAGCTTTAACATATAGAAGCTTAGAGATGACAAGGTTCTTTCCTGTTCTTCAAAGCACCTTCTCAGTCGTCCTATCATGCCTCCGCTCCAGATCCTACATGAGACATTAGATCTCGACTCCCCAGCGACCATCAGATCAGGGTTTGTATCTAATCACGTATGTCCATCATCAAATCGTCATCGCCAAATATCAGCCACTGGATCACATAAGTTAAGTGTGCATCATCGTTGATCAACGATCACATTTTTTGGGTAATTGCATCGAACCCCTTCCACTTTTTGTTTATTTTGTTTTAGTCATGTCAATATTTAAAGAAGATTATATTTCATGTGAAAATTACAAGTGGACTCTTGAGTTTATTATATATTGCATTGAGGCCCATGCCAACTCTACTCACATAGTCCCCCAGACGAGTTGGGCATTTTACAAAGAACCCCTTCCATATTCCTTTATTTCATTTTAGTCAAAAAATTTGTAATTTCAGTGTAAACCTTTTGGTGTATTTGCATGGAAACCCTCATCTTCATTTACAATTGTAAATATACCCATGTCAACACCCTATAAATTAATT
The DNA here is from genome assembly GCA_037367405.1 of Ottelia alismoides. Classification (NCBI taxonomy): domain Eukaryota; kingdom Viridiplantae; phylum Streptophyta; class Magnoliopsida; order Alismatales; family Hydrocharitaceae; genus Ottelia; species Ottelia alismoides. The sequence goes on along the minus strand of JAZKJV010010987.1, from coordinate 462,174 downwards.
TATGTCTTTTCTTTTTCATTAAGATGCTCATGTTCATGAAAATTATTAGAAAAATTAAAGTAAATGTCTAATATTTTTCTTATTTACACCATGTTTTTTGTTTAGCATTTTAATTGATTTTTCATTTATTAAAATCAAAAGGATCCTATGTGTTCCATGTCTAACTATAAATATACAAACAGATATAAAGTCACTTTTAAAAATTCTAAAAAATATATATTATATATCTATATAATATAACTCTAGACCAAAAATTACAAAAAAGAATACAAAAGAAAACCCTTAAAAATTAAAAACCCTACTAACCCTAGAAATTTTTCCAAAAATATATAAAACCCCCTGAAATTAGTTTCTTATATATATTATACTACATATTAAAAATAGTTTTGAATATTTTGGAGCTCGTTTTTATTTTCAAATCTCAAAAAAAATCAGCCTATTAATAACTCCCTTTTTTGGAATATTTTGGACTTTAAAAATGTATAAATAGAGAAAAAAACAAAAACACAAAAACATTTTATTTTATAGCATTTGAATATTTATTTATAAAGATAAAAAAATCTATATAGAATACATAGTCATATATATATAAGTATATACATACTAATATAGTATAACTATTATAAATACTTATAGGTATATTCAATACATATAAAAATAAAAAAGATTTTACCTGTATATATTTTTTAGTTTTTACATATTTGTTATATATAGAATATATAGTATTTATATTATACATAGTATTATATATAGATATATATTACATATTCAGAAGAAAAAGAAATTAAAAATCATAAAAAAATATAAAAAGAAAACAAAAATATATATTTAAAAACATAAAAAAATTATAAAACATAAAAAATCCATAAAAATCAATATAACTAAAAACTCACCAAAATTAAAAAAACAAAAAAAAGTAATAAAATAGTTGTTTATTTTTGTAGACAATAATTATTTGCCAATCTATGTATTTGCTCTCAGTGATCCGAGCCCTGCACTTGCTTGATTATATACATTTATTTGCAGGGTATAATAAATTTCACCCCATACAATTTCATTGATTTATTATTATTGTGGGTCATCGTTTGCTTGATTTGGTTGTTCACGATCCGAGTGCCGAGAAAGCGGTCGACACAGACTATACACCCTCCAAGACCGGATGTTAGGATCCTTTTAACGATCTATCAACAAAATGGAGCCCTTACCGAGAAGGAACGCCAGATAGGATTTTTTGTGCATATTCTCTATTTTTATTTCTTTTCTTTTATTCCTTTTTATTCAAATAATTGTTTATATGTTCTAATCATCTCTATCTATTGTCTTTTCAATGAGGGCTTGCTACACGAGGACGGTCTTCTAGGAGGTCGAGGAAACCAAGTATAGTGGATACCATCCCTTTCTTTGTAGGTCAGTAGGAGAGAGCAAAATAAAAGACCGAAGAGAAGAAGAAGAGCATCCTAGCATATATTTGACTTTTATTTGTATTTCCATTTTGTGTGTGTGAGAGAGAGAGAGAGACATTTTTTAAATATGTAATGAGTAGACTCTCTAGACACTTGAACTCTCTTAGGTCCACTACCCGAGTGAGTGTTCACTTGGGGGCTTCATTAGCTTTTCACAGTTTTCTCTCCTTTTTAATATTTTGTTTCTCGAGTTCTGAGATTTTTGCTTTGTTTTACTTTGTTTTGTGTGCTTGAAGCCCTTAGATTTAGGATTTTATTTGGTTGAGCCAGGTAGACTTAGGTCCACACTTATAAAAGAGTTTTATACCTATAGATCGTTAGACTTTGTCAAAATAATAGAACTGTGATTCAGGAGTAGAAGTTCTTGCTAGGCCGGTTCTCGCTTGCATACATTTAGTATTTATTTTATTTTATTCGTAGATCATTGTGCATGTAGATTGCTGGTGTCAGGTACACATTCTTCTCTCTAGCATATGAATTCATTAATTTTCAGGCATCGACCTTTCCAAGCTCCTTCCCCCTATTTTCTTTTACTTTGGCAATAAAAGGAATCAGAAAATTTGTTAGATGTTTTATTTTCTCAAAAATACTAAAAAATTATAACCAATAAAATCAGGACTATTAATTCTACTCGTCCCTAAAAATAAAACATAAAGGATCAAAAATCATTGTTTAGGGGAGAGTAACACCCTCATTGATCATATGTGCATTCTAAACCGAGCGAGGCACGTACACATAAGGACTAGAACCCCCATCCCTGGACTTGTGCCTTAAGTGCTTGGGTTAGCTCTTAGGCCCTATTATTGATGCAAACAGTTGCCTTAGACTTTAGACAAAGTGGTCCCAGTGTTCTGGAAGGTGTGTTGCGCTTACTAGAACACAACCACTCTAGGTGAATGCACATGTGAGTTTGTGAACAATTGTTTTCACTTAACTCTAAAACTAAAAAGATAAAATACTGAACTTTCATAGTCTTTACTGTGTGGAGTTGGTGAATTGAGTGGTTTTGTTTGTTTTATTTGTTGTGTGTGCATACTCGATCTTCTTTGCACATTTGCACCCTTTTATTGCATATCTTGACTTGACTATCCCCAATTTTTGTCTCAGAGATGGAAGACTAGAGTTATTTTTATCCAGACTTCATGGATTTTGGTTCTTATTCTCCGGTCGGCACACCTCCATTTTATGAAGATGACTTTGCTCCTGACTTTTCTTTTTGTACATATCTACCTCATCCGCAGTTTCAAGCATCAGATTTTGATTACTTTTCACCATCCCATTGCCTGCCATCCCACCCCATATTGAGCTTTTGGATTTACCTCTCATGAGAACCACTTTTTAGCATGTGACCCGAGTAGTGAAGCAATTACATAGAGGATTTATGATATATCTAACACTGTGATTTACACTACTGCTTCACCTTTTGATGTTATGGATTCACAAGAGGACACCCATGAGAGCTTGAAATAACCAAAAATACAAAAAATAAGAAAGATATAAAAACCCAAAAAGATAATAATGGCAGATACCTAGTCGAGAGTTTGCTAGGAGAGGGCACCCATGCCTCATCCTTTGCCCACACATGCATCCATCATAGTTCTCACATCCTTAGCCTCCAAGGTTGACATTGTACAAACTTCTCTTAGTCATTCTTGTGTAGGTGATGACTCTGATCTCTTCCCTGGTATGGAAGAGATAGAAAATTCTAAAAAAATGTTAACCAACCCTAAAGTGGTGGAAGGTATTCAAGATATTTTTGAGGCCCCACTTTGAATGGCCATGAACCTTATGCCTGCACCCACACCAAAGAAGAGAAAGAGATGACGCAGAGTTGAGTGAGACATCTAACCATGGCCACTGCCAACTCCATCACCATCAAATGCACTATAGGAAAGGGGACACGAGTACACCCTTCGTGAGATGTACCATCTCTAACTACCATTGTGATCACACTCTACTTTATGACGGTGCATCGATTAATATAATACCATTCTCACTTGTCCAGTCAGTTAATATGGGGTCTCTCAAGAAAATCGGGATGATGTGTCAATTTGCTAATGGATCAGTAAAGAGATCAAAGGGTACTCTTGAAAACGTTGTCATACAGATCTATGGCATGAGCTACATTGTTTATTTTGTTTTATTGTCCATGGAGAGCTTCACCTTTGTGGATCACACTCTAACCATCCTAGGATGGCCTTTTCTTGCCACTATGAGAGCCATTATTAATTATGGATATGGAGAGATACACTTTGGTTCTAACAACAAGATTGTTCTGATTGAGACGATCACTGCACCCACTATCAGTCAGAGACCCACATTTGATGAGAGTGTACCCATGTCAGCCGATCACGAGGACTATGACCTAGCCACTGTGATTAGAGATGTTTGCTTTATCATGAATTATACTGAGACCCAAGAATACCTCTTCAGGGTGGAAGACTCGGAAAGCATAGACCTTGGAGTTCCCTTTTCCTGTAAGTGGCGCTATGTTGATGAAATCCGTAGAATTTACACCATAGACAACTTATAGTGGAGGGTAACTTTAGGAGAGACTTCCCAGGTCGGACCTGACCTTACTACTCCATCGATGAGTTTGTGCTTGTTCATTTTGACATTGCTGATGATCTTCACCATGTTGATACTGATCGGGTTGTGTCAGCTGATGACTTCGATGACCACTTGCACCGTGTTAGAACCATTCCTCAACGACTGCGTAAGAAGGTGCAATTTCTAACTTCTTGATCATTGTACAACCACTACCTTGTATATCCACTTTTGTTTCATTCCTCCCATCTCATGTTTCCATCATCTACCTTGATTCGTGTGTTTGTCATACCTAGGATGTACTTTATCCTAAGTATTAGGGAGGTGGATGAGTGAAGCATTCTTTCTTCATTCTGTTTCATTACTCTTATTGTTTCATATAGTTAATGATTTATTATTCTAATTATAGGGGGAGTGATGCTTTCATTCCTTCATCATATTTTTTCTTTTTAGCAGTTTATTATCCCCCTCGCCGGTTTCCTATCTTATTGATATTCCAGACAATACTTAGGGATCTCTTACCCTGACTATAGGGGGGCATACGAGTTGTTGATCTATTCATTCCCACCCTCGACCCTCCCTGAATGTTGCATATGTTCTATTGTACTTAGGATTAATTGATCCTAAGTATGGGGGAATGGCCAACTTCTCATTTTTTTCATTATGCAATCGTTGTAGTATAGGCTTTTCTGTACTTATTACGAGTTATGTCTTCTCTTTCTTTTTAATCTATAAGTACATAGCTCAAGCTAAGTATAGGGGGTCTTATATGCGTTATATATACTTTAGCCATAAATCATGCTTGCATATTTTGAATAATATGGCTAATCTACTATATGGGTAAAGTTATATAATTATTCCACAATAAAAAACCAATATAAATATTCTTCAAAATTCTTTGTATATATTGATTAATAAGCCGGTTTAAAAGTATTTTTGCAAAATGACTTTAAAAATTGTTGGAAAATATCTTGAAAAATCTTTTAAAAGTTGTTTGGAAAACTTTTACAAAATATTTTTAAAAACTTTTTATTCGCAAAATTTGTTTCATTTGTTGAATAAATTTTTTGAAAATTCAGTTTGCAAATGATTTAAAAGATAGTTGTAAAAATATTTTGAAAATTTATGTGCACTGTTTGAAAAATATTTGCAAAATGATTTTCAAAATTTGTTAATGTTTATCAAAAGTGTTTGTATTTTTTTAAAAAATGTTTGTAAATTATTTTGAGAACTTTATACACATACATTGTAAAAAATTGTAATAACAACAAACTTTTATATGTATAAATTCCTAGTGTAAATCCTTCAACTAACTCTTAAAATATTGATGCACTCCCGTGTAAATATCTGCACATATTTCTTCACTTACCTTTATTCAAAAATCTTTAAAATTTTGCAAAATAAAGACCCATAAAAATTTGCAGAACTTTTTAGAAAATTCATGAAAAGTTCAAAAATAGAAAATGTTTCACGAAAATATTTTCTTTTCATTGTGTTGCATTCACAATTTTTGGATTGACAATGACAATTGAACTAGTCTAAATAAAATCCGAAGATTGGAACTTGGTTGGATCTTACTCCACTTATAAACATGAACCTTATAAGAACTTGAATTGAGGTGCTTCAGGTTTACTGGACTCAATTCTTTGAGACAACAAGATTAGGTTCAGATGTCATCTTGACTACCTAAGTAGAATATTTGAGACATATGCATAACTCTTGTCGATAGTTACCTGGCTTGCACACATACACCTTACACTTAGCTCACCTCAGTTAATGTAGTAGAGGGTTGGATTTGCCGGTATGATACATAAGCAAATGGAAATATACAAAGTCATAATATTTTGAGACACACGCATGACTCATGTCAACAATGATCTAACTTTCACACATGCATCTTGCACTTATCTCAACTCAGTTAATGTAGTAGAGGGCTGGATTTGTCGTCGTGAGATATACAAAGTCATAATATGTGGTCATTGTGCCCCAATCCGATCTAGACAAGGTCCAAGGACAGAATGTTGTGGGTTGCGATAATGCTTCAAAAGAGGGATAGTCTACTTTCAAAGAGGAAAAAGTCCTTACGCAAATGATGTTGTAAATAGTATTCAAAAAATGAAAAATCTAAAAAATCTAAAAAAATAGATGAGACAAAGTCAAAGATAAATCAATTCACGTGGGAGTATGAATGCATTCAATAAGCAAGACTGGGCTTCAAAGTCAGAGATTCATGTGAGCATGCATCAGGATGACTTGACTACATTAGTCATGCATCCTAGGATATGTAGCCATAGTGGCTACCATCCATTCTCTTCTCTGCCTCCTCTTCTTGAGCCGGTTGCACTTGAGCTTAGAAGGGAATACCCCGCTTCTAGAGGAAAGTGTGGCTGGATTGGGAAATTAGGGTCACCATATTGGAGAAGATTGTCTTGTTACCACTTCAGCTGAGAGGAGCTACATATCACTTACGTTGTACAATATAGGCTCATAGTCAAAAGGGACTGCATATGATATAGATTCTGACTTGATTATTATGGTGACTTGGGCAAAGCTTTTTGGTCCTTAGAGGTTGTTAAGTTTCAAGTCCGCTTCCTAATAAGGTTCTGACCAAATTGAAATTACAAAGGTCTGACTAAGCTCCAAACTTTGATTTTATGGAAAGATAGAATCTATCCACTTTATTTCTTTTCTTTATTTTTTTTTCTACATTTATTAGTATAAGTATTTTCTAGGGACTAGAAAAGGCAAGTATAAAGGTTTGATGAGTCTCCACTTCATCACCTTATTCTTTATCGTATATCCCTAATCAAATGCATGTATATGGCATTAATTCATAAAAATAATATTAATTATTGATCTACTAATACTGCGTAAAATAATTTATTTACTGCTAAAATAAAGAATAAAAGAAGAAAAGAAAAAGAATGAAGTGTCAAAGACACTGAGTGACCCTAAACCTCCAGACTAGGTCATCTTGATGAGTGGTCGAGAAGGAATAAAGTAGGGGGAGATAAGTGCTAATAAATACACGAAACCCTAATTTTTATTCTTCAATACTAGATTTGATATCTATTTTATTTTCCAATTTTTATACCTTAAATCAATAAATGAACATGAAAATTGTACATAAAAATATAAAGGTCAATACAGAATTTTATTTCATTTAAAATAATGCACTGTGTGCCTTGGACATAGAATAAAAAGTTGCAAAGAGAACTTCCCAGACATGCATCTCCATACAAACTCAAAAGTAACCAAACTCACCTTTATTATTTATAAAATTAAATATCTATTTGTTGATAATAGTTTCATTCAATTTGGAGTTAAGATGTAAAAGCTGGCTTTTGGGCCCTCACGTTACAAAATATATGTATATTATATTTATTATATTTATTCTTTATACATTAGGTTTTTTAAATTTTTATATATCTGTAAATATTATAAAAAACTTTTTTAAATAATAAAAATGAATAAAAACCATTATAATAAATTAAAAGAAATAAATATATGGAAAGATGAATTATACCTATAAAGTACATATATAATAAATATACTTAATTATTTAAGTACATAATTAAACTCAGAAAAATACAATCAGAAATCTAAATGGATATTTAAATCATTTATAAGTAAAAAATTATGTATATAAAATAATAAAATCTAAAATATAAAATAAAATACAATACAATATATATAGATAAATAGACCTATAATTATACGTGAAAAAATTAACACCTAATAAATTAACTTTTAAAATTAATAAAAATCACACTAAAATACTACATAAAATAATAACCATGTTTCATATTTAAAAAAAATAAAAGCATTTATTATTATAAAACTATTAAATAAGGGATTTAATCCATGTTTTGTCCGTTTATAGCTGATGTGGACCAATAAGAGAGCGAGGAGAGTTGACCTCAGGTCAATTGTCCTCCCTCCTTAGGTCTGAGTCTATTAGACGTTGAACCTTCCGCTTTGTAAATTTTTCCTGCTTGATACATTGCCCAATGCTATTTGATTCCTTCATGAAAAATCATGTTGACACAACCCTCTATCACGTCCTAGCATTGGGAAGTCTATTCGTTCATCAATCCTCATGCTATCCCCAGTGAAACCTCTGCTTGTATAATACTCCACCTCTTTCTATTTTTTAAGTTCAATCTCTCTCGAGCCTCTCTTAGCCCCTCGGATTGAGTGTAGTGTGCGCCATCTTGTGGCAGGTTGAGTTGTCGGTCGATCCACACCTTGTCAGACCTCCGTCGGTGATGGTTTTTGCTTATTGACCCCCAGGTCGAGTCGAGTCGCTTTACTTGCATTTTTGGTCAATTTTCAATCATATAATTTATTTTTTTATTTTACGCATTTGTTGGCTTTCTAGGGTAGATTTAAGTTATTCTAAGTTTGACAGAGTTCTAGAGCTCTGACCTTCGTTTCGCACGTGCCTTCCTTGGTTTCGATCTGCAATTAGTACATTACTCTCCCCACTCGCTTCTCCACATGCGTCAACTATCAGACCACCTAGATCTTCAGAGATCTGCTCCTCCCGTGCTCCTTCCGCCACCGTTCACCCAAGCACCCCCATTCCACCTCATCACACTTTACCTCTCTACCAATAACAACCATGATCGATCTCCATCATGCTGCCATTCTTCCCACTTCATTTGCAGATCTTGAAGGGGAGCCATCTGAGGCCCAATCACTCCTAGCAACTCAGTCCAAGGGCTTCAATCTTCATGAGCTGCTAGGACCCCAAAATGGGTCATGATCATTTCTGAAGCCATCGATAGTTGTGAACCACTTCCAAGAACCTCACGAGCATCTCAACAATGTCGGAGGATGGAGCTTTAGCAGATCGAAACTTGGAGGTGACAAGGTTCTTCCCTGTCCTTCCAACCACTGTCATCGTTCTTTGATCATGCCTCCGCCCCATATCCTAAAGGAGATATTAGATCTCGAGCGCTAGCCACTGTCAGCTTAGGGCTCATATCTAATCGTGTGCGACCATTGTTGAATCATTGTCGCCAAATATCAATCATTGGATTATATAAGTGAAGTGCACATCACCGTTGATCAACGTTCACTTTTTTGGGGTAATTTTACCGAACCCTTTCCACTTTTCGCTTTTTTTTACTTTATATTTTGTGCAAGGGGACCCCTCAGTTTATTATAAATTACATTGAGTCACACGCTAGCTTAGCTCATGTGGTCCCCACATGAGTTAGCATTTTGCAGAGAACCCCCTCCAAGTTCTTATTCCGCTTTAGTATAAAATTTTGTAATTTTAGCGTAAAACTTGTGGTGTATTTCCATAGAAACCATCAGCTTCATTTATTATTGCAAATATACCCCTGTTAGTACCTTGTAAATTTAGTTATTCCTTTCATTTTTTAACATTTCTTATGCTTAAAAATTCTTGAAAATTTTATAATAAATATCTAATATTGTGTGTATTCATGTCTTCCTTTATTTTAATATTTTATTTGAATTGCCATTTATTAAAAATCAAATGGACCTTATTTATTCCTTATCTAACTATAAAAATACTAAATATTATACAAACAATTTAAAAATTCCAAAAAATATATTATATACAATATAACTCCAGATAAAAAATCATAAAAAATACAAAAGAAAAAAATTAAAAATTAAAAAACCCTTATAAACCTAGAAAATTTCACAAAAATTTTATAAAACTCCAAAAATAGTTTTCTTCTATATAATTTTATTTATATTATATAAAATACATTTGAAAAACTTTGAGCCTATTTTCTATTTTTAAATCTCAAAACAATTTTACCTATTTATTAACTCCCTCTTTTAGAGTATTTTTGGACTTTAAAAATACAACAATTAGTAGAAATAACCAAAAAAATCACAAAATATTTATAGAAATATAAAAGATAAAAAAAATTATTTTATGATTTCTGAATGTATATAGATATATTTATAAATATAAAAGCCTATATAGACTATATATACATATATATAATTATATACCTATTAGTATAATCATTATTATTATAAATACATACAAATATATTTAATACCTTTAGAAAAATAAAAAGGATTGTACTTGTATATATTTTCTAAATTTTTATATAAATATTATATATATATATTATACTTATACTATATATAGTATTATATATATTACATATTAAAAAGAAAAGGAAATTAATAATTAGAAAAATAAAAATAAAACAAAAATTAAAAATTAAAAATTAAAAAGAGTAAATGTAAAAATCCATAAAATTAAAATATTATTAAAAACCCACAAAATAAAAAAGTAGAAATTACAAAAATAGTTGTTTATTTTTCTAGACAATAATAATTTTCTTATCCATGTATTTGCTCTCAAATGTTTGACCCTTACACTTGCTTAACTATACACATTTATTTATAGTTTATAATTGGTGTACATGCGAGCCCACAGTGAGCCATTATGCAATAAATGTTATTGCAAATATCATTCCTTGATCTGAAATGAAGAATAACTAATTTGCATAATAGGTCCCTTCGTACAATTAGGATTATGTACCATGGCCATCGTAATGATCATACAGCTGTCGATTCAATAATTAAATCATAGAGGTTGGTGCTTGTATGAATATCTAAAGAGTTAGATTGAGGACTCATCAAGCACCGTCAAGTGATTATTAAGAAATGATCTCCAGACTGAGAAGGAGATCGTAATCCTCTCTGAAGGTTGATATCTAACCGACCTCTTGATGCAGGTCCCCTGCGTAGGAATAGAGATTCAGAGGTGTTAGATAAGTTAGGTCAAAGAGTTGACTTAACGAGATCGAGATAACTGAAGTCATATATCGTATGTTGTCATGATACAGGCACACATCCTCTGATCAGAGACATATGTGTTACTATATGTCTAAGTATGTACATTTGGCAGACCAATACGTTGATGACGTAATCAAGGTCTATACATTGGCGTGCTGATGTGCATACGAGGGCATATGAGTAATACGATCTCTCAAAGGGATCATACAGGTTCATTACTAAACCAGAAGACATGAGCTCACTCGTGAGATATTGGGAAGAATCAAATTTCGTGCACGGTCGTCTCGCTTTGGAAGCTTGACTGAATTTGTAGGTTTGATATATACTTTTGGAAAGTGTATGATCAAGACCTAGGTATGATATATGCTTTTGGAAAGTATATGATCGATACCAACTTCCAATGATCGAATGAGAAACTTACTGATAAAACCCTGAAGTGGACAGTGTTAAATAGATCTTATACTTTGGGTTTATGCTGGGTCTTCCAGTATGCAGGATGTACAGGTGTTGGGAATATCTGAGGGTGATGTGATCATAAACGATTGTATAACCATGACGCTTCCATTCCTAGGGAATGATGAAACGGGTCTGGATTTTAGTGAGTCCTCTCAGCAGAGAAGTAATCTGATCTTGGTCCAAATGTTGGACATTGATCTGAATGTAATTCAGATGCAATGAGAAGATTAGATTTGCGGTCTTGATTTAATCAAGCATCTATGGGAGACCTGAGATCTGGATTTGAGATGTGATCTCAATATCCAAGTCACTATACATGGAACAATATGATCGCCATGTCCTTATCTCCAAGTATTCGCGGAGAAAGCGCATTATCCTTGAAAGGGTTCAGGATAATTTCATTGTTGATATCATGTATCCGAGCATTGAGAAAATTGATAATTGAATGTGATTTAATTATCATGAGTAATATAAGTTTAATTCATATTATAAAGAGAGTTATCTAAGATAATTAGATATGATTTAATTATCAAAGATGTGAATAATGTGAATGTGATTCACATTATTTGGGCACATGAGAATAGAGATCCAAGATGATTAAATGTGATTTAATTATCATGGATATGAATAACGTGGATAGCACTATCCATATTAATCATATATATTATAAATGTGATTTATAATATATAAGAGAGAGAGCTATTTGTAATTTACATTTGTTAATTAAATGTTAATGTGAATTGGATTCACATTGGACATTATATTGAAAATGTAATTTACATTTTATTTTGGGTTGTGAATGTGATTCACAAATTTCCAATGACATGACTGCATTGTTCACAAAATAGATTGGACTTATTTTGAAATAATTTGCAACAAAAGTTGTTGCAAATATTGGAGAGAATCATGAGATAATGTAATCTCATGTAATAAGGAAAGGAGATCCACCTTCCATAAAGTAAGAGTGGACGGCCACAATTCCTATAAGGATTATGGTGGTCGTCCATGCTCCTTATGGAAGGAGGCTCGCCTCCTTCCAATTTCTCCAATGGAGATTGATTTGATATAAATCAAATTATATTCAATATATATTTGATTTTATTAAATTAATTATTATTGTGTTTTTAACAACAAATCATGGCCATTAAAAGAAATACAAATCAGTGTGAGCCATTGGATTTATGTTGCCCATGAATTGAGATCCATAGATCCCAAAATATTATAAAAGGAGAGGCACCCCTTGCTCTTCTAGGTTACAAGTTAGACAACAACTCTCTCTCTCTCATTCTCTCTACACATCCATTCCCTCTCTCTCATATGGTTATCCACCATGGATGTCCTAGAGAGAGTCTCTATCGCCGCAGCGTCATCGTTATGCTGCCCGATCGTTAGCTTGTGGATCTCCATCTCCTTCGGTGCGTCTCGCTCGTGAAGAAGACGTCGTATCTCATGGGACGAGATCTGGAGATCCATTGCTTGGATCATCAACATGGATTACGAGGAACACTTGTTTCATCAACAAGCTCGCAAGCGTCTCCTCCGTCGGATCGGACTTGAGACAGGAGGTCTTTTCGTTTAGAGACTCGATCACAACCACACTTCAAGAGGTAATCCTATTAATTGTTTGTGGTTTGGATAAAACGATCCGAGAAGCATTCTTGGATCATGTGGTTTTGTCGCATGGAAATTTTTAATTTCTGCTGCATCGAGCAACTAGTGCGATTAGTCGCTCCTGATCGCATACGATGTGATCCTCACGCTTCTGTAATGCGCTTAAGGATCTTACTATATCCTTGAATAATAAATTTCACCCTGTACAATTTTATTGATTTATCATTATTGTGGGTTAATTGTTTGATTTGGTTGTTCATGATTCAAGTGCCAAGAGAGCGGTCGACACAGCGATTGACGGATCCAACTTGTTGAGCACTGCAGACCCTCCAAGATCAGATGTTAGGATCCTCTGAATGATCTGTCAATAAGTTGCAAAATAAAATAGGGTAAGAGTAGCTATTTAATTTGGTTTTTGTGGATATGTGTATAAAGTTAATTGGCCCTATCTCCTCCTACTTTATTCCTAGCCAACTAAGTCAATATTTACTTGGTCTCGAGGTCTAGGGTCATTCAGTAGTTTGAATACTTCATTTTTTAAAGGGATCATACATGTTTACTAGTGAATTGAAAACCATGAGCTCACTCGTAAGATATTGGGATAAATCAAATTCAAACGAGGTAGCCTTGTTTTGAAAACAAGACATGATTTGAAGGTATGATAAATGTTTTTTGAAAGCATATGATTGATACCGATATCCAATGATAAAACTAAAAAATTATTGATAAAATCATGAGGGAGAAAACATAAAATGGGATCCGAACTTTGGATTTAATCATGGTCTTCCATTATGCATGATGTATAGGTATTGGGAATATTAGAGAGTGATGTGACCTTAATTTATTGTATATCATGATGCTTCTATTAGACGGAGTGATAAAAGAGATTTGGATTTTAGTGACTCTGCTCAATAGACTAGATATCCAATTCTATTCCAAAAGTAGGATATTTATCTAAATTGGATTCAAATAGAATGAGAAATTTGGAAACAGTAACTGATATAATTGGACATCTTTGAATGGTCCTTTAGATTTTGATATGAGATTGGATCTCATTATTTATATCACTATACATAGCATATATACAATCGCCCTAACCTTATCTCCAAGTATCTGCAGAGAGACAAATCTAAATATTGGGCTAAGAGAAAAACTATAATGATTGAAGTGGATTTAATTATCATGGACAACATTATCCTGGAAAGTGTTATCAACAGTAATCTAAAAATAATGCGTATATGATTCATATTATATCTGGATATGTGTAGAGAAAAATCTAAGAAAATTAATTGGATTTATTTATCATGATTAAGGTTAATGTACATAGTGCTATCCATAATAGACATGGATAGTGTGGATAAGATTCACACTGTCTTATTGAGACTTCGTTGTAAATAGGATTGACAAATTTGATATTAATGTGAATCAGATGCACATTTTATGGTAAATATAAATAGTATTTACATCTAGTTGTGTATCTTTGAATATGATTCATATCTATTGATGACTAATTTGTAATTATCATGTATAATTAAGAATTATTTAGTGATAATTATATTTCCAAATTAACAATGAATAAAGATTTGGTTCGTAAGAGATTACAACTAAAATAAAAAGAAATAAAAAGAAAGGTATAATACAATTATGGGGGGCATCCATGGTGGGCTCCAACATGGTGGATATCCCTGCCATGTTGAGGATTATCTCCTCTCTTTTTTCATTCTTTTTATTATTTATTTATTGGTCTTTTTGTCAAGATATTACTTGGATAATAAGCTCATAATTTTCAATTTTTATCCTAAAAGTGATTGAGGACCAAAATTAATCTTGGCCATCAATTTAAATTAGGCGTACATCCTGACGGTCCGAAAAAGAATAAAAGCAGAAGCATGCCTTTCATGCTCGCACTCGCAAGTACTGCCTTTCATGAACTAGATATGGTTCTCTCCTAGTTTGTCTGTGCCAAAGTTGATATGAATAATCACCTTGTTTCTTGAATTTCATCTGATGAAATCCTCTTCTTCTCGGGCATGAGACGCAAGAGGAAGTATGCTCCTCTATCAATTGGGCATGCCAACATAAAGAGGGAGAAGCAAGCACAGGAGACCAAGGTGGGGATGGTGTTGGGAGAGAGGGATGACTAAGAGGAGCGAAGATGTCACTTCTCTCCTTTCTCCTCTTGGAATTAGGATTAGAACTGATTTGAATTGAATGGAAGGCTACTACTATAACCTTCAAAGTGGATGTCCACTTTGACTTAGTGTAGATTTTTTTTCTCCATAAAAAATCCATCCGTAGTTAATTTCCTATTTTGACTTGGTCTTTGATAATTGTGGAATTATCTCTCTTGATAATTACCACCTATTATCTTGGAACAATTAGCGAATCATCCTCTCAACCGATTTGTTAGTCCAACATCATATGTACATCAAATCAATTCTACATTTAATTAATGCTAATGTGAATCCAATTCACGTTAGCATTAGTCCAATATGTTTATCTTATTCATGGAAGCTCCACTAAATAAATGTGAATCACATTCACAAAAGTTCCAATTATTGTGAAAACTATGTTAATAGTAACTAAATACTAATTATGTGAATCATCATTTACTTCCATAGATCAATCAGTAACGATAAGAATTTCGTAAATCCTTATTATCTTGATTATTGATTTCTTAGATGTACGACTCCCGCTCCATTTAAGAATAGCGTGCTGCATTTGCGAATATTTCAAGATAATATCAATGAGATAGTATAACCATGTATAATGGCTTGGTATTATATTAGATCAAATATCAAGATGTTCAACCACTAGAAATATATGATCGAGTTAGGTATTGAACCAATTCTCCAATTGAGTTCAAATAATATCATACAAATTTCCAACTTTAAGGATCTAGAATTTGATTCTATGAATTGAAAATTAATCCAATTAAATCGCATTCGTTTGATCTCTTCGGTTACCTTATTCCCTCGTAATGGAAAAATTATGGTATACAATCCATTGCGATCACATCGATCTCGAGCATTCCAAATACTTTTGCATCCTCCATAATGTGATTCCTTGATTAACCCAAGGTTTCTATCCTATATTAGGATGTCTCCTTCAAGGTTTTATCAATATATTTCTCAAGAGATCATTGAAGGATAATAGTAATCATATATTTTCCAAAAGCATATATTAATCTACTTGAATATGTATCTAATTTCCTAAACATGATTACTACTAGTAGAATTTGTTGAGATCTCTATGTCTCATGAGTGAACTCATCTCTTCTGGTTCATTAAGTACGAACATGTATAATTCTTTTGAGAGATCATACACCTCATATGTCCCTTTATGAACACCATCTTGTAGGTAAAAAAACCTTTTCAGGCCCCATCAACCTATTAGTCTGCTAAATAATTAAACAAAAGAACAAACAAATACACACACAAATGGTCTCCAATCAAAGGATGTATGCTTATATCGTAATAGCATATGATTCGAGTTTTGATATCTCGATCTTGCTAAGTTAACCCTTTAACCTGATTCATCCAACACCACGTAATATTTATTTCTATGCAGAGAACCTACATCATAAGTATCAGTCGGGAATTAATCTTAAAGAAGATTGTTATCTATTCCTGAACTAAAGATCTTCTTTAAATATCAGTTGACGATGCCAATCATGTCCTCGATATATCTCTTTACATCTACAAACTCACATAAGCCTCTATGAAATATCTTTTTAGATCAATAACTATATGAAACTCAAATAGCTTTGGTCTGTATTGATAAGACACGAACCAACTACCGGTATCACCTCTACTCGGATACCGGATGAATCCTTGAATACTGGTGTGTAATCAACCACGACGACGGAAGCATGTGAAGAAAAGAACAACTAGACATAACGATGGTCGGTCAGCTCTGGCGACCATAGGAGAAGAAAGATCGCAATAAATTAGAACGAGTACAACTCTCTATGTTCTCTCACTCACTTATCTATTTCTCTTCTCTCTCTCTAGGGTTTACATTATTCTTGTGGTGGTGTTGAGGCAATGCTTCCACCTCCTCTCTCTCTCTCTCTCTCTCTCTCTCTCTATATATATATATATATATATATATATATATATCCTAGTTACAACTCCATAATCCTATTCCCAATAGAATTATAAATATAACACAACTCAACTACTATTAAGATTACGAGTACAATCCCATTAGGATTTCCAATCCTAATATGACACTAATCCTAACAATCTCCCCCTTGAGTTGAATTTCATCATGATCTCTTCATCGTTTCGGGTTTGCTCTGGGTCATCATCGTCATATGCAAGTCTTATTAGCAAGAAATTACTGCCTCTGGTGACGCATCCATCGTCGGGTGCTCTCAACATGCCACCTAACACGATCTCCTGTAAGTTGTCGCTAACAGTATTCTTCGACGCCTCAGATCAATTTATCCAAGAGACCACCATATCACAACTTCTAAGGATTACACATATGCTACATCACATTGTCTTGATGATGTCAAACCTTGATCTGATCCGACGCATCATGTCCCCTCAACAACACTGGCTGACTTTGGTACCAATTGATGAGAACAGAAGCTGTACCAGCTCTACTCTGATAGCAGTTGATATGACAGGACCCAACTACCGGTATTGCCTCTTCTCGAATATCGGATGAATCCTCAGATACTGATGCATAATCAACCACCATCACGGAAGCATGTGAAAAAACAACAACCAGATATAACGGTGGTCTGCCACCTCTCGTGACCACCGAAGAAGAAAGATCACTATAAATTAGAATGAGTAGAACTCTCTCCGTTCCCTCGGTCTCTCGTCTATTTCTTCTCCCCCCCCCCTAAGGGTTACATTGTTCTTGTGGCGGTGTGGAGATAATGCCTCCCACCTCCTCCATATATAGTCCAGTTACAACCCCATAGGCTTATTCTAGGACTATAAATCGAATACAACTCAACTACTATTACGATTACGAGTCCAATCCCATTAGGAGTCTCAATCCTAATATGACCCTAATCTTAACATGGATCCTTATTCGTATTGAGGGACCTTGACAATAATGTAAATATAATATTGTTTTATTCAGATACTGAACATTATAATTTGCAATAACTTTTATTACAACATGGTCCGCACTAGGATTATATGTCTAACAAATTAAACCTTTTGTCAAGAGCTATCATTAAGTTTGAGTGACATGTTACGGTTCTTGATGTTGTTGGGATGCTCCATACTTAGGTTACATTTCAAGACACAACAAACCAAATCAACTTTCATATAAAATAATACTGTGACAAAAAATGCCAATAATCTTGCCAACAACTTTGTGCCACATGATCATAAAAAATATATGGAAATATATATATTATGTTGAGGAGAATTGACACTGGATAAATTTGTCTTGCATTGACCAACTAATTGATCTGCTTACCCATCATATTTCCATAATGTAGCATTTAATACTTTTAGCTAAGTTGGGCATGATTGACATCCATGATCAACTTGAGGTAGAGTATTGAATATATGTAATTAAATGTATCGTCAGTTGATATTTAAGATTCAGACGGAAGAAATCTAGAGAGAAAACATTTAACATATATTTGTAGTATTTCCCCAAATCCATATGAGCATGGGTTAAGGAAGGCTACGTTGATTAGTCATTTTGGTTTTATTGTTTCTATACACTTACATGCACACGTCGCCTAAGCGTAGCTCATGCTTCAGATAGAGATCTAGTGCTGGTTAGGAGAGATGTTGATTTCTATCTCCTGACTACGTAATTGCCAACCCTTGACTGTCTACTATCCTTACAGGTATTATTGGAGCCATTAAGGAAAAATAAATATCCCATCTCATCTGTATTGATTGACACCACTAAGAACTGAGTTTTTCTGCTGCTCCGTTTTTCCTTTGTTCTGCCTCACGTTCTCTAAGGAAATTCTTGAAGGTGATCATGAACATAGTGTACCAATCAAGGGAATGAATTGTTGTATCTTAGTAGGATCATGTTAGGGCAATCCTTCGCCATGGGCACTTCGAAAAGCATACTCTCAAAACATATGGAAGAACTAAAATTATAAATAAACTATTTGCTACCATTTTATGATTGTTAAGAATGATTGATGTCATAATTAATACAAGCACCATTTGAGGTTGATAAGATTTTTTTAATCAACCTAAGGCTGCTCACATTTATGAATTATGCACAATGAAATAATGAGCACAACCTATTGGTCTATACACAGATGGTTTATGGATCTATACCAGCTTGACTTTCTCTGTGAAATTGCAGTACTTTTTAAGATAATGCATCAACATCTGTCTCAACATCGTAATCGTACTCATCACTTTCATGTTCAATGTGCAGGTCAATGTCCCTGCACATTGGCACTTCTGATCTCCTTCGCATTCCTGAGCCAAGCCGCCTTTGATTTTCTGAGAGGTAGAAATGTCTGTTACTAGAAAATGGAAGCTAGGAAAAGGAGTTGCAGATTGCAAAGTTGTTATCTTACTCTTGTTGGCTATCTCGTTGCGTGTATTTGCCAAAAATTCTTCCCAAGTTAACCTTCTAAGTTCTTGTTTCTCCATTTCCGATAACTCAAAGTTCGGCTCTCTTCCGCACATAAATGCTGCCCTGTAATGAAAATCAAAGTTTACAAGAAAAGGTTTGAAAAAAAATCTTACCTCGTTAAATTAAGTCCGATTTGATGATCATTTTCCATCCATCTTTAATCAAGAAGTTAATGAATATGTATAGTAACATGTATTGATACCTGTGGATATCCATCTCATTCTGAAGTCCTGACCAAGTCAGGGCGGGAGGTTTTATTTCATAAGAATGAGACTGAGATGAAAATCATCCACATCCTCAACTCACTTCTCATCACCACACAACTTCAGTACCTATAACTAGAAGCACTACCCATTTCGTTCAAATAAATTTGATGCTCAATGATTGAACGACTTAAAAATCTTAATGCCCTTCATCGTCATGTTCTAAATGACTGCCAAAAGTCAAAAATTATAAATCAGTTCACATTGTATAGCGATGTGTACAGTTCCACTCCCACAACCCTCCATGGATGGGTCTCTAAACTCAAAGTTTAAGCAGTAACTTTTAAAACATCAACACTAATTCTGCCACCAGTTCATTTGAAATCAGTTAAAAACTGAGTTTTAGTTATCAGTTAATAAGCAAAATGAATTTCCAAAATGTTGGAAGTTTTTTTAATCTGTCCTGTCCTATTAAATTCTTTAAAAGAAATAATATGATAAACTTGGAGAGAGAAAAAAGGACTGGAGTAAGCATCTGAACTTTTGCTCCCTTTACTTGCGCATCGAGACTATGTCGCTCATTAATTTACTGTGAAAATATAAACGCAAAGATTTTTTTAGTATGCGATTCAATAACAAAATTGACCGGAACAACCTATTGTTCCCTCTAATTGCATAAAAAGTTTAGTGCATCCTAAATAGCATCACTGCTAAGTAAAGTTTAAGGTGATAGTTTTTTTATAAAATATAATTTCAAACTATAACGAAAAGGAATAGCACAGAACAAAGGAGATAAATAAACACATAGTGAGAATTTCAACTGAATCTAACTCCCAATAAGAACTTCGAAAGAAAAAATTAAAGGAAAATATATTTAAAACTTTTTATATTCTCCTTGATAGTTAACTTATCAGTAAATATCTCATGAAGATTTATCTTATTCTTCAAACGCAAATTAAACTGATAGAAAATTGATAATATATATCAGAGAACGATAACAAAAATTTAAAAAAAGTGTAGAAGGCATGACTTCTGTTAGAGTACCGGTCATATAGTCGGGCAGCCTCCTCCTGTGACCCAACAGTACCAAGATGGATTTGTTTCTTGTCAACTTTTATTGCTGCCTGCCATTTCATATTTTTATAGTATACTCCTCTCATATCGCAATGCTCTCTGTTTTCAATGTGCTTCCTCTTGTGTCGCTTTCTTTTCTTTACCTCCAGTGCTGCGGAGAAAAACTAAAATCATACAAACAAACAAAAAAAATTAGAGCCTGATGATATGGTTCTTATTACATGGATACTCTTGGGCTGCATCCTCGGAAGAACCAGGCTTTGATTCATCAGGTTCAACAGTAGAAACATTTACCTATAAAAATTCAAAATTAGATTGGAAGAATGAATGGTCAAAGACAGATTCATCTTGAGTAACGTGTTGACGACATTTAAACATACACGTCAAATGGTGAGGAATTTCTAGTATTCTACTTATGTCAAGAACATCTTAAAGTGAGGCAGATATTATAAAGAAAATGAGGCAGATATTATAAAGAAACAGTTACACCTGCCTTTTTTTAAGAAGTTAGACCTGCATGTAATGTGAGACAAACTGTGGAACCAGCAGTTATATACATAGAAGAAATTCAGATGCTACCGAAATAAACGTGCAACTGCACAAGAAGGATCCAATGTAGAATGGACGCAACTAATGCAGCACTAGTAGAAGATAGAATGAGTAACATATTCACTGTTTTATACATCTCCGGAAAAAGGAAAATTAATGAATGAATTCAAAGACGTAAGAAGTTATATAAGATATTTATAGGAAAATGCCAAGAGAAGTCAAAAATATTTGAAGGAAATTATTCAACATATCCCTGAGTGCTATGATTTAAATCTTCATACGGACTAGGAACCTCTTTGGTGGTGACACGGAAATGTATACTACATTTAGTGGCTAACATTTTAACATCCTTGCAGTTGGCAACTGATCAATACTAGTAACTATCATAAATAATTTTGTAAGAATCAGACTGTCAGCCTAGGTACTGAAAGAGTTCTATGACGAAATGGCCCAATAATATTCCTCGATCACTATAAACAAATCTATGTTTAACACATGGAAGACACTTGTTCTGCCTTGAGTTACAACCAAATTGAGCCTATGATCCACGCCAACTAAGAAAACTTGTTACTCAGCTTGCATGACAAGTAACGTGGTTGAAAATTAATTACCGGACCTATACTCCAAGTCACATAAAGACGTTACTAGGCTTGCACATCAACGTTTTCTTTCAGGAGGATTTCTTGGGAGGAAGTTCCCACTATATTTTATATTCATTGTAATTCCATTACAAGATAAAACCTCTTCTTCTAAGATCATACTTCCCCCTTGCTTTATCTGTGGTTTTTTCATTCTACACTGGAAGATTTCCCCCCTAAAAATCCCCATCTCATAATAATTGAACCTTGGCTGTTCTTTGTGTGGATCACTACCCCAAAAAAATGGTACTAAAGTCACTGTCGGAAAATCTGCAAAAATAATGACGATGTTCGAGATTGAGGAGTTCAATCAAAACGTCAACTTTTGTATAATGGCAAATCAAGATGCACTCAATCCTTGTCCAAATAGAAGTACCAAAGGCCCTTCGCAGTATCATGAAGATACCTAATACCATGACAGATGATCAAAATATAGAGATGGGCAAGAAGGCATTGCCGTCCATACACCTATATGGAGGCCTTTGTTGGTGAAGATAGAAAAAGTTAGCTGGATGAGAAGATAGATCTCTAAAAAGGATGAGAAGGTTGGTTCTGAAAAAGTCATTGTTTCAGTTGTAATAATGTTTGACCTATCTGTGAATAAAATATAGATTGCAGTCCATTAGAGACATGAAGGATAATGTCGTGATCTTTCAGGTCTATTCTTAGGTAGGAAAGTGGTGGAGAGTCTTGGTGGATTCATCTCTAGTCACTAGTCCATTGAACGAGGGAGATTTGGGGATAATCAAGAAAGAGAAGATGAGCAAGGTGCTTCTCTTGACATGGTGGTGTGGCTACTGGGGTCTGCTGAGTACATGATATGCAGATTGCTTAGAGGTCTACATGATTTCTCCACAATGACTTATGTATTAACTGGGATGGTGATAGCTCTGTCTACCTTTTATGGTGACCTAATTCAATGTTGTTCCTCAGTTTTAATAAGTACTTAGTGATGGTCTCTCCTTTCAGTTCCGGAGAGATGAGTAGTAGGAGGGAGGCACTTTTTGCGATCATTTCTAGTGTATATATACCTTCGATGTGGATAGGAAAACTTCACTAGCAAAGTGTTGGATGGACTCTTGACGCAAGCCCCCAACTTTTGATATGTGATCTCTGAGCAGTGTGTCCATCTACGCATGTTGGATGACTTGCAGGTTCAATGGACATGGGATGATAGAGTTTTCTGATCAAATAGTTTTACAGAGCTCTTTCTGTGAGACATACTTAGAATCACAACCTGATCTGAGATGCCCAAACCCCTTTGAAAGTGAAGATGATTACTTCACAGATTGAGTGATTACCAAGATGATGAGGGGCTTGACCGTTCTCTACAACCATGGTTACCTACGTTTGTCAGGAGGAGCATGTGGATACGAAGCATCTTTTTCTCATTTGTTTTGCAAAGGAAATGTAGCGGGGAGAATGGATGAAATGGGTGGATACTTCTAGTGTGTCGGTCTTCTAAATGTCTTCATGCCACATCTTTCCAGTCTAGAAGAGAGTAAGCCAGAGTTTTTGCATTTTTTGGGCATTATGGTTGATTGGAATCAATGTAGTCTTCCATGACAAGGAACTTTAATTTGTGAATATTATAGCTCATGAAAGATTTTTGTTAGTCTTGGCAGTTGTACTATCTGTCTCATGTTCACTTCTTTTTTTTAACACTGAAACACCTACCAAGGGTATTCACCCCTCATGTTCAAAAAAATTTACTTCGAAGATTCAGCATGAATAAATTAAATCCCTAAAGCACACTTCAAGTTAAGTATCAAGCATCATTGGAGAATCAACGAAGAGAAGGATGTCGATTTGATCTTTATGCAACAATAATAAGTAATATGACATACCCAATGCTATGTAGTAGACCTGACATTGCTCATTCAATTAGAATCAATAGTAAGTTTATCTTAAATACTAGATAAAAGCATTAGAATACATTCAAATGGATTTTGAGATATCATTATGCCACTAACAATACATACGTTGAGCAGAGAAGATTGTTTTTTTAGACTACACAAACTCAAATGTGGCATGTCATGATAATACATGATCTATCTCCAATTATTGATGGCATAGATGCTTCATGGAAATCAAGATCACAGAAGTACACAACGTTGTCTAGTACAAAGAAAAAATTCATTGTTGCCACATAGCTAGCAAAGACATCTTACAAAGGAGGAAGTTCATATAAGAATCCAATTTTATGCGAGTTATTATGATACTGAAAGTACGATTCAACATGACAAGAAGTTTACTTTTCATACAAGAATGAAACATGTCAATGTTAGATATTATTTGATATGGAAACAACTTATACTTTATAAGATTTACATGAATGATAATCATGTTGATATGATGACAAAGATTTTATCACTTAAATGTTTGTGATGTTGCTTCATCATAGATTTGGAGAGTTTACCACATTGTCCATGAGATGAGAGGGAGATCTATTGGGTTGATTCTCCTCTTATGTCAGATTCTATGCTTGATGATTTACGTGGATCATCATGCAATTCGACCAAATACTGATGACCCCCTGAAAATTGTTTAGAGCACGACCACAAGTTCGTCATTACTTTATAAAACAATGGTGTAGGCTTTGAGATGACAACAGAGGAGGAGGTGGCATTATTATGCCTTTAGCCTTGACAAATAATTATTTGCTATAACTGGGGATTAGATCCTTGCTTTGCCACTGGAAATGACTACAATTTACTTTATTAGCACTTTATGTTCTTTGGTGAATGGAATTTCCCACACTTTTACCATTCTTTCCTTGTAGGTTGTTGAGATAAGCCTTTATGAATCCACACGAAATAATAAAAGTAAAGAAGCACAGGGGATTTCACAAATGCAGAAGAGATGATATTGTCTTCAACTTGAGTACACATTAAAAGGAGAATCTCTCATCTGAATCCTTTAAATGCTATGTGGCGAGACATGTATGTTGTGATGATTTTTTCCCCACAAAATTGGTCGTAAGGAGAAGATCAAATCACATGTGTATCTATTATTCTAGTCATTTCTCCTCGTGACATCTTCTATAAGTCCCATTACAGGACAGAAATATTTGATTATGGTGTTCGTTTTTGGGTTGAGATTAGCCTCATGGTTTTTTAGATCATATTAAAGTTTTCTACGTTAAATATTTCTCATCATATATGATTGTTTTATCCCTAAGTAGATTTTATTATGTGATTTTGGTTGCCCTTATTTTACATTTCGTGCAAGAACTATTAATCAAGCTTATGATGATTAATTTCTCGATATGATTTGATTCCGTCAATTCAAAGAAACCATGTTAAAGAGTTATGCAAATTTAGGTAGGCAACAAGCAATCAAGGAAGAAGTGAGTGCATGATATTCTAAAGATACTTGGTGTCGATCTAATATCCAGTTAGTTCCACTATTGTTGATTAGGTTTATACACATGAATACCTTCATAATTGGGAAATTTGATCGCTTGAACACTTATCTAGCAGATAAGGGTTTAACAAAGGCTAGTCATTATACTAGCTAGATACCAAATGTGTTTTACACAACTCAACAATCCAATGAGTGATTTTGCAGGATAAGGAAGGCAAGATAAGAATAAGGGAAAGGTTTAAATAACAATTAACAAGCTTAGGTCTTACAGATTCATACTAGATCATATGTTACATTATCCTTCTTAATAGGTGTTAGAGTATGTAAAAGATGGATAATTGGATCAATCCAAGATCCAAATACTCTGCTCTCGTGTTTAGCTTCACATCATCTGTAATTGGGACTCCAGTCTGTCTGTATGTTTACATCCCCATCCCCCCCCCCCCCCCCCGTGTGGCAACATAAGGGCGCAAACAAAAAGGAAAGAGAGGATGGGGTTTTACAATAGAAGATCAGGCCCTAGAGGCCTTCGCCCATGGTTTCATCCCTCTCCTTACAGAATGGAGTTCGATGTAAAACTCCAGCGTTCATATTTTTATGTTCTTGATTATCGATTATGCTTCCGTGCTATTTTTTTCAATATAGAAATAAAGTAGTTCGATTCTGACTGTATTCTTAAATATTTAATTTGTTCATAATCCACTCAGTTCGTGAGTTTTAGGGTTTCTGATGAAAACCTAATTGTTTACATAGCAGCAAGAATCTCCGAAAAGTTCTGTTCTTAGTACTGTTTTCGTATTTGCTTTTCGACGGCCTTGAAATCTATGTTATAAGCCCTATTCTAGTATGATCATCTCCAGAATGAGCGCCAACACCTTCGTGGCATGCCTCCACCCTTGTAAAGACGACATCATATCTGTTGTTGCTCCCTCAAGCACATGCAAGGCCATCTCCAGTCTCTCATCTCTTCGCTGGCAATCGAGGAGGGACTCAAAGTACACCCCTCTTTCTCCTAGCATATCATCTTTAGAGGAAATACAACCCTCTTTCTCCTTGCCACAATTATTGAAGAAGGAGGAAAACGAGGTATTGGAACCCCACGT
This sequence comes from Ottelia alismoides, assembly GCA_037367405.1. Lineage (NCBI taxonomy): Eukaryota > Viridiplantae > Streptophyta > Magnoliopsida > Alismatales > Hydrocharitaceae > Ottelia > Ottelia alismoides. Next base: position 435,778 of record JAZKJV010010987.1, on the reverse strand, counting down.
GCTCCAGGCCCCGTAGATAAGGTGATGTGGCCTACTCCCCCGCCCCCTCATATCAGATCATGTGGATCACTTCTCGAAGGAGGAACAAGCATTGGAACCCAGAGCTCGTGCAAGGCAGCGCACCACCGAAGTGGATCCTCCACCACCGACCCCTTCCGCACAATTCTCTAGCCTAGGCAACGGTGTGACTGCTCCATCTACAGTACTTACGTGGCTCCTTCGACTCTAGGAGTTGGCAATGGCGTTGGGTTTCCACCTTCTAGGAACTCTAATTTCGTGTGTGAGATTGGGGGGACCCCCAATACCCCTATAGTCTGCTCTATATCAGCCCAGCCCAGATGGGATGATATTTTGCAAGAGTGCCTCAAGTTCTCTCTTAGCTGTCAGAGATATCCTATGCATGTTCACTCTCTCTCAGGGATGAAAATGAATGCCAGGAAGAGCAAGCTCTTTCGTCCCAAGCACTCCCTAAACAAGTTCGCCACCACTCTCCAATGCTGAGGCAACCGCTTCTGACAACTTATTTGGGTCTCCCACTCACCTCCTTCTATGGGAAGTGTAATGACGCTAAGGCATTGGAGGATAGGGTGAGGGCCTTGCCTTGTGGTTGGAAGGCAAAGGCCCTTTCCATAACCGATCATTTGCAACTGTTGAAGACTATCATCTATGGCGTCATCGTTTATGAAGATGTGGCCACACTCATTCCCCTTTGCTCTGTTTGCAAGGTCGACATGCTTTATGAGGATTTTTTATGGGGACACCGGCAACATGATATCTCTTGATCTATGGTTTGCCTCCCTAAAGAGGAGGGAAAGCTTGTCCTAAGTTTTTTGGCCACTATCCATGATGTCATGGTTGCTTTATGGTCGTGGAGGTTGCTCTCCTCGAACTCTTCCATATGGGCTTTCTACGTGCGGCAGAAATACTTAATGCTCACTCATTCTGGGATCTCCGGTCTTCCCGTTCTGACCCTATCATTTCGAAAGCGATCTTGAGGGGAAGGGATGCACTGTATAGGGCTATTATCGGTGATGTATCCCCTTACTCGTGGACACGCTCGCCTAAGAGCTTCTCCTTCATTTATGCTTGCAAACTTGTTCTCCACAGGGGCGAGGTTGTCCAATGGGCTGTCAACGTCTGGGCCAAGCGTACGTCCCCTACACACTCCACAGGGCAGTCCTGGGTCACCTCCCTACCACCGACCGGCTCGCCAAATTTGGGATATGTGGACATTCCCCTTGATACATTTGCTCTGGTGTTCAAGACTCATATGCCCATTCACTTTTCAACCCCTTGCTACATTTGCTCTGTTTGCAAGATCGACATGCTTTATGCGAATTTTTTATGGGGACGCCGGCGACATGATATATCTTGATCTATGTTTGCCTCCCTAAAGAGGAGGGTGAGCTTGGCCTAAGTTCTTTGGCATTATCCGTGAAGACATGGTTGCTTAGTAGTCTTGGAGGTTGCTCTCCTCGGACTCCTCCATATGGGCTCTCTTTATGCGGCAAAAATACTTAATGCTCACTCCTTCTGGGATGTCCAGCCTTCCTGTTCTGACCCTATCATTTGGAAAGCGATCTTGAGGGGAAGGGATGCATTACGTGGGGCTATTAGCGGTGATGTACCCCCTTACTTGTGTACATACTCGCTTAAGGGCTTCTCCTTCACTGATGCTTGCGAACTTGTTCGTTCCAGGGGCGAGGTTGTCCCATGGGGCCAAGCTTACGTCCCGTACACACTCCACAAGGCAGTCTTGGGTCCCCTCCCTAACACTGACGGGCTCGCCAAATTTGGGATATGTGGATCTTCCCCTTGCTACATTTGTTCTAGTATTCAAGACTCTTATACCCATTCACTCTTCAAATGTCCCTTCTCATCTAATGATTAGTTGGATGCCTGCTCTGCCATGTGCTTGCCTTCACCGCCATCTCTATTGCTCCTGGATACCTTGACTTGGATCAGAGAATATCCTGATCCTACTACTCACAAGCATATGTGCTCTGTTGTCGTCGTTGTTGTGTAAGGAATTTGGGCCGAAAGGAATAGAAGATGGCTCCCATGCAGCTCTTGTCCATTCTTGAAAACTTTGGATTTTGTTGTTGATACGGTTCTCTTAATGAGGGGTTAAGGTTGGGATGGAGTTTTTGCTTTCCTCGGGTCTCACCTCAACCTTCCCTAACACTTTAAATTAATCTTATATTGTAATCACATGGCTGGGTTAACCTATTTTGTATACTTTCTTACTTACTGTGGAATATATTGAAAATTTACAAACCAAAAAAAGGAAGAAGGGGATCTTCAATTGTGTTGTATATGAAAAAAGGGGAGTGCATTATGTTTGGCCCCGATTTGGTCCATATCAGTTGCTTTTGTATGCAAAACAAAGAGGATTGATTTAAAAAAAGGGAGACACCAAATAAAAGAAGAGGCCACTTGAAAAAGAGAAGAGAAGAAAAAAAGGAGGCAGATTAAATAAAAAGGAAAACTGAGAAAAAATGGACAGCTTATGAAAAAAGAAAGAGAAATGCTAAAAAAGGGGAACATTTATGAAAAAAAGAAAAGAAAAGTCTTTTCTACGTTGTTTTCTGACATTTGATAAGTGTGAGAGAAAGGAGTGAGAGCATGACATATATTCTTCTACTTGAGTTGTATTTACATGATTTTTACCATGTATATAATCTTCTACTCGTGACTCCTCAGGAAGTGATGTCATCTCCAGCGTCCCAATATAAGCGAACCGACTTCAAGTCCCCATAAATATGGGAGAAGCCATTATCAGGGTTCACATATGGGATAGGCCCAACTCTCGAGATATGCATGTGAGAGACAACCACTCTACTTCTAATGTTCGACATCAACTATTACATATGGACTTCTCTCCAAGGGAGCATCACAAGCTTCTTCTACCATCAACATCACGAAAAACAACACTCTAGCCAGTCTGTTGCATACCAGTCATATTCACTGAAAACCGACTACTTCCACACAAGTTTCCTCCTAGTGCGACTACTCTCAGCGTCGGTCTTCTCCTACAGTGACTCTACTCCAGGCACAACCTGGTTATCGCTGCGACTCAACAAGCACATCCTGATCATTGCGAACCCGTCCTCATGCGAGCCTTCTCCCAACAATGACTACTCTGAATGGGTCTCCTCCCGTCTCTCTCAGATGTATCGAGTGAGAATGTGATGGGTATATTTCCTTTTGTTGGAAGATAGAGCTTTCTCATCTTGAGGGGAATGTTAGAGTTTGTAAAAGATGAGTAATTGGATACCATGTTCTCATGTTTATTCCCTCTTCATCTATAAATGGGACTCCAGTCTATCTGTGGGGCTATATAAGAAGCCTCATACCCCCAGTATTCATTAAGAGATTCACAATAGAAGATCCCACCCTAAAGTCCTCTCGTGATTCATCTCGCTCTTTAAGGAGTAGGGTTCCACGTAAAGCTCCAACGTTCATATTTTTATCTTCTTGATTATTGATTCTATTTCTGCATTATTTATTTCAATAAAAAGAAACAAAATCTTTTTAAGAAACCTTTTTTAATAAGGATATTGCACATATTTAGTATTTCCTCAGTGTTAAGACATGTATTCTAGTAAATGGAATTTGGGTGAGGACCCATTATCCTTCTCATCTAATCATATAAATAAAGGAAAAACTTGATATAAGGTGGCACATTTATGCATTTACGGTGCGATATCTCATTTCAGTCATCTGATAAAGATCAACACCTTTCATTAAAATCACTATGTTGTTACAAAACCACTCACCCCATCCACGTATGATTCACATTTTAGTATATATTATCTCTCTTTCATTTTAAATCACGTGTTTCATGCATAATTATTATTTTGCTCAAATAATTACCAAATTTATGATTCAATGGATGGGAGGCGATGACTGCGTGTGGAGATGAAGGTGGTGTGTGACGATGGCGATGGTGGTCCGTGACGATGATGGCAATGGTGTAAGGAGCGGTAGGAGGTGGATGCGTGTGGAGGATGCATTTTATTAGTAATTTTTCCATATTCTTTGTATTCATCAATTAATCAAGTTCCAGGTTCGTTTGATTTGATTTAATCAATTTTTTCACATTTTATTTTCATTCCATCTCGATCTAATCTCCGATCATCCTCGATCGGAGATCTTATTTTTCCTCTGTTTCATTTTTTAATCCATGTCTCATGTCTTCATTTCTCCTAAATATACCTCCATTTTTCTAAATTTTAGTCAAACGTTGTGATCAAATTTTCCTACTTGGATTCTTAACATGTGGTGTAATCTAATGGGATTTGGCTTGGACAAGTTTTACATTATTTGCGAGTGGATTAAGCCTCATATTCTGACGTGTTTTAATCCATTTAATAATATTATGTAGGATTTCTTCATGGTTTCATTAGCATGCAAATGATGGTTATATTTTACGTTACATATTGATTTGTTGTTTTTACAATTATGTATGCATTTTTACATGTTTTTTTTGAAGAATAAATGATAAATTACTAATTGACTTTTTATTTTGCAGGTCAACACATGAATTTAATAATGAGAGAGTGGATCTTACAAAAATCACAAAAAATATAATGTATGATGGATTTAGAGGGACACATGATATTGACAAACATGTTGGCTGGAAACATAAAATAATTTATATATAGGGAGCTGGGAATCTGCACCTGGGGGTATAGGTAACTCCCTGCACCTGTCCTTCTTTCATTATTTTTGGGTTGTTCTAAGGAAACCTTAAGGGGATTTACTTAAATATTGAGGGTAATATGCGTTTCAAGTTTCATACAAAACAAACATTCCTAACATGTTCATCTGGAAGGGGTTAATTTTAGCAGTTCTAAGACAGCTAAAAACTCATAGTCTTAATGAAGATGATAACAGTCTGGAACTAAGTTGAATTTGGAATGACACCATATTGATATATGGTGATATAATTACCCCAAGGTTTCATTTCGAAAAAATCAAAAAATAATGAAAAAGAGTCAAGTGTAGGGAGTTACCTATACCCTCATGTGTAAGCACCCTTTTTCCTTATACATTGCTAGCAAGAATTCCATTATACAAAAATCATATATAGTTTACAAAAGAGACCATACAATTTAAAAAAATAGAGCAATATACAAACATTGCTCCCACAGAATGTTTGGCTAAAAAAATAAAACCAACATTCCTTTTTACAAAAATCACATGCATTTTGCAAAAGAGACCACAAAATGTACAAAAAAATATTACGGTATACAAGCATTGCTTCAAGAATGTTATCTGAAAACGAATGTAGCTTATTTAATAAGTTCGCAATCTACACATCCAATATACTAGAAAATAATGTTGTAACAAAAATCCCATTATTTTAGCATCGTTTTCCATGTCTATATCAATTAATTAGCCTATGATCAAAGCGCTCTTAATTTTAGGAAACACAACTATATAAAACACACAAATTTTTGTCAAATTTAGACTTCTTCAAACATCAGAGGTTATGATATTGTAATATATAACATAGGATTGTAAAATATATCAATATTGTACAAATTGATAACGGTTATTTCAAAAGGCAAGCCTTTATTCCATCATATGTTCTGGACTATTCGATGATCACTCCTCGATGTCTATCTAAATATAAAATGTTTAATGGCATGGATTTTACTAATTAAACATTAACTTAATCTGCCCCTCATTTTAGAAAGCTTTGTTACATGAAAACCACCATATCATGGTGGTTTTAACCTCAAATGCATACTATCCATCCAATTGTCGAAACTGACACCTTTCCAAAATCAAAGAAATGTGGCACCTCATTTGAAAGCCTCCCTATATATATGAGTGAGAGAGAGAGAGAGAGAAAGGGAAGCTGCTCCATAGAGCACCTAAGTTGGTTGCTCTACGGAGCATTTTCTGCCATTTTTTGGGAAATTATACTATGTTTTTCATCATTGTATCCCTCTAATATGTCATTCCAATTTTGACAAAAATAGAGACTCTTATGCCCTCCATCTAGAACATGTATTTTAACGGTCTTAGATTTGTTTTAATCGATATGTTCTGGATGGAGGATATATGAGTCTTTGTTTCTGATAAAATTGAAATGACATATTAGAGGGATATAGTGATGAAAGTACATGGCGGAGTTTACTAAAAAAACAAAAGAATTGGGGGGGGGGGGGGGGGGGGGATTCTCTCTAGAGCAGCCAACTTGGCTCCTCCATGGAGCAGCCTCCCCGTCCTCACTCTCTCTCTCTCTCTCTCACAAACACACACATATACATATACATATATATATATATATATCGGGCTTATCCAATGGGGCTACGTGCCCATTAGAGATGAGATGGGCCCCTAATCTCGACCATTAGATCTTATTCTGACGATCAAGAACTTCAGTAACTTTCTTATTGTCATTAGTAACGGAACACATCAATAACTTTCCTATTACTTTGTATCCGAAATACTGAACGCATCAGTAACGTTCGTATTGCAATCAGTAACACTTTATATCAGTAATACTAAACACATCAATAACTTTCGTATTGTCATCCGTAACTCTGAATCAATTGCAAGTAAAAGAAGAAATTTAATCAGTAACGTTGGTTTGCACTTGTAACTTTATATAAGTTACTAGAGCTATGATATTACTTACGGAAGCTTCGATATATTACTGAAGCATGGATATATATTAATTATTGAAGCTTGTATTTTTATTACTAAAGCTGCTAAGATAATGCGGGCTCATCTCATCTCTAATGGGCATGGGGACCATTAAAAATCATATATATATATATGGTTAAATGACTATGCCTCTTAGAGCATATAAGAGCATGCTCCCGCCTTTTTTCCATCATTTTTTTGTTTTTTTAACTGAAATCTTGGGGGGATTTACTTAGAATAGTAAGTAGAATATGTGATTCAAATTTCCTGCAAAACAGATGTTCCTAACACTTCCATCTGGAGGGGGGCAATTTCAGCAATTTTGAGACCGTTAAAATTTAACAATACTGATGGAGAGATAAAAGTCTCGAATTAAGTAGAATTTTAAATGACATCGTGATGATATATAGTGATCTAAATTCTATTAAGTTTCATTTCTAGAAAATAAAAAATACGGGAAAAAGGACGGGAGTATGTAAGTTACATGCTCCTTGGGCGCATACTCCTTCCCCCCCCCCCTCCCAATATATATAAATATATATGGGGCCCTTCCAATAGGATGCATCCTTCTTGAGTTCAGGAAGCTCGCCCTCTTTTTGTAGAAAAAATGATCATTATAGTAGAATACATAAACAGTTTGTATTATAACTGCACATTACAAATATGAAACCGCATACAGAACTATACATTATAGTACAAACATCAAAACTGCACATGATAATACAAATTGTATACGTATTCTACTAAAGTCATCGTGTTTTTTTACAAAAAAGATGACGACCTTCCTGAATTCAGCATCTTGTTGGAAGGAAATCCTCTATATAGGGAAAAATGAGGCTCCTCCTTGGGGAAAGCCAACGGCAACTCCCACCCATTTTCCCATATTTTTTATTTTATTGGAAAAAAAATGTATATTCGTCACTATATCCCTCTAATATGTCATTCCAATTTAGTCAGAAACAGAGACTCCTATGCCCTCCATCTAGAACAAGTTGTTTATAGCAATTATAAGACCGTTAAAATTACCTATTCTAGATGGAGAGCATAGAAGTCTTTGTTTCCGAAGAAATTGGAATGAAATATTAGAAGGATATAGTGATGAATATACATATTTTTGTTTTGAAAAAACAAAAATAAAAAACAGAAAAAATGAGGCGGGAGTAAACCAGTGGATGCCCCCAAGGAACATCCCTATTTTTCCCATATATATATAGGGGACCTTTCAAATGAGGTGGGTCTTTTCTGAGATTGTAAAGGTCATTGTCAATTAGTAAAAAGTCTATAACAATTTTGTAAAAGTACAAACTATACATTGTAATAAATGATTTTGTAAAATATTGCATCCAAATTTAAATTAATATTTTCATCTAATATAATAATATTTTCATAATTTTATTTCATTATGCATATTGTGTTAATATTTATTATTAAATCTATGAAATAAGAAATTGTAAAATACATTAGAAAGATGTCTAAATTGATGATGGCTCACCATATATATGGTAAGACCCTGTCTTATTGAAGTTCTTATATATATCGAGTTGGGAGTCTACATCTGAGGGTATAGGTAACAACTACCTACACCAGACCTGTTTTTCATTATTTTTGGATTTTTTGTAGGAAGCCTTAGGGAGATTTTCGAAATATATTAAGAGGAATATGTGTTTCAAGTTTTATGAAAAACAAGCATTCCTAATGCATTCATGTAGACGTGGTCAATTTCAGCAGTTTTGATAACGTTAAAATCTGCTAGTCTTGATGGAGATGATAGAAGTTCTAAATTAAGTTGAATTTGGAATGACACCATGGTGATCTAAATCCCCTAATGTTTCATTTTGAGAAAATTAAAAAATAATGAAAAAGAGTCGGGTGTAGGTAGTTTACCTACACCCACGGGTATAGGCTCCCTTTATATATATATATATATATATATATATATATAAGGGTAAAATAAGGTTGCCCCTTGGGGGAGCTAACTTGGCTCCCCCCATCCCTTGTTCGCCATATTTTTTATTTTCTTGAAAAATATTTCCATCAAAATTCATCACTATATCCTTATATTATGTCATCCAAGTTTCGTGAGAAACAGAGACCCCGACGACCTCCATCTAGACGTTCATTTTTTAACGGTCGCAGAATATTTGGAATCGTACCTGTCTGAATGGAGGCCGTAGGAGTATATGTTTCGTCAGAAAATTAAATAACATAATATAGGGATATAATAATGAAAATTCAGGGAAGCATATTTCAAAAAAAAATAAAAAAATATGAGGAAAATGAGATGGGGGGAGCCAAGTTAGCTCACCCTAGGGGGCAGCGTCATTTTACCCTATATATATATGGAAAACATGAGGCTGCCCCACACCATTTTCCAATGTTTTTTATTTTTTTTCAAAAACAAAGCCATGTATTCTCATCACCATATCCCTCCAATGTGTCATTCTAGTTTCGTCAGAAACAGAGACTCATATCCCTTTCATCTAGAACATGTAATTTTAACGGTCTTAGAATTGTTGTAATCGACTTGTTCTAGATGAAGAGCACGTGAGCCATTGTTTCTAACGAAATTGAAATGACATAGTAGAGGGATATAGTGGTGAAAATACATGGCTTTATTTTTAAAAAAATGTCGGAAAATGAGGCGGGAGCAGTCATGTTGGCTGTTCCGAAGGGCAGCCCCATTAAACCCTATATACACGGAAAAAGGAGTATGCTCTCACTCTTTTTTCCCATATTTTTTTTATTTTCCTAAAATGAAACCTAGTGGAATTTAGATCACAACATGTCACTGCGGTGTCATTCAAAATTCGCCTTAATTCGAAACTTCTATCCCCTTTATCAAGACTGTTAGGAACGTCTATTTTACATGAAACTTGAAACACATATTCCACTTATTATTCTAGTAAATCTCCTCAGATTTTATTTCAAAAAATAAAAAAATTACGGAAAGAATGGCAAAGGATACTATTATATACACTATGTTTTTTTTAGCTTCCCATTACCAGGAACCTGATCTTGGCCGGTCAAGAGATGATGCCCCCAACTACTCCTGACATCAACGTGCCTTAGCTCTCTAGGTGGCGAGGACTCCCCAACTGCCCCAGGAACCGTCATGGATTAGTTCTCTAGGCAATGCCTCTTTCTTGGCTTAAGGCCATCGTCTTCTTGGATCCAGTCCTTGCCATGGTTCGAAAAGGCTAGCCTCGAGGCGGTCGAGGCGTACGCCTCGAGGCGAGGCGGTCCCTTTTAGCCTTGAGGCTTACGCCTCAGACCAGTCCTATGAGGCGTGCGCCTCGAGTGGTCGAGGCGGTCGAGGCGTTTCGTGTGGCATTTTTGCTTTTTTTGAAGTATTTTTTATTATTTTCATGGTTTCCTTAGTAGTTTGAGAAGCTCATCAATATCTGTTTATTTAGGATAATGATTATATAAGATGAATGCCTAAATATGATGTTTATTTCATGCCCATAACTTCATATTTACAATTAATGTATCCAACTATTTTGGCAAACTCTTACTATTTCACTCTTAATGAATGAATTCATAAATATTAAATTAAACAATACTTGTAACTTAACAAGATTTGCAATATATCAAGCAAAACAAAATGGATAAGGTTCATGGTTTCTCATGTTTCCTTATATTATATATTAGACACAACATAAATTTCTTCGACGTATATTTAATCGAACTTTTAATTACAACTATATTTCAAAGATTTGCTCGAAATGGATATGATTCATGGTTTCTCGTGCGATCATATATTATATGTTAGACACATAACATAAATTTCTTCGATGTATATTTAGTCATACTTTTAATTACAACAATATTTCATAGACATATATGTATTGTTTAATTCTTTCACGATATCTATAGTCAATGAATTCCTCTTTGATTGGATGAAAATGTGTAGAAATGTATATGATGTTCTATCTTCTATTTTGGGGTTCTTATCTTTATCATTTCATCATATCTTGTAGTGTAAATTATTATATATTGGGCAGAGAACATATAATTACATAGAGATATATAATTGTAGTTTTATACATATTTTTCTATATAAACTGAGGCTTACGCCTCGACCACCTCGAGGCTACGCCTCGCTTCGATTCCAAGGAGACCGCCTCGTTCCGCCTTTCATTTTTTCAAACCTTGGTCCTTGCTCCAGGTCAAGCCCTTGGAGATGCTCAAGCTGGAGTTGTTGTGCTCCATTCCAGACCCTGGAGGTATCGTGCTCCACCCTTCTCGACTCGAGGCCTAGACCTTGCCATTGGAGTTGCTCCCATGGAGCTACTGTGCCCCACAATTCTTCTTGGCCCGAGGTCCAACCTCTGCATTGTTTTGCTCCACCGCTTCTCAATTTACGGACACTGTCTTCAGGGTTGGTACTTTTTTATTCTATTTCTTCCACTGAGAATTTCTATAACTATATTCAATTGCATTTTTTATTGGCTTGGTGTGTGAGGTAAATTCGTCTGGACGATACCCGTGGAAACTTATTTCACAGAACCCCAGGCGAACTTATAATTTGTTAAGTATCTCAAGGAAGCCGTCACTTCAACTCACAGCTTCCATTGGGGTTTATTTACATGGGAAAAAACGCATGGAAACCACCTCTTGAAGAAGCGGCTTCGGTTTTGACCAAAGCCGCCTCTTCAAGAGGCGGCTTCCATGTAAATAAATCACATGTAAACAAACCCCAATGGAAGCCGTGAGTTGAAGTGATGGCTTCCTTGAGGTACTTAACAAATTATAAGTTCGCCTGGGGGTTCCGTGGAATAAGTTTCCACGGGTACCGCCCAGGCGAACTTTCCTCCTTGGTGTGTTCTTTATGAATGGTTGAAGGAAAAGATGATGCAAATATGTATGGCAGAACCAACCAGATTACAACTATTTAACTTACATAAGATAAGTATGCCACCTGGTAAACGGCAATGAAAATGGCTTTTGCTGCTCATGGAAAGATAAGGTACATCACTGGAAAGAAGAAAGAACCATTCTTTGATGATGATGGTTCATGAGACAACTAGTTTGCAGAAAATGTCTGGTCAATTCTGTGTCTAACGATATTCCAAATATTTATTCTCTAATGAAGGACCCCTCGAGAAATATGCCAAATTCTTGAGAGCACGTACTGTAAAAACGTCAGAATATAAAGATCTATCAGTTGAAGAAAGAAATCAACAATCTATATCAGGGTGATTTGTCAGCTCTACTTCTTGTTCCTTACTAAAATCTAAATGGGAGAACCTTGACTATCACTCCAAGAAAAACCGGAAATGCTCACATGATGATGCTGAGTTTTTTTTGCAAATGCTAATGGAGAATTGGGATATACACTTTCCTTGGTGACTTGACTAATGTTTTTCAAAATGTTAGAAGTCGGCTTCTGAACTTTGGAAATATTAACTCAAATTGAACAAGTTTACAACCAAGTTCTAGCTGAAGATCATTATCTTCTTGCGAACGACGAATGACAGGCATGTTAAGCATTCTGCCTTTTCTAGTAACACAATACTATGAAATGCGACTGAAACTGCACTCATTCCAAGAAAATCTAGTCATACTAGTGAGGGTTGTTGCCTTCTCTACCCTGAGAGAAAATAAGTTTATTGTAATATTAATAAACAAATCACTTGCTTTAGGAACAAATGAAAGAATGTTGTCATTGCTATTATTGAATCTTCTATTTCTTTTGCTAACGAAAACAAGAAAGGCTCTCATGATCAGATAATGGAATTACAAGGTCTTTTGAAGAAGATTCTGGTTGACGATTCCATCTCACGAAAGTTGAAGGTAATATTTCTTACTCTCCTGAGTGGATTACTGATAGTGGGATAGTGTTTCCTAGGATCAACCCAAAATTATTTCTTGAGTACACGTTATCTTTGGGAAATGACAAAGTCATTATTGTTGACAGTATTCTGGTCACCTTTGTTGGAGAAGGGAACAATCTCTGTCCTTGATTGCTTTCTTCTTCATAGTACCTTACATTTCTCAGATTTCCCAATAAACTTATTATCCGTTAGAAAAAATACAAAAGAATTGAATTGCATAGTATTTTTTTATAAGGACTCTTGTATACTACAGGACTTGACGATGGGAAGGAAGATAGGGATTGGTCTGGTAACTGATGGCCTTTTATCGTCCTCCTGTTCAATGTGCTCATCTTGTACTACAACAGTCCGCTTCAAAAAGATAATGGTTCTGCTTTTCTTGAATAATGGCATGAACATCTTGGTCATATCGTTGTTTTCATGTTGAAGAAGATGATGTCTGGGATTTTTCTGATATGAACAATGTTACTTTTAATTGTGAAGTATGTAGACTAGAACTATTCTTTCTCATTCCAAAAGTAAATCCAATTATGATTATGAATTTTTCCATTCCGATATTTGGGGACCTTACAAAGTTCCAACTTTTTTTGAGACAAAAGAGGGGGAATCACGTGAAAGGTACCCCCTTAACGTATATTAGATTATTGGAAAAATATAAATGTTACCTCACAGGAGCCAAGATTCAAGGAGATTCTTGGAATGGAAGATCACATTTTCAGAATATAAACAATCAAACGAGAAAATAAGTCCATTAGGAGATAACCAAAGAGCCCAGATGACGACAAAGCACCAGAGCAACTCCTAGTCAACTCGAGATCTAGCAAGGTAGAGAGAATCCCAGAAATTTACAAGAGCACTACTATCTACCCAATGAACCTCCAGAGCCAGCTAGATAGCTTTTGTCCTTCAATAGTTGGAAAACATATGGTCAATGGTTTTTATTGCTTCACCACAGAGAGGGCACATGTCATTCTCACTGCCTCAAAGTCTGCTCCAATGATCCTTCATAAGGATTCTATCTATGCACATCAATCATAGGATGACCCTGATACGGAAAATGGCCTTCAAGCTGCCAATGAATCTGAAGTCTCTAATGCCTATCAATACTTTTATAGGCCTTCTTCACGAAAAAGTGTCCACCACTCCAAATCCAGTTGTCTCCCCCTGTACTAAGAAGAGAGTAAGAAGAAAGTACTCTCTGAAGGTCTACATACTCTAGGACCCATTGGTCAGAAAGCTCCTTTGAAGTTAGGCTGCCAAGCATTGTCGATCCAAGCATCCACAACTATCACTTCCTAAGAATCTGAGAGAGCGAACAAATGAAGGAACCTAATTACCAGAGTTTCGCCTCATGTCCAATCATCAGTACAAAAGGTAAAGGAATCATCATCTCCTAGAACATGTTTGAAACTCGTTCCTGCCTATAGGAGAAGGGAGAAGATACCCATTCAAAAAATCGAGACAAGAAAAGAGGGATGATGGGAGAAACCAAGATGTGCATGAACATCATAAATGCGCTGAAGAAGCTTACAACAAAGATCTTCATTATTCCCCCACATTCGGGCTACCCACTTCATTAACAATGCTCTATTCATGATATCCAATCTCGGAACACCAAGACCTCCCTTTTGCAGAGGTAGAGCTACCGTCTCCCAGTCCACTAGGTGTATACTAGTTGAATCTTGGCCCGACTTGCCCCAAAAGAAACTTCTCACAATCCTCTCTAATATCTTCTGAATCCAACCAACTTGTTCAATCAAGAATGTCAGCGAGGTTGGAAATATTTCAAATTGGTTTCTTGTCATGTAGTAAAGATACATGCTCTTATAAAGAACATGGTAATTGGCCGACATTCATGAAGGTGCTCACTTCGTTGGGTCAAACGGGTTTATACCTCTAAATATAACCCAAAAGAAACTATTGGCGGCTATAAAACTAGGTTAATTGCAACGACAATATAGTCAGAAATATGGGATAAACTATCTTGAAACTTTTGCTAATGTTGCCAAGATGAATATTTTCCAAATTATTATCTCTATTGTTGTTCAAATAGCTTAAACGATGTCACATTAGGTGCTAGAAATGACTTCTTAAATGGTAAATTGAAAGAAGTTTATACGAGAATGCCCGAAGGATATGAGATGAAAAGCTTTGTATGGAATTAAGCAATCTCCAAAAGCCTGATTTGAGCGTCTTCGGATCCTTATGCTTGATAACATTTATAAGCAAGGAAATGAATATCAAACTATGTTTGTAAAAATTCTTCTTGTTATGTTGATGACATGATTGTTACTGGTGATTATGAAGATGAAATTTGTGAATTGAAGAGTAGACTTTCCCCTGACTTCGAGTTAAAAGACTTAGGAAAGGTAAGATATTATCTGGGTTTGAAATTGCGAAGACAAAATATGACATGGGATTAACTCAAGGCCTTAAATATCATTTTCAGTCACCATCTCAAGACCGATCGAAACGACATTTCAACTGAAATTTGGACAAAATTTTGACCATTACGGTCACATTCTCTTCTATCAACCGCACATATATCAGCCATTCTGGTCGAATTTGGATCACCTGTCGAAATCAAAATTCGATTGAAATTCACTGAAATTTGATGGCATGGTTTGACTCAGAGAAAATAGGCTCTCTATCTTTCGAAGGACGTTAGAAACTTGGGTGTAAACAGTCTACTACTATTGAAGCCATTCATCATCTGAGCATTAATGACGGAAAGAAAACTAAAGGAAGTTAGAAAGCGTGGTATCATAGACAAATGGGCAAGGTGATCTACATTACTCCTACGAAGCTGGCATCACATATTCAATTAACATAGCGAGTAAATTCATACATGCTCCTCCCGTGTACATATGAAGGCAGTTTCTCATATCCTCAGATGTATTAAATAAATCCTTGTAAGGGATTAACCTTTAGGAAAGAAGCAAACTTGAGTGTTGAAGGCTACACTAATGCAGATTGGGCATGTCCCATTGATGATAGGAGATCCACATTTGGTTATTGTCTACCTTAGTGGTGATCTTTTTACATGGAGAAGTAAAAAAGCGATCAGTTGCCAGATCCAATGTTGAAATTGAGTATGTACCATGTTGTTTGAAATAGCATCTCTGAGATGTTTTGGTTCATCCTACAAGATATTGGAATTGTTGTTAAATTCCTTATGAAGCTTTTTTGTTTCCTAGTAATCTTGTTCTCCATGATAGAACAAAGAATGTTGAAGTTGACAAACATTTTGTAAAAGAGTGGATTGACTAAGGAGACTTGTGTCTTCCTTACATCAAGAAAAATTATCAAGTCGCTGATATATTTACCAAGGGTCTCTCAATGACGAACTTTAAGAATGTGGATAAGTCGGGCATATTCGACCTATATGCTCCACTTGAGGGAGAGTGGTAAGACATGTATTCAGGTAAATGGATCTAGGTTGAGGATCCATTGACCCTTCCCATCTTATATATTAGACTCACCCCACAACCCTAAAGTATTAAGTAAGAAATAACGCCCTCTCCTCTACTTGAGTTTATAGTTTTCTCTCTTTTTTGGAGAGTTTTCCACATAAATCACCTAGCAAGATCTATGTTTTGATTATTCACACTTGGTATCAAGGCTTTTCATATTTTCGATTCATATTTTCGACGGCAATACCTTCTCATATAAATATGCACTGGAGATACTTAAGAAACCTCAAGTACTAGGTTTAAAACCCTGTTCATTTCTATAAAGTCAAACAGATGAAAAATTTTAGGGAATGGTGACCATTTAAAGATGTAAAGATCTACAATTGTTTTATGGGAAAGATCCTCTTTTGATGGCGATTAGATCAAATTGTAACTTTTCCATTAGTGGAATCAACCACTTTATAAACAAACCATATTATAGTGCGTAGCTAAGTATATATGTTATTATGAATTATCCCCCAAAGAGTCTCGTAATGAGGTTTATTTTGTATAAATTACAAAAAGGGGCTCTAACTATGCCTCGATTTGCTATTACGAGACTCGATTTTAAAATGAAAAAATATGGTAATAAATTGTCCACTTTATGATTCAACATCGACATAGAAGGGTCACAGAAGCTGACTAACGCTTGCATTTAAGAAAAAAATATCAAATCCCTCTTCACTACATTTTATATGTTCGGTGATGTAGTACTAACTCTGCAAGGTATCAGATACATGCCCATATCCACAAAGAATCTACTTTCATTGGGAATGATCGAGTCATAAGACATCGAGTCACCATTTGAGGGGGAGTTTTATAGCAAGAAATGGAGCATGCATGCATGATGCGAGATATAAGGATGCAAAATAGGTTATATATGCTCGAGGAAAAGGTTGTGACAGGTGATGGAGCTCCAGTTATTCCCAAGATGAGTAGCACTAGAAGATAGAGCGGGTTATTGGCATCTCTGTTCCAATAGCACGCAACAAGGAGAATCGAGTGCAGTTCATTTTATCAGAAGACGACGACATACTCTCTAGGCATGACAGATGCGTGGTGCCACTTAAGAATGTGAAACAGTAAATTGTGAAAGTGCGCCTAGGAGATGGCATGCCAAGTACACCAAATGATGGGTGTAATACCTTAGAGATGGTAGCAACTTGCGAGGATGGTCTAGTACATAATCAAGGCGATGTGAAGATCATAATGGAATTCAACTCGGTGGGGAGATTATTCGGTTAGGAACATAGAATTCTAATATGGTAGAGTTGGATTCCATATAATACTTGAGGAATATTTGATTAAATAAAATATCATTAGGATCTTGATGGCGATTACTTATATCTTGTATGTGACAATCAATCTAAGATTGCATTTATGCCTATTAAAGAGAGAGTGGGTTGTGGCATACCACAACCAAACAAAAAATGCAATCTAGAGAGAGAGAAAAGAAAGGCAAGAGCGAGGGATGGGAAGTTGTACATGCTCTTCTTAAATTGATTTTTCTTCGCCAATGGTCATTAGAGGTGACCGGCCACCATTATATCATGTTGTATTATTCTTGACGTGCTTATGTGGTGGTGGTTGATGTGCACCCATTGATTTGTACCATCAACAATTGGTACTCAAGAAGAGATGATGCAACGCTCGTATCCCCCAACAACTGGCATTAGAGCAGAGTAGATATAAAGTGGAGAGCGATTGGGGGTATAGGACTTAACAATAGTTGTTTTTTAAGAGGGTAGAGGAGGGACATTGTCAGTAATATCATAGATATGGTGATGGAATTGGACAGTCGCTCACTAGGAATATTACATGTGGGATAGGGTCTTGTCCTAAAGTTGCTATTTAGGAGCATGAGGATGCACATAAAATGGTGCCTAGTGCACTATATATAAATGAAGAGCACTTAATAGGGTTAGAGACCAAACCTCGAAAAGATCCTTGTCCCGAATATGTTCTCCATATACAACTTCTCTCCTGATAGAAATGTGCCATTGTATGCGAGCCAAATCGTCCAAATCACGGAGAAAGAGGCTTGAGCTTCTCGCCAAATAACCTAAACTAAGAAGTATTCAACAATGTATAAAACCCCTCTAACAAAGAAATATGTAGTCACTGAAACCAAGCCTCGTATCAGACACTCTAAGGAAATCCCAAGTAAAAAATATATGTTCGATTATCTCAAGGTTGTCATCACATAACAAGCAATCAACATCTACATCACTAGGAAACCTCGTTCAGTGAGTTTTCATTGTAACCTTGCTACATCTTACAAGTCAAGAAAAAATCTGTCAGGGTGTTGTAGAGTTTCAAATCAACCCTCTGCAAATCTCAAATATCCAGGATCAAAAAGGTAGGTGGGGATAAGGCAATTCTAGTCCGTCTTAGCCAATATGCCACTATAACTCCAGTACTAGTGGTCCCTCCTAATCAAGGGTCTCGTAATAGATACAAGCTCCTTATAGAGATGTCAATATAGGTCTACTCATTAGGTATTCGACCCGAACCTACTCTATTTAAGAACCCGAAACCCAACCCCATTTATTTTTGGACGAGTTTGGATTTTAAATGTACTACCCACACAGATATAGATTTGGATTTTGGATTAGCTTGTGGGTATCTAAACCTTGAACCCGCCCCATACCTGATACAAATAGAAATATAAAGATAACTATAAATGTGTTTGTCGCTTAACCATACACAATCTATATCTGATAGGGGTAGATCTACATATATTTTTTAAAATTGAGCTAATTTTCCATGCTCCATACATTAATTTATATTCAATTACATTTTTGTAACAATGATAAATAAAAATTACTAATCCAAAGATACAAATACCTAATCTATATAAACATTGAATAATCCCTACACATTACACATCTTTGCATGGAACTATATTAGATGTTATCTCTTTTCATAATACACGTGTTAATATATTGTTTACATTTTCAATAGCTCGTGATCATACTATGTTGAATACGTGGGTACCCATCAGGTGCACGGGTATGTGCTGAGTAAATGGGTACCCGTTAGAATTACTCATTTAATAAATAGGTGGGTTTAGGTAGTTGTTTTATGAATGGGTGAGTTTAGAAATGTTGACACCCGCCCCAAACCCGACCAGTTGATATCCTTAGCTCCTCAGACAATATTCATATATACTCTAATTAGAAAAACCATGACAAAAGATAGACACCAAGTACCATTAGATCAAGGTCCCATCACGATCGGGTCTTACCTTGCTTCCAGAACAAAGAAACTTGAGAAACGATCAATAGAAAACCACCACTAGTCCAGTCATCATTCCAATAACTGACAAATGACGCCTCACCTAAAAACCCACCAACATATTGGCTACAATGTATGGGGCACTGGAAAACACTCTTCCAAAAGTACATAGGAGAGCAAACCACCAACGAATTAGTGTAATACTATCGTAAATTCCAATAATTACCTCTCACAAATATGCAAAGTAGATCATCATCCTTCAACTAAAGCCTAGGAGCCCTATTTTGCTGAGAGACTTGTTCATCTCCTCAAGCTTCAAAACCCTAAGAAGTCCCCTATCCTTGGGTTTCATAACAGACACTTGGTAAACCAAAAGATCATTATACATCCCCCTTAGAAAGCTGGCCTAAAAGAAGCTCCTATGATCATTTTTAAGCGATTGTATACCCAAATCGATAGCACCCTCCTGAAAACGAAGATAATTGTAATAGCCATAATCGCATTTAGTGTCACCAGACAACCACAATGAGAGGTAAGTAGCTTTTAACTAGAAATCTTGCACCCCAACGTCTACCAAAGATAAAAAAAATCACCTACCTAAGACGTTGACAAGTTTTGGATTGCTCCAAGTAAGATAAAGTCATAATTCTGTGAGGGGTGACCAAGATCCTCCTAAAATCAACCAACTTCTCATCAGAAGACAAACCACAGTTGATATGACCAAACATTTCCCCAAAAAATAAGGGTTGTGGAAATTCCTTTAACCTCCACCGCACCTCTCTCAATAAAGAGGATAGCGCCATCTAAATTTGATGAGTTGTTGCTTGATGGGGACTTGGAACGGGGAGTTTCTAAATGTCAGGTGCTCCTACTAGGAACTTTTGCAGTAGGGGAGGGGCTTCATTGAGGGTTACGACAAGGTAAGGGGAAACTTAAAAAAAGGGATATTATGTCAGGAGCAGACAACAGACAAAAAGGGGTGGGTGAAGAAGGTGAAAAAAATGACCATTAGGAATTATATTATAGTTTGATGCTTTGTTTTTGCAAAAATAAATAAATAAATAAAATGAGCCTTTCAGCAATATCCCCAACAATTTGACCCCTTGATTGAAGTAAATGTCAGGTGAACAAGTGTCACTAGAGATTTCTCTTGGGGTTGTCATGACATTATGGAATGGGTAGAGATACAGGTGTTACTGCCTAACTTCAAAGGGGCACAAGTGCAAAAATCCCATAGATTATTATATTGCTTTTGGCCACAATAAAACCAATCCTAATTTCTGAATAAAAGTGACTACAAAATCTCAAATTGAATACAAAATAATGAATTTTTATATAAAAACAAGTTTAACATTTGGTCTATTCACCTGCTCTAGCTTAACAAGATCGTTCCTTTCTTGTATCTTTTGGATAAGATTTTCTGGTAGCACAAGTTGAGTGCTCGCATGCTTAACAATCTGGTCATTATTCTCAACATTAGTTGCATTCTCGTCCGGCTTAGGAATCTCAGAAGAATATGAAGTTCTTCCTGTTAAATGGGGACAAAAACTTGTTCAATGGACAACCAAGATAAAAATGAAGGTAAACATGTCAGACTTCTTTGACCAAAAAGAGAGAGAGAAAATGGTTTCCATTGTAACAGAAATACTTTTTCATTATATAAAGGGGCACTTGACTCACTCGAAAAGAAAAATATAGGGCACTTATACAGCAAAGATGATTTCTTTAAATACAAGTAAAACTGAATCCCGGTATTTCATGTTGTAGGCCCACTGCCCAACCATCAAACCATCAAGTGGGTGAAACAATAAGAATCACCACTGAGTTAAAGAAGGTATGAAAGGGTACCTCAAAGAACCAAATGATTGATTACAGATTTATTAGGGAAAAAACAGATGCATTACAACTCACTGCTCTATAAGCAAGGTAAGGGAATGCAGAGTGAAATATACATTACAGAGTTGATATATACCATTGCAGAGACCCAACAGCTTTCTCCTCCGTAAGCTAACCATGGCGAAAGCACCTCCCTACCAAAAAAGGTGAATTTATCAGAAGATGTCTTGTATGAATATCATCCAATATATTAGTGAACATCAATATTAAAAAGAAATGGTGCTGGTCAGGCTTTTCTTCATGCTAAGAAGTAATTATGATTTAGGTAAATGGTCCAACCATCTAAAATTACATGGAAATCCATTAATTACCATCCGTGTTCTACTACTAGTAAAATCACAGCTGAGTGTTTTCACCATTAAGTGCTGAGGAAAAATGCATCATTCTCTTCCCCTCCAATTTATATCATACCCCGAATTACTATGCCGACTTTCCTATAATTAAGCAAGACATAGTTTAGCATTTTTAAAAGAAAATGCCATTTAGCATTATCTCTTCTGAAACCTATTTTGCAAGGCTCTTTCCCCAACCATGATTACTATGCCGACTTATTCCCATTCTCACTTCTGAAACCTATTCTGCAAGGCTCTTTCCCCAACCTCTCATTCTTACAAACAGGAGCATATGTTAGCCTTAGAAAACCAATACATGGATGATTAATTTAATATGCTGGATGGTTCAGATTTTATATAATAAGCATTTATGTAAGAAACTACTATCTCTGCATGTCAGCAACAGAAAAAGTTCTACAATGCCTTGGAGAAACTTCTCTTTGGGAAATGTGAATTTTTGGACACATCTTTTTCAGAATTATCAATCAGGAAAAAACAGAATCCCATAAGTTTTTACTTAAGTCAGGTTTCTACGTGGGTTTCTTTTGCCTCCTTCAAGATGTACAGATCATATATTTTCTCCTCAGTCGACTCCCAAAGCCCCTCATTGATGGCTGGCAAGTTCATGAGCAATTCCCAAATAGAGATTTGTAGTCAAACCCATCACGATGGATGATATTGATGAGGTTATATAGTGTGAAAGGAGAGGGGGAAGGGCTTCAAGATGTTTCATTGTGCACAACTTGGTATTCCCAGACCGTGAAAGGAGTGGGGGAATGTCTGCAGGTTTTTTTCATTCCGCAAAACTTTGGTATTCTCTGACCACACTCCAGATCCTACCCCTCAAACCCATGGACAAAGGCGCATGTTTCCTTTCTCTTTAAGGTTCCAGCCATCCCCACTCTTTTCCCGATAATTCTTAACATTGCCTTCCAATTTATCAGTTACAATATTTCCAGCTTAATTTTTCATGCGGAAACTTCCATCTTTTATGCGAAATTGTTTATAAATGAAACATTACATTCTGCACCTTTTTAAGAACAAGAAAAGGCAGTGAAAATTTTAAAGATGTTGGTAGCTAGGGCCCTACTTAAACTTCCAAAAGTAAACAGAAAAAGACACAATATAAGAGGATAACATTTTATAATACCAACTAAAACCATATTCCAGAAGCTGTAAATATATCCTTTTCAAATAATTCTTTTACATGGCATACCAAAAGGACTAGCATATATGTCCAGTCATAAAAGTGCACCTCAGCAATTGCTGCACTTCACCAGGCAAGATTGATTTGTTCATTAATTAGAATGACTTTTTAAGGAGGGGTTTATATATACATATATATATATATATATTTTATAAAAGCATCATGTTTTCTCATGCCAATAAACATCTTCCTTCGATAAAAGAAATATCTTTGATATTAATCTTTCATAGAAATATGGAAACATTAGAGAAACCACGAAAATGATTGATAAACACACATGAAGGAAACAAAAACAAGATAAAATCATAACGCAACTCCCCACTAACTAGGTAATGCCCAAATATGTTTCAAATTTCCACTAAAATATGAGACTTTTGAAATAGCTCACCAAAAACTTATTTTTCCATCTATTTTTATTTAATTTTCATTTCCTACTCAATTGTAAGCATGCCTCACCGACATCACAAGCACAAGTAAGAAAGTGATCTCCTCAAGCCGCCACCAAACTCAAACAGTCTAAAAATACAAATGCATGGATAGAACAACCATCCAAACTCAATCCTCTACCTCCCAATGCATCTTACTCTACAAAGACAGCTTACTTACCACTTGTAGTAGTATCCATCTTCATGCACTAACTAAAATAGCAATTTTAACGAAACCACCATCCACACCAACATTCAATCCTAAGTCATGTGCCACAACTTAAGATGCTGAACTAAACCCTAAATTAAAAAGCAAGGATTGCCAAATTACCTCAGTATATCATCCAGGTCATATACAAAGGAAGAAAGCGACACTTATTACCGTTCGCACCTTATTATTCGCACTCACAATCCGGCAAAAACATCAAAGTAGAAATATAGTCACTAGTGAACTCGCCAACAATAGACTCTCACTCTCTTGGCCGGTCTAAAACACAACATGTCCAATAAAAAATGTCGAAACACTTAGTCAAGAAAGCAAAAAGTCCACTCCATCCCAAAATCGACCAAAAGACACCAATCCATCCATATCCAGAAAACCCAACAAAACCTTGCAATCTGCAGACCATGTAACAGACGAGAAACATGTATAAAGAAGAAAAAGAATTCGCCGCCACCCACGACCCAATTTCAAAAATCAATTTTCCTCTCCTCCACCACTCCATCAACCCAAGCCCAATCAACCCAACACCTAAAGAATCAAATAACATCAGCGAAAACTTCAGAATTCACAACCGGACCGCACAGAGAGGGAGCGCGGACTCCAAGAAGCAAGAAGTCAGCGGGCAAAGGCGAAGACTTTGCAAGAGAGAAGTCACGAGTTGCGAGAAGAACAACGACCAAAGTGGGAGAAAGGGACGGAGGAGGAGGTTACCTGCGGGCAGCGGTCGGGGAAGGCGAAGGAGGGAATCAGACGGTGGAGATTTTGAGAGGGGAGAGGGTGAGGAGAGGAGAAGTTGGCGAGAGATGGAAGAGGAGTAAGGGGTCGGGGACGTATGCTCTGTGTTTCTCCTTATTCTAGTCTCATCCAAATGTCTTTCTTGCCCCGGTGTTTAAGCAGATTTTTCAAAGAATTCAAGTTGGTGTCGGGGCCGCCTTCGTATCAAATGGTAAGTTACCAGACTTGGCCCTTACTTTCAGGAACACTGAATTCCTCCTCTTTGAATACCTAACAAAACTATTTGCATTAACATTAAAAAAATACATATCAATATACCGAGTTGATGTTCCACATTGGATTCAACAAAAGTTTTGCATGTTATTTTTTTCTAAATATTTTCTGCAGATTCCGAAAAATCCTGGCCAAGAAGCACACAGAGGAAAACTTTTTTTTTGTAAGGGCAAAAAGCACACAGAGGTAAGGTCGACATTCTTTCTAGTCAAAGGCCAGAGTCAAGAAATGGCTGAAAATCGGCAAGGTGGCGGGACGGATATTACGGAGGGCAAACAGGGGCATTTCGGGTATTAGACATGGCAGCCTCCAATTGGTTGTTTGCCTCAAAGGCCTTGTGAGGGCACCGACGGGGGTAGAGGTGGTTGGCTCGCCAAGGAAAGGTGGCCATAAGGATAACGTCCATGCCCCGTTACGCGGCCCCGCGGGATCACCTATTTTAACTGCTCGCCTGCGGTACGGACCGTCCGATTTGTATTATTGCGAGGGTTTGTGGATGTATCTTGGGAGGATTAACGTGATGCCGCGAGCGATGGAAGTTTCGTGGGGCTGATGGCGTGGATGGGATTTAAGAGGATGAAAGCGAGAGCGGGGAGGAGGGTTTGACTTGATCGTAAGCGTTGGCTTAAATGCAAATCTACTACCAGAGGAGAACAAGACTCCAGTCACGGAAATAGATTTGGAAAAATGGACTATCTGACTTAGCTACGGTAAACTTGCAATTTAATCATATCCATCGGTTATTTTTATTTTCTCGACAAATGAGTGTTCGTGTAATTTCGACTGAGGATACACTCTAACAACACATGTTATGTTTCATCCTTACAATATATACACGAAGGCTCCGCTCTCTTATCGGGCTGGCCAAGATCCGTTTACGAAATATAATCGGATCTCAAACTTATCGGTGCTTCATGGCATATCTCAATACGATTTCTTATGGCTTCATTCTTACTAGGAATGCAAACGGATGGACACGGCTAAGGATATAGGTGTTACCATATCCTTATCTTTTTTAAAAATGTGAATATGGATGTGGATACAGATATTGTTGGATATGAAAACTATACTACCATATTACTTAAAAACGGATATGAAAGCAAAGTGGATATTTATCGCATGAGTAATATTAGAAATACTCAGCTTTCTTCAGTTTTTATAAAGATTTTTTTACAATTACAATCAGCTTGATATGATATATCCAAAGCACACTCGATAAAAGGTTAAGACTATAAAGACATACAGACCCTAGGTTGTCATATTGTATATTTAATTGTCATTCCTCATTATTATGAGGAAACTTGCACATTGCAACCGCATGCATTATGTGTTCAATTACAAGTACATATCTTGATCATGGATCCAATCCATGATATGTTATTAGTTATTATTTAGTATAGCTTTGAGTGGGTTTAATGAAGGCTATATGAAGTTTTGTATAACTATATATTATACTTTGATTAAGGATCTTTTATCAAAGTTGTCTTGCCTTTTGATGAAACTATGATTCTCATTCTTTATTCTTTTATTTTAGCTTTATCAGTTAGCAAAACAACCTTTAATTATATGTACATACAATAAATTAGCTTTGTGCATGTCACTGTTAATATCTCATAATTAACACCTATTTCCCAAAAACAAAAGAATAAAGAGAAAAGGAAAAGAATGATGTGTTTAGAATAAATACAGAGTGATCTAAAGCCCAAAAGAAGGTCAAAAATTTGACCTGATCGCAAAGAAATAAGTAGAGAGATATAGGGAATACTGTATATTATGCATACCTCCTTTACATATACAAATAATTATTCATATTTATTTTGACAAAGTATAAAAGATATTATTATATTTGTACATAACCCCAATAATAATAATATAATATGATATAAATTAGAAAAACAAAATAGAAATAAAAATAAAATCCACAGTTCATTGTATAAAACCACATCTATATAATACAATACCTATTTATATAACACTCTTAATTAATTTACAAAACTAAAATAAAAATTATTTTACACTCCTTAAATTATTTTGAAAATAAATAAAATATAAAATAAAAAGTATTTTTTGTAAAAATAATAAAAAAAATTAAAAAGACTTGTACATAATACGCAGGTATATTATACATGTACGTAATACATTATTGTTATATACCCTATTTATATTTTTCATATAAATAATAAAAAATCACATAAAAATAGTTTAGTAAATAATAAACATTTTTTAATTTAATACATTTTTTATTTTAAAATCATCTACTATTTCTTATTTAATTTCCTTTTATTTTGTAAATTCTAATTCTTGATTGGTCCACAGGATAATGTTGACCTTGATCGACCTTCTCCCCCTAGTCGGGCCGACTCGATTTCCCTTCGCCGAAGTCCATTTCTCCAAATTTCCCCAGTCGAACTTGACATCCTTTTGCCTCGCTTTCAGCGCCTGATTCCTCTCCTAGGATCTGTGATCCTCGCGGATCCCTAGGAAGGGTCGGATCTATCTAGGTTTTCCCCCACCCATCGATCTTTTTGAGCCTGAGGCATGCCTATATATACTCTCCGCTGCTTCTCCAGCTCCTTAGCTTGTCCCTCGCACCACCATTCTTTTTGAGCCTGAGGTTCACTAGCTCCGACCATCGGGTTCGGAGCCCCGACACTCGCATCTCACCGTTCACATCTTCGTTGTGACTCACCCTCCATCCCCTATCACAATCTGATCACCCATATCTGGATCATCTGAGCCAGATTTGGCCTAGAGTTCTTCCCCCGCCTGCGCTGGAAGTCCCCAACCCATCCCCCCATCGCTTCTCTTATGTATTCCATGCAACAACCGATCGGATCAATGCCCCTGAGTCCTGCTACCCTTTGCATGTCTTCATGCGTGCTAGCAGACCCGCGTGGGATCCCAGCTGCTCTGGTAGAGCAGTCCCAGACAAAGCATCATCACCCTGACCATCCAACCGTCATGCCTCTCATCGTAGTGAACCAATAGCTGTGGAGCTCCATTGCAAAGGTGTCGAACCCTTTAGATCTTCGATCTGGCCACCCGATCACCAGATATCATAGTTCGAAGTTCTCCAGCAAGTTGTTCTTGCATACCTCCCCCCCCCCATCCCCATCGTCGGATGAGGAGCCCTTTGCCAGATCATATTAGAGTCGACTAACCGAGCAACTTTCCAGGCTGTTAGATCATACTTGACACTCAGATCTGACCTCTCATCCTTGACACATCTCCATGCCATCAGATCCTTTTCCAGAGCATATCAGAGCCGTCAGCCACCTCGCTGCATCGCACGCCTCCACTGGATATATTTCATTTTTTCCTTGGCATTTTATGTCATTTCCATTCAGTCCAATAAATGTAATAATTCGTTAAGAATGTTTATAGTTAGACCCTTATGCTTTATCTATTTGCATTTTAGTTCAGTTGGTTGAGTCCACTTGCGTCCCCACATGATTGTCTGGGTTATTTGCAGTATCTGCTCTAAACTTTTTAGCTGATATGAATGAATGAAATATTTTGGATATTTGCAAATATGCCCCTATTTGTTTGATTAGCATGTTGCACGTGCCTTTATTGGATAAATTGCATCTTTGACCCCTGAGGTTTTATTGAATGTTATTCTTTGGTCCTAGAACTTAAAGGAAGTGTAGATATATCCCTCTGGACTGTTCTTAATTGCTTGTATTTTATTCCATGCGATAAATATTAAATTAACCCTAAAACTTATCTAAAATTTACTTGTAGCTCCTGCTATCTTGTTTTCTTTGTGATGATTTTTAGTATCTATTTACGAGTATTTCATATTATTAAAATCCAAAAACCCCTAAAAAGTGTCTTTTTGCCTTATAAAAATGAAAAAAATCGAAAATCTTTTGAAAAATTCCGTAAAAATTAGGGTAATTATCGTTTAGTATCTTTTACCTCCAATATTAAATTTGTTCGAAAATTCCTTAAAAACCCATAAAAATTATAAAAATCTTAAAAAATTATAAAAATTGTATAAAAATATAGAAAAATTCAAAAATAATGTTGCAGTCTCTGTTTGTAGATTTTTACATATAGTTGATCATAAAAATACCATCTAGGGTTTTTCAGCAATTTAAGTATTTTTAATTTGCAAAACGCTCCCAGATATGCACTATTTAGTATGTTTATCACTGTTGATTTTTAGAAAAACATAAAACATCTGAAAATCCCTAAAAATTACCATAAAACAACTTAAAACCTACAAAATCCAAAAATATTTTTACTACAATTATTTTCACATTTTTGATACTTCTGAAAATACAAAAAGAGCGTGGTGTGCATATTGGACCACGCTGCCATCAACAATGTGATGCTAGCTTCCTTGGAGACCATGTAGAGACAGATCAGGGACCAAGGAGCATTCATGGCAGAGGTGAGGAGAGTGCTCACGCAAATAAGAGCTGACAAAGAGGAACCACAGAGACCATTAGCGGTGGAGAGATACCTAGAACTGTAGGCGAAGACAGATGTCAAGATGAGTCGCAGGTGACAGCCTGACCAGCATGCACGATGAGGCAGTTGCACAATCTTGGTGCAACCCTGATGAATCCATGATTCATCATCTCAATATATTGATCTTAGCAAAATCCCCGAGTAAAATCCCAGAAAAATGTCCATAAAATCAATAAATTAACAAAATGACTCTTGTAAATAAAACACACTAATTAAGGTATATTATATTGTACAAAATAATTTAACAATAAAAAGCCACACAAATAAAGGAGTTTTTCACCTGTAAATAGTCCAAAACTTCATGTATTTTTAATAAATTCATTTCAACTCCTTTTTGGCTAATTCTTTCTCCAACTTGTTCATAACAATGTATATAAAAATACAAAAATATAAAATAAACTTTACCTCAAATAAATGCTCCTAGATCTCAAAGGGAAAAAGTCGTAAAGACCAACTTCCAAGCCGAATTCCCGCTCTGTATGAACTCCAAATTCACCAAACTCACTTTTAAAGATCAAGTTAGAAAATTATCTATCCAATGGAAGTGGTTTTATTAAAATCGGAGCTCATTTGCAAAAGTTGGGTTTTGGGACCTAGATGTACATTGTATATTATGTACATATTCATTCCTTCTTCATTTTTATTTTATCTTTTATAATTACTAAAAATACAAAAATATCATGATTGTGTTGTATTTTAATTGTAGTATTTTATTGTATTTTTCCGTTGTAAATATCTCTTATTAAAAAGACAAAAAAAACATATTAGAAAAGTAAAAAAAATGTGTACATGTTGTTTGTCTTCCCTTGTAAATTCTCCACTATTTATTTTCTTCTTTTTTTTATTCTATTGTAATTAAATTAGCCAACTTTATTTCATTTATTTATTTATTATACATTCTCTACAATAACCACCATTTAACTCACTCTACCACCAACCTCCATTCAACCCCACCATTTTTCTAACTTCTAATTCAACTCCACCATTTTATTAACCTCCATCCCACTCCATCTTAATTCTAACTTCCATTTTTTCCATCTCTTTATATACATTCCATCCTCCTCAATTTACCTGTGATCCATCTTTATGTGAGGAGAGCCTAGTTCCCTGAGTTGAATCGGTGATAGCGACGCAACCGCGGTCGAGCAACGACGGCCCTCTCTCCGGTGTGATCCGTTGGCTTTTTGGCCAACATCGCAGCCGCAACCACGCTCTGCTCGAGCTCATCGCACGCCGGCGATTCGAGCGAAGATCGTGCTCTCGTGAGCACTCCATAGGCGCCCGCGTCCATCGTAGGTACTTTTGTTTTCATCTTGTCATCATTTGTACCTTTGCAATTTTTTTAACATATCACGTTACCACATATTTAGCTCCATTTCATCATCTTCACCACCATCATCATAGTATTTTTTCCCACATCCTCTACTTCCTATTTAAAGAAAACTTAAAAAAATATAAAAAAATTAAAACAAAAAAAGTTCCTTTTATTACAGCAGAAAAAAGAAATAAAAAATAAAAAAATAAAAAAAAACAAAAATATCCGCAGCAGCGGTGGGGGAGCACCCATCGCCGCCGCCCCTTCTCCTCAACGGCAGGCGGCTCCGCCGCCCACCACCGCCGCCGCCCCTTCTACTCAGCCGCACGGCCGCCTCCGCCGCGCCCACGCGGTCGGCATTCACGCGGCCTCCTACCGCCCGTTCCCGCCTCCGTCGAGCCGACCTCCCTCTCCCGCGCCCTTCCGCGGCCCCGCGCCGCCCTGCCATCCACCGTCCAGCGCCTCCGCCCCTCCACAGGTCGCCGCACCTCCGCCCTCCGCCGATGAAGGCGGCCGCCGACGCCGACCTCCTCCCCCATTTGGGTTCATCTCATCGGGTTCAGGAGGAAGAAGGTAAAATTTTTTTTATTTTTATTGTAAAAATTGTATATATTTTGTATATAGTTTCAGTAATTGCAAAATGGTCCCTGTACATGTTTTTGATGTAAGTATTGTTTTCTGAGTTTGCACAAAGACCCATGTGTTTGCTTCTTAATTTGGACCTTCTTTATGTATCATTTTGTTCAAAGAAAAATGTCTTTGTATTGAGCAACTTCTTGTCTACATTTTGAATATTTATTTGTATTTTTGTGAGTATTGGGTAATTAATTAAAATTGTTTAACTGAAAATCCATATATTTTACCCATTTCGTGCTCTTAAAATTATATCTCACACACGGTTGCTCTAAAAATTCCATAAAAATTAGGAATGATGCCCTGATATATGATTAACTTACTTTCCAAATTTCATCCAAAATGGAATTGTCTTGTGCTTGGAATAATTTGTAGAGTGAATTTAGTGTTTGATTTTTAATTAAATCTACATAAATCATTTTTGCGAAATTTCAACTCTCCTGGGAGAAGAGTCACTTTATGGTGACGGAGGGTATCGTGTTGGGCATGTCATCTCCAAAAGGGAAATGGAGGTTGACCCTGCCAAGGTGGAGGTGATCGAGAAACTCGATCCACCTACCAACGTGAAGTCAGTGGGTCATTCTTAGGGCATGTTGGATTCTATAGGAGATTCATTCGGGATTTTTCAAAGATCGCCCGCCCACTGACTGAGCTCTTAGGGAAAGACACAGAGTTCATTGTAGATCACAGGTGTCTGGAGGCCTTTGAGCTCTTAAAGAGGAAGATTTGTGCCTCGCCTATCCTACAAGCTCCTGACTGGTCTCTCCCTTTTGAGATCATGACTGATGCTTCAGATTTTGCTATAGGAGCTGTGTTAGGACAACGGCGAGAGGGGATTCTGTTTGCGATTCATTATGCGAGCAAAGTTTTAGATCCTACACAGAAAAATTATACAATGACTGAAAAGGAAATGCTCGCAGTAGTATGGGCCCTCAAAAAGTTCAGATCATATATTTTGGGCTCTAAGGTGACAATTTATACTGATCACACAGCCACTCGATACTTAATGGAAAAGAAGGACGCGAAGGCGCGTCTTCTTAGGTGGATTTTACTCATCCAGGAATTTGATTTGGAGATAAAAGATAAACCTGGAGTGAAGAATGTTGTGGCTGATCACCTTTCTCGGATTGAACTTAAGGATTCTCCTGATTATGAGCGGATTAGAGAGACCTTCCCAGATGAGTCAATTTGTGTTATTGACTCACTCCCGTGGTATGCCAACATGGTGAACTATCTTGTCTCCAAGCAGGTTCCCCATGGTTGGACTAGGAGCAGTATTGACCGACTGAAGTCGGATTCGAGGAAATACCACTGGGACGATCCTTTCCTTTTCTTCGAAGGACTGGATTGCGTTTGGAGAAGGTGTATTCCTCAGGAGGAATACCAGAGTGTCCTCACATTTTGTCATTCACTTGAGGCTGGAGGACACCATTCGGGAAAGAGAACCGCTCACAAAGTACTTCAATGTGGATTATATTGGCCGACCTTGTTTAGAGATGCTATTGATTTTGTACGGTCGTGCCCTATCTGTCAAAGGATGGGAGGGACAGTTGGATAGAGAGATGAGATGCCCATGCAACCGATGATTATCTGTGATGTTTTTGATGCATGGGGCATAGATTTTATGGGTCCCTTTCCCAACAGCCAAGGACATGAGTACATATTGTTGGCAGTTGACTATTTATCCAGGTGGGTGGAGGCTATCCCAACCCGAACCGCAGACAGCAAGACTGTCTGTAAGTTTGTGAGAGACTATATCATTGCTAGGTCTGGGGTGCCAAAAGTCTTGATATCTGATGGGGGTAGCCATTTTGTGAACCGAGATATGAGATCTTTAGCTAAGGACTATGGATTTGAGCATAGAGTTACTAGTCCTTACCACCCACAGTCCAACGGCATGGCAGAGGTTTCGAACAGAGAGGTGAAGAGTATTTTGCAGAAATTGGTTCGTCCCGATAGGAAGAACTGGTCTCAGCTCTTGGACCAAGTTCTGTGGGCCTATAAGACAGCCTACAAGACACCATTGGGTACTTCACCATTTAGAATGATCTATGGCAAGCCATGCCATTTGCCCGCAGAATTGATTCATAAATCTGAATGGACAATTAAGAAGACTAACTAGAGTTGTCACCTAGGGAAGCTTTGTCGAGACTTGAACTTGAACGAACTCGTGGAAATCCGAAACAGGGCATATGACAACAGTTTGATTTATAAGGACAAAGTAAAGAGATGGCATGATCAGCACATTAGGTGCAAAGACTTTGTCCCTGGACAAAAGGTATGGTTGTTCAATGCCAGGTTGAAGATGTTTCATGGGAAGCTCAAATCTAAATGGACGGGTCCCTTTGTTGTTAAGAAAGTGCACGAGAATGGAAGTGTAGAGATAACTGATCTCACAGATGGTGCACAGTCTCATGTGGTAAATGGACAACTGTTGAAGCATTTTGTTGATTCAAAAGAGCAGTTAGTCCAAGTCGAGGTCATCAACTTCATACAGAGTGAGCATAGAGCAGATACATCTTATTACTCGTCATGAAGATGCAGCATCAAGATTCAACATCTTAGATGATTCAATCACTCTTGTACATTCTCCCTTCTTTGTATATTCTCCAGATCACATCGGTTCTCACACTTACTCTTGTCCTATACTTAGGCTTACCAAGAGCCTAAGTATAGGGGGAGCCGATGCCCGCCGTGTGTACATACTCATCCATTTCTCCTCTTGACCTCGTCCGCCCCATTTTTGCTCTTCTTCTACACTTAGGCTGTCAAGAGCCTAAGTATAGGGGGGCGGATCGACTTCTATACTATTTATTATTTTAGCCATCCTACGCTTAGCACGAGCTATATCTTTTTCTCGCTTCTTATGCCATGAGGACATAGCACATGCTAAGTATAGGGGGGGCGTGTATATATTACATATATACTTTACCCATAGATCGTACTTTCACGTATTTTTGTATATATTATACAATCATTATGGGGTGGGTAAAAAAATTTTTTTTCAAAAAAAAATCTCTTAAAAAACTTTTCAAAAAATTGTTTTTTGTTCTCTTCTCTTATTTGCTCTAAAAAAATTTCAAAAAAATGTGTCCTTTCTTATTTATCTATATTTTTCAAAAAAAAAAAAGAGCAAAACTTTTCTAACAAAAAAAACTTCTTTGCCTTTTTTTTTATCAAAAAAAAAACTTTTTGAAAAAAAAAACTTTTTTTAAACTTAAAAAATTCATAAAAAAACACTAACAAACTAACTAACTAATAAGTTGGTTTAACCCCTGACACATTCACTTTCACACAAGACTAGTGATGTTCAAGAACACTTGGTTTATGAGCTCTTGAGATTTTGAGTTAACCAGCCTTAGTCATTAGGGTCCTTGACTTAATTATTCACATTTCCCTAGTTTGAAAGATTTGTGTGCTATATTGCATGCTTAGTCTCTACCTTAAGAATATGATCAGCACCTCACATACACGACTGCAGTTATGATGAGATGAGTTGAAATTTCACTTGAGGATCTGGGATGAGGGATTTGAGTTTGGACTTGATTTGATGATGCTCGAGGATGGGATAAAATCAACGAAGGCTTCATGAAACCTGAGTGTCAGCATTTTTAACCAGTATGAGAACATGGTTCTTGTACTATCTCTTGATATTTACCTATGTGCCAGGGTGTGATAAAATAAAAAAATGTTGATCAGTGTGCGCCAACTCTTGGTAAAAGCAGTGGAGCTAGCCAAAAATACTACAAAGCAATGAAATGTCAAAGAAAAGCTCTCAATCCACAAAGTCAATTATCAAAAGAGCTTCCACCAAAGGCGAGCGCTCCCAACCATTTCAAAAGTGTCCACTTGGACCACCGCTATTAGGACCAGGAGTCGGGCTTGCACCAAAAAAGGGCTCTGCATCGTAAATGCTACAAGTCTGGGTGTAGAAGGTATAATAGATACTCAAAAAAGACACACCCCGGTGTACTCCCAGGAAAACAAGTGCAGACGGCTCCAACTTCTCTTGACGGACGCACTGATCAACACCAAAAAAAATTGCGTTGAGTGATAAGGCACTCGAGAGGATCCTTGTTCCAATGAGAGGAGAGAAGAAATGACACAATCCTATGCCCTCCATCAACTGGCCTTCCATCTACACTTTCAAGTCTGACAACTAAAGAGACGGTGGATTGGATGCAAGAAATAGTTTATTCCCTAGTGTTGAGGATCGGGTCCTTAGGAGAGTCTCTTGGACTGGAACCTTGGGTGACGTTGTGACTCTACTCTTGTAACTGCGGTCAACACTTAAGTCATATCCCTACTATATATGTATACAAAGAGAGTCTGATGATTAGGGAAATTGGATACCTTTTGACTAGAGCTTGGTTCAGCTTACAATTTTAGGATTTCTAAAACCGAGAGTTCTTGAATGGATCAAGTCTTGTATTCACATGCACAGTCAGGGGTTAATCCAACTTATTCATTCTGTATTTGCTTGAGGACTAGCAAAGTTTAAGAATAGGGGGGTGATGAATCCATGATTCATCATCTCAATATATTGATCTTAGCGAAATCCCCGAGTAAAATCCCAGAAAAATGTCCATAAAATCAATAAATTAACAAAATGACTCTTGTAAATAAAACACACTAATTAATGTATATTATATTGTACAAAATAATTTAACAATAAAAAGCCACACAAATAAAGGAGTTTTTCACCTGTAAATAGCCCAAAACTTCATGTATTTTTAATAAATTCATTTCAACTCCTTTTTGGCTAATTCTTTCTCCAACTTGTTCATAACAATGTATATAAAAATACAAAAATATAAAATAAACTTTACCTCAAATAAATGCTCCTAAATCTCAAAGGGAAAAAGCCGTAAAGACCAAATTCCAAGCCAAATTCCCGCTCCGTATGAACTCAAAATTCATCAAACTTACTTTTAAAGTTCAAGTTAGAAAATTATCTATCCAACGTAAGTGGTTTTATTAAAATCGGAGCTCATTTGCAAAAGTTGGGTTTTGGGACCTAGATGTACATTGTATATTATGTACATATTCATTCCTTCTTCATTTTTTATTTATCTTTTATAATTACTAAAAATACAAAAATATCATGATTGTTTTGTATTTTAATTGTAGTATTTTATTGTATTTTTCCGTTGTAAATATCTCTTATTAAAAAGACAAAAAAAACATATTAGAAAAGTAAAAAAATGTGTACATGTTGTTTGTCTTCCCTTGTAAATTCTCCGCTATTTATTTTCTTCTTTTTTTATTTTATTATAATTAAAGTAGCCAACTTTATTTCATTTATTTATTTATTATACATTCTCTACAATAACCACCATTCAACTCATTCTACCACCAACCTCCATTCAACCCCACCATTTTTCTAACTTCTAATTCAACTCCACCATTTTATTAACCTCCATCCCACTCCATCTTAATTCTAACTTCCATTTTTTCCATCTCTTTATATACATTCCATCCTCCTCAA
The DNA here is from genome assembly GCA_037367405.1 of Ottelia alismoides. Classification (NCBI taxonomy): domain Eukaryota; kingdom Viridiplantae; phylum Streptophyta; class Magnoliopsida; order Alismatales; family Hydrocharitaceae; genus Ottelia; species Ottelia alismoides. Next base: position 399,583 of record JAZKJV010010987.1, on the reverse strand, counting down.
TTTACCTGTGATCCATCTTTATGTGAGGAGAGCCTAGTTCCCTGAGTTGAATCGGTGACAGCGACGCAACCGCGGTCGAGCAACGACGACCCTCTCTCCGGTGTGATCCGTTGGCTTTTTGGCCAACATCGCAGCCGCAACCACGCGCTGCTCGAGCTCATCGCACGCTGGTGATTCGAGCGAAGATCGTGCTCTCGTGAGCACTCCATAGGCTCCCGCGTCCATCGTAGGTACTTTTGTTTTCATCTTGTCATCATTTGTACCTTTGCAATTTTTTTAACATATCACGTTACCACATATTTACTCCATTTCATCATCTTCAGCACCATCATCATAGTATTTGTTTCCCACATCCTCTACTTCCTGTTTAAAGAAAACTTAAAAAAATATAAAAAAAAATTAAAACAAAAAAAAAGTTCCTTTTTATTACAGCAGAAAAAAAGAAATCAAAAATAAAAAAAACAAAAACAAAAAATATCCGCAGCAGCAGTGGGGGAGCACCCACCGCCGCCGCCCCTTCTCCTCAACGGCAGGCGGCTCCGCCGCCCACCACCGTCGCCGCCCCTTCTACTCAGCCGCGCGGCCGCCTCCGCCGCGCCCACGCGGTCGGCGTTCACGCGGCCACCCACCGCCCGTTCCCGCCTCCGCCGAGCCGACCTCCCTCTCCCGCGCCCTTCCGCGGCCCCGCGCCGCCCTGCCATCCACCGTCCAGCGCCTCCGCCCCTCCACAGGCCGCCACACCTCCGCCCTCCGCCGACGAAGGCGGCCGCCGACGCCGACCTCCTCCCCCATTTGGGTTCATCTCATCGGGTTCAGGAGGAAGAAGGTAAAGGTTTTTTTATTTTTATTGTAAAAATTGTGTATATTTTGTATATAGTTTCAGTAATTGCAAAATGGTCCCTGTACATGTTTTTGATGTAAGTATTGTTTTCTGAGTTTGCACAAAGACCCCTGTTTTTGCTTCTTAATTTGGACCTTCTTTATGTATCATTTTGTTCAAAGAAAAATGTCTTTGTATTGAGCAACTTCTTGTCTACATTTTGAATATTTATTTGTATTTTTGTGAGTAATGGGTAATTAATTAAAATTGTTTAACTGAAAATCCATATATTTTACCCATTCCGTGCTCTTAAAATTATATCTCACACACGGTTGCTCTAAAAATTCCATAAAAATTAGGAATGATGCCCTGATATATGATTAACTTACTGTCCAAATTTCATCCAAAATGGAATTGTCTTGTGCCTGGAATAATTTGTAGAGTGAATTTAGTGTTTGATTTTTAATTAAATCTACATAAATAATTTTTGCAAAATTTCAACACTCCTGGATTGCTTATCTAAATATCTTCCTGAGATAATTCGCACTCTGATTAATTTGATAATGTGGATTTGATAGAAATTAATTACTCATTGCCACTCTGTTTTCACTAAAAAATCCATAAAAATTCATACTTTGTTAAAAAATCCAAAAATTTTACTGTAGCTTCCTTGCATCATGTTTTAATTCTAGTAATTTTTTCATGATTTTTGCTTACTGTTTGTGTGATAAATTGCGAAAAAACCCATAAGAAGTGTGCATTTTTAGTTATTGCATTTTAACCCCTAAAATTCTAAAAAAATGTGTTTTGTTTTCATCACTGGATTAGGATTATAAACTAAATATAATTTGGCTGAATTGGATTAATTTAACATTAAAATTAATTTGACCTTGTTGTATGCTTTCTTAGTGTCGTAATTCAACTACATCTTGCATTGGCATTTCGTTTTGCATTTAAAAAAATCTAAAAAAATTACGCATTGGAAATCTAGATCTAGACTTTCGAATTAAACCCAAGTTGTTCCTTTGCCTCCCTGAGTTCGACCCCGGACTTGCCCGGGATATAAATTAAAGCCGAGACACTCTTCACGGAGATCTTCTCTCGGTTCTGACTGAATCGCTAAGTATACGTACCACAACGAACACGAATTATTTATCGTATTTAGCGACTCGTCAAACCCTCACCCACAGATGGATTCAGTTGTCCGAGATCCTTGGCGACTTCGAGCTTCACCCTCAGACCATTCAGCTACTGTCCGACTTCCATGAGATAGACACCGAGGAGCACCATCTCCATCTATGGGAGTTTTAGATGATCTGTTGCACCGTCCACGACAAATTTATGGACGAGGATACAATCAAGATGATTTCCTTCCCATTATATTTGTTTGACAGAGCATCCTACTGGATGAAGCACCTAGGGAAGGTGGTCACTACTTGGGAGCAACTTCAGACCGAGTACTTGAACAAGTATTATCCACTCGACCGGACCAACGTAGTATGAGCCATGATCAGCAACTTCATAATGATTCTGAATGAACAATTTCATGAAGCATAGGATCATTCAGAGAGCTCATTGACAAGTGTCCCTATCACAAGATCAGCAAGCCCAACCTTGTTCAAAAGTTTCTTTTGTAGGCTGACACCTGAGCTGTAGGGGCTTGTGAATGCCTCGTGCAGAGGTTCCTACTTTGATAAAGAAAAAGACCAAGTCTAGGCCATCTATGAGGAGATGGCAGAGAACTACATGTGATGTCCTAGACCCATGTCTACACTCAGGGGAAGCCTCTCCCCAAGGCGATTTCATATCAGAGTATTGCACATATTGATGTTGGTCCCTCCATATCTTCTTCAGAAGAAGCACTAGCAGAGTCTTCAGCTGCCGACATGGTCATTATGAACCAAATTTTGGACCAGATAGAGATCATAGAGAAGAAGCAGTGCCAGGGAGTGGATAAGCACAATAAGATCGATGAGCTGGCCTAAACCTTGAGTGACCTGAAGACCCGGATAATGTGTTTCCGAGAGGCATAGATGGCTTCTCAGCCCCGTCTCAGGTCACAGACTGATCGAAGGAGCATATCCACCCAGCCCTCTGCCTCGTATCCCTAGGTTCACCACATTCAGGCAGAGCCGGTCCAACAACTCCAACAATACCAGTAGCCACCATCTTCAGACACATTGTTGTCTACCAATCGGATCAAACCCTGGCAACCCTACCCACACCACTTCATGAACAGGAGCCGTTGATGGAAGTCAATGGGATCTGGTACTCACAGTACCAACCACAGCTCGGGATTCGCCGTGACCATCTCATCTTCTGATGGTCTACTTGAGATACCTCTTCCAACAACGGCCTCTAGCTCAGACAGGGCAGGGCAATCAGCCACAACAGCCCATGTACTCACACTAGAAGCATCAGCATGGTTCTCGTCCCCAGTATCAAGGACAACAGTGGAGGCAACCACAATAGCCTCAATAGTACTCCCAACCCCCTCCTTACTACTAGTAGCAGAGTCAGCCTCATTTCCAGCAAGGCAACCCGTCCGAATCTCATGCATCAATTTATGAGAACCCATTCCTTGTTGACCCTGCCCTCTTGCTCTTTAATTAGCATGCCTCCTTCCAGCGAGAAATGGATGAGTTCCAACAAAAGATAAGGGAGATAATAAAGGGCAAGACTGCCATACCAACTCAGATCGAACCCGATCCAAATAATCTAAAGAAGAAATGTGAGCAGGTACAATTTACAGAAAGCACCACTCCTTGTAATATTTGTGGATGATACTTATTCCTCCTATATTTAATACTGATTTTGTGACACTTAGGAGCGGTAGGAAGCCGGTCTATGGTGACTCATCTAGGCAACAGTCGGATGCAGATCCTAGAGCGTCAAACGAGGACGGAAGCGGTACTGATGCCACTTATCATCATGATGATGACGGTGGTGCTGAAGCCCCCAAGGATGTTTATCCAGATGATGGTATTGAGGCCATCGTATTCCAGTTGCAGATGGTGGTGCTGATGCCACCAAGTTATATCAGATGCCATGACAGAGTGTAATGTCGATGCTGCAAGTTCAGAAATTGTCAGTGGTACTGATGCCACCAAGATCCATCGGTTGTATTTACTTGTCTTGTACATGAATATTCTTATAAAAAAACATAAAAAATGGGAAAATATCAAAAATAAAAATATGAATAAAGGAAAGGTTTGTGTATCTCCTGTGAGTCCATCTATTGTGCTTGATGATCTTTGCACGATTCTAGCCTATTGAATGCACATGAACCTACTCCTGACCCTCATCTCTCTCGAGAGGGTCCTTCCATCCCCTTCCCTCAAGCACTTCACTTAGGAAAGGAGACCAAAATAGAAAATCCAAAAAAGAAGCACCAGATAGAGTTCAGCGAGCTAATAAACAAAATTTAGATACAGTTGACTCTTCAGAAGGTACCATAGCACATACCTCTTTTCCAAAAGAAATTGAGAGAGAAGACCATTATTCATAGGAAGAACAGGAACCATAATGCAGAGATCCATGTGCTTACCTATGCCACCTACTTTGCTATCCATAATCGATTGCCATCCAAAAGACCAGATGCAGGAGCTCCTTATGTCAGATGTCACATTCATGAGCAATGGTTCGATCATACTCTATTAGACATCGGTTCTTTGATTAACCTCCTCCCGACTGCCTTACTCAACCAAATTGAGTTTGATCCTCTTAAACAGAGCAGAAAAGTCCTTCAGTTTGTTGATAGATCTGTTAAGAGGCTAAAGGGGTTACTAAAGGACGTTGTCTTCAGAATTCAAGGCTTGAAATTCTCTGTGGACTTCATTTTAATGGATATGGAGATCTCTAAGTCTGTGATAGATACCCCCATCATCTTAGGATGACATTTCTTGACCACAACCAAGGCAGTGTTCGATCATGATAGCGGGAAGGTATACTTTCACGTCGAGGGTGAAAGTGTACAAATAAAGACGATTGAGGAGACTAGAGCTAGAGATTCAGCTTGCTCAAATCAGATGACCAACTCAGAGCAGATGATAGATGCAGAGCTAGACATCCACCATGAATGTGATTTTATTATTACATATGATGAAATAGTTTGGGTAGATTCAGCATCATGAGCTCTTGTCACACCTTTAGACACCACATAGTTATAGATGATAGATGATGGCAGTTCGGAGAGCACATTCATGGTACAGGACACTTTACATGTTGATAATTGTGATCAATATAGCACAGATCATATTTCTCATGATTCAGATCCCTCATATCCAAACACTAATTTTGATTGACAAGGTTTTGATGACCACTTATCGTGTCTGATGACCACAGAGCTGATAGCTAGTGTGGATAGTGAGCCAACACAGTTGATAGACACACCGTCAGGTCTGTCTTCATCTGATTCACAGGTTCAGCGAGATCTCTCATATATAGATTTGGCAGCCTTCACGCAGACATTTCAGAGGCTAGATTCGCCAGCTCCCACTTATCCTGAGTTGAAGACCTTGCTGCAGAGCATGAAGTATAGGTTCCTTATGTGTGAGACAGATAAGTTCCCAGTCATTATCTCAACAGATTTGACCGAAGACCAAGAATCTCGTTTGTAAAGGTTCTAGAAAAAACCACAAGGAAATATGATGGAGTGTAGCTGATCTCCAGGGGATAAGTCCGGCCCTATGCTCCCACCACATCTATCTTGAAGAGGATGCCAAGCCATCGTGTGAGTTCTAGTGAAGGCTAATTCCAAATCTTCAAGATAAGGTTATGAAGGAAATATCTAAGTGGTGGACATTGATTTTATCTACCCCATCTCCGACTCCAAATGGGTTAGTCCATTGCATGTGGTACTAATAAAACTGGTATCATCATAGCTGTGAGCAAGTTTGGAGAGGAGATAGCTACCTGAGTACCCATTTCTTGGAGGGTCTATGTCGACTAGAGATGATTGAATCAGGACACCGGGAAGGATCATTTCTCGTTATCGTTCATTGATCAGATTATCGAGAGGTTAGCTGGAAAGAGTCACTACTGCTTTCTTGATGGTTACTCGGGATACAATCAGGTGGCCATAGCGCCTGAAGAGCAGAGAAAATGGACGTTCACATGTCCATTCAGAACGTATGCTTTTAGACGGATGCCCTTTGGTTTACATAATGCTCGGGCTACATCCCAAAGGTGCATGTTTTCCATCTTCTCAGACATGGTGGGCGAATGTTTAGAAGTCTTCATGGATGACTTTTTAATCTATGACAATGGGTTTGATACTTGTCTTGACTACCTAGATCGAGTACTTCAGCGTTGCATCGAGGTCATCCTTGTTCTATCTTGGGAGAAGAGTCATTTCATGATGACCTAGGGAACAGTCCTTGTCCACATCATCTCCAACAAGGGCATGGAGTCGATCCGGCCAAGGTGGATATCATCAAGAAAATCAATCCACCATCCAATTTGCGACAATTGTGGTCTTTTCTGGGGCATGTCAGTTTCTACTGACGGTTCATACATGACTTCAGTCGGATTGTCCGACAGCTTACTGATCTGCTGACAAAAGATATCGTGTTCATTGTAGATGATAAGTGTCTTGCATCATTTGAGACTCTCAAGGGATTAGTTGTGCAAGCTCCTGTCTTTCAACCACCAGATTGGTCTCTCCCATTTGAGATCATGAGAGATGCTTCTAATTTTGCCATAGGGGATGCTCTTGGACAAAGGATGGATGGATTTCCTTTTTCCATTCACTATGCTTGCTGACATTTGGATGTCGCTCAGCGAAACCACACCGTGAGTGAGAAGGAAGTGCTAGCCGTAGTTTTTTGCTTTGGATAAGTTTTGATCTTACATTATTGGATCTAGAGTGGCTATCTACACAGATCACACTGCCATCCGATACCTCATGGCAAAGAAGGATGCCAAAGCCAGATTGACCAGATAGATCCTTCTACTCCATGAGTTTGATATAGAGATTAAGGTTAAATATGGAGTCAAGAATATGGCGGCGAATCATGTCTCCTGATTAGAGCATCTTGAGGATTCAAAGAATACATACCTATCACAGAGACTTTCCTAAATGAAGCGATTCTTGTTATCACCTCCCTTCCATGATATGTTGATATTGTGAACTATCTTGTCACCAAGAAAGTTCCACAAGGTTGGCCTAGGCAGCGACTTGAGATCTTCCTTGGAAGGCAAAGTCATACCATTGGGAGGATCCTACCCTTTACTATGAAGGTGGGGGATAGTGTCTGGCATCGATGTATTACTCAAGAGGAGCACCGCAGCATCCTCTCCTACTACCAAAAGCTTGAGGCAGGAGGACATCACTCCGGGAGACATGCAACACAAAAAGTTCTCTAACCCGGCCTTTGGTGGCTTACCCTCTTCAAGGATTCAGATGAATTTGTGAAAAGGTGCACTGATTGTCAGAAGATGGGCACTTGTGGACAATGTGATATGATGTCGATGCAATCCATTCACTTTTGTGAGGTTTTTGACACACCCGACATTGATTTCATGGGTCCATTCCCTAAGAGTCAAGGATTTGAGTACATTCTGTTTGATGTGGATTATGTTAGTTATTGGGTTGAGGTCATCCCCACCGAGCCATAGATGTTAAGACTGTTTGCAAATTTTTGAGGGAAAATATAATTTCACAGTTCAAGGTACCTAGAGTCTTGATTTTTGATAGGAGGACTCACTTTATCAATGACAAGGTAAGGACCCTTACTAACGAGTTCAACATTGACCATAGAGTTGCCACTCCATATCATCCACATACTAAGGGTCTTGCTGAAGCACATAATAGGGAGATCAAGACTATTTTGCAGAAGGTTGTTTGCCCAGACCGAAAGGATTGGTCACAGCTTTTGGACTCGATCTTGTGGGCCTATTGGAATTCCTTCAAGACACCTTTGGTCACATCTCCCTTTCGGTTCGTTTATAGCAAGCCATGCCACATATCAGTGGAAATTAAGCATAAGTCACTTTGGGTAGTAACAAAGCTACTATTGGATCCTAAGAGTGTAGGAAATCAAAGGAAAGAAGAATTGGCAGCCCTGGAAGACTTGAGAGACACAACCTTCTCAAGTATCCTACAATATAAGGATAGAGTGAAGATATGGCATGATTCTCACATCAACCATATGCAGTTTGAGTCGAACCAGAGAGTATCGCTATTTGATGGTAGGTTAAGATTATTTCTAGGGAAGTTACAGAGTAAATGGAAGGGACCATACTTGGTCAGAAAGGTGCATGACAACGGAAGTATTGATATATCTTGGTCATGATCCGTTGATCGTTGACGTTGCCCGTATTCATTTTGTATGAGATGTGATCTTTGACTCACATCATATGTGTCTCATACCTGGTTATCACTTCTTCTTCGCAACTGTATAGATCCAGACTGTCCATATCTTCCATCCTTTTTATCTGATACCCCGTCTTCATCTTATGATTATGTTATACTTAGGGGACACTTTATCCTAAGTATGAGGGAGGTGTCAGACCTGTGATTATTCATTTGATTCTATTACATTTGTTTTGTTGCCTATACTTAGGGATATTATACCCTAAGTATAGGTGAGGTAATATCTGTACATCCTATTCTTGTTTACAGTCTTCTGTACTTAGGATTACTTGATCCTAAGATAGGGGGATCAACAATTTCAATTCATTATATTCTTTTATTTGTCTTTGTAATATAGCATTCTTTTCACTTCCTAATACCTAGCACGAGTTGTGTCTTCTTTCAATGCTCTTTGATCACTCTGAGGACATCGCTTGAGCTAAGAATAGGGTGTGCCGTATATATTGTATATATACTTTTTCCATAACTCGCACTTTATGTGTGTATTAATAATATGTATAAAACCACAAAAATGTTAAAATTCTCTCACACATAAATGTTTGTAAAAGCCTTTCGTAAAAATTATCTTTGAATAAATTTTTACAAAAATAATTTTGATTGTAAAATGTTTTAATTATTTTCGTATCAAAATTATGTATATAGTATAAAATTCTTGGAAAAAATATTTGAAAATAAATGCTTGCAATATTTTATTTGTAAATGTTTGTAAAAATATTTTGCAAAATCTTTCCCTTCTTTCTTCCATTTAAAAAATCTTCATAAAAATTTTCATATTTTGAAAATTTCTCCACAAAAAGTGTTTTATATACTTATATGTGTATTCTTCTGAATCATTGTTAACATTTAAACTAGCATGGGATTAAATTGAAAAATGAAGCTTGGTTAAAATCTTAATCCACTTAACTTCAGAGGAACCTTATAGGAGTTGGGGTTAAGACTTTTCAAGTTCATAATGACTTATTCTTTAAGTTCACTAGGCTATGTTCACATGTCATCTTGATGAGCCTAAGTGGAATACTTAACAACACACACATGACTCTCAAAGACAATGGCTTGACTTGGACACACACCTTATACGTAGCTCAACACAGATGAGGTGGTAAGGAGGCAGAATCCTTTGGTGTGGGGTAGCATACGAGGGTAGTACTTCTAGCCGGAACCTCTTGTCTTCCTCTAGGGAGAGATGTGTGCCTCAACTTGGTCTAGTGGCATTGAGGTCTAAAGATAGGAGTTTATGGGTTGCAATAATGCTTCAAAAGATGGTCTACTAGCTCAAGAAGAAAAACTCCTTATGTATATCATGCGCCATATAGATATGTTGTACATATGCACAAAAGGTGCAAAATCAAGAAAAACTCCAAAAAAGGGGACATGCCTGATTGAAAATAAAATGCATGCCAGAGTGTATATAGTTAATAAAGAAAAGCTTATGTATTCCACTGTCTCATCTCATGGAAGCTTGTAGCTGGAGACTTAGCTACACTAGTTAAGCTCCAAAGGATACGTCGTTACCCTGGTCATGATCCATTCTCTTCTTTCCCCCTCTTCTTGAGCTAGTTGTACTCGAACTTAGAAGGGAATACCCTGCTCCTCGAGGAAAGAGTTGCAAGATTGGGGGATTAGAGTTACCTTGTTGAGGGAGGTTGTTTCTTTGCCATTTTTGAGGTGGGGGTCTACATATCACTTACACGGTACAAGGAAAGATTCATAGTCATTAGAGTTTGTGTATGTAGACTTTGTTCTGACATGGTTATTAAGGAGTCCAGACCATTGAACTACGGAACTTGGAGGCTGTTGAGTTTTAAACCCAATTCCCAATAAGGTTCCGCCAAACTAATGATCCGAAGGTCTGATTGAGCTCCATACTCCAATTTAATGAAGATAAGTTTAATAATCAACTTTAGTTCTTTTTCTTTTCTTCTCTTCTTTTTCACTTCTTTTTCAAATAAGTGTTTGCTAAGGGACTAGCAAAGGTAAAGTATAGGGGTGATGAATATACAATTCTCATTCTTTATTCTTTTATTTTAACTTTGTCTGTTAGCAAAACTACCTGTAATTATAAGTAAATACAATAAATTAACTTTGTTCATGTCACTGTTGATATCTCATAATTAACACCTATTTTCCAAAAATAAAAGAATAGAGAGAAAATAAAAAGAAGTTTGTGTTTATAAAAAATACAGAGTGATCTAAACTCCAAGAGAAGGTTAAAAATTTAACCTGATCGCAAAGGAATAAGTAGAGCGAGATAAGGAATACTATATATTATACATAACTCCTTTACATATACACATAATTATTCATATTTATTTTGACAAAGTATAAAGACATTATTATACTTGTATATAGCCCTAATAATAATAAAATATAATAAAATAAAATCCACAGTTCATTGTACAAAAACCACATGTGTATAATATAATACCTATTTATATAACACTCTTAATTAATTTACAAAATCAAATAAAACTTATTTTATACTCCTTAAAATGTTTTGTAAATAAATAAAATATAAAATAAAAAGTATTTTTGTAAAAATAATAAAAAAATAAAAATACTTGTACATAATACATAAGTATATTATACATGTACATAATACATTATACTATATATTCCCTATTTATTTTTTTCGTAAAAATAGTTAAAATCATATAAAAATAGTTTATTATATGATAAACATTTTTTATTTTATACACTTTTTATTTTAAAATCATTTACTATTTCTTATTTAATTTCATTTTATTTTGTAAATTTTAATTCCTGATTGGTTCACATGGGATCGTTGACCTCGGTCAACCTTCTCTCCCCAGCCGGGTCGACCCGATTTCCCTTCACCGGAGTCCATTTCTCCAAATTTCCTCAGTCGAACTCAACACCCTTTTGCCTTGCTTTAAGCATCCGATCCCTCTCCTAGGATCCGTGATCTTCGCAGATCCCTAGGAAGGATCGGATCTATTAGGGTTTTTGCCCCACCAATCGATCTTTCTAGACCCTGAGGCATGCTTATAAATACCTTTCTCTGCTTCTGCAGCTCCTTAGCTTGTTCCTCGAACCACCAAATTGCAAAAACCATCCCAAAAAATCATCTTTCAAACCGTAGCTCTAAAAATTATGAAACCATATCCATTTTAAATATAATTTAATTTATAATATGATGGAAGTGAGTTTGCTTCAATTCGAGGTCATATGAAGGCAGATTTGGTCTTTCAATTATCACTGTATGGCTTTTTCCAGATGTGGTTACTTTTATTGTGTACATGATTTTATTTTGCAATTATTTTTATTATTTGGAAAATATTTTTATTTACAACTTTTGTTTTGAAAATTATGTAATTTGAGGTCAATTTATATACAAATAAAATAGTGTTAGTTTATACATATATACACAAAATGAGTAAGGAAATAAAGAGTATTTACAAAGCATATATTTTTGGATTTTCTGATTAAAGACCATATATCTCCCTAGTCTATTCTTGGTCGATCAGGTCAAGTCCTGACCTTCTCTCGAGGTTAGGGTCATCATGTATCTGTTACATATATACAGTCTTCTTCTTTTATTTATTTTCTTTCTTTATTTATTTATTTTAGGTTAAAATAATAATATATGTATAATATTTACACATAGAGCCAAGTTAGCAAGAATATGGATTTACCAATATTTACAGGTGTTTTATGAGGTATTTTAAGCTAAAATAAATGAATAAAGATGATGAAATGCATATTCATCAATTGCATCCCACCTTGGTTGGGTCAACCTCTATGCCACGCTTGAAGATGGCGTGACCTAGTATAATGCCTTTAGTCATCATAATGTGACTCTTCTCCCACAAGCGTACAAGGTTCACTTCACAACACCTCTTCAGAACTCGGTCTAAGCAACTAAAACATTGATCAAAACAGTCCCATAGACCGATAATTCATCCTTTAATACTTCAAGGAAACTACAAACCATATCTACAAAAACTACCAACATGCGTCTTTGGAATGTAGTGGGTGCATTGCACAATCCAAAGGGCATTCTGCAGAAGGAAAATGTCCCAAACGGATAGGTGAAGGTAGTCTTCTCTTGATCTTTTAGAGCAATGACGATTTGATTTTTAGAGTTGTCATCCAAGAAGCACAAAAATTCCTTTGCGTCCAGTTTTTTGATTATCTGGTCGATGAAGGGAAGTAGAAAGTGGTCCTTGGTTGTAAGATTTAGGCATTTGTTGTCGACACATACACGCCATGAAGTCGACAATCTGGTCTGAATATCCTCTCCTTTGTCTTTGGTAACAATAGTGATCCTAGACTTCTTTCGCACGTCCACTTGGAGTCGGAGATGGGTTTGATGAATACTGCATCACATCATTTGGTAATTTCTTTCATGACAACCTCCCAGATTTTAAGGTTTAATTTGCATTAGAATTCATGGGAGGGTTTGCTATCTTCTTTGAGGTGGATGTGATGCGAGCAAAGTTACGGATTATCCCATGGAGATCCACAAATATAGCCATGTGGTTTCTTTCAAGAACCTCAAGCAGACAAGATTCTTGCTCTTCGATCAGATGGAAATTTGTGATGACCGGATACATGTCAGGTTCATCAACCAGGAATGCATATTTCATATTGGAGGGTAGAGTTTTGAGCTCCGGTGGGTAGTAGTCAACTTGATGGTGACTTCAGCAATAGTAATAGGTGTTGGATCTTTCAACTATCTGTTGTCCACCATTGAACTTTCCAATTCAACACATCATGCATATCTGTAAGGAATTCTTCTTGCACTTATGAGGATGGTTGTTCAATCATTTCAGTGAATCCATCAGCAACAATCTCATTTTCAAAGACATTGGTGAATGTGACTACGATATCCATGCTTTCCTCATAGGAGAGGAATTGATGTGTTTCTGTGTCATCCAATAACAAATTGGCGTCTTTGATCTCAGCTAAAAATTTGTAATCTTCTTGTTCGTGTAGCTAGAGCTCCCTCAAAACAGATAACACTTCTACTGGTTTCGGTTCGAGGACCAGCTCTATCTGCACTTTATCACTATTTGAGCAGAATGTGATCTCTCTAGTGTCGTAATCCACTACTGCTTCAACTGTTTGAAGGAATGACAGACCAAGAATGATAGGGGTGTGGAGAAGAGGTGTTGAGGTATCCAAAACCATGACAATGAAATCCACAAGGAATTACATCCCTTGTATGGTGACAATCACATCCTCCACTTGCCCTTGGGCCGCTTGATTGATCTATCTGGAAATTGCTCAATCATCTTTGTTGGCTGGAGTGGCTCTACACCAAATTCGGTGAGCAGGGAAGAAGGCAACAAATTAATAGGTGATCCATTGTTGACCAATGTGCTCTCGAAATCTTGATTGACATTTTGGCATCTAACTAGAGGATCTCCCTTGTCTTTCCTTCTATTCAGGAGATTACTGATAGCATTTGTAATGGCCAAATGTACGTCTCTAGTTTTCTACTTCTTTTCTTTCGATTCGGGCATTTTGTCGTACATTTTTCTTTCAAGCCCTTTTTCACAAATGTACTCTGTGGCCTTTAGCAACAGTATTTCAAGCATAATATTTTGCAATATTTCCATAATGTCTAGATCAGAAAAAGCACTTTTTCCCTATTTTTTACGATTTTTGCTTTAATTGCATCTACAAAACGAATATGTACATCAGTAGAAATTGTATTTTCTAAATTTCACATATATTTGTTTATAGGTAGATGGAAAAAATGTGAAAAATCATATACATCATGTGGACCAAAATGGACTACAGTCTTGGTTCCTTCGACTTGCTCTGGTTTAACTGCTGACGCCGGCTTCTTCATTGTTGGCACAACTTCACATTGGTTGTTTCTTTCTTTTTTAATTTCTTTTTTTCTTCATTTTTTGTGTGTTTGTTTGTGGTGATGCATCCTCAAAAAGTTCTTCGACCCTGTCGGTTTGTATGGTTGACGATTCACCATTAGACACTTACTGTTTTTCCTTCGTTGCCGCAGTCATCTGGAGTGTCCTACTACCCCTGAGAGTTACAAAATTAGATAAAGTAATATTTTCACCTGAATTGGGTGATGAATTTCATAGGGAAGTTGTTAGGATTGGCTATGATCTGAGCCAGACAGTTTTGGTGGTTATCAGACCATCTATCTTCTGGCTCATCTCAGCCATGTTCTTGATGAGTTGGGCCAAACAATCAAGGATCGGGTTGATCGAAGCTACTTCTGAGGATTCGATCTGATGTGGCCTTAAAATATGCTAGTATGGGGGAGGTTGTTGCTGGTAACCCCAAGAATATTGGGGAGGGGGAGAGAAGGGTATTGTTGGTAATGTGCTAAGAAGTATTGATGTTGATAATGAGCAACTTGTTAGCCATGTGAGCCCGAGGCGAACAATTCCTACAATAAATGGCATTGTAATATTTGATATATCAATAAAATCTATTGGTTTATTTCACTCCATCTCTAATATTAAAGAAATGAATACACTATAATGTCTCTTAGTACAATTAGGGTTATGTACCATGGCCTTCTTAATGATCATACAATTGTTGATTCAATTGGTGAATTATAAAGGTTGGTGCTCGGATGAATATCTAAATAGTTAGATTGAGGACTCATCAAGCACTATCAAATGATTAAAGAGATGATCTCCAGTCTAAGTAGGAGATGGCAATGCTTTCTCTATTGGTCGATATCTGACAGACCTCTTGATACGAGTCCTCTACATATTAATAGAGATTCGAAGGTGTCAGATTAGTTAGGACAAAAAAATGACTTAACAAGATCGAGATAACCAAGTCCTATGTTGTATATTGTCACGATATAGGCATGCATCCTTTGACCAGAGACAGATGTATTGATTTATGTCTAAGTATATACATTTGGCAAACCTATAGATTGATGGCATAATAAAGGTATATACACCGGTGATCTTGTGTGCATACAAGGGCATGTGAGTAATACGATCTCTCAAAGAGATCATATACGTTCACTTGTTAATCGAAAGACATGAGCTCATTCATAAGGTATTGGGATCGATCAAATTCCATGCATGGTCATCTTGCTTTCGAAGTATGACAAGAATTTCTATGTATGATATATGATTTTGGAAAGCATATGATAGATACCAACTCCCAATGACTGAATGAGAAACATAATGATAAAACCCTAAAGATGACAGTGTAAATCGATCTATATCTCCAGGTTTATTCTAGGTCTACTAGTATGCAGGATGTTCAAGTATTAGAATACCTAAAGATAATGTGATCATAAACTATTGTATAACCATGACGCTTCCATTCTGAGATAGAGATGAAACATGTCTGGATTTTAGTACTCCTCTTAGTATAGAAGTAATCTAATCTTGGTCCAAATGTTGGACAATGATCTGAATGTGATTTAGATGAAATGATATGATTAGATCTACGATCTTGATTTAATAAAACATCTATAAGAGGTCCCTGAGATCTAGATTTGTGATGTGATCTCAGTATCCAAGTCACTATACGTGGAACATACAATCGCCATGTCCTTATCTCCAAGTATCTGCAGAGAAAGTGCACTATTCTTGATAGATTTCAGGAACAATTCCATGATAAATGTGTATCTGAGCATTGAGAAATAGATAATTAAATGAGATTTAATTATCATGAATAATATGAATTTGATTCATATTATTTGATGCATAATAATGCTAATCCAAGATAACTAAATATGATTTAATTATCATGGATATGAATAATGTGGATAGTGTTATTCATATTAATCATATATATGTTAAATATGGTTTATAATATATTAGAGAGATCTATTTGTAAATAACATTGACAATTTTAATGTTGACGTGAATTGGATTCACATTGGACAATAAATTGAAATGTAATTTACATATTATTTTGGGATGTGAATGGTTCACAAATTTCCAGTGGTATGGTTGATATTTCACCAAAATAATTTGGAATTAATTTTGTGAAATACTTTACAACAAATTCTGTCGTAAATTTATGGAGAAATTCATGGGATGTGTGATCTCATGTAAGAGGAGATGGAAGCCACCTTCCTATTAGAAGATGGTGGATGGCCACCAAGTCCTAATAGGATTAGTGATCGTCCACCCCCTTATGGAAGGAGGCTTGCATCCTTCCTATTTCTCCAAGATTTATTGATTTAATTAAAATTAATTTTATATTTGTTATTATTCAATATATATTTAATTAAATTAATTGTTGTTGTGTTTTTACAACAAAACCAAAATCATTGAAAGAAACATAAATCAATGTCAACCATTGGATTTGTGTTGTCCATGGATTGAGATCCATGGACTCCCAGATATAAAAGAAGAGGCAGTTATAGCTATTCATTATAAAACATTTGAATAGCCTCTCTCTCTCTCATATTCTCCTACATGTTACCTCTCTCTCTCTCTCATTAGAGTAGTTATCCACTCTGAAACCCTAAAGAGAATCATTGTCACCATCTTGATGTTGTGTTGCTGCTTCGACCACTTGTGGATCTCTATATCCTTCAGTGCACCCACTCATGAAGAAGATGATGGATCTTGTGTGACGACATCATAAGATTCGCCACTTAGATTATTAACTTGTACTGCGAATAGCATGTGTTTCATCAACGTGCTCGCGAGTGTCTCCTCTGACGGATCAGAGTTCAGACAGGAGGTCTCTTGGTTTAGAGACACAATCGTAACCACGCTTCAAGAGGAATTCCTATATCTAATGTGTGGTTTAGATGAAATGATCTGATAAATGTTCTTGAATCATGTGAATTCATCATTTTAAAAGTTTAAATTTCATTGTACCGAACAACTAGTGCGAGTAGTCGCTCCCAATCGCAGTTGATGCAATCTTCATGCTTCTATGATGCGCTTAAGGATCTTTCCATATCCATAAGATGGTATCAAATCCAGGTTTAGGTCTTGGATATGATATGAAATCCTAGGCGATCGAGGTTCATGTTTCGGATGCGCAAGAATCATTGTTTTTGCATTGGATGCAAGAATCGAATCGGATTTTCGCTTAGTTAAAAACCTATTGTTTATGCATTGTTTGGACATGGTTTTTTATTAAAATGTATTTATAATATCTAAATATGTTGCAAAAATAGTATCCTAATGTTGGTACCAAAAGTGAATGAAAATTATTCGAAGAGTTCCCCACCATAAAAATTGTTTTGCATGTATTCGTGGATCTGCAAGAAAAATTATTTTTACTTATTATTTTCCCATCATGAAATGTGAAATAAATAACTTAGTTAAGTATAGAATCAACTCGACAAAATTCTTAAATTTATTTCGCATGATTCTAACTCTGTTTGCCCTAGATATTACATATTTAGTGGAGATGGGTCGAAAGATAATTAGATCATCAAATCCCTTTACATATTGTGTTTATAATTCAATAAAAATCATGAAAATTATGAATTTTCCTCATTAACTATGATGCCTAATAAATATGAAGATAATTGATTAATCATCATAGACCATTAAATGAATGTTTCGTGAAAACCCTAGTTAATCCTACAATAGTTGCAGGACAATCTTTACATGCAAAACATTGTTACTTGAATAAGAGTGGGGATTTTTTTAGAAATTTTATTTATAATATTAATTAAAATGGTTTTGATAAATATTATATGGTATAACTTTGTTTGAAAGGTCGAATATCATCTCAAATAAAAATGATCAAATCACATTATCGTGACCTGAGGCGGATGTGGTGTCTAGTAGGAGATCGTTGGGGTAGCAGGTTGCTCCGTGAGCAGTCAATCACACATCTTGTGCATACTGTCCATGACTGCGAGTAAGGAAAGTATGATTCTTGAAATGATCATGATGTATCTTTCTAATTATTAAAATTTGAATAATAAATATTTTGAGATTATACCATCCTTTAAGTAACAATCAACATTGTTTGTTGATTGAATGAATTAGATCGATGGTTGATTTAATGTGATTAAATTATTTATGTCCAACTAAAATACTCTATTATGAGTCGAGTTGTATGGAAGAATTAATTATGTGAAAAGACTCATAATGATTAATTAGAATTTGAACATGATATGAAGGATCACATAAGTGACATCCAGGGTCTCCCATCAGGAAAAAGGGTTCTGTCGCCATGGATTGTATGTAGGAGATGCAAGTTCGAAGTGACAGCTCTTGCATACAAGCACACATGGATCGGACTCTTTGCTTTTTGAAACAGTAAGGTCGTATGCATAGTGACCCCAATATCGAGTCCTCATATTATTGGGGTGATATTGGATTGCACATAGCAAGGGTTATTCCTGTTGATGGTTGGTTCAATTAACAACGGGTCAACATCATCTTATGGGTGGGGCTCGGGTGTTAAAGATCGAATTAGGAAATTCAAGTTGGACTTTCAAGGAGGAATGTGTTCCTGCTTCTTTTTATCTGAGTTACGAGTTCTCATATTATTGGGTTGTAACAAAGGTAAAAAGGAGATCCTTGTTATTGCTAGAGATATAGTAGTGAGTGTATCTCTTACTTTGAAAGTGATTAAGGGAATGAACTTTTAGAGTTGAAAAGGTAAGATTAATTTGATAAAAAATATTTTATCAAAGAATTTAATTTCGAATATATAGTTATTTATATATTCTAGTGCATTCTTAATTTCAAACAATGAAGTCCATGAACCCACTCACCAGGCTTCTGGAGGTCAAGTAGTTGACCGGGCTGAATTACTCGGATTAGATCCGTAATTTGGATCTTGTCTTTTCTGTATATCGCATATCTTATGTGTTGCCTAAGGACAAGATTGCAAAATCCTAAGATGTCACAAGAAATCAAATACAATGAAAAATATGATGAAGATCATACATTGGTCAAGTTTTATAGTATGGGATCTCTCTATAATGTACTTCAGAAGCAACATCTGGAGACGAACAGTTGCTAGGATATAATGATGAATCTCAAGAAGATGTTTGGTGATGTCAATCGTACTCATCATCATAATGTTATGAAAGAACTTGTTCATAGCAAAATGTAGGAAGGGACTTCAGTTAGGGAACACGTACTCAAAATGTTTGGGTATCTATCTCAATTGGAAACTCTCAGGGCTAAGATGGATGCAGATTTGCAGTATGACTTCATTCTATTGTCTTTACCCAAGTCTTTCAATAAGTTGAAGGTATCATTCCACATGAACAAGATTAATTAGCTTAATAATGATTTGATGACTTCATTAAAGTCTGTAGAAGACATAATGATGAAAGATAATCCCACTAGCAGTATAATGGTTGCATATATCAAAGGGAAGCGAGATCGGAAGCAAGGAGCTCGGAAGGGTTTGGCCCAGAAGATAAAGAAGAAGAGTCAAGGTGTTGACTAATCTTCTAATGCTTCCGCTCTTGTGGCATCAAAGAAGATCAATGTTTGTCATCACTGCAAGAAGTCGGGACACTGGATGCATAACTTCCCAGAGTACCTTAAAACTGGTGATAGAGGTAAAGCCCCAGTAGGTATAAAATCTACTTTCATCATTGAAATCAATTTTCTCTTAGGACGAGAAAGTAGTTTGGTCATCAATTCTGGTGCTTCTATTCATGTGTGCAATTTGTTGCATTTATTATAGAAAACTTGGAATCTTGATGAAGGGGAGATAATCATCTAGATGGGATCTGATACAACTATTGTAGTAGTTGCCGTCAGGACCTGAAGACTATCATTATCTAGTGGAAGAGTCCTTATGCTTAAAGAATGTCCCTATGTTATAGAGGTTAGAAGGAACCTTATATATGTATCTAATTTAGTTAGAAATGGATATTAGTTTCTATTCTATAATAAACTTATCATAAATCGTTATGATAAACATATTACGGATGGTGTTCTAACTTCTGATGGACTCTATGAATTATGCATTTATGAAAATGTAATGAATGTTACTACCATTGATAAAAATTTGAAAAGAAACAGACATGATGGAAATCATTCGAATAAGATTTGGCATCAAAAGCTTGGTCATTTATTTGTTGATAGGATCAATAAATTGATAAATGATGGACCCTTAGATTTTCAACATGTTCAAACTTTACCTACCTATGAACATTGTATTCGAGGTAAAATGACTAGGACACCTTTTCATAACAAGGTTACTCGATGCGAAGCTATTCTTGACCTTATACATACTGATCATGTACTCCCTTCAATACCACGACCCAAAATGGATGGATATTAGACATTTATTGATGACAATTCCTGATACGGATTTATTGTCCTACTACGTTATAAATCTGAAATCTTTGAAAAGTTCAAAGAGTTCATGGTTGTGGTTGAGAACCAAACTGATAGGAAGATTAAATGGATTCGATCTAACCAAGGTGGTGAATACCTCTCAGACGAGTTTAACAAATACCTCAAAGAGAAAGGAATTGTTTCCATCCTCACTCCTCCTGAAACTCCCCAACTTAGTGGTTTTGATGAAAGACGCAATAGAACCATCATGGACATGCTCCGTTCAATGATTAGTAAAGCACATTTTCCTCTTAATTTCTGGGGATATGCAGTAGAGACTGCAATATATCATAAATAAGATTCCTAGCAAGTTTGTACCTAAAACTCCTCGTGAGTGCAAAACACTTGAGGGTTTGGGGTTGCTGAAGGATATGGTTAGATCCTCAAGCGCATCGCGGAAGCGTGAGCATCGTATCGAATACGATGAAAAACGACTAGTCGCACTAGTTGTTCTATGCAACGGAAATTGAAATTTTTCATGCGACGAAACTACATGATCCAAGAACACTTCTCGGATCGTTTCGTCTAAACCACAAACAAGTAATAGGATTACCTCTTGAAGCGTGGTTGCGATCGAGTCTCTAAACAAAGAGACCTCCTATCTCAAGTCCGATCCGATGGAGGAGACGCTCGCTAGCGCGGGGATGAATCGCGTGCTTCTTGCAATCCATGTTGATGATCCAAGCGGCGGATCTTCTGATCTCGACACAAGAGATCCGACGTCTTCTTCACGAGCGAGGCACACCGAAGGAGACAGAGATCCACGAGCAAACGATCGAGCAGCATAACGACGACGCTGTAGCGATGGAGAACCTCTTTAAGGCATCCATGGTGGATGACCACATGAGAGAGGAAGAGAGGGTAGGCGTGTAGAGAGAAAGAGAGAGAGAGAGAGAGAGAGAGAGATTTGTTGTCTCACTTGTTGTGTAAAGAAGAGCAAAGGGGTGCCTCTCCTTTTATAACATTTTGGGATCCATGGATCTCAATCCATGGGACAACACAAATCCAATGACTCTCATTGATTGTGTTTCTTTTAATGGCTAAGATTTGTGTTGGTAAAACCAACAACAATTAATTTAATTTAGATTAAATATATATTGATAAAACAATATAATTCAATCACCAAATTAAATCAAGATCTCTTGGAGATCATAGGAGAGAGAGTGCCTCCTTCCATGTTGGAAGGAGGGGACGACCACACATTCCTAATAGGAGTGGTGGCCGTCCACTCCATATATATGGAAGGTGGCTCTCATCTCTATATTGTAATCTTCAAGATTATTCAACAACTTTTATTGCAAATTATTCTACAAAAATAATTCACAATTATTTTGTAGATATTGCAATCTTGCCATTGAAAAATTTGTGAATCATATTCACAACCCAAAATAAAATGTAAATTACATTTTCAATTCAATGTCTAATGTGAATCCAATTCACATTAACATTTAATTAACAAATGTAAATTACAAATAGCTCTCTCTTATATATTATAAATCACATTTATAATATATATGACTAATATGGATATTGCTATCCACATTATTCATATCTATGATAATTAAATCAAATTTAATTATCTTAGATCTCTATTCTCATGTTCCCAAATAATGTGAATCACATTCACATTATTTATATCTTTGATAATCGAATCACATTTAATTATCTAAGATAACTCTCCTCATAATATGAATCAAGTTCATATTATTCATGATATTTAAATCACATTTAATTATCCATTTTCTCAATGCTCGGATACATATTATCAATATCGAAATTATCCTGAACCCTTTCAAGGATAATGCGCTTTCTCCACGAATACTTGGACATAAGGACAGGGCAATTGTATTGTTCCACGTATAGTGACTTGGATATCGAGATCATATCTCAAATCCAGATCGTGGGCCTCCCATAGATGCTTGATTAAATCAAGACCGCAAATCTAATCTTCTCATTGCATCTGAATCACATTCAGATCAATGTCCAACATTTGGACCAAGATCAGATTACTTCTCTACTGAGAGGAGTCATTAAAATCCAGACCAATTTCATCACTCCATAGGAATGGAAGCATCTTGGTTATACAATCGTTTATGATCACATCACCCTCAGGTATTCCCAATACCTGTGCATCCTGCATACTAGAAGACTTAGAATAAACCCGAAGTATTAGATCAACTTTATATTGTCTACTTCAGGGTTCTATCAATAAGTTTCTCATTCGATCATTGGGAGTTGGTATCGATCATACACTTTCCAAAATCATATATCATACCCAGGTCTTGATCATATACTTTCCAAAAGTACATATCAAACCTATAAATTCACTCAAGCTTCCAAAGCGAGACAACCGTGCGCACGAAATTTGATTATTCCCAATATCACATGAGTGAACTCATGCCTTCCGATTCAATAAATGAACATGTATGATCCCTTTGAGAGATCTTATTACTCATATGCCCTTATATGCACACCAGCGCGCCAGTGTATAGACCTTGGTTAGGTCATCAATCTATTGGTCTGCCAAATGTACATACTTAGACATATAGTAACACATCTATCTCCGGTCATAGGATGTGTGCCTGTATCGTGACAACATACGATATAGGACTTTGGTTATCTCGATCTCGTTAAGTCAACTCTTTGACCTAACTAATCTGACACCTTCGAATCTCCATTCCTATGCAGAGGACCTGCATCAAGAGGTCGGTCAGATATCAGCCTATATGAGAAAGGATTGTCATCTCCTACTCAGGCTAGAGATCATCTCTTAACAATCATTTGACGGCTCTTGATGAATCCTCAATCTAACCCTTTAGATATTCATCCAAGCACCAGCCTCTATGATTCAATAGTTGAATCAACAGCTGTATGATTATTAAGATGGCCATGGTACATAACCCTAATTGTACTAAGGGACCTATTATGCAAACTATTTATTCTTCGTTTCAGATCAGGGAATGATATATGCAATAATATTTATTGCATAATGGCTCACTGTGGGCTGGCATGTCCAACAATCTCCCACTAGCCCAACGAGCCATTAATTGGCTAATCATTTAAACCCACATTCATGTGACAATCATAGGCTATTTAGAAAATATCTAGGTAAGCTGATCAGTCACTCTGTTCCCGCGAGACTACGCCAAGTCCTTTTACGGCACTTGCAAATCCCCAGTATCAGTGCTCATATCTAGTGCGAATGTTGCATCTCATGCAACCAATACTCAATCTTGTTAAAGCTATTATAGTATCCTTGACACTATAGCTTAATAATTGTTATAACCAGTATTTTCATAATCCTTATCAGAATACCCTTATTCCTGAAGATCACTATCTCTTAAGGTATCCACAGTTAAGATCTTTTAGATCTCTATCTATAAAGTCTTAAGTTTTTGAAGATAAGACTTTGAGGTCACTATCTCAAAAATCTTGTCATCTATGAAGATTTTGTTATTACTGCAATCAAGTGTTTTATATCCATAGTAGGATTAGCAACACTTTACTACTCCCACTGCATGACATGTATCTGGCTTTTGTACACATCTAGCATACACTCAGCTTCTCGTAACTAATGCACAAGTACAAGTAGACTGACTTCCTCAACTCTTTGAGGTGCTATCCTTTTAGATAGGTCAGTACCATATCTTAAGGGATGGAAGCCTTTCTTGGAATTTTCCAAAAAAATGGAATATGTCCAAGGTGTACTACAAATGTGATAGTCCCAACATCCTCTTTTCTTTGCTTCTGAACAACTTCAGAACTAAGATCTAAGAGATATCCTTGAAATCATATCTCAAGTTATGGAACGACCAGATTATAAAACACTTATTATTATCCTTATATCATTTTAAAAGATTAGGATATCATCTACATTTAGCACGATGAACACAAAGGCACTCCCACTAAGCTTCACATGGCTCATCAAGATTTTATCTGAAATCATAACACTTATAATTTCATCAAATCTTACGATCCAACTTCAATAAGCTTATTTTGAGTCCACAGATGGATTCCTTAGCTTGCACACCTTGATTTCCTCAACCATGAAGCCCTAGGGCTACTTCATATGAATATCCTCAGAGAGGTATTCATAGAGGAATGTAATCTTGACTTACATCTCTTGAAGATCCATTTACACCTTTATGGGTCTTACCCATACAGGTGGATCCTCGAGGGTCCATAAACAACACTTGTATATGAAGTCTACATTAGACTTTTGTTGCTAACATCCATCTATCCATGCTATGATCTTCAGAAGCTTCATCACATGAAGTTTGATCATTGTCAGATTTCTCTGACACATGGAATCCATCCTCAAACTCATTTGAAGAGGTATTAGTGTTTCATCTTTAATTGTCCTTTTAATTTCCAATTTTAGGAGCCTCATTATCTTCTCAAGATTAAATGAGTTCTTATACTTCATTTTCATCTTGATTCTCAAGAGTCTCAACCTCTAGGAATCACATTCTCAGAGATGAGATATTTTAAGAATCTCAAGGGCATAAAGTAGGTATCCAATACCATCCTTTATTTTCCCAATGAATCTGCACTTTCTAGTGCTCAATTCCAGCTTACTTGCATGGAATCTCATTAAGGATATATAATGTAATCTCTACTACATATATACCTGGAAACTAAGAGGAAATTATGCTAAAATTCATCATTGATCAAATCATGTCACACATGATCTAATTGTATCTCCCTATAACTCTATTGAGTCAAGGTGTCTGAGGAGGATTGAGATAGAAATGATATTCATATCTCCATAAGGTATTCTTTGAATTTATCTAGCAGGTACTTGCTACCGAGATTAGATCAAATTCATTTTATCTTTCTTCAAACTTTGGTTCTAAATCAAAATTGTGAAATCTTTGAACATTTCAAAGGTTTCTTAGGTGAAGAGAAGAAATCTCATATCATAAGATATCACATATTCATAATGTTTACTATGATATAGATGATCCGCATACATCAATATGTATGAGATCCTGAATACCTTGACATCTTAAACCATTCCCAAAGAAGGGTGTATTGGACATTTTTACTTAGAATACAATTCATAAGTATATAAGTTTTGAAATTTTAGACATTCTAAAGTTTCATCTCTTACTAGTCTATTGATCAAATCAATAGACAAATGTCCAAGGCTTGATGCTAGATCATTGTCAAATGATCTTCATCCTCCTATTTAAGGTTTAATTTCAGTATTTGAAATGTTAATGAACCATTCATTAGTTTTCTAATTTAGTAGAGTCCTCTGGATGTTAGATTACTTTCTGAAATATATCCATCATAACTCTTTATAATAGGTCCATTCCAGAATTCATGTTTATTTCCAACATTTAGAAACAAATAATGAGTGTATTCTAATGTCTAGGTCATAGAGACATTCTCTAAGATCAAGGGCTCTCCCACTGAAATTATGAGGTTTATTGATCCAATGAAAATTGTTGCAACAATTGCATCAACTCCAACATGGATGACCATTAAACCTTAAGATCAAATTTCCCAGTCTTCTAAAACATACGCAACCCATTGCAAGTGTTGTTAGAAGATTGAGATACAATTATTAGACTATCTTATCAAATAAGAAAGTCAATTTCAATGATTTATGTAGATTATTTTGATGCTCTATCCGAGTCCTTCTCTAAGGATTCTAGTCAGATTTGATAGTCATACTATCAACACATCAACATATCGTAGTATTGGCATTCATCCAACTCTTTGGATGTCATATGGAAGTTACAGAAGTACAGTCAACTCTTTGACTTTCCTTCTTACTTGGATCCAACCCATGCTTCCACTGTGCTCCCTTTATCTATAAACAGCCATTGCTTAAGACTAAGGATCTCTTATGTTAAATTCAAAAGAATTCAAAGTAAGAGTATTTCAACATTTATACATGCTTCATTAAATTCATACAATATGAATATTATGAAGCTTCATGAATGACTAGAGTATAGACAGTAGAATGATGACACTCATCATGTCTACATCCATCTAGACTCTTGAAACATTGATTCAGGTAGGTATTCAAATATTTTGAATACATCATCTCTTATAGAGCCACCATTCTGCATGATGCAGAGAACCACATCATTCATAATTAAATGTCAAGAGCACATAAGTATGCTAGAACATCTTCTTAAGTCTTTATAAGGATTATTTGACAATTGTGATCATCATCGACATGTCACTTCCAAAGTACATTCGATGAGAGATCAAGACTATAGAGACATACAAACCCCAAGATTGTAGATCTATTGTCTATTTAATTGTCATTCCTCATTATTATGAGGAAACTTGCATATTGCAACCACATACATTATGTGTCCAACTGCAAGTACGATATCTGGATCATGAGTCCAATCCATGATATTTTACTGGTTATTATTGAGTATAACATTGAGTGAGTTTAATGAAGGATTATCTGAAATAATAAATTTGCATAAGTGTATATATATACATATTTTACTTTGATTTAGGAATTTTTATATCAAAGTTGTCTTGCCTTGTCAACACTGAAAGTTCATTCCCTTAATCACTTTCAATGTAAGAGATATACTTACCATTATATCTCAGCAAGATCTGGGATCTCCTTCCTTATCTTTGTTACATCCCAATAATATGAGAATATATAACTCGGATAAAAAGAAGCGGGAATGCATTCTGCCTTGCAAGTCCAACTTGCATGTCCTAATTCGGTCTTTAACACCCAGGCCCACCACCCCTAAGGTGATGTTAACCCGTCATTAATTGAACCAACCATCAACATGAATAGTACTCGCTATACGCAATCCAATATCGCCCCAATAATATGAGGATCCGATATTGGGGTCACTACGTATACGACCTTACTCTTTCGAGAAGCAAAGAGCCCGATCCAGATGCACTTGCATGCAGGAGCTGTCACTTCAAACAGACGTCTCCTACATACAATCCCTGGCAACAGAACCCTTTACCTTGACGGGAGACCATGGATGTCACTTATGTGATCCATATCATATTTAAATTCTAATTAATCATTATGAATCATATTCATTATGATTAATTCTTCCAAGGGAAATAACATCTCTATTCATAATAGAGTGTTTTAATTTTAATTGGATTCCAATTAATCTAACCATATTAAATTAATGATCCAACTCATATCCAACAAACATTTTATTGTTACTTTAATTATGGTATTATCTCAAATACGTATTATACTGGATTTTAATAATTAGAAATACATCTTGATTTCTCCGGCATTATCGAGTCCCTACCCGTTGTCATGGCCAGTACCGACGAGAGTGGGACGGACCATATACGTTGCAACCCGCTACCACAATGCTCTCCGACTAAACACCATATCCACATCAGGAAAGGATAATGCCAAATAGATCAATTTGTACTTGAGATGATCATCGGTTCTTCAGCCGAAATTATACCATATAATAATAATAATCAAAACAATTTTGATTAACATTATAATGAGATTTGCTAAACAAATCTCAAATCCTATTCAAGCAATATGTTTGTTGGAATATAGATCATGTAGATCATGTAACCAATTAGTGATCTAGATCACATCTAATCAAATATTGGTTAAGGTAATGTCATTTAAGGAAATAATTATCATCAAATATTTCAAAAATATTTATGCACAATTATTCTAAAAAATTAAACAATTTAATTTCACTAATTGATTAAATGACAATCACTAGGTTCTTGATTAGAAAAGTATTTCCAACAGTGACCCTCACTTACTAAAAATACCATATCAGCCAATTTAAATCCAAATTAAGAAAAGTAAGTTCCTAAAGTTTGCTATTTTGATTTACAATAGAACCTAAGTAATTTGCATGCATTTTAAGGCATTTCAAATCCGCAATTAACTTCTTTAATTACGTTGAGATTCGCAGTCCCCGAAACTGTGGATACATGTTCACTAAAATGAGCATAACTTGAGCAAACGGAATCGAAATCACGTAAACTCGGATCCTACGGTTTCCTTATTTAATGGGAAACAAAATCCAATTATTATTTTTGTATTTAAATAATTTAAACAGTGCTGAAAATAATCTCAAAACAGAGATGCGAAAATGAAATGCAAGAAAACTTTCGCAAACCCTAATGAACCCAAGTCGTCCTCGATTCATGGATCGTATCCAAAATCTTCCGACCTAAGGCTCTGATACCACTTGAAGGATATGGTTAGATCCTCAAGCGCATCATGGAAGCGTGAGCATCGTATCGAATACGACGAAGAACGACTAGTCGCACTAGTTTATCTATGAAGCGGAAATTAAATTTTTTTCATGCGACGAAACCACATGATCCAAGAACACTTCTCAGATCGTTTCGTCTAAACCACAAATAAGTAATAGGATTACCTCTTGAAGCGTGGTTGCGATCGTGTCTGTAAACGAAGAGACCTGTTGTCTCAAGTCCGATCCGATGGAGGAGATGCTTACGAGCGCGGGGATGAATCACGTGCCTCTCGCAATCCATGTTGATGATCCAAGCGGCGGATCTCCTGATCTCAACACACGAGATCTGACGTCTTCTTCACGATCGAGGCACACCGAATGAGACGAAGATCCACGAGCAAACGATCAGGCAGCATAACGACGATGCTGCGGCGATGGAGAACCTCTTTAGGGCATCCACGGTGGACGACCACATGAGAGAGGAAGAGAGAGTAGGCGTGTAGAGGGAAAGAGAGAGAGAGAGAGAGAGAGAGAGAGAGAGTTGTTGTCTCACTTGTTGTGTAAAGAAGAGCAAAGGGGTGCCTCTCCTTTTATAACATTTTGGGATCCATGGATCTCAATCCATGGGACAACACAAATCCAATGGCTCTCATTGATTGTGTTTCTTTTAATGGCTAAGATTTGTGTTGCTAAAAACCAACAACAATTAATTTAATTTAGATTAAATATATATTGATAAATCAATATAATTCAATCACCAAATTAAATCAAGATCTCTTGGAGATCATAGGAGAGAGAGTGCCTCCTTCCATGTTGGAAGGAGGGGACGACTACACTAGGAATGGTGACCGTCCACTACATATATATGGAAGGTGGCTCTCATCTCTATATTGTAATCTCCAAGATTATGCAACAACTTTTGTTGCAAATTATTCTACAAAAATAATTCACAATTATTTTGTAGACATTGCAATCTTGCCATTGAAAAATTTGTGAATCATATTCACAACCCAAAATAAAATGTAAATTACATTTTCAATTCAATGTCTAATGTGAATCCAATTCACATTAACATTTAATTAACAAATGTAAATTACAAATAGCTCTCTCTTATATATTATAAATCACATTTATAATATATATGACTAATATAGATATTGCTATCCACATTATTCATATCTATGATAATTAAATCAAATTTAATTATCTTAGATCTCTATTCTCATGTTCCCAAATAATGTGAATCACATTCACATTATTTATATCTTTGATAACCAAATCACATTTAATTATCTAAGATAACTCTCCTCATAATATGAATCAAATTCATATTATTCATGATAATTAAATCACATTTAATTATCCATTTTCTCAATGCTCAGATACATATTATCAACATCGAAATTATCCTGAACCCTTTCAAGGACAATGCGCTTTCTCCGCGAATACTTGGAGATAAGGACAGGGTGATTGTATTGTTCCACGTATAGTGACTTGGATACTGAGATCGTATCTCAATTCCATATCGCGGGCCTCCCATAGATGCTTGATTAAATCAAGACTGCAAATCTAATCTTCTCGTTGCATCTGAATCAAATTCAGATCAATGTCCAACATTTGGACCAAGATCAGATTTCTTCTCTACTGAGAGGAGTCACTAAAATCCAGACCGGTTTCATCACTCCCTAGGAATGGAAGCGTCATGGTTATACAATCGTTTATGATCACATCACCCTCAGGTATTCCCAATACCTGTACATCCTGCATACTGGAAGACTTAGAATAAACCCAAAGTATTAGATCAACTTTATACTGTCTACTTCAAGGTTCTATCAGTAAGTTTCTCATTCGATCATTGGGAGTTGGTATCGATCATACACTTTTCAAAAGCGTATATCATACCTAGGTCTTGATCATATACTTTCCAAAAGTATATATCAAACCTACAAATTCAGTCAAGCTTCCAAAGCGAGACGATCGTGCGCACGGAATTTGATTCTTCCCAATATCTCATGAGTGAGCTTATGCCTTCTGATTCAATAAATGAACCAGTATGATCCCTTTGAGAGATCGTATTACTCATATGCCCTTATATGCACACCAACGCACCGGTGTATAGACCTCGGTTAGGTCATCAACCTATTGGTCTGCCAAATGTACATACTTAGACATATAGTAACACATCTGTCTCCGGTCAGAGGATGTGTGCTTGTATCGTGACAGCATACGATATAGGACTTTGGTTATCTCGATCTCGTTAAGTCAACTCTTTGACCTAACTAATCTGACACCTCCGAATCTCCATTCCAATGCAGAGGACCTGCATGAAGAGGCCGGTCAGATATCAGCCTATATGAGAAAGGATTGCCATCTCCTACTCAGGTTGGAGATCATCTCTTAACAATCATTTGATGGCGCTTGATAAGTCCTCAATCCAACCCTTTAGATATTCATCCAAGCACCAGCCTCTATGATTCAATAGTTGAATCAACAGCTGTATGATTATTAATATGGCCATGGTACATAACCCTAATTGTACTAAGGGACCTATTATGCAAACTATCTATTCTTCATTTCAGATCAGGGAATGATATGTGCAATAACATTTATTGCATAATGGCTCGTCGTGGGCTCGCATGTCCAATAGTTGCTTGGTCCTTGCGAAGAACGTGGATGCAAGTAAGCTAGAATATGGCACTCGTGAGTGCTACTTTATTTGGTATGTTAAGTATGGTATTGGATACCAACTTTATGACCATGAGACTAAGAAGATATTCAATTTCTAGAAATGTAAAATTTCTGGAGGATGACTTCCCTTAGAGTCAAAATAACAATAAAGTAAAGAAACTCATTGAATCCCCTGAGGATACTGAGTTTTCTGAACTAGAAGCTGAAGAAGTAAATGAAGATGCAACACACATACCTCTTCGAAGGAGTTCGAGGGTAGTTGCACCACCTGACACGTAAGAATTCCATATGTCACGTGAAGTTGACAATGATCCAGCTTCATTTTATGAAGCACTCAAAAATCATGATATGGATAGATGGATGCTAGAAATGAAGTCTGAAATAGACTCTATGCATAAAAATGGTGTATGGACCCAAGAGGATCCACCTAGAGGAGCAAAACCCGTTGGGTCTAAATGGATCTTCAAGATAAAAAGGGGACCTGATGGGAAGTTAGAGACCTTCAAGGAAAGGATCGTAGCTAAG
The DNA here is from genome assembly GCA_037367405.1 of Ottelia alismoides. Taxonomy (NCBI): domain Eukaryota; kingdom Viridiplantae; phylum Streptophyta; class Magnoliopsida; order Alismatales; family Hydrocharitaceae; genus Ottelia; species Ottelia alismoides. The sequence goes on along the minus strand of JAZKJV010010987.1, from coordinate 367,723 downwards.
GGCTACACAGAGAGATGGCATCGACTACGATGAGACATTCTCTCATGTGGCTATGCTTAAGTTTATCAGAGCAATGCTAGCTACAGTTGCATATTTTGACTATGACAGCTGGTAGATGGACGTCAAGATAGCTTTCCTCAATGTATACCTTGAGGAGGATCTCTATATGGAGCATCCCCAGGGCTTCATAATCGAGGAAGCAAAAGTATGCAAGCTGAAAAATCCATCTATGGTCTCAAACAGGCTTCTTGTAGCTGGAACATCATATTCAACAAAACCATAAAGAGTTATGATATCGTGCAGAATCCTGATGAATCGTATGTGTACAAGAAACTTAGTGGGAGCATCATTGTGTTCAGTGTGCTTTATGTAGATCATATCCTTTTGAATGATACAAGGATGATGACCACTATTAAGATTTGGCTGTTGATGGATCTCAGATTCATCACTCCAAATCTCATTAATTAAGCTCAAATCCCTCAAAATCATCAGCATTTCTTCACTTATTTTGCATAACTAGCATTCATGCATGTTTTAATAAGAATTGCACTTTATCACACATTTCTGCACAAAATAAGAAGCCAAAAATCCCAGCCAAAATTGACCTGTAAATAGCCTAACTTCCCTAATTTTTAACTCATTCATGCTAACTGTGAATGACACAAAACCGTCTCCACTGTGTACATATCACTAACAAGAATAAATGAAAAATACAAAAAAATCACTAACCCAAATAAGGGGACCAAAAACCCAAACCCTAGTTTCGGATTTCCAGACTAAAAACCTCATATCTTCCCCATCCAGTGTTCGTTTTAATCCTACTCACTTTTCAACTAATGTACATTCAATTACCTTCAAAACAAGACCAAGTTCAAGTGAATCGGTTATATGTGAAAGTTGGGTTTAGGCCTCTTTTGTACATTTTGTATTTTAGCGGCTTTTGACCTATTATTTTATGTACATAATTAACCTAATTTAGTTTATTTATTATTCATTTGTCTTCTTTGATAAAAGTTTTATTAAAATGCACAAAATTCCAAATCAAAACTGAGCTTGAAATCAAAGAAACAAATTGAGTCCAAGTCTTCACTAACTGACTGTACAAACTTGTCTCTTTCATCTTTTATTTTATTTCTTCTTTTCTATATTAATAAAAATCCAAAAAAATAGATTGATGTGTAAATATTTATCTTTGATTTTATCATATTTTTTTCCGGATATTTATCTGGTTTAAAAATGACAAAAAAATTATAAAACCCAAAAATCAAGGTATTCTATGTACATAGGATACCACAAAAATATCATTTTGAGCAATTGATCGATTTTTGTTTTGATGTTCTCATGAAAGTTGTATATCTCATCGAGATGAGCAATTTTTGTGAAGAAACTTTTTTGATCCGAGGTTGTTTGCTATTTCTTTTTAGATTTTTTAAAGTATTTATTTTTCGAATTTTGTGGTACACGTGGTAGCTCCTGGAGCCACAACGTGTTAGCCGTTTTTGAGGATATTATTATTCATTTAAAAAAAGAGCCTCGCACTTGTGGGGCACGTGCCCAGCACGTGCATCGCCCCAACCCCTTTCTTAGCTGCCACGTGTCATCACTGGGGTCGTCCGATCTCGGTCGATCGGATGGCGCAACACCTTCCTCTTCCCCAACACCTTTCCCATTCTGGAGCCGCCGACCACCGATTTCTATGTCGTTCGTCCCACAATTCACACCGCCACCGCATCCAATCGGATCCTCATCTCCAATCATCCCCTCGAATCTGATCTCGTCGCGAGCCTCTTCTCAATCGAATCCAATCAAAAGCCAACCCCCGATCTTCTCCAAATCGCCCTAGGACTTTCCACTTCCTGCCAAACTCCCCTCTGCTACTTAAATGTTGTCGCATCCTTCCAATGCTCCCATCCGCCGATAGCTCAGGCGAAGCCTGGTGGTGACAGCACCAGCGCTCCGCCGTCGACGAGATCTGGTGGCCCCCTCCAGCCACTGTTGCAGCACGACCGTCAATCGTCGCTACTGTCCAGCTCCGCTTCGTCGTCGAGCCGACAACGGTCAACTCCACCGCCTCCACCGACAATCTTCTTCGACTACGCCAACGACCCCCCTTCGACTTCGATTGCGTCGCTACCTTGCCAACTTCTATCCACTTCTGCAAAACCATCTTCAACCACAGCCCAAGCTTCAGGAGCGCCACCTCCGCCTCCACTCCACCGCCACCTTGGCCGTGTATCGGCCAGAGGAAGGCCGACGCCACTCCGCCACGGCCCTCACCTCCGCAGTACGGCCTCGCATCCTTTGTCGGAGAACCAACATCAGCCACCACGGGTCACGTGCGGGGCACGTGACCGCGTGGTGCAATTACAAGAAGACCCCCGGCATCCCTCCAATTCACCCAATGACCCCAAGGGTCACGTGCTTTACACGTGACTATCTGGGTAAATTAAGAAGATGCCCCTACCGCTTCTCATATTTTCTCACCAGTTCATCTACCTCAGGGGTCACGTGCATCACACGTGACCTGCTGGGAATTTTACAGAAGACCCCAGATCGGATTGGTAATTCCATTAAATCCCCCCATTGCATTTTATTTTATTTTTAAATTATTTGCTTAACTACCCATGTATTCTCCCTCAGTTTTGGACCTCTTCTTTGCATCATTTTATTTATCAAAAATTGGCATTTTGTTCCACATTTAATTCTCTACATCTTGGCATATTGTAGACATTTTTACGATCAATGGTTAATTAAGAATTAATTAGCTTCTGGACAATTGCATGTTTTGTCCATTTCGTGCTCTGTAATTTATAATTGATTAACCGTTGCTCTAAAAATTCCCGAAAAGTCGATGATTGTAGATTTCATTGTGTTTAACGTTGTGCCCAAAAGAATTGCATTTGCATGCATAGTTCGTCCTATAAAAATCATTTTGCATATTTCAATATTTGATTTTTAACAGGTATTGCATCTTGTATTTTCGAGGTTTAAGATTTTTCTGGGATCCATTACCTAGCGATAGATCTTATATAATTTTATCCCTTGAAAATAATTAGGTTAGAATTTACTACAATTAAATATTGAAAGTCATTTTGTTTGCATTTCAAAATTTATAAAAAATTCATCTTGCATCCAAAAATTCCAAAAAAAATTACAGTGCATTCATTTCATCCAATTTGCATCTTGGCCAAGTTTCGTATTTTTCAAACATCGTTTGAGAATAATTTACATTTTAGTCTCAAAATTAGGTTGAATTTGCATTTTTCATCCATTATTGCATTAAAAATTACAAAAAGACCACCTCGAAAACCGTGCACGGATTTTGATAGACATAATTCTAGGTTGTTTCTTTGCCTCCTTGTGTTCGACCTTGGGACTTGTCCAAGTAAAATAAACATAAAACCGCATTAATTAAAATTGACAAATATTTTGTGTGGTTATTTCTTGACCAATTCCGATTGCCGCCTACAACGAAACGACAAATTAATTTTATGCATGATCAAATCATATTCTTAACACGTGCAAATCCATACTCGTCAGATGGCGTCGTTGCCGGGGAGGCAAACGGCTTAGTTTTTGTCTTAAAATTTTTGTTCGGTTTTCTGCATTCGGGTAGTCTGACCCCTGAACTTTTCATTATAAATTCTTTTTTTCTTGCATTTATTTTATTTTCAGCATTTATTTTTCTTATTTTTTATTTATTTGTGAGTCACTCTCTTACACCATCTCTCTAATTTTTCTTACGAGGTACCCCGCGTACGTGGAGCGGTTTTTTGAGGACTGATGCATCTTCACCTACTTCCGAAAAGTCGCAATTAATTTAAGATCAAGTCGAGTCGTGAGAGAGCGCAGAGTCTTGGATTTATTTTTCTGCAATTTTATTTTTTGTAACTAATTGCTTATTTCCAGTAGTGTCCGTTTGGACTCTCGTGTGTGTAAAAAAAGACCTCAAACTTTTTCTGTGGTGTGCCGTGGCCTGTTTCACTCTCCGATGAGAGTGGAGCCCGACTTGAGATGTGATTAAGATAGACCTGCACATACAGCTCTCAGAGCATTTAATTTTTGATTGTGCTCGTAGGACCTAGGGCCACACTTCACATTAATTAAGATGCACATTAGATCGTTCAATTTAGCCAAATTCAACTCAATTCTTTCCCGCTAATAGAACTTTCTGCTAGGTGCGGTTTTCATCAGCTTGCAATCATTTAGAATAATTTTTCAAATTCTGTATTGCATCCCACATGGAGATTGTGAGGATTCACTGTAAGTCTTCTAACTGAGCATACATCATTATTTTCGCGTGCATCGGCTTTTCCCAAATTTCTCTCTCTTGTTTTGTCACATAATTTTAAAGGAAATTGGGATTGGATGGTAGACGTGTATTTGTGCACATTTAATTCTTCAGTGATCGCCTAATTTAAAATTAGGACTGCTAAATATAGCCAACTTTAATAACCCATAAAATTAAGAATTTTTGTCGGAGAACAACCCCGTCCTTGGATGCTTTTATTTTTTCTGAGTGAGCGAGAGACGACACTTAAGGCTAGAGCCCAAACCTGGATTTTCATATTGATTAATGATTCTACCAAAAACGATTAGCTACTTCTCAGTGAGGATCTATGGGTAGTCGATAAACGGTCCGGATTTCATTAGTAGAGTGGGTGGTTTAGAGGATACTGCGTAAGGCTCCGTCCTCAAGTAACACAGGTAGCCATTTCACGGTCCGTACTTACACCCATACTGGCTGAAAGTAGGTGCAACTTGTCATAAGAATTCAGGCCAATCATTACGAAAATTTCCGGCACCTAACAGCTCATTAAATTCTTTCCAAGATTGTATTATCACCAACTAAAATTGAAAAGATAATTGCCTAACTCTTACGGCTTCATTGTGTGAGTTGGTAAACCTGGGGTTTGATTTGTGTTTGCATTGGTGTGCGTGAACCGATTTCGAAGTTCAAAAGCCGCACATTTGATAAAACTTCTTTTGACTATCCCACACAATCATCTCTTACCTTTCTTGATTTAAACCTCATCATGAAACTTTTGTCCAAAAACTCTCTAGATCCAGATCATGAGAATCAATTCATTTCGAACAGACTTAAATCGTCATTCATTTCAGCTCTTTCAAAAATGGCGGAGCATTTATCCAAGAATCCATCAGAGCTACACTGTGAAAATGAATTCGTATCGGTTAGACCCAAAACACCTCTTCCAACTTCTACAAGAGACTCTCAACCACTAATAGATTCAAGACCCTCTACAAAACCGATCTTCTTCATGAATGAAAACCCTTTTGTATTCAGACCAGGCAAACCAACAACCGACTGAGGTCTCCACTTCCATATCAATCCACTCTACTCTAATCATACAATTCATCCCTCATATTCTTTAAATGTCAATCCGTTATTCATGGAAGATTATAACCACATGATCGAACTCAACACTTCTTCACATCTCCCGTCTTCCCCACCATTGATCATAAATGAGCAATCATCATCTTGGATTGACCATGACAACGCCCTCTTCAGACATGATACTCATACAGAGAACTGGACTGACCATATAAAAAGACATAAACCCTGTATGTTGACTCCACAATATCAAGGTCCGACCAATCATGATCAAAGGATTAAACTCTACTCAGACCAAATCCACATGCCTGGACCATATGAGCAGCCTCCTTCCATAATTTTTTAGGAAAAATTTTCAGAAAATAATGATCATATGTCGGATATTCCGAGAGACTCTTCTCCTAAAACATACAGTAAAATGGAAGAGGAAATTATTGAATTTCAAAAACACACCCCAACTGCTCCCATGATGGGTCATGAAAATATTTTGTAGGATGATATATCGAGGATAAATAAGAAATTCGATTTGATGGAGGATAGATTCAGAAAGATTGTCGATCGATTAATTTCAATCTCTGGTGGCTCGGACATAAAATGAATGAGGAAAAGATTGGATCTAATGTTGAAAATTTTAAGAATATTCATGAACCTAGGGACAATTATTACAACAGCACTTTTGCATGTTATTCCCCTAGAAATGACTATGCCTTTGACTCTTACTCTGAACATTAGAACCCCTGCTCATCTGAGGAATACACCATATCACCACACCGAAAATACCAAAAAAATTAGAATATTCGAAAATCACAAAAAACGAAAATCTCGAAAAATACATAAAAAATGAATCTGAAGAATTTAGATCCTGCTTTACGGGAAGCATTGAAGAAAAGATTGATTTTTGAACTTTCCTTTATAAAGGCCATTGAAGACTTCCCCAACCTTAAAGGATTTGTAATGGACAAATTAATGACGAAAAAGTCGGGCAAGATTCGAACAAAGACTGAAAGACATATCTTGTCAATGGCCTCCTCCTTGATGTTGAGGAGAAAAACCAAGAGCCGCATAGTGAAGCGGTTGCCTAGATTTGATTGCATGATCAAAGATACAATTTTCACCCATGCTCGGATTGATGACAATTCACTGATCAATATCCTCCTGACCTCTGTATTTCACGAACTCAAACTCGGACCAATCAGGAAGATACGAGAGATTGTCCAATTGGCTGACTGATCGATAAAGCGACCGAGAGGAATCATTTCTGTCATCATGATATTCCGAGATGCTCCGCTCAAAGTAGAATTCACGATCATTGATATTGAGCATCAAGGAGAATTCAACCAGTCTCCAATTATTCTCAGAAAGCTAATCTTAGCATTGGCTAAGGCAATTATTGATTGTGAGACATGGGAAATCAATTTCACAACATTGGAAGCACTTCAATCTGACCCAGTCTTTGAGGAACCATGATTTTCTGAGGCGACCCACGAAGTTCCCAACAATCGTAACCATGAAGCGGTAGAAGAGCCCTACCCCGCTGCTACACCTGAGATAGTGGTTGTTGATGAGACTATTGGTTTAGAGAATCTACCCCCTGCTCCATTCCCAGCCGCTCTTACCATGGAGAATCAAGTATATGAATCATATGATCTGGAGACTTATGCATGGGCACACCCTGGGTCAACCAATTCTGACTACATGGATCATATCAACTGGACACAAGAATGCGGAAACATCAACTTAATTGAGAACGAACATGCAGAGACTCTTCCCAGTATTTCAATTCCCTCCAATTCGCCCAAAGACCCCAGGGGTCACGTGCTTTGCACGTGACTATCTGGGTAAATTACGAAGACGCCCCTGCCGCTTCTCATATTTGCTCACCAGTCCATCTAACCCAGGGGTCACGTGCATCGCACGTGACCTGTTGGGAATTTTGCAGAAGAACCCAGATCGGATTGGTAATTCCATTAAATCCCCCCCCAATGCATTTTATTTTATTTTTAAATTATTTACATAACTACCCTTGTATTCTCCCTCAATTTTGGACCTCTTCTTTGCATCATTTTATTTATCAAAAATTGGCATTTTGTCTCTCATTTAATTCTCTACATCTTGGCATATTGTAGACATTTTTATGATCAGTGGTTAATTAAGAATTAATTGTCTTCTGGAAAATTACATATTTTGTCCATTTCGTGCTCTGAAATTTATAATTGATTAACCGTTGCTTTAAAAATTCCCGAGAAATTATTGATTGTAGACTTAATTGTGTTTAACATTGTGCCCAAAAAGAATTGCATTTGCATGCATAGTTTGTCCTGTAAAAATCATTTTTCATATTTCAATACTTGGTTTTTAATAGATGTTGAATCTTGTATTTTCGAGGTTTAGGATTTTTCTGAGATTCATTACCTAGAGATAGATCTTAGATAATTTTATATCTTGAAAATAATTAGGTTTAATATTTACTATAATTAAATATTGAAATTCATTTTTTTGCGTTTGAAAATTTATAAAAAAAATCATCTTGCATCCAAAAATTCCAAAAAAAACTGTAGTGCGTTCATTTCATCATAATTTGCATCTTGGCCAAGTTTCGTATTTTTTGGATATCATTTGAGCGTAATTTACATTTTAGTCCCTAAAATAGGTTGAATTTGCATTTTGCATCCTTTATTGCATTAAAAATTACAAAAAAGACCGCCTCGAAAATCGCACACGAATTTTGATAGAAATAATTCTAGGTTGTTCCTTTGCCTCCTTGTGTTCGACCTTGGGACTTGTCCAAGTAAAATAAAAATAAAACCGCATTAATTAAAATTGACAAATATTTTGTGTGGTTATTTCTTCACCGACTCCAATTGCCGCCTACAACGAAACGACAAATTAATTTTTACGCACGATCAAATCATATTCTTAACACGCGTAAATCCAGACTCGTCAGCTATCCCATACCTTTGAGATGAATGATCTTAGAGAAGCCTCTTATATCTTGGGTCTGAAGTTGTTCAGAAATTGAGAAAAGAAGGTATTGGGATTGTCACAACATGGGTGTATTAAGAAGATCTTGGAGCATTTTCATATGGAGAACTCCAGGAAAGGCTTCCTTCCCTTAAGACATGGTATCCACATGTCTAAAGGGACGACTCATCAAAGTGTTGAGGATAAGAAAACGATGGATGGATGCCCCTACACATCAGTTGTAGGAAGCTTAATGTACGCCATGATGTGCATGAGGCCAGATAACTGCCATGTAGTGGTAGTGGCAAGCCGCTACCAATCCTGCTATGGAGAGCAGCACTAAAATGAAATGAAGAACATCTTCAAGTATCTAATACAGACGCAATATTGCATCTTCGCATATGGAGATGGTGATCTCCAAGTCCTAGGATACATAGATTCTAACTTCCAGTCTGATATTGATGATCGAAAGTTGACATCAGGGTTAATGTTCCTATTGAACGGTGTTGTGAATTGTAGAAGTAAGAAGCAAGACACTACAACCGATTCAACAACAAAAGCTGAATATATTACTGCATCAGATGCTGCAAAGGAGGCAGTGTGGTTGTGCAAGTTCATCGTGAAGCTTGTCTTAGTTTCCTCTTATACTCCCATCATGCTACTCTGCGATAACACGAGAGACATAGATTAGGCAAAGGAACCCATATGGCATCAAAGAGCAAGCACATGGAAAGGAAATATCACATCATTCGGGAGATACAAAAGTGTGGTGACATCTTCATCACCAAGGTGGCCTCTACTGACAACTTGCTGATCGCTTACCAAATCTTTGACATAGATGGTTTTCAACCAACAAGTAATGAGCATGGGTTTAAGGATTTTGCATGAATGGTTCTGAGGTATCGTAGGATATTGCTAGCCATGTGAGCCCAAGTCAAACTATTCCTACAATAAATGTTATTGTAATGTTTGATATATCAATAAAAGTTATTGGTTTATTTCACTCCCTGACTGAGATTAAATGAATGAATGCACTATAAGTTCCTTTAGTACAATTAGGGTTATGTACCATGGCCTTCTTAATTATCATACAGCTGTTGATTCAATTATTAAATTATAGGGGGGTGCTTGGATGAAAATATAAAGAGTTAGATTGAGGTCTCATCAAGCACATCAATTAATTTTTAAGAGATAATCTCCAGTCTAAGTAGGACATGGCAATCCTTTCTTTATTGATCGATATCTAACGACCTCTTGATGCAAGTCCTCTGCATAGGTATAGATATTTGAAGGTGTCAGATTAGTTAGGTTAAAGAGTTGACTTAACGAGATCAAGATAACCAAGCCCTATGTTGTATACTGTCAAGATATAAGCAAGCATCCTCTAACAGGAAATAGATGTATTGTTATATGTCTAAGTATATACATTTGGCAGATCGATAGGGTGATGGCCTAATCAAGGTCTATACACTGGCGAGTTGGTGTACATACAAGGGCATATGACTAATACAATCTCTTATAGGGATCATACAGGTTCACTTGTGAATCAAAGACATGAGCTCAGTCATAGGGTATTGGGATCGTTCAAATTCCAGGCATGGTCATCTTGATTTTGAAGCATGACAAGAACTTATCGGTATGATATATGCTTTTGGAAATCATATGATCGATACCAACTCCCAATGACCAAATGAGAAACTTAATGATAAAACCCTAAATATTACAGTATAAATTGATCTATATCTTCGGGTTTATTCTAGGTCATCCATCATGCATGATGTACAGGTAATGGGAAGACATGATGGTGATGTGATCATAAATGATTGTATAACCATGACGCTTCCATTTCGAGGGAGTGATGAAACATGTCTGGATTTTAGTGACTCCTCTCAGTAGATAAGTAATCTAATCTTGATCCAAATGTTGGACAATGATTTGAATGTGATTCATATGCAATGAGAAGATTAGATCTACGGTCTTGATTTAATCAAGCATCTATGAGAGGTCCCCGAGATCTGGATTTGAGATGTGATCTCAATATCCAAGTCACTATATGTGGAACGTACAATCTTCATGTCCTTATCTCCAAGTATTCGCGGAGAAAGCACATTATTCTTAAAAGATTCAAGACTAAGTCCATTGATAAGTGTGTATCTAAGCATTGAGACATGGATAATTAAATGAGATTTAATTATTATGAATAATGTGATTTTTTTCATATTATTTGATGCATGAGAATGTTGATCCAAGATAATTTAATATGATTTAATTATCATGGATATGAATAATGTGGATAGTATTATCCACATTGATCATATATATTAAAATGTAATTTATAATATATTAAAGAGAGCTATTTGCAAATAACATTGACAATTTGAATGTTAATGTGAATTGGATTCATGTTGAACAATAAGATGAAAATGCAATTTACATATTATTTTGGATTGTGAATGTGATTCAAAAGTTTCCAATGGCATGATTGATATTTCACTAAAATAATTTGGAATTATTTTTTTTGGAATAATTTATGACAAATATTGGTTTAAAATTATGGTTATGGAGAAATTCATGGGATGTGTGATCTCATGTAAAAGGAGAAGGAAGCTACCTTCCTATTGGGAGAGGGTGGACGGCCACCAAGTCCTAATAGGATTAGTGGCTGTCATCCCCCGTTATGGAAGGAGGCTTGCCTCCTTATTTCTTTAAGGTTGATTTATTTCATTAAAATTAATTTTATACTGATTATTATTCAATATATATTAAATTAAATTAATTATTTTTAAATTTTACAACAAAATCATGGCCATTGAAAGAAATGCAATCAATGTCAACCATTGGATTTGTGTCGTCTATGGATTGAGATCCATGGACTCCCAAAATATTATAAAAGAATAGGCAACTGTAGCTCTTCATTTTACAACATTTGAATAGCCTCTCTCTCTCATATTCTCCTACACATCACCTCTCTCTCATTAGAGTATCCGTCCACTCTAAACCTAGAGAGAACCGGCATTGTTGCCTCGTCGTTGTATTGCCGCTTCAATTGCTCATGGATCTCCATCTCCTTCAGTTCACCCCGATTGTGAAGAAGACATCAGATCTTGTGTGCCAGTGTCAAGAGATTTGTTACTTGGATTATCAATTTGGATTATGAGAAGCATGTGTTTCATCAACATGCTCGAAAGCGTCTCCTACGTCAGATCGAACTTGAGACAGGAGGTCTCTTGATTTAGAGACACGATAGAAACCACATTTCAAGAGGTATTCCTATATCTACTTTGTGGTTTAGATGAAATGATCCAAGAAGTGTTCTTGGATCATGTGCTTTCATCGTTTTAAAATTTTAAATTCCATCGCACCAAGCAACTAGTGCGACTAGTCGTTACCGATTGCATATGATGCGATCTTCACGCTTACATGATGCGCTTAAGGATCTTTCCATGTCCTTCACAGTTGGATGATGATAATTCTGCTGGAGGTATCCGAACTGCTGCTAGTTCTACTCCAGATACCCATGCTAAGGAAGCTGTTGATGATGGGACTGATTGGGCTGAAAGTTCTGCCCTCTTTATTATTGGTGATATGGTTGGTTGGTTGTGTTATGACTCTAGGGTTGTCCTTGAGGATGGGTAAGCTGTTGATCATTGCTCCAAACGCCATTCACCTCTTAGATGTGTAGTGAAGGTGGGAAGCACTACTCAATGTACTGGGGTTGTTGCTTTAGTGGCTGGTAAATAACCATCTATATCTGTAGCTATGGGTGCTCGCGTGCATGCAAGAAATATACGTGTCAGACCTGAGGCTGGATGGGACTCGAATGAGGTTGATGTTGCACTGAAGGTTCCTTTAGTTCAGCAGGAGTCTTGGGGGCAGCTGCCATAGAGTTGTAGGCACTTATAGTGTTTACCAGCAGTTCCAGCTGCTTGGTGATTGTATCGAGCATGTCCAAGACCTTCATTATTTACTTGATCACGGCTAGCTTCTTTATATCAGGTGATCACTTATCGATGATGTCTACATTGTACATGTGGCTGTCAATGGATGTTGAGATTTGAGTTCTTGTACATGTCCACTTCATGAGTGTTTGCCATATTGCCATGCTTGCGAAGGATCTGCGGTTGTACTTGGAAAGAACAAAAGGAGAGTGTGGCTTCTTCTTCAGACATCTCCTCGAAGATCCGCCAAACTACATCATTGTCCTTATTGAAATGGGATCCTCCATAAGTGTAGTCAACCAGACATTAATTGTTCTCAGTAAGTCCACCAAAGAAGTGTTGGACCAAGCTGGTCTTCGGGATGTTGTGGTCGGGACATTTCTCTATCAAATTACCGAACCTCTCCTAGGTCTCATGAATGGACTCTTGGGATCTCTAGGAGATGTTGAAAATCCTGAAGCACATCAGATAGAAATGACCAAGTGGGTAGTATTATGTATGAATGCGGACTTCATCTCTTCTTGTGTCATCACCACTTTCCTCAAGTGGTTGATTTAGTAGAGTTCTTTGCCCTGAAGGCTGAAGGGGAAAGCGGTCATCTTGACTACATCCAATGGGATGTTGGGGTAGTGAGTTGTGTTGCAGATGCCTCACAACTAATGTAGATAGATGTATGATTCTTCATTGGGGTTCCCATGAAAACTGGGGAGCAGATAAAGAGTTGCGGCTTCAGTTCAAAGTGTCTTCGGTCGGCCCTACCGTTGTATGTCTGCTTTAATGTGGGATTGCATCGACCTCTCATTCCTTATCTCTTGACTCCGTGAGGTTCATTTACAGAGTGGTTGTCTTCATCATCACCAAGGAGATCATCATCACCTCCTCATTGTGTTTCTCTCTCTTTTGACATCCTCCTCAGGTCATTCAGCATTTCCTTAAAGGCGACCTGGGCTAATGCTTGATCAGTCAACTACTGCTATATAGCATGGATGGATGCCAATAGATGACTGTGAACCTCATGTTGGTTTGTGCCCTTCTTAGTATTCTACTCGATGCTCGAAAGTTGTATTCCATTTCTTCTACTTGTAGGAGCCATCTCAAAAGTTGGATATGAATACTTGGGCTCCAGATCGGGGTCATGATCTATAGTTAGGAAAATACCCAGATCAGTCTGCATGCAAGCACCGTATGTTGAGAATAATTCAGAATTAGGTTCAATTCCGAATTTTATTAATGTTAGAGAAGTATAAAGAGGGAAATCAATCTCCATCCAAAATGAGTAGAACTCAAGAAGAGAGTTTTCCCAATCTGTGGGAGATTGAAGATGCGGTGAGCCTCGGTGATGGTTTGCAAAGTTTGAACCAATCACCTAGGGATCTCCCAAATTATTGGAGATGTAGAACCCGTGGAATCGATGTGGGTGTCGGTGGAATCCTGACTAAGCTATCCAAGAGTCGACATCTTGAAGGTCAAGGGAAGATGGAGACGAATGAAAGACACGGTGATGAACAAGGAATAAAAGGAGTGTAATACAGTAGAAGGCTCACAATAAGCAAGGGTCAAAGAGAGTAAAATAAAAGGAACGACAAAATGGAACAAATATGCTGGACTATTTTGAATCCTGATCTAAATCCAAACAAACACCAAATAAAATTGGTTCTCCAACTCAACACTTGTGAAGTTGTGAAGGTTTGGCTATTTTTATCTTTTAAATTTTATTGTGAATTCAAGCAAAAGTGTAACATGTTCTTATCGACTATTCCTAGAGGAGAGTGAGTACTGCTATGAAAGTACCTCGTACTTGTTCCACCTCCTTTGTATCTTATGATCTGCACTTTTTGAGATCCTCAATATCTGGCCTAGAGGGCTACTCCACCGAAGAAGAAAAGAGGAAGCCGATAGGCAAAACCACTACTTTCCTTCAAAATGAGGTATTATAACGCAAGATGATGAGACACACACACCTGTGATGGTGTGGCCTATGCTCAATACTTCAGACCAAGTCGGATTCTCTACGCAAGGTGAGAGAACTGTTGTCGATAAGGCCCTTCTCTCCTACGTATGATAGAAACACCAATACTTCACCGGTCCTAGGTGATAATTGAGGCAGCCACAGATCGGGTTTTTGACCCTAATCCTTAAGGGTCATTCCTCGCTTTGTCTGGAGAATACCTGAATACAATGAGGGCTTTGAGAACCCTAAACAATGATGTTTGTTGCATATTTTATTTGAGGTCAAAGTTTATTTTAGAGGTCTTTTGTTTTAATTTTTTAGTATTTTCTTTTTTGAGTATGTTTCAATAATATTCACCTAACAATATTTTGGATTTTCTTTTAACCTTAATGAATAAAAACTGAGGGAGATAGTGGCAAAGCGATTCAAGGTGACACAAGATTGGAAATCTCACCCTTGTGTCAAAATGATTGATGTTCAGATAGAGTACTTATAGTGCTTCCCAGCTCTCTCTGTGTGGGATGCAAGACAAAAATTTTAAACCTAATCTGTATGATATACAAGATGGTAAAATCATTGATTAACGTGAAGCACGGATTTAGCTTGAGCTAGATCCAAATGTAGACTATACGAGCATGCAAAATATTAGGTGCTTGGTTCTAGCTTACTCGATCAAGTCCTAATAATATACGGTCTCAATCACATAAACCAAATGAAAATAAATATGAAAATTACGAATTACGGGAAATAAAGAAAAGAAAGTGAGGAGAACAAAAATGAAGAAAGCGATGAAAATCGTGAAAAGTCCTATGAGCCCCAAAGTGAACAATCATTTGGTAAAATAGGCCCGAAAGTCCAAGTGTCCACCTATATTATACAAATTAATAAATGGAAATTAAAATTTTGTCTTTCTCTTACAAAAATGAAAGAAAATTTTTACACTAATAGTTGGTGTGTCTCTCTCTCCTACTCTCTCCAATTGGCTCACAAGAAGAAGAGCCAATTTCCTCGTAGCTCAGGTGCACGAGCTTCCTAAGAAGTTGCATTCGTCATGTGGTCTCTCATAAGAAATTCAACAAAGAAAATGTATTAGCACAGATAAACAATTAGCTCAATAAAAGAAAAATAAAGCAGAAAATAATTAAAGAGAAAATGCACACAAAATCTATCCTAAGTGTTGCTCCCTGGCAACAGTGACATTTGATGGATACAGAGATCATGAGAGGGATCCTAACATTTAGTCTTGGAATGTTTGTAGTGCTTGACAAGTTGGGTCCGGCAATCATTCTATCGGTCGCTCTCTCGGCTCTCTATATCCACAATCTAGTGCATTAACAATTAACCCATAGTAATAATTAAGTAATGAATGAGGTGAGCTAGAATTTAGTATACCCTACAAAATAATATGTATAATACGCAAGTGTAGGAGTCGAGCCACAAAGGAGCAATGGGATAGCCACAAAACTTGATAAAGAAAATCAATAAATGGTTTTGTGTTTTTTATAGGGATTTTTAATTTATGTGAGTTTTAAATATTTTATATATTTTTGTGGATTTTTAATTTATATTTTTCAATTTTATAGTTTTTATTTTCTTTTATATTTTTCCGATTTTTAGTTTTCTTTTTAATAAGTATTATTTATATATAAGTATATGTAGATAATATGTATAATACAATAACTATATAGGGTATAAATATATAATCTACATAATCAGAAAAATACCCTTAAATACAGTCCTTTCTGTTTTTAAGTGTTTTTAAATTTTCTAAGGATTTTCAAATATTATTAATAATAATAGCTAATATAGTACTAATATATATATAAGTTATACATGTAGTATTCTATTCATAATTATAAGTATATATAGTTAAAAATTGCAGAAGAAAATATTTTATATTTTTTAATTTTTCTCTATTTTTTATTTTCTTATAATTTTTGCTATTTTATTCGTATTTTTATTTGAAAAAACATCAAAACAAAGAGTAATAATATTAGGCTGAGTTGTTTAAAGATAAATGACATCAAAAATTCCAAAACTATTTTTATTATGTAATAGATAATATATTAAAATTAAGGAATACAAATGACTATTTTTTTTAGATAATTTTTAATAATTTTTATAAGGTTTTTGGTTTTTTCTAATTTTTAGTGGTTTTCTTTTGTAATTTTTAGTGATTTTTGTTCTGGAGTTGTAAAATACAATAATAAAGATACTCTGCTTTTTTGGAATTTTTCAAAATATTTTTATTTTAAATGCAAACAGGAGAGAAATGCACTATTTTTGTATTTTGTAAAATTAGAAAATACTTACGATTGCCCCCACGAAAAATATGTCATTTAATATTGCCCAGGCACTAAAATAATTTTCCTATAATTTTTAGATGCAAAATGTTATTTTAAATAATCAAAATACATAAAATAAATCTAATTACTCAGGTAGGGACATAAATATAATTAAAATAAAAGTTCAATGCATTCCAAAAACATTTTAAAATTTCAAGGGCATATGTGCAAAAATCCCATAAATATTCAATTAAATACACCTTGTAAGCGTATATTTGCAATAACTAAAAAGGTAGAGAGTTCATTTGCACTTTTTCCCAAAAATTTAACACTGAAATACAAAATCCCTAGACTGGATAATAACAAAACCCACAATGGATCCTTTGCAAAATGTCTTATACCCTCATGTATATGCGCACATGAGGTGACGTGGACTGGATCTATAAGTAAATAAAATAAATGCAAGGGTTTTATTTAAATATTACAAAACTATTTTAACTTCAAACAAATGTTTTAGCACTAAAACTAAATACAAAAATGGAGGGGTGGCGGTGCAAAATACCCCTCGAGCCGCTAATCGACGATTGAGGCGCTCCCACTTTCCACACATTGCTAATTTGACGATCGATGACGCTTAGTAATGAATAGGATGGATTAGATTCAGCAGCTTGATCTGACAGTGACGGGCATGCTCATCCAACTATAGTTGGACAACCTAGAGTTGGGCCTTGATCAGATGACTAGGAGGTCACCTGGAAGAATAGGGAAGAACTCCCGATAGACCGAGCTTCGATCCAACCTCTTGATTGTCTCCAGCCACCGGTGAGGCTCCAAAGTGGTGCAAAACAAGGTTGGAAGGCTTCCACATCTGCTGGGGAGCTCGAAGGGATCCGGGACCCACCGATGGGGACCTTGATGGCTAAAGTAGATGGATCTCCAAAATACCTCCGACCCTGCAAAAATCAACCCAATGAGGGTCTTCCGAGTCCAAAACCTGCAAAGTTGATTCTGCACAAGAAATGGGAAGGTTCTTAGCATGGATTAGTGCAAAAATGATTGAGGAGATCAAGGTGGATGGAGGTTCCTGGGATGTAGAGAACTCGAATGGGGAGGTGATGGAGGTGTCAGGCGAGGCGAGGCGAGGCACAGTTGGAACACATGGAAACAGTGGCCAGAGCTCAAGCTCCAGCGAATTTTGATTTTGACTTTTTACGAAATAAAATATGAAATTAAAAGAAACTGAAACCTAAAGTATGCTAATGTTAATGTTAAGAATAGAAAAAAGAAAGAAAACTACGTATCTACCTGTGGAATAGGGAGCCAATGTGGACCTCTTCTTGAAGGTCTCCGGCGAGCTTGGATCGTTGGCTCTGGTCCTCTTCCTCCACGCCAAAGGCTCCAGCGAGGTCATTATTGTCACCAGCAAGATTTGCATGATGAAGTTTGGGGATTTTGAGGCTGGAATGGGATCAAGTTTGAATGGAGGTCCGGTGAGGGTATTTGTACAAGGCATGCTTTGACCAAGACCACATCTCGATGCAAAGCTCAATCGAACCGAGGAAAGATGATGGCGTGAAAGATTGTAGATCGAGGTGCAAAATCATTGAATGAGTCGAGCTGAGTTAGTGCTAGGATTGATGGAGGAAATCAAGGAAGATGAGGGGGTCAGCGGATCTGACAACCCTATAAGAGTAGGGGGCCTTTTACCTGCAGGTGAACCATGGTCGACCCTCGATTGGGCCATGTAGGTCGTTAGGTGACAAAACAAGAGAAAATTCCTTATTAAATCAAATTAAAATAGTAAATGATTTTATTTTTTTATCGAAACATGAAAAATAATTTTTATTTTATTTAGTATTTTATTATGATTTTTACTTATTTATTCGATTTAAATTATCAGGTTTTGATTTTTACATGTATTATTATAGGTATAATGACCTATATATTTGGTATTTTATTTTTATTCTATATGTTAGATTTTATTATTTTATATAGTTATTTTATACATTATAAGTTATTTAAATACACATAAGCATATTTTTATTTATTTTTTTTGAAGTTTTTTATTTAAATATGTATATATATATATATTATATATTTATAGGTAGTATGAAAGTACACTTATTTATTTTATCTTATTTGTATGGTTTTATTTTATTTTAATTGTGTACATGTATTTCAAGTAATATTTAAAAAATTATAAAAATATAAGAAACCTAAATATATAAAGAATACATATAATCGATATTATATACAAGTATAGTGCACAATGAGGGCAAAGAAGCCAACTTTTGCATCTTAATTTTAAATAAAATGAAACCATCTTCATTAAATAGATCATTAAATTTTATGAACAATAAAAGTGAATTGATGATTTTTGATCTTGTATGGAGAAGATACGAGTCTGTGAAGTTTTCTTTGCGGCTTTTTTATTCTGTGTCTCGAGCATAGTATGCATTATTTTTTAGTGAAATGAATTTTGTATTTTTTCTGTTTTTATGTACAACATTCATAAAGAGGGTTTTATTATTTGATGTATAAAATTAGGAAATAAAATGGGTCCTAAAGTGTATTTATTGAGGAATTAAAATTTAGGATTTTAGTTCATTTATTGGCTCTTATATCTCTCTATTTTATTCCTTGTCGACGAAGTCATCATGATGACCAGGTCTCAGAGTTAGGGTCGTCAAAAAATCTTTGGTATTTCATTTTTTTCTTTTCTCTTCTTCATTATTTTATTTTGGAATTAAGTCAATAATTTTATACAATATTTATAGTATAAATGGTGAGTATTATTCATACAAATTAATGCTATATAGATGCATTTAACCATGAATTTCAAGTTAAAATGAGATAATAAAGGTGATGAAATGGAGATTCATCAGTAACATCATGAGTTTGTAGAATTGGTACAATTCAACAACATGACACTAATGTCCAAGCCTGAGCACATCTTGCATTGCATGGATATACTTAGAGAAAGGGTGAAGGAGAAGGCGTGCAGTCATATAGTGACCACCTTAGAATGGTTGGTTGATCTTATGGCTAGAATCGAATAAAAGATGAGGTTGAATCTCCAATGTAGCAATAGAGTACCATTATAAATGGTAAAACCTCATGAGTCGCAATGAAGATCACTGTGCACATCATGCAAAAGAGGGCATTACTATCCCTCCCAAGAGCGACTGCAATGATGAATGGTCAGCAGTCGAGGACTTGCTTCAAGTATGGTCAGGTGGGTTACTTCCAATGAGAATGCCCCCATAGGCAGGACATACAATGGACTAGGACAGCCCTGACAACCCAGTAGCCAGCATTTCCCTTCTAGAGCATGGCTCGGCTGGTAGGATCTTTCGAAAGACTATGAGGCGGTCTACCAGAACATGGTCGTGTTGGTGGTGGAGCACCGATCCCTTATAGCAGTGATCACTGCAAACAACCACAATAACGATCATGGGTATAATTAAAGACAGTGTTGAATGTGGCGACAACTAAAGATGTACAGGTTTCATATTCAGTTGTCAACAGTAACATGTGATTTGGTGTTTTTTTGGTTCGTACCATCTGACTCAAGAGCATCACACTCTTTCATCTCCTGAGAATTCGATGTCTTGGTGGGTAAGATCCTTAGGAGGCTAGAGAGCTAGTTATCGTGTCAAAGGAAGATGGATAGACCTTCCTATCTTGTAAGGTGCATGAGAGTCGTGCAATGCGCATTGGGATGCACTAGTTGTCATCTCCTCAATGTGGGATTTCAACACAATACATGAGATGGGAGCCGGTACAGAGCACCCATCGATTGTTTTGAGGGGAAGGTTATAGTTAATATAAAGTTTTATATTGTTAATTCTTAAGCGTAAAGCTGTTGCACTCGGCATGTTATTGTTATATGAAGTTTCTTTCCCTCACAATGCATAGTTGGACAATGAGGCACTATTTTGGAGGGTCAAAAGGTAAGTATGTTATGATTCAACAAATGCAACAGATGTTAGAGTTAAGAGATATTTCTATACATAAAACTTATGCAGGAGGTGTGCATAAGAGGCATAGATTAGACTTACAATCCATTGCATACTAATTTGAGTAATTATAGTGATTTCAATTTTCGTTTGAAATTGCAATGCTTTGAATTTGTGGTGGTACGCTGACTAATTACTGACGGGATGTTTCCGAGTTTGATTTTGCAATATCATATCTTTCATATGTAATCAACTTTCGATTATAACCACCTCGAAAATTATAATTATCAAAACAAACCAACTATTGAAGCATCATCCCATGGATATATTGCATCACGAAAACACGGAAAATATAGCAAACTATTTGCAAAAACTTTGATCGTGCATCTTATGAGCAGGCAATTTATGCACAACAATGTTTGTACTTTGTGAAATTAATTTAGGGAAAAAAATTTTCTAGCATGCCTCTTGAAGCGTGAGTCTCTAATGCAAAAGATCTCCCGAATCAAGTTCGATATGCACTGGATTCTCTCGTGGACACAATGATGAGTCGTGTAGCCTCCCACAAATTTCAATGTAGACTTCTTAATCTTGTCCATGCAAGGATGATCAAGCTCCTGGTTTCATCTCACAAAATCAATCCTTCTTTACGCACAAGGAGCATAGAGAAGGAGACAATCTTCGCCTCCACAAGGCCATGCCAATGGAGAGAAGAGAAGATGCTTGACGAGGGGGATGTGTATGGACTTTAAGATTAGATATGTATGAGAAATAATTTCTTAAGATTTGTCTCTTCTTCGGTTCTCAAGAGGAGAATTATTAGGAGGAACAAGCATGCATTGAAAGAGTGGCATTGCCATCTCCTTTATAGCTATGGTGGACGTCTATGACAAGTCCTCTCCTCATAGTAGACGTCCCCCATGTGGTCCATGGGATTGAGGATCAAGGGATATGATTTAGTCCTTATCTAACAACAAATAGGACTTGGGTTATCTTCTTTTAATTACCAATTAAATCAAGCAACAAATCAAGTAGTCAATCCAACAAGAAATAGGACTTGGTAGACTATGCTTCTCTAAGCTTGTCCTAAAATGTCTTTGTGGAAATTTGTTATTTATTTATCCTCGTGATAATACAATTATCATAATTGGTGATTTTATAACAGAACAATCATAGCTTATGAATCGTATTCATGAATCCAAATAAAAAATATAAATCCAATTTACATTTAAATTCCAATGTGAATCATATTCGCATATATGCCTTGAAATAATTATATAAATCATATTCATATAAATATTAATTATTATGAATTATTATTCATATTAATTAATGAATTATATTTGTAAATCATATTCACAAAAATAGCCTTATAAAAAAATCAAATATGACTACATAGTATGAGTCCTAATACAATTAAGACTCGTGAGCTACAAATACAAATACTTGGAGATAATGTCAGAGAGATTGTACTATCCATTTATAGTGAGTTGAAATTTGGATAACTATCCCATTTCGAGGTTTATACCACTTTTAGTGAAATACGTCATGTACAAATGTTGAGATCGAGTTGAAATGATTCACACTCTAAGGGAGTTCAACGAAATGCATTACTTTCCATGAGTTGGAGAATGTATCAATGAGTTGAACCCATCTTCCTTGACCATTTCTAATCATAATCCAAATCATTTGGAGCTTAGAAATGAGTTCAAGGAAGGTATTCATCACTTTCCAACATTTGGACATTGAAATTAGAATTGGACTTTGGATTCAAATGAAATGAGATCTAATCCAATTAATTCTCAAATCATTAAGCTAAAAGAAGTGGAGCCAGTAAAATCCATCGGATTTCATCAATCCCTCAGAATGGAAATGTCATGGTAGATGATCTATTAAGATAGATTTAATCTAAGTATTCCCTATACTCATTCATCCTTCATACCAGAATGTTTTGGTATATCCAAGTTCAAATCCTTGTTTGGTTGTCTTCTTTGGAACATGTCAATATTTCTCATTTGATAAGTGGATGACAATATCAGTCATATACTTTTCAAAAGTATATATTAATATCTCAAATTCATGTCTTATTTCATAAACAAGATGACCATGTATGGAATTCATTGTGACTACAAACTATCTCATGAGTGACCTCTGTCCCCCAATCCATTATATGATTCTTTTAAGAGGTCATACTTGCCATATGTCTTCATACGCCCACCAACTAGCCGGTATATGGATCTTGATTATGCCACCAACTTATCGATATGTCAAATATGCACACTTAGGCATGTAGATGTATGTATGTATGTATGTGTGTGTGTGTATATATATATATATATATATATATCCAATCAAAGGATGTGTACTTTATTGTGACAGCTACGATTCATGTCTTAGTTTATCACGACCTCATCAGATCAACTCTTTGACTTGACTATTCAACACCTCTGAATCAATGATCATATATAGAGGGCCTCCATCAAGAAGTCGATCGAAAATTAGTCTTTAGAGAAAGATTTCCATGTCTTTCTCATACTAGAGATCTTTATTGAATATCGCATGTTAATGTCAGTTGTGTCTTAACTGCATAATATTCAATATGGTCATGGTCAAAAAAACCCTAATTTTACAGAGATACCTTAATATTAAGCACGTTCACAAACATTCATTTCAGATGGACATGATAAACAATAATATTTACTGCATTAATAGAACACCAAAGGCTTACAAATCCAACATATATAACATACCAAAAGCATTCTATTCCAAAATACAGTAGTCCACATTCCTACCAATCTTAACCCCAACCAGAGAGAGCAGATCTGATAATTTCCAACTTACTCTCGAGCTACTTCTCTGTTCAGTCAAATAGAAGTATAACTTACATGCCTTACTCTCCCAATTGCCCCGGATTTTTATCAGGAAATATCTTACCCTTGATTGCCAATTTGTATCTCAAAACCTATCAAGCCAATTTATATCAGTAGATACGTTCATTTGGGAAAAAAGGGAAGGGGAATAAGAAGATAGAATGAAAATTACAAGAATTTATTTTATATTCTCATGCTTTTGTCAGTCGGATAAAGGTGAAGTGACAATGAGTAATTATTACTCCTTGTTGAGTTTGTTCGTCCTATTTCAGGGGACCTTTGGCCAAAGTTAACATCGAGGAGGATCCTACCTACCACTAATTCTCCATATAGCAAGATTCGCATCTTCAGCAAACATAAATTGAAGAAATCCATCTCTATTCAGCACTAGATGTGGAAAACATGTACAGACTTACAAGGGGAATGGAAGACAAACACATGCTCAGCAACATAAGAAAGGATAACCAACACTGTTCAGGGAAGACATGACGATCTCATTGATTATCTAGGAAGCGGCAAAGCTAACAATTACATCTGTTTAAGGCAGATAGCCCGATGTTCTTTACATTGGTTAAAATGTTGTCAGTTTACAAGTCATTCTCTAAGAAAGTAAAGAGACTAATGAAACGAACTCTGAGGTTATCTTTCCCTTGGACCTGGTGTTGATGACAAAGTGCTCCGGGTATTTCCTCAAAAGTGTCAGCAATCCGAACCACGGCTTCCCTCTAGTTTCGCTGCTTGGCCAATCTTCCGATGTCAGGTATTTCCTGACCCTGGTGTGGTGCCATACTGCGCTATATAGTTTGACGAGCTGCAGGAAAAACCAGATGTGCATTAGGTATCTGTCATCAATGTTTCTCATTTTTTAAATGGTCATCCTCCTGCAATATCTTTTATTAAACAACAAATGTACAAGAGCCCGCAAGAAAGGCCACATCGAACAGCTGACATATAGAGGGGGAAAACAATAGAATTATCACGGCCGCCTGCAAGCTGAAAATCACCAACTTTAAAGTTCAAAAGTTAACTACCCAAAACCCAAATCTTCTCCCATGATCTGCCCGAGCACCCTTCCATAAGTAACGGAGAAAAGTAGAAAAAATCCCTGCTTGCCAAATTTTGTTAATTGTCCATGGCATTTGTCCGGGAAGAGTTGCAAGTCAACCATTGTATCAAAGTCTGACTAAGCATGACCTAAAATGCTTCCATTGAGATTCTCTAGGTTGTCTAGCCAGAATGCATCGTGACCCAATCGCCATGCAAAGGTGTTTTTCAATGGCAAGTTGGTAATGAAGGTGTCATGTGGTTGCCGCTGTTGATGTTGGCTTGTCAACAATTACATGGAAAATTCATCGTGAGCCTGGCCGCCCAGATCGTGTCTGAAATTGAAGGTTGCTTGGTGGCATAGCTATCGATTTGATGGTCTACATAATGTGGAGGGGTCAGCCGCATCGACCTTTGGTCAGGGATGGTGCCTTGGAACCTCTTCACTTGTGATGCTGCATGCTGATTCAATATGGTCATACATTGAAGTATAGGAAGATGACTCAGATGGGATCATCAGCATGCAACATATCCAGTGACCAGAAAACAATATCTGGCTTGAAAGTGATATAATCGATCACACAGTACTTTCTGTGATGTTGCATGCTGATGGTGCTACATTAACGAGACTGGAATGCAATGGTGTTTCTTAATCCTATGGCCATGTTTGGATTGATGGTTAACACTCCTTTTGGGGGGTTTAACCCCCAAACCCACCCCTTCTCTCACTTGTGGGGTCCACTCTTCCTCTATTTTTTAATACATTATATAAATCATTTCTCTTTCATCTATTCCATCAAAAAATAATATATTATACCATCATATCATCTAAAAATTATAAACTACTCAACTTCTACTCACTTTTCCAAACTTCAATACAATCACATTACAATAACTACTCACTTTTCCAAACTCCGATACAACCACATCACAACAAACTCATTCAACACAAAATCCTATATCCAAACACCAAAACACAAAAACGGGTTAGCCTCCCCCAGTTTACCCCGAGGTAACCCAGCAACCAAACGCACCTAAGGGAAATTGGTTAACACATGACCTTAAATATCGGTGACATCCGTGATACTGTCGTTATCACCAATCAGATATCAATAAAGGGAGATAAATCTTTTTTCCAAGCTATCAATGGCATGTCGGTTATACATCACATCACCAATGGATCGTCGAAATATTAACGATGAAAATTACTCTTTTTTTTTAAACCCACTTGACATAGGATATAATAGTCATATGTTTCCTAAGTCGGTTTTGGAAAAGTTGGACTTGCTTATGGTTCTACTTCCTCGAGAAAACCCTACCTGGTCAATTGGTCCACTATCTGTAGATCGAGCGCCCATGAAGGGTGGGATATCAAGGACTTAATAACCTTTAATCGAGCTAGATTAGCAAATTGTCTTTGGAATATATACAATGATAAAGTGGTTGCTGTCCCAATATGGGTTGATCCCTTTCGCCTAAAGCAGTTTAATCTGGGGCATGATAACAACATAAAGGGCATTTCTCTGCGTCATGGATCCTCTTAAAGCTAGGGACTGCTTCAATGCTTTCTTTTTTTGCTATACTGGTGGAGGAATCATCCCTTTTTGACATTATAAAATGGGCAATGAGAATGATAATTGTACTCCACACCCTTTAGCATATCGTCTTTAAAAAATACGACTATTACTCTGGACAAAAGCCTTAAATCCAAAAAATACAATATTTAATTAGGCTAAATCTTTGTGATTGACAGCAAATCCCAATAATTCCGAAACAGGTGACCTCTTCTTTAAAGACTACTCTGAGGTCCATCTGCATATATGGTTTACTTGTAAGCATGTAATGAAATTTCGTGAAATTTCATCGAAATTTCGATTTCAACACCCTACCGAAATCGAAATCTCGATATATACCCTTCATTCACAAATCTAGGTCGATTTTGGCCGAAATTGGCGAAATTTCGTCGAAATTTGAAATTTCGAAATCGTTTTGTTTTTTCAACATCTCGAAACGAAATCAAAATCGAGATTTAAAACCTTGCTTGTAAGTTTTATTGTATATACCTTATATACCGCATTTGGGCAGCCTTCTCAACAACTAAGAGATCCATTCGACGAGCTCAGTAGGGCACGGATTTCTATCAGTATAAAAATAAATGGTGAGGTTACTACTATCCCGCTTTAGCGATGAATCTTGTATGCCTTCATAAGAAAGAAATTTGTCCATTTTATTTTTCGAGATATCGCGGTGTCTAAGAACACAATTAAAAGATCATTGTGTCACGTAGTTGGATTGTAGTCCCTTTCCATGAAAACCGATGCATGTGCAGCAGCACCAACTATGAGAAATCCATCAATCCACATATGATGTATGAACAAGGAAACTTGTGTACCGTAGTCAATATCTAAGTAGTAAGGGGGCATGAAATACATATGGTGAGCTACCACAATGGTTAAAGAACCTAACATAGCCAGGTAAAGAGATAATTGAGCATGACATGATGTTGTTAGGATTTCATAAATGCCCTTACGAACCTGGCAATCCTGGCGTGTAAACAGACCCTTATAAGCCTCTAAAATGTCTTTCAGGCCATGACCAATACCCCAGATGGTCCTAGCAGGTCAAGGACGATGCTCTGATCAATTGAATTGTAATCCCAGTGAGGTATACAACACATATTGGTTGATTTCATTCAAATTATCTTATTTTCATAAATGATGGGATGAACCTCCTTTAGAGATCCATCCATATATATATATATAAAGTAAAAGATCATAAATACAAGCGTCAGACATTAGCCAAAGCTTTGACAAGCTCAAGACCATTATCACAATAAAAGCTCCCACCTTGAAAGATGGCCCAAAGAAATTAAAGCCATCCAGATGGCCCAAAGAAACGCACAAATCTTTCTTCTGCCTTCCATCGAACCAGTTCAATTACTCCAAAATGAAGACTAAAAAGCACCCACATCACCCTATTGTATGCCAGGAAAATCGGCATTCCTCCACGCCTCCCTAGAACCAGAGCACTGAAAGAATAGGTGGTCAATGTCTTCCATTGTTTCGTTATATCTCCTGCAGATCGCCACTACCCCAGGAAAAAAACTAACCCTCCTAGCACCAATCAGAACCTTCATTCTTCTCAGCAGCCACAAAAAGATCCATAACCTAATAGGGATCTCCTATGTCCATGCCCTAGCATAGTCTCGATCAATCTCCTCTGTTTTTAACACCAGAGGAGCAGGAGAGGAGCAGGAATAACATCATAAGCCTTCTTAACTGAGAACACCCCATCTCTCCAATACCACGGATCTCTCCCATCATATGGCTCTTCCATCCTCGCGAGCATGGTCAAGCGACACAAGAAGTTCTCAAATTATCCTATTTTTGTCGTATTGTAACAAAAATATAAATGATATCATATCCGTATGGTATGGATTCTCGTGAGAATAACACATATAACTAGTAATTTTGGAGATAATTTATTATCATAAACTTAATATTAAATCTGTCAGTAAGAAAAAGAAATACTTTGTTATGCACAAGCTTGTAAAAATCGGCTAGGCCAACTAGTTGGCTCAATTAGTGATAAATTTGTGATTCATCACTCTAAAAGAAGAAAATAGAGCTTTGTTTCCAAGTAATTAGTTGCATTTATTCATCTATATTGTATTTTTATCATTCATGAATATGGAATAAATATTCATATTTTAGCATGAGAGGAAGATGGCCATTCTCTTCTCTATAGGCTGATACATATGCATAATAGAGATTCTGAGGTGTTAGATAAGTCAGGTCAAAAAGTTGACTTAACGAGATCGAGAGAACCAAGAACTAAGTCGTACACTATCACGATATAGGCACGCATCCTCTGACCGGGGACAGATGTGTTACTATAGGAATAGAGATTCTGAAGTGTTAGATAAGTTAGGTCAAAAAGTTGACTTAACGAGATCGAGATAACCAAGACCTAAGTCGTACACCATCATGATATAGGCACACATCCTTTGACCGGAGACAGATGTGTTACTATATGTTCGATTATGTACATTTGGCAGACCGATAGGTTAAGGTCGTCCAGAAAGAGCAGGGCAAGAAACAATTATTAGCAAGAGAATAAAGACAGTGGGGAAGGAGGGAATTGAATCTATACTACATCTGCCTCTCTTCCCAGACAAAATAAATAGATGTTCGTCTATTCACTCAGTCATCAGGTAGGTCCCTCTAGTAGAGTCGTTCCAAGAGTAGTCCTTTTGATATTCATTTCTGAGTTCTTTCGAGACTTTCTTATACTCATTTACGAGCTACGAGGATATTCATTTCCCCCTAGTATTTTCGAGTTTCCTCGCAACTTCGTAATTGGGATAACTCATTCATTCTCACCACCTCGAAGGTATGAATTTCTCGCAGGACCAAGAACAGTTGACTCTGTGAGTCAGAGATGTAGTCAGCGTAGCCACACTGTAGAGTGAATCGATGAATCCACTTGGGATCAAGGTCTATACACTGGCGAGCTGGTTTGCATACAAGGGCATATGAGTAATACGATCCCTTAAAGGGATCATACAGGTTCATTACTGAACATGGAAGACATGACCTCACTTACGAAATATTGGGATCAAATTCCTGTGCACGATCATTTCACTTTGGAAGCTTAGACTGAATTTGTAGGTTTGATATATGCTTGTGGAAAGTATATAATCAATACCTAGGTATGATATATGCTTTTGGAAAGCATATGATCAATACCAACTCCTTATGATCAAATGAGAAACTTAACAATAAAACCTTAAAGAGGACAGTGTAAAATTGATATAAATCTTCGAGTTTTATTCTAGACCTTTCCGCATGCATGATGTACAGGTATTAGGAATACCTAATCATGAAGCGATCATAAAGATTATATAACCATGATGCTTCCATTCCGAGGGAGTGATGAAATCATGAAACATGCCTGGATTTTAGTGACTCCTCTCAGTAGAAAAGTAATCTTATCTTAGTTCAGATGTTGGACATTGATCTGAATATGATTCAGATACAATGTGAAGATTAGATTTACAGCTTTGATCAAACATCTTTGAGAGGTCCATGACATATGGATTTGAGATATGATATCAATATCCAAGTCACTATACGTGCAATATACAATCACCATGTCCTTATCTCCAAGTATCCGACGAGAAAACACATTATTCGTAAAAGAGTTCAACAATAATTCCATAGATAAAATCAGGGATCGCCATATCGCGATATATCGTCGATATATCGGCGATATATCGGTATCGACAGGTCACCGATATATCGCCGATATGGATATATCGGGTATTGACATCTCAAAATAGAACAATGGATACAGGATGTCGGCGATATGCGTCGATATATCGCCGATATATCGGCGATATATCGGTATCGACATTGTATCGATATGATGTCGATATCGATATGTCCTTCCCTGGATAAAATGTGTATCCAAGCATTGAGAAGTGGATAATTAAATGTGATTTAATTATCATGAATAATGTGGATGTGATTCATATTATTTTGATGTATGAGATTGATGATTCAAGATAATTAAATGTAATTTAATTATTATGGATATGAATAATGTGGATAGCACTATCCATATTAATCATGTATATTATAAATGTGATTTATAATATATATGAGAGAGGTATTTGTAAATAACATGTACAATTTAAATGTTGATGTGAGATTCACATTCGACAATTAATTGAAAATGTAATTTACATTGTATATTAGATTGTGAGTGTGATTCACAAATTTCAAATGGTATGATTAACATTTCACTAAATAATTTGGAATTGTTTTTGTGAAATAATTTACAATAAAAGTTTTAAATAATTAAAAGATTATGTAAGATACATAATCTCACAAAATAGGAAAAAGAGGCACTTCCCTCCATAAGGAGAGGGTGGACGGACACACTAGTCCTAAATCATGGTGCCCCCCTCCCTCCTATTAGGATGGATCTTGCCTCCTTTCCTAATCCGTTAATACCTCTTGATTTGATTGAATTAATTTATGTTGATAATCATTCAATATATTTAATTTAATTTAATTAATTATTGTTGTATTTTTTACAACAAAATCATGGCCATTGAAAGAAACACAAATCAATCTCAACCATTAGATTTGTGTTGTCCATGGATTGAGATCCATACTCCCAAAATATTATAAAAGAAGAAACAACCCTAGCTCTTCCTTTAAAACATATAATTCACAAGCTCTCTCTCTCTCTCTCATCATACACGCCCCCTCTCTCTAAAGCGGTTGTCCACTTTGTGATTTAGAGAGGATCACCACTGTCGTGATATTGCTTCGACTGCTCGTGGATTTTCAACTACCTCAGTGTTGCTCGTAAGTGAAGAAGACTTTGAATTTCGTGTGATGAAATCTGGAGATCCATCGGTTGGATCAACATCTTAGATTGCGAGAAGTGCATGTTTCATCAACGCGCTCGCAAGCGTCTCCTCCATCGGGTCGAACTTGAGACATGTGGTCTCTTTGTTTAGTGACTTCAATCGTAACCACGCTTTAAGAGGTATTGCTATATCTTTTTTTCTGGTTTGAATGAAATGATCAGAGAAGTGTTCTTGGATCATGTGATTTCATCGCTTTGAAATTTTTATATTATGCTACCTCGAGTAACTAATATGACCAGTCGCTCCCGATTGCATATGATGTGATTTTCACGCTTCCGTGATGCGCTTAAGGTTCTTTCCATAACCTTCAGTGACTTGGATAAATAGAGAAGTGAACACTTAGACAAAAAGAAATGAAGTGACCTAGACAAATCTTCTTTATCGATAGCCTCGGACCAATCAATTGAATATTGATTAATACATAACCATTTTTTATTCCATTTAATCGCATTCATAAATCAAATTATTGATATGACTTGTGGAAGCGATTGATAAACATGCGGAAGCGATTGATAAACAAAGCATAGAAATAAAGAAAGATGAACATGGAACCCAAGGTTTAACGTGGAACCCTACTCCCTAAGGAGCGGGATGAAACCACAGGAGAATGTCTCAGAGGGCCGGTATGTCTATTGCACTCTTCTCAATGGACTATAGGGGTGTGGGGTTCTATATATAGTACCCACGAAGTCTCCACATCCCACATGTGATAGATGTACTAAACTCTGGATGGGGTAAATGGATCTCTCAATGATCCATTTACCTATTTCCCGCATAGATGACGCATACAATGAATACTCCGAGACTCCCCTCAAGTTGGAGCATGCAATGCTCAGCTTGGAAAAACAGAAAGAAACTCAACTCAACGCTACAGGACACTACGGACAATATCAACTCAATGCGCACAACTGTTGTTGTCGAGGACGTTGCTTCACATGCCGTGCAGGTGAGGAGGACGAACGGACTGGAGTACAAGGCCTTAAATGTCGATTTTGGTCACAATTTCGGTGACCGACCAAAATGAAATTTCGATGGAATTTTGGTCGAAATTCGATCGAAATTTCTGTCATTTCGGTCAATTTTTGTACTAAGGCCCTCATATTTCGGTCATTTCAGCCAGTTCGGTCGAATTTCGATTCCGACAAGATATCGATATTTGCAGAAATTCGACCGAGTTTCGCTGAAGTTTGAGGTCATGCTGGAGTGTTAGTCTGTTGAATCTCCTCAACGAAAAGCATGTGCTCTGAATTGCGCCTGTCAGAGTCACTGCAACTGGAAATGAGTCTCCTCATCATAGTACCCTGGCCCGCCACAATAATGTGGACAACTGCTCCATCTCTGAAAAAGGGTCGAACTGGAAAAGGTCGTGGAGTGCAATCCTCGTCGGAGTCCACGGTCGTTGGAGAATGGAGTCTGAAAGAAGTATCCTCATCGGAGAACTGGATCTCTCCCATCTGGCTCAGAGAATGGTCCTCTACTCTAGAGTTTCAATATTACCACATGAAAACTCTAATCGAAACAAAAGATGATGGGGACCACGAACAAAAGATGGCAAACATCTGCACATCTGAAAAGACTACATACTTGTGTGTGTCTGAAACTGACTCAAAATCTGATGTCGAGTCTGACAAAATCTCTATAGAGTCTGGAAATCGGCTGGTATAGATAATATCTTAATCTGACTTCTAGATCTGGAACAAGACCTGTGACTCTAAATATACTCCCCCTTTCACCCATGCTTGTCGAAAAATGTGGGCGCCGACCAAGTTGGTATGAGGCAAGAATGATGGGGAATAACCAAATAAGCCGACAATATTAATAACTTTTTCCGCTTTTCTTTAATTTTTTTTTCTTGGCTATTTTTTATAGCCGTCATTTTTTATAATCATCTTTTTAAGCCGTTGCAATCCCTTTTAATGGCTTTCCATTTTTTATTTTCTTTTTTTTGAAAACTTTTGTGTGTGGCTTTTTTTATTGTACGCGCCTTTTTTACGACTCCTAGGCCTTTCCATTTTGTTACAAGGTAGACCAGCCCCCATCCCCCTTTTTTTCTTTTTTTATTGCAGTCACCCAACGAATCACAAAGAAGAATTTATTTTATGAAGGGCTATGGGGCCCGCTCGGGCCTGGAAGAAAACGTACACCAACCCCTTTTTAGGGTTCCGCAACCCATGATCGCCGCCCCTCGAGAACGTGCCTCTTGCACGTTGGAGAAACAAAGAAGACCACCCCGATGCCTTTGCCGGGAGCTCACCCGGGATGTTTTGACTAGGAGCCGTCTAGAGACAGAGGAATTGCAAGGAACCTGGAGGGAGGCTGCCGCCTCCGACGAGTTCGCTGCTAGAGCGCCAATGATGGTGCATGGGAGTCGATGGAGTCGGATGGCGCCGCACACATGTGCACCTCTGCTTGGAGTTGCGCAAGGAGAGAAGGAGCCCCACGATGGGCGCTAGGATAGGAGGCTGCAGAGGCATTGTCGCCAGAGCCGTGCGTGGAGCACGTCACGAACGGAGGAAGACAGGAGAGGTGATGGGCTTCGTTGCTTAGTTGGAAAGCGCGCGAGGGGAAGGAGATTGTGTCGCCGACCGATAATGCTGCCAGAGACAGGAACCCTAAAAGACACGAGTCTTGCGCGCCTACGCGTGCTAGAGATGTCGAGATCCCCATCGTCTGGGATTGCGCCTGGGGTGTTTTGCTGGGGGGGAGTGCCACCGAGATCCGACTTTGCTGGGAGCATGCACGCGCAGCCTGGATCTGAAGAGGGGTCACTGCCGCAGGGGCTTCGCCTGATTAGAGATCGAGAGGGGCTCGTGCAGCCTCAGCGCGAGATGCGCGGTGCACGAGCACAGGGGAAAGCAGTTGCCCGGGAGCGCACGGTTGTTGAATGTGCACCGCAGATGGTGCGCTGCTTAGGAGCTTATGGCAGATCACGTGTTGGAGGGTAACGCCGCCTGAGGCCCCGCCTGGAGAGATGCTTTAGCATAAAGATGAATCTGAAGATAGCAGACTATTGGCGTCGATGGCGGCTGCTTTGATATTTAGAACACAAAACTGTATATACTTAGGGTTTCAACAAAACCTAGAACTCGATCTGACTTTGAACAAATCATTTCATACATATAACCTTCAACGAACGAACTTCAAGAACAGGAATTTCAAAGACAAATCTCGACCAAAAAATAAAGATTAAAATCCTTGAGAATCAACCTGGCTCTCATACCATGTAGAAAATAAACATGCCAAAGAGATTGATAAACAGAGCATAGAAATAGAGAAAGATAAACATGGAACACAAGGCTTAACATGGAACCCTACTCTCTAAGGAGCGGGATGATATCGTGGGAGAATGCCTCAGAGGGGTGGTGTGTCTATTGCACTCTTCTCAATGGTCTACAGGGGTGTGGGGCTCTATATATAGCACCCACGGAGTCTCCACATCCCACAGTTGGTAAATTTGGTACTAAACTCTAGATGGGGCAAATGGATCTCTCCAGGATCCATTTACCCATCTCCCACATAATGCATACAACGAATACTCCAACAACTTGAAATAATGAAATATTTAAGCAAGAACAAAACCTATTTTTATTTCCATTTGTAATATTTTTTATTATTTTTTAGTAATATACTTATTAAACAAAAAAATTGGTGTTTTAACCATTCAACCATCCAATAAAATTCAGATAAAAAATTGTCCTTCAGTTAAGGTACGTAATTTTGATGGAAGAAAAGGCATTTTATTTAGGCAACCCCCATCCCTTCTTTTTTTCCGTTTTTAGTAAGTCTTGATAAATATGAATAATTCATATATTTCTTTTCTTGATATAGATTCTATACTTGATCATGTTTATTTCTATTACAACAAGATGGACTTTACCCAAGATGAGAACGGACCAACTATTAAATCATGGATGGAAATTTCTATTAACTATTGCTTAGAGCAATCTATTATTGGCAACCTATCCCACGTAGCCAAGATTGGAGCTATCAACCACTCAGTCCTCTCTGCGAAACAATCTCCATTTTATTTCTACAATTTTAGTCCAAAAATAGTGCACGGCTATATGAATTCATATACTAACTATTTGACTATTTGTGGATGCATCTCATCCTAGATGTGAATCTATATTTTGATGTATCAATATGTATATCGATCAGTATATATGTATATTTATGAAATAAATAATTAATTCTATTAACCACATTTCATGTCTAAACCTAAATAAAATAAAGCGTAATAACAAGTTCTAAAGAATCAAATGATTGATTCATGATTAAATCCATCCATGATGTGTTTTATTAAAATTTTAACTAAGAAGGGGATCAAATGGTATAGTTGATAGTTTGGAGGATTACTAGAATGAATATTGATTTCCAATTGGTTGTTTTTGCATTAAGTGCAACCTCAATACATGTAATAAAACAAAGTAAAGAGTCCAAGTTAATGAAACTGAGGGGACTGACTCAAAAACAAATTTAGTTGGAGGGCTTCATTGCAGAACTCATGCCTAACCATTAATGAAGAAGCTATAGGAACGACGGAACCCGTGACTGCAAAGATCCTATTGAAAAAGAATCCAAATAATTTACTAGCAAGGATTGCAGAATGAAGTGAGAACCAATTCAATTCTAAGTTGTTATAGTATGAATTGACCTCTACAAATGAAGCAGAAAAGAGTCAATATTCGCCAGCAAAACTAGTCGATACCCGCATGCAAAACTCTTATTCATTTATTAGATTACAAATTTTATGTGTTCCAATAATAAATAAAGAAAAATAAATAAAAAAAGAATTAATTACAATAAATTTATAAATAGACATCTAACTATCATTTAACTAATTATTATGTAGAGAAAAGGGAGTCTACTTCATAAAGTAGGTAAGCTTACCTACTTCATGCCCACTTTTCACCACTTCTTTATTTTTCGGAAAATATTACAATGTATTTTCATCACTATATCCCTCTAATGTCATTCTAATTTCCTTGAAAACAG
The DNA here is from genome assembly GCA_037367405.1 of Ottelia alismoides. Lineage (NCBI taxonomy): Eukaryota > Viridiplantae > Streptophyta > Magnoliopsida > Alismatales > Hydrocharitaceae > Ottelia > Ottelia alismoides. The sequence goes on along the minus strand of JAZKJV010010987.1, from coordinate 331,925 downwards.
AAACTCATATGCCCTTCATCTAGAATAGGTAATTTTAACGGTTTTAGAATTGTCAGAATCAACCTATTCTGGATGGAGGGCATAGGAGTCTATGTTTCTAACAAAATTAGAACGACATATTAGAAGAGCATATTTATGATAATCCACGAAAGTATTTTTCAAAAATTAAAAAAAAGGTGGTGAATGGGTATGGAGTAGGTAAGCTTACCTACTTCATGAAGTAGGCTCCCTTTCCTCTATTATATATATATGCAATATAAATATAACTTCTTATAAATCCCATGATTTTAACTTTTTTATTATTTATTAAAATTGAAGATATATTAAATAAAATTAAAAATACAATTTTTGAGTAGCTTTCTACACTGGGCACAAGGGAAAAAAGAGCAATGAAACGGAAGGGGGATTTGAGAATTTGAATGGTGGGTTGGGTAAAAGATGGAGAAATACGTAGATATGAGAAAAAAAACTCCTGAGCCCGTCGACCCGTTCAAGAGGGAGGGTTACTCCATTCCCTTTTTCCCTAGAATTCATTCGCCTGACCCCCTCTGCCCTCCTTTCTTTCTCATTAGGCCCCTGCCTAGGACGAGGTAGAGGTGGATGAAGACTTGTCCTAAGACCATCATTTGACAAGAAGAAAGTTCATCAAGAAATCCGAAACAATCAATTAGAACTATTCTTTTTAAAATTTGATAAGTTGAACCATTTTAGATATTTTATTTAGTCTATCGAATCTTTCTATTTCAATCTTACGTTCGTTACCCTTTAATGCATTACCCTTTATTGTTATTGTTTCTGAAGATGCCTGCGGAGATCAATATAGTAGATGGTCAAAGTTTCCAATCATGGTATGGAAACTACCCATTTTTGTTTTTATGTATAAGAGTTTCACCCAATTCACGAATCAAATCAAGAAAAATAAAAATTAAGGAAATAGAACTCTAACACAAGGAAGAAAATCTATGATTCCATTATGTTTATTTGTATATTTATTTACATATATACATATATATATATTAAATATATGCATGATGAAATTTAACTAATTATTTGAATTAATTCTTTTTATTTTATATTTTATATTTTATATGGTTTTTATTATAGTTTCATCTTTAATTTTTTATATACTACATTTATATTCTTATATTTATTTCATATTTCCTATGTATAAATTTATAGAATTGGATTTGTAGTTCTATTTTATTATGATCTATTATTTTAATAAAAAAGTGAGAAAGTTGTGTTTGTGTTAAAGTATAATATGTCTAAACTATTATCAAGGTTGCAGAAATCGGTAGTCGGTATTCGGTCGGCAGGGTCACTGACTAAGGACTATTCGATAGTCGGGCAACTAATTGGACTTATTCAGGCATTAGACGGTTTTGATTTTTTTTTAATTATTTTAAATATAAATTAATTTTTATAAATATAATATTATATATTTGCAATATAAATCATTTTCATACGTATATTTTTATGTATTTGCATAGATTTGTACATTTTCTATACTATCATTATGAAACAAAAGGAGTAATTGACTTTAAATACAACATTAAGCATATTGGAATAAGTTTGATTTAAAAAAAATAAAAAAACCTCTATGTAAAAGTCGGCCGAGTAGTCACTAGTCGGTCGAGTAGTCGACTCGATTAGTCAACTTGACTGACTAATGGCCGATCAGGCTTAATGGCCGATCAGGATAGAATCAAAATAAGTGGAATTACGTTGAATGTAAGTGGAATTTTTCTGTCCCTACCAGGGGACCATTATTTCATCTTCTTGGGTTCCAAAGTCTTCTCAAATAAATATTCTGCTACAATATGTTGAGTGATGGGGGATTAATCAACCTTTTTATCCATTGTATTAGGATATAAAATTTGCCAAGATGAATATATTTATTTTTATAATTATGCTTCCATGAGAAGTTGTTAACTGAAGCTAACTTGAAAAAAGGAATGTTGTTAATCCACAGATAATCACCTTGTTGCAATACAGATGATTTGGGCCCACCATTACCCTATGGAATGTACTTTCCTTGCAAAGTTAATCGCAAAAATCAATGGTGAAGGCATGCATTATCCGCGAAAGCATTTTCTTGGTTTTAAAGTAAATCTCATTGATGATAAGACGTCTCCTCGTTTCGAGTATTTTTTTTATGTCAATTATGATGATGGGATGTCTTCTCATTTCGATTATTCTTTTGATGCCAATTATTGCACTTTCTTTGATTTGCCTGGAAAGAACGTTCTGCTAGATTCTGGGAGAACAAAAGCTCAACTGTTAATATACTTTTCTTTCAAGCAAAGAATTTTCTGAGTTCAGTTGATTGGTCACTTCTTTACGGTGTTCTTTCCTGCTTATCATTGAAAATGAGGTGTATGAATCTTCGCCCACCCGCACAGCAAATAACTACCCACTCCCCCTTGGTTTTTGTTTCTTCTACATTGCACCACCATCAACAGAAACGCCCCCCCCCCCCCCCCCACAGGCTGTGTTGTAAAAGTCAGTATTCAAGAATCAGTCACAAGAGTTAATAAATAAAGAATAAATGGTATTAGTCACAAGAGTCAACAGAAACGCCCCGCCCACCCCCGTCCCCGCCAAACCCAGACCCCCGCCCCCGCCCCCGTCCACCCCCGCCCCAGACCGGCGGCCCTCCCCAGCGCCCACCCGCCCCAGACCTGCGGCCCTCCCCAGCGCCCACCCGCCCCAGACCTGCGGCCCTCCCCAGCGCCCACCCGCCCCAGACCTGCGGCCTTCCCCAGCGCCCAGACCCCGGCCCTCCCCCCGCGCCCAGACCTGTGGTCCTCCATAGCACCCAGACCCCGGCCTCCCCAGCGCCCAGACCCCGGCGCCCAACGCCCAGACCCCGGCCCAGCGCCCAGATCTGCGATCCTCCCCGGCGCCGCCTCCCCAGCGCCTTCAACCTTTCCAGCATTTCAGCCGTCTCAGTGGCCAGGTCCTGCATACCTTCTCCGACCTTGCCATCTTCGAAGATGTCTCGTCCACCCACTGGGACGGTCTCTACTTTGCCACACGTGGTAGGAGGAACTATTCATCCTTCACCTTGTGCTCGCACGTCCCCTGCTCATCATGGATTATCGCGGTCTTGCTCCACAGAGATTTCTTCACATCGTCTTGGTGGAGTGATTTGTCTTTTTTGGAACTTCCATTGTTGTCCCGATGGAAGGGAAGGGAGCAAAGGTATTACGCGTTTAATCTCTCATATTAAGAGGGTGCATCTTTCCAGTAATGATCGGGCGTCTACTCTGCGGGACGCAATCACAGTTGATCCTGATCTTTTTCTTGCAGTAGAAGGGACCTTGAGGGTCCTGGATCAATGGTTGTGCGGAAGGTGCATGAAGATACAAGCTTTGTGTCGTGCTTGCCATCATGACGATGGTCTTGTTCGTGCCACAGATGATGCAGGGGCGGTCCAAGGACACATTATCGGTATCCTGAAACCCACCCTTCACATAACACATGTTGTACCTGCTGCTAATGATGGTGTGATTATTGATGTTGCGCTCCTTGATTATATTTTCAAGCATCCGATCACCACTGTTAAGAGCATTCCTCCAAGTTGTCGGCTCGCCTTCTCTCATGCTTTGAAAGCAGCTCTGCATCAAGTTATAGCTGGGCCAGAATCCTTACAAGCTTGGGTGAGATTGCTGCTTTTTCCTCGTTGCACCTTACAGGTTTTCAGACCCGTGAACAGGAGGGATAAAAGATCTGATAATAGAAGGTTCTTGCAACAATAATTTATTTTGAGCTCACTCACTAAGTGGGGCAGTATAGATGGCTTCACCAATTGGGTGGGTGATTTTTTGAAGGGGGATGTTTCAGGGATTTCAGATCTTAATCAGAATAAAACTTTGGAGGAGGATAAATATCAAAGCTCTAGCATAAGACAATGTCTTCGCAAAGTGGCAGATGGACATTTTACTGCAGCCATAAAGGTTTTGTGCTCTTCAGGAGTGGCGCCTTTTAATGGAGACACCTTGAAGGCCTTAAAGGCTAAACATCCTTATAAGCCGCCTCCTGTCACACCAGACATCTTGATTTCAGAGTCTCCTCTTACAGCTGATGCAGATGTTATTTTGCGAGCCATCAAATCCTTTCCTAAAGGGACATCTTGTGGGAGAGATGGTCTGAGGGCTCAACATATTTTAGATGCCCTCTGTGGGGAAGGATCACCGGTTGCCAAGGCTCTCTTGCAGGCTATTTCCTTGGTAGTTAATTTGTGGCTTAGTAGGAGATGCCCCTTGAGTCTGGCTGAGTTTATAGCCTCTGCACCTCTCACTCCACTGGTCAAACCGGACAATAGCATTCGTCCTATTGCGGTAGGTACTATATGGAGGCGCCTTGTATCTAAAGTTGCTATGGCAGGGGTTAGCAAGGAGACATCTAAATATCTTAACGACTTTCAATTTGGAGTTGGTGTATCTGGAGGAGCGGAAGCCATCTTACATAGCACCAATCATCTTTTGAGCAAGCTTCACGGAGACGGGTCTCTTTCTATGCTTACGGTGGATTTCTCTAATGCTTTCAACTTAATAGATAGATCTCTGATGCTTGGGGAAGTTAGGAGGAGATGCCCCTCTATTTCTCCATGGGTGCAATTTATCTATGCTCAAGCCGCCAGATTATATATTGGAGACAATCATCTACGGTCATCAACCGGAGTGCAGGAAGGTGACCCTTTAGGCCCCCTTCTTTTTTCTCTAGCATTGCACCCACTTATTCATGAGATCAGAGACAATTGTAAACTCCTACTTCATGCTTGGTATCTTGACGATGGGACAATTGTTGGGGACACTGTAGAAGTGGCCAAGGCACTTGACATTATTCAATGCAAGGGTCCAGAGATGGGGCTTTTTCTAAATATAAAAAAACAGAGCTGTTCTGGCCTTCATGTGATGGTCAGAAGATCCGCGAAGGTTTGTTTCTCGTAGATATTGGGAGGTCGCGGCTAGGTGTGAAATTGCTTGGAGGAGCTGTGAGTAGGGATAAAGACTTTATTGAAGAGTTGGCTATGATGAGGGCTACCAAGGATGTTGACTTAATGCATTTACTTCCTCAGCTGGATGATCCACAAAGTGAGCTACTTCTATTACGGTCTTGTATGGGTACTGCCAAGCTTATGTTCGGCTTACGGACATGCCAACCCACATACATGAAACGGGTCGCTGCATGGTTTGACAAAGGGTTACGTGGAGCTATTGAGGATATTGTGGTGTGTGGAGGTCCTTTCTTTGGTGACCTTCAATGGAGAGTGGCGTCGCTACCCATCCGACTCGGCGGTTTAGGTCTTTACTCAACTATTGAGGCTTCTTCATATGCTTTTGTGGCCTCTAGAGCTCAATCATGGATGCTCCAAGACCACATGCTACGAGACTGCGGGATACATGGTATGGATTCTGATTTCCTTAATGCTTTGGAAGGCCTACGTGTCGCACTCCCATCTATTGATATTACACATTTTGCTAGTAAAGATATCATCCTCCTAAAGTCCAGAATGCTTTGGCGAGTTCTTTTTTTAGCAAAATCGTAAAAGATATGGAAGCTGAGTTTGACATGTCTGCTAGGCAAAAAGCAATTTTCCATTGTTTACAAGTTGAACATGCCCAAGATTTTCTACTTACCATTCCTATTGAAGGGCTTGGATTGCATATGTCACCCATTGAATATCGTAGTATTCTCAAGTATGATTCCCCTTTTCCCACCAGATGAGGCTTGTCCAGTATGCCACAAATCCTACTTGGATGCTTTTTGAGATCATGTCGTTCATTGTCGCGAGCTTCCAGGTTTTAAATACAGGCATGATCTTGTCAGAGATGTTCTATTTGATATACTCAGACATGCAGGTGTTGCTTCAAAAAAAGAAGCGCCGGCGATTTCTTAACCGATCCACAAGAGGGGAGATCGACACTTAGACCGGCAGATGTTTTGATATTTGGATGGGTTGGAGGAGGAAAGCATGCATGTGTTGATTTGACTGGAGTGTCTCCTTTGGTGGATCCGATAAAGAGTGATTTTGTTGCGGGATGCGCTGCACAAAAAGCTGCCATAACTAAAGTGGCTAAGCATGAGAAGGCCTGCATTGACAATCAACACGTATTCATCCCCTTTGGTTTTGATACATTTGGGTTCTTGGCAAGTGAAGCAGTGGAGCTCCTTAAGAGGATTCAAAAAATCATGCATAGCAATGTTATGGTCCCTAAGTCTATGAATGTTGTATTTCGAAGAATTGGATTTGTCATTCAAAAGGGATTGGCGGCGCAACTTGTTGCCCGTCTCCCATCAATTTCTATGTAACTTCCATTAGTATATGAAGATTGCGTAGCTTTTACACTAAAAAAATTAGGGGGACCAATAGGAAATTGTCATTTAAGCATTTTTAATTAGGTTTTTTTACATTTTTGCCCTTTTTAGATTCTGTATGTCCCCTCCCTATTTTGCAATATTAATTGTGCCCTTACCTCCTTGCACCATTATCATTTGTGTCCTTCCGTTAGTGAAATAAACCAAACCATTGTTTATAGCACGACTTATTATAAATTTCTTACAGTTATGCTCCTACAATTTTCAAAAGTTACATTTATACCGTTCTTTTTTCTTTTCAATTACGTGTACCCCTAAGAGAACACCCGTTTGGGAAGGGAAGGAATGGAAACTAGCCAAACGGGCACAACTATTAGTTGCCTAAGAAGCTATTGCAAAAAAGGAAGGGTGTAACTAATATTGTTGAATCCAAGAGGGGCGCAACTGTAAAAAAACCCTTCTAATTATTGTAAATGTAAAAAGTACGTTAATTACGTTTAATCTTGTATATTTATACATGTATGGTAATTAATTAACTAGATAAAAGTATCAATTAAATTACAATTAAACTTTACGTATCTAACTTTTTCTTTATATCAAGGAAAGGTATTAAAAACCAATAAATATACAACAACAAACCCCTTTTCCGACATTAAGTAGGGTCGGCTAAATGGATTCAAATCTATCTTGAGTCATTCTCAGGCTTAGATCCTAAAAACTAAGATCCCTTCGTATAATCTCATTGCAACACTTCTTGGGTCATCCTCGCCCTTTCTTAACCAGCTCAACATCCCAAAACTCGTATCTTCTAGCTGGTGCATCAGTTGACCTCCTTTGCAAGTGGTCAAACCATCTTAAGTGGTTTTCTCGCATCTTATCCGCAATCGTAGTTACACCAATTTTCCTTCTGATTGCATCATTCTGAATCTGATTTTTACGTGTGTGTGTGTGTGTGTGCGTGTGTTTGTATGTGTCTACACATACACCTTAACATTTTCATTTCTGCTACTGACATTCTCTGCACATGTTTATGGTTCACAGGACAACACTCAGATCCATATAGAGCATAGCATGTCTCACGGTCGCTTCCTAAAACTTTCCTTAGATTTTCAAAGGAATTTCCTTATCACAGAGAATAGTGAGGCTCCTCTCTACTTTAGCCAACCAGCATTTATTCCATTCGTAACATCTCCATCAATTTCCCCATCATGCTGCAAAATAGATTTCAAGTATCTAAAAGAATCTCTCTTCTGAATGTTATCATCACCAATCTTCACCTCAAATCCTTCACCATGACTTCCATCAAAAGTGTACTCCATATACACCGCTTATACGAAATCTTTTAGTCTCCAGTGCATGTCTCCAGACCTCAAGCGTATCATTTACTCCATCTTTAGTCTCATCAATCAACACAATATCATCAGCGAATAACATACACCAAGGTATCTCATTCTGAATGACTTGCCAACTCGTCCATAATCGAAGTAAAAGTAATGGACTCAAAGCTGAACCTTGATGCAGACCAATGTTGATGTCAAAATAGTCTCAAATGCATGTCAACTCATTTTTTTGGTTGTTTAAAAAATCAATAAATATATTAATAAATATTGTTTTTCATTAGTTGTTGAGTATTCGACCCAAGCTATTATATCTGGTCACCTCCATTAAATATAGCCAGACCTACTAATTGTTCCAGTCATGCGATTATTGCAACACTGCCCACACGTTATGCTTTGGCTTTTTTGAGTTGTTTTGTTCTGCTTTTGCCCAAACATGTACCTTTATATTGTGATAACAAGTATGCTACATACAGTGCCAGCAATCCAGTATTTTGTGAGCAGATTAGGCACATTGAGATTATCTGTCATTTCGGTACGAGGAGGAAAGATCATTACATCTCACATCTCCACAAATCTTCAGCTCGCAGATATATTCACGAAGGCACTACCGAAGAAAAAGTCCAGTTTAGAAACATTTTCAATATTTCCAACGATTTCACCAAAATTCTCCGAATTTCTTTTTCCTAACATGGAGAAATCAAATTGAAATCCGAAATTTAAGGCTTTTTTTCTTGTAGCTTCTCTATACTACAAGGAGGGTGTACGGTTGTGTGAAGACTTGGTTGTTAGCAACCTTCAAAATCTTGTGATTGTGAGTATTTGCCTACTATAAGGTTGGATATAGATTGTGCTTGTGAATATTTTGTGGTTTCTTTGTGTAAGTTGATTTATTTATGTGTTGTATATCATATATTTTATGATCCGAAGCTATACAATGCATCTATAGATGTACATGTTACAATGATTTTGTGTTTGTGAGGGTATGCATGTGCCTTATTGTTCCTAAAAGTAAATATTTTTTCTATGTTGAAAGTACTTTAGTTAGATACAAGTTCTAACCAATCATTTCAATATTTAATTTCCTACATAAGATATCATTTTGCTAGTACTCTTAGTTGGCCTATGTTTTTCTTTGTTATTATTTCACATATCACCATTCTCTTCATATTCAAGAGGTGAAACTAATGGCTTCTAATTTAGATTCCAAATCTGATTTTGATTTTGAGCAGTACACTACTTTTTTCACAGTTGGAGCGATTGGATGGAAATTCAATGGAATATACCATGTTAAGATCTTACTATTAGCAAAAAACGGCGTATTTCTATCTCATTTATTGAATTAAAGTATATTAGAAATCATAATTTTAGAAAAAATGAGTTTTCAAATAGTTTCTTCAATTTTCCGATCATGCCATCTTTCCGGACTTATCGGAACGAAATCGAATCCGACATTAAAGGCCTTGGCTACTACTCATGTACCTTTACATTGTGATAACAAGTATGCTACATACAGTGCCAGCAATCCAGTATTTCGTGAGCGGACTAAGCACATTGAGGTTAACTGTCATTCATTCGAGATATGATACGAGGAGGAAAGATCATTACAGCTCATATCTCCACAGATCTTCAACTCGCAGATATATTCACGAAGGCACTACCAAAGAAACGCATCTCATTAATGATTTCCAAGTTAGGCATGATCGATAGATATGCTCCAACTTGGGGAAAGTGTTAGAGTTTTTTTGTTATTGAGTTATTTATTGAGTCATGTAACCCTTAGGGTCTTTTATGTAATTTCTTTTTTTGGCTCTCTATTTCACGCTATATAAGAAACCCTAAACCCTTGAATAAGACAATTCATTTTATTTCATCATCTTTTTCCACAATTATGTTATTATTTCGTAATCCCACCCCTCTTATATAAAGGGGATGGTAGTCCCTATTTGAATAAGTTCAAGTTGAGCTTGAATCAAATTTGGAGTTCTCCAATATCTCTGTCCCTCTCTCTTCTCCCTCCACGCGATCTCTCACGCTTTTCTCCAAGTCCCTTGCATCCGGTGAGTTTTCTATTCTCCCACCTCTGGTTTCTTCCACTAAATATTTTCCACCATCAAAATATTTTAAATTTTTCCACCATTGAGAAATTCATTGTTTGCATCAACCTCTATCAAACTCAAGGGCACAAATAATTATGTAGTCTAGTCTAAGTCCTTCAAGGTATTCATCAACGATCAAAGGAAAGTATCTATTTTGACGAAGAAATCTCTAAAGGAAACGAGCAAAGACCTGCTTTGGGGATAACTATCAAGTCATGATATGGATGACCAACAACGTCAAGTCCCACGTTGTTTTCAATCTCATTTACAAGGACATTGAGAAGGATATGTAGGATGAATAGGCATACACCCTATTCTCAGCAGACTGCCAAGTACCAAGTAGCAATTGTATACACTGACATGTGGATTTGGTATGCTTCTCTGAGATAGTCTACCCTCCTAAAGTACTATAGACATCTCACCGGCATCTACGAGGAACTTACCATCTTTCAGCCAGCACGTTGTAGTAAACAAGTGGTAGAAAGACATCCACATGAGGGAACACCACAGACTTCTTGCCAATCTTCATCCTTGTTATCAAACCGTGAAGGATTGGTTTCTTAAGGTCATCTTAGGTCATTTGCAGCAGCTTGAAACCTATACTAATCATAGTCATCCTTTGCAATGTATGAAGAGCTATGATTAGTCTGGTGTCATCTGAAAGACGTGGTAGCTACAACTCCCGAGAAGGTCGAGGCCGTGATTCTGGCTGCAGCCTCGGTCGCTCACCATGCATTAATTATCATAGTTCTAACCACTAATCTAAGAGGCGTTGGGCATTATTTGGTGAACCATCATAAGCCAATGTGGCATAATGCCCTCAAATAAGGATCCTAGTGGAAATACGATCTAACTTTCTGTCGCAGACTACTCCAAACTCATGCAATTGCTCAATAATTCTCCCACATGTGAGAATCCTCCTAATACAAATCTGACTACAATCTCAAGTGTTGTAGCCAACTTTGCTTTAACCTCATCACCAGCTTGAATTATAGACTCTAGCACATCTACTCCGTTGACGGGAGAAAGTAGTATATTGACATCTTCAAAACCTTCTACTATAAGTCATTTAGTTTAGCCAATGCTCATTTTCCAATTATTATCATTGGAACTATGAGTTTTCCTCGAAATTAAAACTTCCTGGAGTTTTATGTACTCCTGACTTCCAATTGAGTTTATTGCTTATTCATAGCTTAAGTGTTGAACTGAGCTACAGAGTGATTTTGACAAGTATCTATATACATATACTAAAGTTGGCTTTCTTCCCCAGCTTTAGACACGTGGATGATATGTTAACATGCTATGATATGTTAACATGCTACCCCTTTCCCCATTCTTGTTCTCAATCACGTGTGATTCTTCGAAATTGCCATCTCATGAGTGTGTGTTAGCATGAAACTACCACGTGTTGGTTGGTATTTGCTTGCTCAACATGCCAAGCATCCGGTCACCTCCCCCGCCTTTCCCTGCTGTGGCTCTCCTCCCCCCTCTCCCTCCTCACGCTCCTCTCTGTCCTCGCTACCACCCTACTCACCCTCTATGCCTTCGCCCGATCCCCTCCTCCCCCCCCCCCCACCGACCTTGGCCAACGCCAACATCGACAGTAACAACAACCTCTCCCTCATATCCACCACCCCCTCCCTCGATCCCTCCTCACCCGCTGAGCTCTGCCTCTTCCTCTCCCCTCTCCCCCCTCCCAATGGGCCTCGATTCAAGTCCCACCTCTCCCACATGACCTCCTCCATCTCCCAGCTCTGCTCCAAACCCCTCTACCCATTCATGTTCAACTCCCCCAACGACTTCTACCCCTCCGCCCGTCCCTCCCACTCCAGCTCCTCTCCCATTGATGCGACCCCTTGTCCCGTCACTGCTGACAAGATCATGTAGATTAAGCTCCTCGACAAGAATGACTTCCTCGCCCACGAGGTCCTTACCCATGCTCGCAGCCCATGTCGCATCGACCTTGACCTCACCCTTGGCATCGAGAATTTTGTCGTTTGAATGGACACCGTCATCAACGTCATCGTCAACAGAAGGAGCGATATCATCTCCTCCCGTGGGTAGTTCCCCCTTCAGATCATCGTCGTACAACGGTTCACATTCTATGACAGTGTGTTCAATCGATGGCTTCCTCCGTCCTCCTTTCACCCCTTTTTAGTCTACCACCGGCCCCTTTCTAGATTTATGTCTTCTTTTCTAGGATTTCAATCGTTCCTCATAGGCTGCAAACTCCATTACGGTGATGAATTAGGAGTGCAGAGCCTTGTGGAATTCACAAGCACCTGAACGAATGTGGAGCTCTAATTAACATGTACCAGCCTCGAGGAGCCATTCTCTGGTTGAGGGTTATGCCTTGCTTCACGAATATCGTGTTGATTTATCCAAGCACCACGCTCGGCATGAAGGTTGCCACCACAATGGGAAACATCTGGAGGATCTGCTTCATCTCCTCCCCTTGGGTCACTGTGCAGAGGACCCATGTCGAGGATGGCCTCGTTTTCCCTGCAGTTTTGTTCATTGAGCTACAATTTACACGATGTTTGTATGAGCAACACCTTTTGTTGTATGGTTTCTTATCCTCTACAGCTCATGGTCGAGAATGGACTTCCATGTTCTTTCACCATCCCTCTATGTTCGTTGTAGGTTTCCATTGTCTTTCGTTCATACCGACAGCTTCAACTAGGAGAAGATCACATATTGTACTGGAAGATCTAAGGTGCGTTCTACCTTGAGGATCTCTCATCACTCTCCCCTGTTCTGTATGGGTTTTCATCACATGTTTTTTATCTCCTATAGCTCTTGGTCGAGAGGTGTCCTCTAGGTTTTACATAACCTTTGAAAGTTATAGTTTTAATAGATTTACATATGGACACCATTTTAATTTTCTAGGTATTATCTATTCTCATATGCAGGGTTCTTTTTATTTTTATGCTTGATTCACATTTGATAGTTGATATAACATGAACATTTTACATCGGAACAACTTAGCCACAAGTTGAGGTATATAAAAAATCCCCTTTGTTATTATACCTTTTGATTTGGTGTCAGATTTTTCTATAGTTGTGGATAAGTTTTATGTTACTATATTAAATACATGGCAATATTTTAGCCGCATCTACTTGATCTTAATATATAAACATATGCATTGAGATGCTTGTGTCGTGTGCATTCTGTTCAATACATGTATGTTGCAGGGATATGGTATATGAAAGTGGTTGTCAATGGGCAATAATGTTGATCAAAATTTCACCACCAAAGAATTCTGATTATTGCAACATAATATGTATAGTTCACTATTAATAAGTTTTTGTGGTTGTATGTGCTTTTTAATCCCAATCCGGGAACAATAAGCATTTGTGGAGTTCATACTGTTGTTGACGATATGTTTTCAAGATTGTTGTGTTAATATCGTTTTGATGGGAATTCTAGCTAAAATGAGTAGTTCATTCGTTGTAGGAAGTTGTGCTTTATGTGTTGATGAGAGGCGAGGAAACATGTTATGGATACGATGCAGACATCAGATGAGCGGTACAACTCGTGCCTACTTTTGCAATGCACTCAATCTTTTATCATCATATTTTAGTTTTTTGCATCTTTCATGCTTTTATCACCAGCTTTTAGTTTTTTGCATCTTTCTTTTTATCATAAATATTTATTACACTTACGTTGGAGGAGAATTGGAGTATGCTCTGAATCAAGGATCTGAATATGGCCTTCTCACGGTCATGAAAGTGGTTACCAGTAGACAATATATGAAATGTTTGTCAGTGAATTATACACGAGATGATACTGCTGCATGCATTATACCAAGTTTCATTCTAATGATTTCGTTACACCTGTAGTCCGCTATGACCACAATTTATTACTAGAGGATCCCCCGACTTGGTTAATAGACATTCTTAGCATTTATATGATGAATGATCCAAGTCAATGTGGCATGCATATAGTTGTATTAATGTGGAAATCGCTTCAAATTTCTTCTCCTCATTTGCTTCCGTAAGAAATTAATGGTGATTGATTTTCTTGGCAGACTACCATTGGGGGTATATTACAATATGTTTATGTTCACAAGCAACATGCTTTCAACCATCCTTTGCTTAAAGAAAATCAATTGCAACTTAAATATTTTATTAGTTATGTTATTTATCTACGCTTTTGCATGTGTAGACTCCAAATATTTTATTTTAGCTCATTCTCCAATTTTAAAAAGTTATTTGATCCGACAGTGCATTCTCTTGGTAGACTATTATGTAGCACTTCTCTTTGAGGAGGTCGCTACCATCAATCTGCAAGTCTTTTATCAAAAGGTGGATCTTTGTGGAAGAGGGAGCAATTTTTCTATGCCAGGCCAAGATCAAGCTCTGCACAATCTGTCAGAATACTATTATTGCTTAGCAAACTCAGTGGCTCCAAAACTCAGGTAACCTATAACCACAACCTTCACTTTTTGTTGGATCTATTATTTTAATGAAATATTTTCATTTAGACGTGTTTTATAAGTATACTGAGCATTAAATAACATAATCAAATGTCACAATTTTTTTTGAGGCTCATCAAATGTCACAATTCACGAATTCAAGAGACTCTTGATGTAGTATTTTAATAGAATAACCTGCAGATTTCGGATTCCTCGATTGCCCTTCGAGTCAAAAAGGACTAGGAACCCTAGCTTAACTTTTGCGGAGGGGGTCCAATCGTACCCGAACAGAAAATGCACCTAAGATCAAATATTCCAAGCCGGCTTCTGTGGAAAATTCTGACTTTCTGAAGCAAAACATGACATGTGCAGGTGTTCACAGCAACACAATCTTTGCATCTCAATGCTTTGGAATCTATGTGATCAAGTTGCTAAGGAGTGTGTATCTCAATCTTCAAGCATTGAGTATCAGTAAAATAAAATCAGAGAATGAAAATGACATGTATATTTAGAGTCCGGATCCAATGTAATGTTCATGAGAACGTATGAGCTGAATAAATAAGATATGTGTGAGACGTGTAACAAATCTAGCAAATTTTTACTCAATTATAGGCTAAGATTATAGCCTGGGTTATTTATTTAAGTTTTAAATTATGCACATCAGAACTTCAACAAAATACCTGAGTTAGTAGCAACAAATCAATATTGCAATTTAGTCCTGGGATTCAAGGGGTTTGCATTTTTATTTGACATTTATTGGCACTGTTCTTATTATATTAATTTGATCAATTATAAAATTTCATGATAATTTGTAGTTTGTTATGCATAATGAAGACACACGTAAAGTTTATTAGTCAAAGGCTCCAAGCCTAACTTCAATACATAATTTTCATGTTAATTAAAATGATTTTGCAAATTGTTGTACTCAGCAGTTATATAAAAAGATAACAAAGCATGTCAATTAAAAATTACAAAATTTTAGTGATTGTACTTTTTATTTTTCCAAGTCATCTATTGTAGTGGATTGCAGACTGGGTTAGGATTACCAGTCCGGTATTTTAATAATTTAATATTTTGATTAATTTTTTATTATTAACATTGAATTTATTTTAGAACATTCCAGTACAAATGGAAAATTATTTATCAATTTAACATTTTCCTTTTATCAAAGTTTATATTATATGTGAAATGCGTTCTGCAGTGATACACTTTAAGTGTTTATTCGATTATAACAAATTTAATATCACTACGTGGGTTAAATGTGTTTTTATTTCATTCAGGAGGTTCACACAGCAAAAAAGTGGAAGCTTGAACTATAGTACATAGTTTTCATGTTCATTAAAATGACTTTGCAAAGTGACGTGGTCAGCAGTTATATAAAAAATAACGAAGCATATCAATTAAATTCCAGGATTGTAGTTATTGTATTTTTATTTTTATTTTCCGTGTCATCTATTACAGTGAATGAATTGCAAATTAGGTAAGGAAATTAGCAGTCAGGTATTTAAATAATTTAATAATTAGATTAATTTTCCACTGTTAACATTGAATTTATTTTACAACAATATAGCTATTGTTTTGTTCTCATTATAATCATTGTAAATATTGAAAGGTACTCATCAATTTGGCCTTTTCCAATTATCAGAGTTTATATTATATGTGAAATGTGTTTTGCATCGATCTCCTTAAATAAATACGATATAAGCGTTTATTCAATCATAACAAATTTGATATTACTGCCTGCAGTAAATATGTTTTTATTCCATTCATGTGGTTCACAAAGCAAAAAGTGGACGTTTGAAATTTTATGAAGTATATGTGTTTTACAATGTATGTTTTATGATGTGGTTCTGTTTGATTGGCGAAATGAGTTTAGAAAAATTATAAATGTACAAATTCTATATATTAGTAATTTTTAACTATAGATTCATTTCTATACTGTGTTAGAAATTTTGTTTGTTCTTCCCATTTGTTTTCCCTATTCATGACCTAATGTTGAATCGGTTGCTTTTCAGTGTGCAGATGGTGGGATTTGTTCATCCGTTAGGTCAATTATCTTACTAAAAATCAAATTACATCAGATTTTGTTTTGAAATTTTACAAATTGCGCTTATATTATACTTTTTCCATAGGCTGTCTATCATATGATGACCATGTCTCAAAAAGGAAAAGATGTATTCATGTAAGAAATGACATAGTTGTCTCCTTATAATTGGATTGTCACCGCAGTGAACACAACAACAACAACAAAGCCTTTTCCCACAATTAAGTAGGGTCGGCTACATGGATTCTCCGCCTCCATTCAGATCTATCTTGGGTCAATCTCGTACTTATATCCAAAAAACTAAGATCCCTTCGTATAGTCTCTTTCCAACACTTCTTGGGCCGTCCTCGCCCTCTCTTAGCCGGCTCAACATCCAACACTCGCATCTCCTAACCGGTGCATCAGATGACCTTCTTTGCAAATGACCAAACCATCTTAAGCGGTTTTCTCGCATCTTATCCTCGATCGGAGCTACACCAATTTTCTTTCTGATTGCATCATTCCGAATCCGATCTTTACGTGTATGTCCATACATCCATCTTAGCATTTTCATTTCTGCTACAGCCATTCTCTGCACATGTCTATGGTTCACAGGCCAACATTCAGAACCATAAAGCATAGCAGGTCTCACGGCTGCTTTGTAAAACTTTCCTTTAATTTTTAAAGGAATTTTCTTATCACAGAGAACAGCGGAGGCTCCTCTCCACTTTAGCCAACCTGCATTTATTCTATTAGTAACATCTCCATCAATTTCCCCATCATGTTGCAAAATAGATCCCAGATATCTAAAAGAATCTCTCTTATGAATGTTATCGTCAGCAATCATGTCACCGCAGTGAAGCTGTCCAAAAAACAATGGACGGGGATACAAGTTTGGATGCTGACATTCGAAATATAGGCGCACATTTATTGATGTATGTGTGTAAGTGTGTAATGAACCATCATCAATTCAAGGTTAGGCCCATGATATTTTATATTTCTTGATATTCTGATAAGTAATTTAATTAGTATTTTCTTTGTGTAGTTAAACCAACAGTTTTGGATTTTGAATATCCACAATATATGAATGTGAATATTGTGGTTAAGCATCTAATTTGAAAGCGTACATGTATTCATGTTTATTCTAACACTTGTGTTTCTTTTATTTTGCTGTAATGGTCTCACTTATGTATTCAAAATCCTTTGTAGGAATCTCTCTCATTATCTTAGGAAATTTATTTGCAAGAAAGCTTATTAACAAAAATGTAATATTTTACGTATATAATTTTTTTAAATTTAGTGATGTTTTTGACATGTATAATTATAACGAAAAGAGCTTCTTCATATGTTATGGATGTAAATGAAAGATGTTGAATGATGTCTATCGTTGGGTCAAGCATGATATTATCTGAATTGTTCTGTAATATTAATTTAGCTTTTAGTATCACCATGTATTTTGTGCATATTTGTTCTTATTTTATATTATATTTTGATGAATATATTAGGATATGCCTAATAAGAGCTAACATCTAATACTTATACATATAATTATTTACCTTTTTCTTACAATTGCTTCTATGTCTTAAATGTGCTCCTATATTTCGAATGTCAGCATCTAAACTTGTATCCCCGTCCATTGTTTTTTGGACAACTTCACTGCGGTGACAATCCAATTATAAGGAGACAACTATATCATCTCTTACATCAATATGTCTTTTCCTTTTGAAATTTTATGAAATATATGTGTTTGAGAATGTATGTTTATGAAGTGATTTTGTATGATCGGCAAAATGAATTTAGAAAATTAGATATTTATGTATATAAATGTACAAATTATATATAGTAATTTTTAACTATAGATTCATTTCTATATTGTGTTAGAAATTTTGTTTGTTCTTCCCATTTGTTTTCCCTATTCATGACCTAATGTCGAATGGGTTGCTTTTCAGTGTGCAGGTGGTGGGATTTGTTCATCCGTTAGGTCGGCTATCTTACTAAAAATCAAATTACACCAGATTTTGTTTTGAAATTTTACATATTGTGCTTATATTAAATTTTTTTCCATAAGACGTCTATCATATGATGACCATGGTGTCAAAAGGAAAAGACATTCATGTAAGAAATGATATAGTTGTCTCCTTATAATTGGATTGTCACCACAGTGAAGCTATCCAAAAAAAATTGACGGGGATACAAGTTTAGATGCTGACATTCGAAATATAGGAGCACATTTACTGATGTATGTGTGTAAGTGTGTAATGAACCATCATCATGTCAAGGTTAGACCCATGATATTTTATATTTCTTGATATTCTGATAAGTAACTTAATTAGTATTTTCTTTGCGTAGTTAAACCAACAGTTTGGATTTTGGATATCCACAATATATGAATGTGAATATTGTGGTTAAGCGTCTAATTTGAAACAATGGACGGGGATACACGTTTAGATGCTGACATTCAAAATATAGAAGCACATTTACTGATGTATGTGTGTAAGTGTGTAATGAACCATCATGTCAAGGTTAGACCCATCATATTTTATATTTCTTGACATTATGATAAGTAACTTAATTAGTAATTTCTTTGTGTAGTTGAACCAACAGTTTTGGATTTTGGATATCCACAATATATGAATGTGAATATTGTGGTTAAGCGTCTAATTTGAAAGCGTACATGTATTCATGTTTATTCTAGCACTTGCGTTTCTTTTATTTTGTTGTAATGTTAACACTTATGTATTCAAAATCCTTCGTAGGAATATCTCTCATTATCTTAGGAAAATTATTTGCAAGAAAGCTTATTAGCAAAAATGTAATATTTTACTTATATTATTTTTTAAAAATTTAGTGATTTTTTTGGCATATATAATTATAACGTAAAGAGCTTCTTTCATATGTCATGGATGTAAATGAAAGATGTTGAATGATGTCTATCGTTGGGTCAAGCATGATATTATCTGAATTGTTTTGTAATACTAATTTAGCTTTTAGTATCACCATGTAATTAATGCATATTTGTTCTTATTTTATATTATATTTTGACGAATATATTAGGATATGCCTAATAAGGGCTATCATCTAATACATGTACATATAATTATTTACCTTTTTTCTTACAGTCGTTTCTATGTCTTATAATACTATAATAGATTGTAGACTTATTCTTAATCGCGCCAATCTTTCTAACCAATGGATGTATGCCTGCAGCGAAGCACGGGTATGCATCCTAGTTATTGTTATTTCGGGGACATCCAAATGGTGCAAATTTTTGGTGGGGTCCATGAGAAGAATTGCATGTACTATCTTGATATCCCTACTGACTGCATTTCTGCTAGTGATGTCTCGGTTTCTCGTTTCGTTGGCATTTGCATCTTGGCCACCCCTCCGTCGAAGCCCTCTCTCCGATGTTTCATGTCCTCACTGAAGACTTTTGAGTGTGCAATCTGGCAGTTTGGTAAAGATCATCGAGTCTCTTTTCCTTGGAGGACCGACCTTCGTAGTTCCTCGCCTTTTTCTTTTGTCCATTGTGACATTTGGGGACCATGACCAATCCGTAATGTAGAGATCATAAATATTTTGTTATTTTTATTGATGATTATAGCGTATCCTCTTTGTTCTTTGTTGTATGTCCTTAAGGAATGATCAGAAATAAATAAAATAGTCGAGTCCTTCCTTTCAATTCATAAAAACTTCTTTCTTTGCATGTATAAGAACTTTCAGGACTAGTAATGCTCTTGAGCTTGTTCAGCGGACATTAATCACTTTCTTTATCACGCAGGGTACCCTTCACCAAACTTATTGACCATACACCTTGCATCAAAATGGGTGGCAAAAAGAAAACCTCGTCATCTTTTGGATATTGCCAAAACCCCTCTTACTCACACGATAGTACCTAAAACCTATTAAGGTGATGTTATTATTACGACCATGTACATTATCAATCGGTTACACTCTTTAGTTCTCAATGGAGTTACTTACTTCTTTACAGAAACAAAGAACAATTCCCTTTGCCTTTGCAAAGCTTGATTGCATCGCCTTTTTTCACATCTTCCATAATATTGACAAGTTGTTTGCTTCAGCCATCAAGTGTGCCTTCCTTGGGGACTTTTGGACCCAAAAGGGATACAATTGTTATGATCCTGTCAGTCATTGCTACAACATATCGATCGATATTACTTTATTCGAACAGACTAGTTACTTTATTCAGTCTACCAGTGGTGTAAACCCCATTGCTTGCAAATGGGTCTTTAGGATCAAACATTCTTCAGACGGCTCCATTGACATATTAAAAGCAAGGCTTGTAGCGAAAGGCTTCACCCAGACCCACGGTGTCGATTACTTTGAAACCTTCTCTCTTATGGTAAAGATGGAATCTATTCACACTATTCTCGGTTTGATGTGAAGAATGCATTCCTCTATGATGGTCTAAAGGAGGATGTTTACATGATACAGCCACCAGGCCACTCCGTCGATGTAGATTATATATGCCGACTACGTAAGGCCATATACGGTTTAAAGCAGTGCCCACATCATGGTACGACAGACTTACTTCTCATATCAGCTACCTCTCTGGATTTCCATAGGATAGCATCTAACTACTATATGTTGACATATAAAGGTCCTCGAGTATTGTGACATTTGTTGTCTATGTTGATGACATAGTTATCAACTATCATTGGTGATGACAACGCAAGCATTCTTAAGACCAATCCCTTCCTCCAAAAGGTATTTGTCACAAAGGAACCTAGGCAACCCAAATACTTCCTAGGTATTTAGGTGATATACACTACAAAGAAATTACACTAGTCACAAAGGAAGTATCGGATGGACATCCTTACAGAAGTTGGCTTACTTGGATGCAAATTGTGAGGCATCATAGCAGAGTTATATAGGCATGCTACCTCTACGAACCATGTGCTTGAAGACACAACACGGTATAAAAGTCTAGTGGGCAAACTACTTTATCTCATTATCAGTAGGCCAAATATATTATATGTCGTGAGCAAAGCTAGCCAGTATATGGAAAACTCACTACTACCATTGGCAGGATGTTCTTTTCATCATATGATGCTTAAAGGACTCTCCAAGAAAAGGCCTCTTCTATGAGGCAAACTATCACACTAATATCACCGCCTATGCAGATGTTGATTATGTCAATTCTCTTGAGGATAGGCAGTCTAATACTAGTTACGCCATGTTTGTTGGCAGAAACCTTACATGGTGAAGAAACAAACAAATCATTGTCTCAAGATCAAGCGTAAAAAAAGCAAATAACAAAGCAATGGCTCAAGCGGGGTCAAGCCACATGCAAGGTTAACTAGCTCATCTCCGTTTACACTTTACAGGAATTTGGATTCCCTGCAACTAAGGTTCAGAAAGTCAGTATGCGGTATCCGTTCGGTCAGGCGGTCTGAAAAAAGTAAGCAGGTAGGCGGAAATATATGTGGATTATGTGATTTGTATTATTTTAATTAAAATTAATTAGAAATATAATGATAAATATTAGATATTTATGTTTCATAAAACTAACAAAAAAGAAATATAAAGTATATACCTTTCAAGTACAATGTGATTTCAACCAAGTATTTTCAAAAGGCATCCATTTAGATAAAAGAATTCATCATAACAAGAATTTAAGAATTTGAGAGGTGGAATTAGTTGGCATATTTACTGTGTTAACTGAAAAAAAATAAGCACGAAAAGTTCTTATGACATATAACAAATCAAACCAACTCCAAAATAATGATGAACTAAATTTAGAATAAAAAATTAACATCTTTCAGAACAAAAATAATAACATTAGCATCACTTAAGCTTGAAAGGAGCAGCAAAAGAAACGAAATTAAATAAATGAGCGAACATATTAATATAAAATCAACTGAAGGTCAGAAAATAACTAATTTAACATTTACAGAAAGCAATATTTGAAGCTTGAATAACTAAATTTAACATTTATGATAAATTACAATAGCAACATTTGAAGCTTGAAAGCTTGAAGAGCGACAACAAAAGAAACCAAATTAAATAAATGAATTAAATAAATATCATACACTATAAAATCAATTGAAAGCAAATAACAAATTTTAATAGTTTTGCTGCAAAACAACAATAACATCCTCTGAAGATTGAAGGGCACTAATAGCAGCTGAAGTTGAATCCTTAAAGGCATCAACAACAGCTGATGCCTAAAGGGAAGGGGGTCTATCCTATAGGCGGCCGAATATGTAGCCGCATATGCGGTTTAGTCGGCGCATACTCGCCAAAACCGCATATACACCGAATATTGTATATGATGTTCGAGATTGTCACTGCATACGCATATGCGGCACCATATGCAGCTACTTGGGCCGCCTTTTGAATATTGTATGCTACCACTCTTATTCCTCTCTACAACAACAAGTCCACAAGGTAGATTGCCACTGATCATGAAATCCATGAGTGAACCATGCATATTAAAGTGGATTGCCACTTTGGTCGAGACACGGTATACGGAGAAAAGATCACTACTCCGCACATCTTCATTGAATTCCAGTTTGCGGATATATTCACTAAGTCTCTCGCAAAGAAATGCATATTGTTGTTCACTTCCAAAATAGGCATGACCGATAGATATACTCCAACTTGGGGGGGGGGGGGTGTTGAAGTTATTGGCTAATATAGCCATGATATAGTTTTTCCGTTTTAAATTTATTTCCTTGTTCTCTATTCCTAATTGTAAACCTGTAGGGACTATTATTTAATTGCTATCTATTGGGGTGTAGAATTTCTCACTATATAAGAAACTATAGAACTATGACTAAATTCATTTCATTGCATTCTTTATTTTTATCCACAATAATATGCATCAACATCCATCCATATAGTTGCAATACCATTCAATAACACTCAATAGGCATGTAACACATTAAAATAATGTACCATTTAGCATAATACACTAATACAAAGCAGTAGTTATCTAACAATAGCATGTAGAAGTGCAAAAACTTTAAAAATATAGGAGGAAGCGTCCACTTGTCTAGAAATACCATTTAGCAATAAATATACTAACAAGTATAAATAGTATATATATAGCAATAGAATTAGCAGTGTTAAAACTAAAACATTAATAGCATGCAACTTCTTAAGTGAAACAATAGCATAGGAAGCAATACATATCCTAACTCACAGCTGGAAGAACTTCAAGGAGGGAGGTCGCATACGCAGCATATTACCACTATCAAAAAAAAAAGATGAAGGAATGCATAATGATCACAAATGAAGGCCAGATCACTAGTGGAGGCACCTCTAGCATAGGCGGTAATGGCCAATGTGGGAGAGGGAACTTGATGATGACGGCATCGTAGCACGGCCAATGGTTGAATTGGACAATCACAAGCAACGGAGGACTACAAGGGAGAATAAGGAGTTTAAGGTTTTACCTAAACCACATGGGAGGATGGGGTTTTATGGGTAAGGTAAAGTTGTTTTATTTTTATAATATTAACTAATTTGATCTAATTATATTTAACCGCAATTACGTTAACTGAAATTAGATTTAAATTTAACCGGACCCAAACTGTTCCGTGTATGTGGTCCCATGACATGCCTAATAAAGTCCCTAATTTCTCCCCCAAACGAAAAAGCCATAATGGAGGTCATAATGCATGTCAGGGTTGGGCATATCTTTAAAAAGCAACAATATGTGCATCTTAGCAGCTTTAATCAGCAACCAGGTCCACGAGTGCATCTTGTACTCCGCCAAAGCAATACCCGGATGGGAATATAAGGACCAATGGCGTGCATTGAGGACAAGCACATAAATTATTTAGGGAAAACTCCTATGGTCGGAGCAAGGCCTTAAATGTCGGTTTCGCTCACCATTCGGTATCGACCAAAACAGAATTTCGGTGGAATTTCGACCGGAATTTCGGTCATTTCGGTCATTTTTTGTACTAGGACCCCCATATTTCGGTCATTCAGTCGACGATTTCGACTGGATATCGATATTCGACAGAAATTCAACCGAATTTCGCTGAAATTTGATGTCATGGGTCGGAGAAGCAAAGGAGGTGTCAGCAATGGATTGTTTCTCAATTTGGGTCCTATCCAATGGGTTCCCGACCCGAACCCTTCCCATTTACTTTTGGACATTTGAATTTACTAACCATGCAGGTATGAGTAGGTTCGGGATTGCCTTGTTGGTACTCAAATCCACCCCAAACCCGCATAAAAGATAAATATAAATATAGATGTGTTTTGCATTTCACTCAAATTAGTTAAATCAATTCATATCTAAAAGGTATTGATCTACATATATAGAAATACAATTCATTTTTCTCCTCTTTGTCCATTTATTCATATTCAGTTGTCTTTTTACATCTTTAATAAACAAAAATTATCAACCCAAAAGAGTTAAATACCTAACATATATATAAACCCTTAATATTCCCTACACATTACACATCATTATGTATCACCGTATTACATGATCTCCCTCTGTTTAATCTATGTGTGAAAATATTGTGTGCATTTATGAATTGCTTAAGATGTTATTGTGTCAAATATGTGGTTGCCCATTAATTGCACGAGTATCCGATGGATATATGGGTACTCGCTAGAAATTACACGTTTAATAAATGGGTGCAAGGATGCAAAAAGCGGTCTAAACGGTCGTTTAAACGCATGCGGTGCTCGACCGCATCGTTTAATGAAAAACGGTCCATAAACGGACAGGCCGCTTAAATAGTCTTAAACGGCCTTTTAAATGCATTGATCTACTTTCTTCAAAGGATCACTATTATCCATGACTTTTATGTGGTCTATTTCGACATTTGGATAATTATTCCTTGAAATTAGATAACGGTTAAATTTAAATCTAATTTCAGTTAACGTAATCACGGTTAAATATAATTAGATCAATATGGGAGGATGAATTCTTGTTGTTTATATTATCTATTTTGAAATTTGGATAAACATTCCTTGAATTTGACAATAGTTGATCTATAGTGTGAATCTATGACTATATATCTTATTTATTTATACTTTTTTATTAATTATATATATGTAATAATTGTTTATTAATTAAAAATGCAAAACCGCATAACCCGTTTAATTTCCGTTTAAACTCTTGCATACCATTTAATCAGTAATCAGTGACCCTACCGAATGAATACCGCATACCGCTTTTTACAACCTTGAATGGGTGGGCATGGATACTAATTTTATAAATGGGTCGGTTTAGGAATATTGATACCCGCCCCAAACTCGACCTGCCGACATCCCTAGTTGTTTCTCAAAGGCAGATACAAGTAGGACACATACGTTGGGGACACACAAGGGTATACGGTGGAGATCGAGATTGAAGCTGCCCAAAACCACTAAGTTTCAGCCTCAACAATGTCCCAAATTCAAGTTCTACATCTCCAACCATGGCAGTAGATTATCATCATCATTTCTAGAGCCAACGAAAACTGTTGCGGACTAGCGCTTCCAACTTTTTTTAGAGGGAATCTAAAAGCAAATCTACCCATCCACCCATAACAAAAGTCACTCAAGGTCCCTTCAAAGTGGAGCCAAAGCATCATGCATTCTAGACCTAAATTAAGAACATGTCCCATCAATTTCGAATACGAAGCAAACTTAGACCCATGCTCGAATCTACTCCAACCAATGAGACCCGACAGGCAAGGGTTTAAATATCAGTTTCGGATATCATATCGATACCAAGTCAATACGATATTTTGTCAAAATTTCGATGAAATTTCGATGACATTTCACCCATATCGACCACCATTTGTGAAGAAATGATCGGAAACTATCCTCATATCGCCATTTCGCTCGAAATTTCAGTTCCTTGTCGAAATCAAAATTTTGTCGAAATTTTACGAAATCTGAAACCATGTTAGCAGGCTTGTTCTACCATGACACCAACTTTCAACATGAACGGCATCTATAGTCGCACTCAAGGCCGTAAATATCGGTTTCGGTCACCATATCGATGATTGGCTAAAATGAAATTTCAGATGAATTTTAGTCGAAAATTCGACCATTTCAATCACCAATGCTTCTTTCGAAATCTCTTAAGGATGAAATTTCGCCATTTCGGTCAAATTTTAGACACATGTTAACGAAAGTTGATGCAATGGTCGCACTCCACCTCTACTATAGGTCGCAACAATTAGTACCGCCCCCCAAGTCTAACAATTGAACCTTTATTACATGCCTCACCCATGCGTAGTTGCCAGGTTTTCAAAAACATGTATAGGTCGCCCTCATTGAAGACAGACTCGTCGTAGAAAGATGCATGCCCCAGAGTGCTTGTCACATCAAGCTTCACCATCAACCTCCATGTCCTCATCACAATCATTTTTATCGTGATCCTTAAAAAATATAGAGAATTCAAGCAGTCAAACCACACTACCTTGAAAACCACCACATTGCAATGGTGAAAAATAAATTTTAATAGTGGAAATACTTGGTGGAGAAAAAAAGAGGGTGGAAGAAGAGAAAAACTGATCAGATGCGAGGGATTTGGGGAAGAAGAAGTGCGAAGAGCGCGTAGAGGGAGAAAAGAGAAGTGGAGGAGAGATATGAGATAAATTCAAATGTTGATTGACTCTGAATTGTTTTAAATAAATGATTACCATTCCCCTTATATAAGAGGGGTGGACTATAAAAACAGAAAGATAAATAAAATCAAAATTAAATAAAATTTTAATTTGGATTCTAATATCTCTAACCAACTAACTGCTTAAGATAACCGACTAACTAATTGATTAGAGATCACATGCGACATCTTTATTTAAAATAAAATTACAACGGACTCAATAAAATTGACTCGATCCTAATTTAATTAACTTAATGAACAGACAGAAAATAGAGCCCTAATAATTTGTTTCATGGTGCATCAGCTCTGTGCCGTTCGAAAAATTTGTCTCCGGACGAATAGCTGATTTTTAGATGCACCGAGTGCCGGATTTGATCCAATGAATCGTTAACATTTTGTTCATTCTCAATGTTCTTTTTGTATTTTTTATGGAAAGAAGGGCCTCCGTGTAAATCTTCTATCCCTCAATAGAATAAAGCATTGTCTTTGTCCACTTCTCAACTTTACCCTTTTGATAAAGAGCTTTTGAGTGAGGTGTTTCCTTGAAAATATTTCAAAACAACCTCCTCTTTTTACGAGATAAAAATCCCATCGAAATGGAAGAAAAACCTTTAGGTTTCCTCCCTTCCCTTCCAACGATGGCAACACCTCTTCGAGCAAGGGTGGCAGCGGCAGCGATCTCGTCGGCTAAGGCGGTGATGGTGACAAGAAACAATTGCGGGGCGCATGTACAGCTTTTGGGAAGAGAACTTCTCCGATATGGGTGCTACTCTACCTCGACTTGAGGAAGGATTGTTGAAGTGCTGCTGATTTCAGTGGAGGCGGCTTTTGATGGTTGTAGCATGAAAGGGTGGAGGTGTCGGAAAGTGATGCTACAACGGAAGGTTGTTATGAGTTGGTGGGGCGAAAGATGCTGGGGTGGGGTGGCCGCTTGAGGTGGTATGGATGGAGGACAGCGTTGGGAAAGGGATGTGAGGTTCAGGAACCTCCTGGATAGTGACTTCGGGTGGTTGTAACGTTAGGTGGTAGTGGAGTCGATCTGACAACGCTCATGATCCGAAAATCTGCAACCAACTCCCGTAGACTCGATTGAAATTCGAGCAATATGGACAGGGGACGCTAGGATGTCTGCAAGGAAGGCTGCGGAGGCCGTTGTTGCGGCGTTGGACGCTTTGGAGGGGGTGAGGGAGCTATGCGCTGAGGAGTTGGTCTCCAGGGCTACGGCTGTGGCTGCAGTGGAGAGGGAGGAAAGAATGCGGGTGTCGGAATGGCGCCAGAGAGCGAAGGTGAAATGGATCAGGGAAGGGGACGCAAATTCTTCATACTTTCACAGGGTGGCCTCTAACAGAAGGCGGTCTAATTTGATTCGATCGATTTCTTTCGGGGGAAGAGAGGTGGTGGGCGAGGAGGCGGTGGGGAATGCGGTGGCCACTTACTTCAGGGAGTTCTCCTCGGTTCGTGAGCCTCGGCGCTGGTGCTGGTTGGGGGAGGATGCCTCGAAGCTCTCGCCTGCGCGTGGTACGGAGTTGATTAAGGAGATCTCCTTCGACGAGGTGAAGGCTGTTGTCTGGGATCTCAACGGCGATGCATCGCCAGGTCCGGATGGTTTCCCTATTGCCTTCTACAAGGACTTTTGGGAGGTGGTGGGGCTGGAGGTTTGGGAGGTGGTAGCGGAATTTTGTGCTGGAAACATGGGCTTTGATGGGATCAATAGGGCTCTTATTGTTCTAATCCCTAAATCTACTTCTCCGCATGCTATTGAAGAATACCGGCCAATCGCAATTTCAAATGCTTTATACTTGATCGTTGCGAAGGTGTTGGCGCGGAGGCTTGCTTTGCTGCTGGACGATTTAATCCATCCTTCGCAGGTGGCTTTCATTCCTGGCCGCCTAATCTCCGATGTAACGGCTCTTGCCTCTGAGGTGGTGGACAGTTGGGTTAGAAGAGGGAAGCAGGGGGTCCTTTGGAAGGTGGACTTCGCAAAGGCGTATGACTCCTTGGACTGGAACTTTCTTTGGGCGGTGATGCGGGCTCGTGGTTTTCCAAATATGTGGATCTCATGGATGCGCCGATGCGTTACTACTGCATCTTTCTCTATTATGCTGAATGGTCGTATCGTTGGCAACCCGTTTCAGCCGAGGAGGGGTGTGCGACACGGGTGCCCTTTGGCACTCATGCTCTTCGTTATTGCGGCGGATGTCCTTCCAAGGATGGCGGATAGGGTGGTCGCGCGAGGCTTCTCCTCGGGCTTCTCCTGCGACTACCGGAACACTCCTTCTCTCCAATATGCGGATGACACTATTGTTTTCATCGAGGGAGGCATGGAGGAGGTTAGAGGGATGGCGGTGACTTTGAACATTTTTAGCGAGCTCTCGGGGCTCCGCATCAACCAATCCAAGTCCAAAGTGATTCCTTTCGCGTGGAATGAGAGGTCGGCAGCGGCGTGTGGAGAGCTTTTGGGAAGCTCTCCATCCTCTCTTCCGATCGATTATCTGGGACTGCCACTGGGAGCGAGGAGGCCAAGATTGAATGATTGGATCAAGGTGATGGCCAAGGCGGAGAGAAGGCTTGCTGGCTGGAGTGCGGCGATGCTCTCTCGGGGAGGCCGACTCGTGCTTATTAGGTCGGTCCTTGCCTCTATCCCCGTTTACTTTCTGTCGAATTGGGCTATCCCGGTGGGGATCAGGAAGCGTCTTGAGGGCCTTATGCGAAGCTTTCTATGGGGAAGAAGGGGCCCCTCGTCGCGGGGCATTCATCTGGTGGCCTGGGACGAGGTGGCGAAAAGAAAATGCGATGGTGGTCTTGGCATACGAAGGCTGGATTTGATTAATGACACGTTGATGCTAAAGTGGGTCAACAGACTCTGGGGCAGCGCCAACAGCTTCTTTCCATCTATGTTGCGGGATGTTCTATCCATCGGGGTAGACATGCTGCGCGACGTCGTCTCTTCGCGTTCTGGAACCCCGTTCTGGCAGGGGATCGCTTCGGCGGTTAGGCGTTATTCTCATCTTTTCAAGCCTGCGCTGGGGGATGGCAATTCCTTTCTGTTTTGGCGCGACGCTTGGGCGGGGGAGACCTCTCTCGGTAACTCTTTCCCTTGTCTTTGCGCGCTGGCTTCTGACTCTCGTGTGACGGTGGCGTCCTCCTGGAGCGGGGGCGAGTGGTCCCCTACTTTTGTAGCAACCTTTCCGACGAGCGGTTTGATGAGTTCTTAAGCATCCAGCAACAGCTTAGGACTGCGCCAAAGCCATCGAATACCAGGGATCACTGGATTTGGCGCGACGGCATCTTCTCTACGAGGCGGGCGTTCAGGGCCATCTCGCAACAGCAGAACTCTCAGCGGAACCTCCTGTGCAAGGATCTTGGGTGGCTGTGGCGCATGAAGCTACCTGAGAGGGTGATTTTCTTCCTGTGGCTTTTGAGGCGGGGCCGCGGGGGAGGGTCTTGACCCGAGATAGATGTGCAAAGGTTTGTTTCGGGGATTGGCTCCTTGGACTGTGTGTTGTGTGGTGACAGTGCGGAGACATTGGAGCACCTATTTTTTCTTTGCCCGAGCTCTGCCGCAATCTGGGGGGACGTCAATGTTACGTGGGTCAACGCATCTTCAGCTAACTCCTTTTGGGATTCTTTGCGCTTCAGTGTTGATCGGCCAAGGAGGGAGCTGCTCCGCCCCTTCGCGTGCATTTGGGCGCGATGGCTTGCTAGGAACGCGAAGATTTTCAGGGGTCAAAGGCTTTACAAGGAGAATATTTTAGCACACGTTTCTTTGCTTGTGAATGACTGGCTGCTCCTGTAATGCATTTGGCGTGTGTTTTCCTTTTTTTTGGGGCCCTCGGACGGAATCGATCCTTAGTGTTTGTATAACTTTCCCTCCCCCTTGTCTTCTTCTTCGCTTTTAAATAATATTTGGGGCGAACACCATGGCGTGTATCCCCCGAAATGCTTTGGTTTCAAAAATTAAACTCTTTGTTGTAGGCTTCTTCAGCATGTCATTCGTGTTCCATTGAACGAGATTATTTCGTTAGGTGCCTGCGTGAATATTTCTATGGATTATCAGATCGTGAGGATGATCTGTAGGCCATGCTCTAATACCAAATTATGCAAATAAGAATTTACAATGATGAAAAATAAATTTTAACGATGGAAATACTTGGTGAGGGAAAACAGTGTGGAAGAAGAGAAAACTCGTTGAATGTGAGAAATTTGGGGAAGAAGAAGCGTGAAGATCACGTAGAGGGAGAAGACTAACTGGCTAATTGCTTAATATAATCGATTAACTAATTGATTAGAGATCACATGCAATCTCTTTATTTAAAATAAATTTGCAAAGGTTCAGAAATGCGGTATGTGGTATTCGTTCGGTCATGCGGTTTAAGCGAGTAAGCGAATATATGGAGTATACAAAAGTATATACGGTTTATGCGGTTTATAATATTTTAATTTAAAATATTATAAAATAAACAATAAAATCTGATTATATAAAAATGTTGATTATCAAATGAAATCCAAAATTAAAAAAGTTCAAATAAGATAATATACTCAATAAAATATATAAGCATCATATTATAAACTGATTATTTGTTAGTGTGTATTTTGAAGTGCATATGTATACATATAAAAATTTGGATTCAACAGGGAACACATGAACTCTATAAGAAAATCGTTAATGTATATATAGATCCTATAGATAACAAAAGCTAAAGAATAATAATATGTATACAAATCATACACCCAAAATTATACACATATGTACTCCAAGGGGCAAAACATGTTGACACAAAATCTAGTGGAAATTGCATTTGCATATAAAATTTATAAGAAGCACACAAATGTAAAGTGCTAGACTGTTAGTCAATTATTTCATATTTTATTTGAAGAATTAGAATGAATTTCATTAGATAGAAAATTTAAAAAGCAGTAAGCAGTACATTAATAAGTGTTCAGAACAATGGGGAAAATAGAAATGATAAAAAATATCCGATATTATATTTTCAAATACAACATATACAAGAATAATGAAAAGATGCATCAATGTAAATAATGATATAAGAGTTGCTCGGAAAAAAATCGAGTTAATGTGTCATCAGCATGTCATGGATTAACATGAATCCTATCAGATATGTGGCCGCATATGCGGACCGCATATGTGTTTTGACCGCATATTGTCACATATAGCATATGCGCTTCGGTCAAGTGACCGAATACGCATATGCAGTGGCATAGGCGGCCGCGTGGACCGCATTTTCGAACACTAAACGGACTAAATAAAATTAGCTCGACCCTAATTTAATTAACTTAATGAGCAGACAAAAAAAAGCCCTAATTATGTGTTTCATGTTGCATCAGAATTAGCATCAACCAAAAAACCAACATCAATCGAGCCATCATCCCTCCTTTCAATCCCAACAATGTCTAGATCTACAACCTACGTTTCCAACCACAGCACAAGACCCGTCATCATTAATGCTCGAGCCAAAAGCAAATCTGACTTCAACTTTTCTACTCCACCCCATTTCAAAAAACGATCTGAATCCAATTGAAAACGGATCTGGATTTTGCCCTTTCTTGGAGAACTTAATTCCGAATTAGGAATGTGTCCTTGATTTCATATCTAAAGCGTGGTCGAGTTCATGCTAGGATCCAATCCCACTACCAAACCCCCGCACCACCAACACCATGTCACCAACTACCCTCATACCAACATGTTAACCATCACAATATCCCCGTAAAATTACCTTAAAATCCCAATTAAATGCCTCGACTCTCTTTGATTGCAAATAGGAAACCATGTCTTCTCAATTTTCCAAATCCATCAGAGGATGTTGCACATTATCGCACTCATTCCTTCTACCTCCAAAACCAAACAATTAGTGACAAAACCACTGCTCGACATCTTCTAAGACATGAACTTCAAACACCATGGTGTTGAGAATCATCTTAAACTGTGTTACTAGTTGCATTTTGCCACCCAATCCACCTCCAACACAAGACAAATTGGAAACCCCACCTGAAGGCCCAATGATCAAACCTCCACCATGTAACTACCAGAGCGATTGTCAAGTACAAATGAACCCCCTCTACCCTACAAATCACTCTCCCAATTGAAAATATTACCCCATCATGATTCATGTCTCAAGATGTGATCCACACCATTTCACCAATCACCATCATCACTTATGAAGAGCTCGACCCCCTTAAAATAGCAAGGAGGTTGACAACCGAATTGCACTCCCCCGAAAACCACAACTACATTCACGCCTCTCACAACCAATTATCACCTTATATGTCACCGAAACAACAAGGATGACACAAACCAAACAACCAACATAAACAGAGCACTCCCTCATTCACCTTCTCATTTGGGGGCAACTAACCCCTTCTTCACCATACATGGTCGCTGATGTGCTCAAAAATCGCCTCTTTAATTATTGAAAATTGTAGTATAGGAGATGAAATTCAGTCGATCAAAAACCACAATCTTTGAATGTTGTGGAGTATTTTTTGTTTGGCAAGTCTATCAAGGTCGAACACAGGGAACGATGATTTCTAGTTGTGTGGTTTTAAATTAAATCAATTAATTAATTAATTGCTAAGCTAATTTCTGTCGATCAAAAACCACAATCTTTGAATGTTGTGGAATATTTTTTGTTTGGCAAGTCTATCAAGGTCGAACACAGGGAACGATGATTTCTAGTTGTGTGGTTTTAAATTAAATTAATTAATTAATTAATTAATTAATTGCTAAGCTAATTTCTGTATCAGAAAAAAGAGAAAATATGATGATGATGCAATGCGAAGAAAAATAAATAGAGCGGGCTATTAAGTGCAGGATCTGCGAATTTAATTTTTAATCCAAATAATATTAATCAATATCCTCGAAGTGAAATCACAGATCAAATCAATTGAAATTCAGATTAATCAATATCCTCGAAGTGAAATCACAGATCAAATCGATTGAAATTCAGATGCAGGCAAGAGTCCAAATATATCTATGAATAATCCTGCAAAAATCCTCAATTAAAGAATATGATCTCGAAATTCTCTCTAATTTAATCTTCAAGTAAATCGAGTTTAATCACATAAAATACTGAGAATTAAATTCATTTTTTCTCAATTGAATCCATTGCAAAGATCAGGTCTTCAATTTATATGATCAATAATAAATATATATCTCCTCAAAAATATTTATACAATTTTAGTAATTCTTCTTGCTACATGCAGAGATTGATTCTTGAAAAAAAATAAATCATCAATCAAATCCCTACAAAACATATCGTTAATCTTCTCAATCAAGTAATGCACAAAATGTCAAGAAGCAAACTACAAATGTCAACAAATATCTTCAAATACTACTCATCAATATCAAGCCTCATATCTGTCCACAAGATATATAATATGAAAGAGCATGGTATAAACTTCAAAACGACATATTGTGTGCTAAAATCGGAGTACGAATGCAAAAGATACGCTCAAATGAAATTGCATGGACTAAAATGAAATAAAATAAAGTTTTCCCCTTCAAAGGGGCCCTTGGTAGGACTTATCTGTAAATAACAAAACCTGGAGTTGTCTCCTCTGTAATTTACCCCCGGCAGGGGCACTTTTGGAATTATCTGTAATTATGAAAAGACTTCTGCAATTTGCTCATGTGTAACGTGCAATGCACATGCCTGGAGCGTTGGAGGGTTTGCATGTAAATAACTGGAACTTGCAGGGCCTAGTTGCAAAATTCCCGCTGCTGCACGTGTGTAGCATGTACGTAGTGAGACTTGGAGGTGAGGCTTTGACCTGGGAGTCCAAGGCTGAGGTTTGGGTGAGCGAATCTCCACGCAGCTGCCAGAGGAGGTTCAGGTTCACCTGAACCTCAAGGTACGGGCGAGCTTCAGGGTTGTTGGATCCAGGCTGAGAGCTTGATCCAACGGTGGCGAGGAGGTAGGCGGGCAGAGGTCGGCTGGAGGTCGCACGTTGGTGGAGGCGCGGGGATCAATGGTGCGGCGGTGATAGGCTAGGTGGTTGAGCTCGAGCCGGTGGCGAAGGAGCGGAAGGAGAGGCGATCGAGTTGTGCTCCTGCGGAGGAGCAGGGCCAACGGTGGAGTTGCTGCACGGTCACGTGTACGGGCACGCGATTAGTGTTGTGGCGGAGAAGCAAGGCCAGAGGAGGGCAAGGCAGAATAGCAGCTGGGTGTGCTGTAGTAAAGGCGGATGGTGGTGGAGCAGAGGAGATCGACCAGGCGACACACGCCCGGGAGCTCGAGCAACTGGTGGTGAAGCGGCAACCATGTGAGAGCGCGAAGGCGAGTGGACTAAGCACCTACAGGGTTAGCGAAATCGAAGAGTGAGATGGGGGCGGTGCTCCTAGCGATGGTGAGGGCACGGAGCTAAGCTCTGGTCTTAGCGAGATCGAAGGCGAAGGTGTTGAAGCAAGGTGGATGGTTGGGGAACGGGGAAATGCAAGAGAGGAGCAACGAGATGAAGGTGAATGGAGAAGAAGAAAAGGAGGAGTGTGTTACTTGGTGATGCGAGGGGATCGAGGAAGCACGGATGAAATCGCTTGGGGATAGTAGCCTGACGGTCGATCGACCACGGTCAGTCTTCGCACGACAGCCTGCGGAGCTGGAGCTCGGATGGCAGATGGATCTACCGTAGACAAGGAGCTCGAGCTCCTTGGATCACGCCTCCCTCACGCTCGTGGGCTCTCAACCAAGCTCTGAGAGCTATCACCTCCTAAAATCCTGAAGCTCAAACATTTAGTGAACATGATGGCGGATGGTTTGGGAGGAGACCGGAGGCGATGTCTTTCTAGGAGGGGGAAGGGCGTCAGTTACGGAGGAAGAGGGGGTTGCGATGACCGTAACGACCGGAGGAGGTGGCGATGGCCATTTCACGCGAGGGGGAGAGGCGTTGTAGGTTGACGGAGGGAAGGAGCGCACGTGGCCGGGGTTAGAGAGGGGAAAAGGGGGTCAGTTCACATGCTCTGCACGTGGCCTGGGCAGTGAAGAGAGAATGAGAAGTGGGGAGAGAAAAAGGGAGTGGGTGCCGCGTGGCATGCCCAGGGGTGCCACGTGTCACCCCAAAAAAATCAAAAAATAGAAAGAAGGAAAATAGAAAAGAAATA
Source organism: Ottelia alismoides (assembly GCA_037367405.1). Taxonomy (NCBI): domain Eukaryota; kingdom Viridiplantae; phylum Streptophyta; class Magnoliopsida; order Alismatales; family Hydrocharitaceae; genus Ottelia; species Ottelia alismoides. The sequence goes on along the minus strand of JAZKJV010010987.1, from coordinate 296,025 downwards.
GAAGGAGAACTCGGATCGAAAAATTTTCTTCACGAAAGTTGTTCGTCTCGACGAGATCTACAACTTTCACGAAGGAACCGGAAGCAAAATAGGTCATCTGTATAAAGTGGTATTTTTGGTAGTCTCCATGTGTATAGAAATCGATTTGGAGTTTTGTATTTTTTATAATTTTAGAAGAGGATAAAAATTATAGAAAAAATACAATAAAATACAAGACACTTAATTACACATTAATCTATTTTTTTATTCTTAGTAAAAATAAAATAAGGAAATAAAATAGAAATACTAAATACGAGATTTTTGTACAGACTCACAGAGGACACTCGGACACAGTCAGTTTCTTTGATTTTAGTCTTGATCTAGATTCGGATTTTTATGATGTTTAATAAAACTTTTATCAAAGAACACAAATGAAGAAGAAATAAAATAAATAGGTTACTTATATACATAAAAACTCAGGTCAAAAATCACAAAAAGATAAAATGCGAAAAAGATGCCTAAGACCTAACTTTCACATATGAGCTCTGAACTTTATGAAATTGGTCTTATTTGAAGGTATTTGAAAATGGGATACTTTAAAAAAAGTAGACCAAAATCATACATTGTATGAAGAAGATATACGCGTTTTAGTCCGTTAGATATGAAATTAGGTTTTGGGTTTATTGTTCACTTATTTAAGTTAGTATTTTTGTATTTTTATTTATTCTTGCTAGTAATATCTACGCAATGGAGGTGGTTTTAGGTCAATCAGAGTTAGGATGAATTGATGAAAATATGGGAAGTTAGCAACTTATTAGGTCAATTTACACTTGGATTTTTAGGTTCCTTATTTTATGCAATTATGCATGATGAAATGTGAATATTATTTGTTGGGAGAAAAATGGTTCTTACTTTAGAATAGACCGAGGACTCTCTTACATAGGAGAATAGCCCTTGGGTTAATTACATGATAAGTACCTGAGGAAAGACGATTACATAAAATAAACAAAGAACTATATATTTATCTTAACACTCCCCCTCAAGCTGGAGCATATATATCTATCATGCTCAGCTTGGAACAACACTTCTGAAATGGACTTCGAGATAAGCCTTGGTGAAGATGTCAGTTGTCTGACCTCCTGTTGAAACATGAGAGGTAGATATGAGCCCTTTCTGTATCACGCCTCTGGTGTAGTGACAGTCCACCTCAATATGCTTTGTTGACTCATGGAAAGCAAGATTATTGGCAATAAATAATGCAGCTTGATTATCACATAAAAGTTTCATGGGAAGAGGAACATCAATGGCAAGATCAGTCAACACCGATCTAACCCACATCATCTCTGCACTCCCTTGTGCCATGGCCCTGTATTCAGATTCTGCACTCGATCTGGCTACTAATGTCTGCTTCTTGATTTTGCATGAGACAAGTGAGTTACCAACAAAAACTACAAAGCCCGAAGTAGACTTTCTGTCTATGGGACAACCTGCATAGTCATCATCAGCACACGTTGTCACCTCAAGGGATGCATCCCTACTGAATAAGAGACCCGAACCAGGTGAGTTCTTCAAATATCTCAAGATCATATAGATAACATCCATATGTACTTTTCTGGGTTGCTCCATGAACTGGCTAGCTTTGCTTACTGCAAACATGATATCTGGCCCGGTGATAGTAACATATAAAAGCTTCCCAACCAGTTCTCTATATCTCCTACTATCTACCTCCTCAGTATCATTGTCATATAATTTCATGCTTGGATCCATAGGCGTAGTAGCAAGCTTGCATCCTATCATTCCTGTCTCAGAAAGGATATCCATCACAAACTTCCTTTGAGTCATCACTAGACCACGCAGGTTCCTGGACAATTCTAACCCCATAAAGTAACAAAGAGTGCCAAGGTCCTTAGTCACAAACTGTTGACCTAGGAACTCCTTGGCTATCCAGATGCCTGAGCATCGTCCCCTATAACAATAATGCCATCTACGTAAACAAGAATGGCAACCGTACCTTTCTCTGTCTTCTGAATAAACAGTGAGTGGTCTGCAGTAGACCTTACAAACCCCTGGTGTTCAATCAACTCTGGTAGCTTTTGATACTAAGCTCTCGGACTCTGCTTCAGGCCATAAATTGCCTTGTGTAGCCTGCACACACTCTGGGACTCCCCCTCAGCAGCAAACCCAGGTGGATGCTGCATGTAGACCTCCTCCTGAAGGTCCCCATAAAGAAATGCATTCTTCACGTCGAGTTGATATAACGGCCAATCCCGTGAAACTGCAACAGAAAGCAGACTTTGTAGAGTCGAATGTCTCGCGACATGAGAGAAAGTGTCTTGATAATCCACCCTACATGTTTGGGTGAAACCTCGTGCCACAAGCCGTGCCATGTAACGATCCGCATTGCCGTCTGCATTGTGCTTAATGGAAAATATCCATTTACAACTGACAATCGATGCACCTTGGGGTGCAGGTACAACACTCCACGTCCCTCGTGACCATAAGGCTGTCATCTCCTCTTTCATGGCCCGACGCCATCGATTGTCCTGTAATGCCTCCATATATGTGCGTAGGATAGTAACCGAGGAAAGGCCCGCTACAAACCTCATGTACTCATCTGAAAGGTGATCTAACATATGCAGCAAGTGGGTATGTGGCACACTTACGTCGAGGCTTCCTCTGGGCAATCGGAATGTTAAGATCAGCATCCCATCTGTCTTGTGGGCCTACGTCGTTCTGTGCATCATGAAGAACTCAAGTGCCATCAGTAGAAACAATGTTATCATGACATGCCTGAGTATGCCTGAGGCATGCTGGATGACGTGGACGGCTTATGAGCAAAGGAGCTAGTAGAAAACCTGCGAGTGTAAACACGAGGTAAGAATATTGGTTGAATAGCTGGAGGTGGAGGTGGTGGCAGTGGAGGTGATGGCTGTTGAGGGGCAACATGTGGGTCATTTGATGGAAGAGACGGAGGAGGAACAACAACATCCTCCCCAGAATCATTATTGGATAGCATGTCACCTGTGGGAGAGAAATACATAATGGATTCAAAGAAAGTAACATCAGCACTCACATAAATATCTTCTGCCAACCAGATCAAAACATCTATACCTTTTTTGGGCACGAGAATATCCAACAAAAACACATTTAACAGCTCTGGGTAAAATCTTGTCACGATCAGGAGTGAAATCGTGGACAAATGCCACAAATCCAAAAACTCTGGGTGTGAGAGAGAATAGTTCCTTCTCGGGAAACGCAATCAAGAAGGGAACCTTCTCTCCTAGAACAGTAGACGACATGTGATTCACCAAGTAATAAGCAGTGAGAACAGCATCCCCCCAAAAAGAGTAAGGGGTACGACTCTGTATCAACAATGTGCGTGTGACATCAAGAAGGTGACGATGTTTGCATTCAGCCACACCATTCTGTTGTGAAGTGTAGCTGCAAGAAGTTTGATGAATAATTCCAAGAGAACTCAGAAATTCAGACAAATGTAGTATGGAAAATTCAAACGCATTATCCGTACGAATGAATTTGACATTGCAGAGAAAATATTCTTGACTTCAATAAGAAATGTTCTAATAATAGAACTTGCTTCATACTTATGTTTCAACAAAAACACCCATGACAATCTAGAGTAATCATCAACAGCAACCGTATGATAACGATGCCCTTGATGATCAGGGATACGACTCGGACCCCAAATATCAAAATGAAACAACTCAAAGGACCGACTACTGTAACGACTCGAATGACTCGGAAAGGACGAGCGATGATGCTTCCCAAGCTGACAAGCTTCACAATCCAATGCGGTACGGGTAGATATTTATGGTAAAACATGACATATCTTCTGTAGAGGAAGATGTTCGAAGCGAAGATGCCAAAGGAATGGTGAAACAGATCCAGATAAAACGGTAGCAATTCCAGTGCATGATGGTATAGCGAGCTTATACAAGCTTCTCTACTCACGGCCACATTCAATTACCCTTCCAGTCAGTATGTCATGAAACACAAAAGAAGAGTAATCAAAGATGGCACGACAATGAAGATCTTTGGTAAGCTGACTAATTGACAAAAGGTTCATCTGGAAATCAGGCGCATATAATACATTCTGAAGACTCAGAGAAGGGGCTAGAGTAATCTCCCCCTGACCAACAATAGGTAAGCGAACCCCATTAGCAATAATAATTGATCTGCCAGGTGAAAGTGCTCTGTATGAAGTAAACTGCATCTTGTCGCCACACATATGATGGGATGTCCCGAAGTCCATAATCCAATCTGTCAGGTCCGAACATATAGTACTGGTAAACGCATACTGAGTACCTGATGAACTAGACGACGCTCTGGCAGAAGCCGCGGCCTCTGTGGAACCTGGAGACGAAGACGTAGGATACTCATCATCTCCCGAAGTTTGGATACAATGTCATCAAAGAGAGTGTCTAGAGTGGGCGCAGAGGAAGCCTCGGTCTGCTCAGCAACTCGTGCAGATGTTGGATATCCATGCTTTTGAAAGCATGTCTCCTCAGAGTGACCAGGACGATGGCAATGAGTACACGAACCACAATGTCTGCCTCCCCCTCTACCACAAGGTCCACGACCCCGAAAGTAAAACGATCCCCCCTGCCTCTAGTAGCAGCCATAGCAGAAGGAGTAGTCTGTGTTGTGCTCGCAGATGTAGTAATCTTGCTCAAGCGCTTATAGACCTCTTCCATTGGTGGAATGGTCTCTACAGTCAGAAGTTGAATACGAGATGCATCGTACTCAGGATCAAGTGAGGACAGAAAAACTCCGGTCATCGTGGCATTTCGATATGCATGTTGTTGCTCCGTGCTGGTGGTGATTGGCATGAAGTTGTGTAATCTCTCAAACATGCCCCGCTGGTGAGAGAAATGTGCATGGAGCGGTCGACCATTCTGTTTGGTCGAGAAGATGTCGAACTGCAACTGAAGGATCTTGCTTTCATTCTTCGACTGTCCATATGTATCTGCCAGTGCGTCCCACATAGCCTTCGCAGTTGGCTGATTCACAATATCATTAGCGATCTCTGTGGTCAGTGTCCCGGAGAGCCATATACGAGCATAGGCATCATCTTGATTCCACGACGCATTCGCCCCAATCTTGTCTGTCAGCTCGGAATCTGTCAGAATGTGCTCCTTATTGTGACAATGCATAAGGGTACGAAACTGCATGGACCATAGCTCATAGTTGGTCCCATCCATCTTGATAATAGGGGTCGGACCTTTGAAGGAACCCGAAGATGAGAAAACTTCACCCTTGTTCTCTGACATGGTAAAAAAGAGCCACAAAGCACGGAACTACTGAGGAGAAAAAAGTCAAAGTAGCTTGTTTACGAAATCATAGAGGGGACAGGTTGTATGTGTAGACTCATACAACCATCCCTACTTCTCGCACGAGTCCTCGAACCAACAAGCAGAGGATTGCAGCAACCTAACGTGCGCTAGGTACGTGTCCGGGAGGTGCAGCGGCGGCTCGGAAGCCCAGGCTGCACCTGGGGATGTTCACGGTGGCACGAGCAGCAGCCCCCGAAGGGCTTAGCCGCTCCTGGCAGTTGTCCTGTTGTGCAGGGCTGCGCACAGCCGCGTGAGGGGTCGAGGCTGTAAGGCGGGGCAGCGTCGGAGAGCCTCAGTGGTGCCAATTTGCGTTGGCGGCGCTGGAGGGAGGCCGAGGTTGGGGCGGCGACAGGCCTGGGTAGGCCCCAGCGGCGGCGAGTTGGAGGGGGTGTGGGGTTACGATTTTGGGTGGAATAAAGGAACCCCGGTCTAGGACCGTTGCTCCGATACCATATTGGGAGAAAATGGTTCTTACTTTAGAATAGACTGAGGGTCTCTTATATAGGAGAATAGCCCTTGGGTTAATTACATGATAAGTACCTAAGGAAAGACGATTACATAAAATAGACAAAGAACTATTATTTATCTTAACATTATTTACACATGTATGAATGCTAATGATGTTGATGGGGGACAAAGCTAATGACCAGTTTTAGCATGATGAGTCTGAGATTCATCATACTCCTATACTTAAACCATGCTCGTCCTCCAGCATCAATGAATGAATGACTTAGTTGGATACATCCCTTAATGTGCGTGTGAATTTTCAAGGCCCAATTCATCGAAGATACTTAATTTGAGTGATCTTAAAATTCTGGGCGCAACCATGCTTTAATCAAAAGGAATCCAACTTCTCTATTTTTCAGACTCTCTGTTTGTACATATAATATAAGGATATGACTTTTAGTGTACTACATTCATGAGAGTCAAGTCGAGATGCCACCTAAGGTTCCAGTCCAAGAGACTCTCCTCTAGACCTAATCCTCAACACTAGGGAATAAGACGGTTCTTACTTCAATTAACCGTCTCATTAGTTTGTCGGACTTGAAAGTGTAAATGGATGGCCAACTGATGGAGGGCATAGGATTGTGTATATTTTTCTCTCCCTCACATTGGAACAAGGGACCTCTCGAGTGTCGTGTTACTCAACACATGTATTTTTTTTGTTGATCAATGTATCCGTCAAGAGAATTCAGAGTCGTATGCACTTATTTTTCTAGGAGTACACCGCTTTTTTGGGTATCTAAGATACCTTCGACACCCAAACTTGTATCACTATACGATGCAGAGCCCTTTTATGGTGCTAGCCCAACTCCTTGGTCCTAATAGCGTTTGGTCCAAGTGGATATTGAAATGGTTGGGAGCGCTCACCTTTGGGTAGAAGCTCTTTGTATGAGAGAACTTCTCTATATTTTCATTTCGTTTGTTTGGCTAGCTCCATTACTTTTACCAAAAGTTGGCACACACTGATCAACAATTATTTAGTTTCATCACACCCTGGCACATAGATCAATATCAAACGATAGCATGCGAACTTGTTCACATACTGGCTACGGTTTTGTTGACACTCATGTTTCTTGAGGACTTCATTAACTTTATCCCATCCTCGAGCATCATTAGATCGGATCTAGACTCAAATCTCCAATCCTAGTTCCTCAAGTAATAACTCATCTCATCAATCATCAGTTGTGAAAGTGATGTGCTGATCATATTCTTTAGAAGGTAGAGATGAAGAGTGCAATATAGCGCTCAAATCTTTCAAACTAGGGAAGTGTGGATTTATTAAGTTTTAAAAACCCTAATGAGTAAGGCTGGTTAACTTTGTCTTTAAAGATCTCAAAAATCCAATGTCTTCAAATCCTCAAGCTTTGAGTAATAGTGAATGTGTGAGGAATATACCAACCAAGGAATGCATAGATGCATGAGATGCTTAATGAAATGCAAGACCAGGAGTGGTTTTTTTGTTTTTGTTTTTTTGAAAAATAGGTATTATTTACAGAAAGAATTTAGTAAAATATGCATAGCAAACACTACTTGTACTTGTACCCATCCCCGATTTTAGATGAAAACAATTAAAGTACGAGCTATAGATAAAGTATGTAGAATATAGGGATTTTTACACCCCCTGAGTAATTTTGAAATTAGATTCATAACCCCGCATAATTGCAAAATACGTCAAAGACCTTAAATAAGTGCGTCGTTTTATACCCATAACCCTCCGTTACTTTAGTTCCATAAGTCAACCAGATGCTTGAGTTAATCTATCCGATCCGCGATCGAATGGCTAGAATTAACCAAGAGAAGAAAAAAATCCTCCCTCATTTCTCCCCTTCCCTCCAACTGCACCACCTCTTCCATCTCTCCTCCCTCGACGGGGGCACTGGCCTGAGCTAGAGGTGGTGGACGTGGGGGATCGGGCTTCCACAGGCGGAGGGGAGGGAGCTTCTTTGCCTAAGCTGGAGGTCTTCGGTGGGTGGGTCGGCTTCCACGGGTTGGGGAGGGGGCTGGAGGCGGTCGGCTTCCAGGGGAGGGGACTCGACCTGGGTTGGAGGAGGTGGGCAGTGGGAGGGCGACGCTCGACCTAGGCTGGAGAAGGCCGGGTTCCACTATGCGCGCGAGGGTAGGGGAATCCGAGGAGGAGCAGGACCTGGATGTTAGGCGCGACAGGGCTCGGAAGAGGAGTGCTTCGAGCAGGGAAAGTGGCGGGGGCCTTCAAGCAGGGACGAGCATCTTCCAGGAAAAACTCGACGGGGGAGGGAGGTTCCGAGGATGCAGGCATCTTCCAGGATGAACTCAGCGAGGGGAGAGGGGGGAGGGCGAAAGGACTTCTGAGAAGGAACAGGACCTGAAAACTAGGCACGGAGCTTGGAGAAGGAGGGCTTCGAGCAGGAACGAGCATCTTCTAAGAGGAGCTCGACGGGGGAGGGAGGGTTCTGAGGAGGAGCATGACTTGGAGCTGGACGGGGAAAAGGAGCATTGCTCGGACACGACGCCACAGGGGGGATGGGTGGGGAGGGGGAACTCGACAGTAGGGGGCTTCGAGCAGGGGCGTCCATAGGGGCTTCGAGCAAGAGCTGGGCTCGGGGGAGGTGTTCCAGGAGGAGCTCGACGACGGGGGGGTGCTTCAAGTAGGGACCGATGTGGAGGGCTTCCAGGAGGAACTCGGCGGGGGGAAGGGGTGTTCCAGGAGGAGCTCGACGACGGGGGGCTTCGAGCAAGGGCGGACGTAAAGGGCTTCCAAGAGGAACTCGATGGGAGGCTGGGATTCCGAAGGAGCAAATGATGGCATATTATTGTAATTAAGAATGAGTTTTAAGGGTAGTTTTTGTCTTTTTCAACGGAAACCGTCAAAATATAACGAGTATCTCAAACGGAATATGACACAGGGTTATGTCATGTAAGAGTTAGCCATTACTCGAGAATTCTTATATAATTCATGATTAGGGTTATGATTGTAATTGCGAAATTACTCAGAGTTATGGGTGTAAAAATCCCTATAATATATACAAGCACACCCCCTATACTTAGCCGGTGATATGTCCTCATGGCACAAAATGAAATGTATACATAGCTCGTACTAAGCATAGATGAGCTAAAGAGAATTCAGCATGCCCCCTATACTTAGGGCTAGTTTGGTTGCTGGTGTACACCGGTGTACATCGGTGTAACCCCCATTCCAACCCTCCACACAGTTTACTATTCACAGGAGTACCCCAACCCAACCCAGTTACCAAACTGGCCCTTCGACTTTTGAGGGACTAAATGATGCACCACAAAATTAACATATAGGGCTTGATGTTTTTTTTATTTATGTTTATTCGAGTCATGGCAATTTTATTTAAATAAAAGAGATCGCATGTGATCTCTAATTAGTTAGGTGGTTTCAGTTTGAATTTTAAATTTAGTTAATTAGAGTCAAATTAAGACAAAGGTAGATTTGAATTTCTATTCAAATCAATTAGAGTCAAATTAGGATAAGTTGGGATTTGAATTTTAGTTTTGGTTTCTATTTTTGTAATCTCATTCCTCCTATATAAAGGGATGATAGCCAATTGTTTTAAGCAGTTCATATTATATGAAAAGTTGAGTTATCTCTTTTTATCTTTCTCTCTTGTTACTCCCTCTCCCTTGCGCGTTCTTCGTGATTCCTCTCCCAAATCCCGCGCAACCGACGCGTTGTCTTCTTTCTCCTTCCCCTCTCTATATTTTTCCACCAAAATTATTTTCTCTACCATTGCAAAATTCTATCTGCATCAAGTGGTATCAGAGCATGGAAACCGAATCGTTCTTACGATTCGACGATCCTATCGCATATTGGAGGATGAAGCTCGATCTTAGTCTTCTCTTCCATGGCTCACATGCGCATTCACGACAACAAAAGTTCAAGCGATGCCTTATATCAAGCCTCAAGGTACAAGAGTGGATGGACACGATAATCGGGGAAGAATCAATCGATGACAACAAAATTCAGATCGATGAAGCTGCTGTGCAACCCATTTTTGATCAAGAAAACGAAGGTACCTTCATGCAAGATGAATATTTATTTAATACAACTGTTGCGCAAGAAGAAAACGAAGATCTGGGACCCATATACGACGAGGATCCCGCAGATGAAGATCGGGAGATCCTCGATGTATTCATAGTAAGAGTGGCTGACCAGGAACAAAAAAATGAAGAAGACAAGCCTATCTATGATGAAAGCATAGGGAATGAAGAACACAAAATTCTTGATTTGCGGTCCTCTATAGCTGCAACCCAGGAGGACCCTGCATCTTTGTTTCTGCCACCAATGACGTCACAACTATTGGTCAAAACGCCCCTATCGGCCGTTCAACCTCTTCCTACGTGCCAGGCCGACACCCATCCCAAAGGGCATTGACGACCCGATGCAGAGAGACCCGCCGCCCTCCCCGAATGTGTAGTCTTCCCCCCCCCCCCCCCCACGCGCAGGGCTCGCGCCATTGCCGCCACCGCCTCAGCTTGATCGCGAAGCCTCGCTGTCGCCGCACGAGCTACGAGCGCGACCGCTACTTGCACTTCCAAGCTCGTCGCCAACAAGTCCCTCGTCATCGCCACGGCTTCCCCCATCACCCGCGCTCGAGCTTCCAACCCAACCGCGCATGGTTTAGGCATGGTTGTCACCATTGCCACCTTTCCCAGTGCCGTCTCCGCCTCGTGCGCCTCAAATCCCCACGTCACCGCCATCTGCAACCCCAACCCCAGTGTCGTCGTCGCTCGTGTATGACCCCCTGCGACCAAGGTGATTGGAACCCTAATGTTAAAGTTCGATACCGCCTAAGAGGAGGGGAGGGAGGAGTACCGCACAAGTCTCCTGATTTCTCTCCCTCAAACAATCCATCACGTGACATTGGGGATTGGAAATTTAATTGAGTTAATTTCAATGAAACCCCTCATGTAAGAAAATTTTATCCAAAGGTGAAAATTGATGGGAATTGGAAAGGCATTCCTTTAAATGAAGGGGTAGAAAATTTGCATTTCTACCCCTAGAGGGAGATTATTTAAAGAAAGGTGCTGAGAAAAAGGAAATGAGGTTGCTACCTTCTCCAAATAGGAATAGGAGTATGGGATTCATCTATATAAGGACCCTATGGGTTAGTTTATTGCCCACAGCTCCTCTCACCCTAGGGTTGTGCCACACATTTGTTATGCGTTCTCCGAAGGCCATGTTGTTCATGCCTCATCAATTTTTCGATCACCACAATAAGGAGACAAAGTTCGTGGAGATGCCGCCTTTTGCGTCACATATGTTCTTCCGGCATGGGATTGACGACTCCAAATATCCCACCAAAGAAATCTGGGATCCGTCGTTTGCCCCACACCTATTCTTCCAAAAGGTGATTAAGAACGTTGAAATCAAGCTGTCAAGCATCGAAGATAAAGCAATTCGTCAGGAGACGAATTTTTCAAGCGGAGGAGAATTGATGCAGCACAAAATTAACATATAGGGCTTGATGTTTTTTTTATTTACGTTTATTCGAGTCATGGCAATTTTATTTAAATAAAAGAGATCGCATGTGATCTCTAATTAGTTAAGTGGTTTCAGTTTGAATTTTAAATTTAGTTAGTTAGAGTCAAATTAGGATAAAGGTAGATTTGAATTTCTATTCAAATCAATTAGAGTCAAATTAGGATAAGTTGGGATTTGAATTTTGGTTTTGGTTTCTATTTTTGTAATCACATCCCTCCTATATAAAGGGATAAAAGGGATGATAGTCAATTGTTTTAAGCAGTTCAGATTATATGAAAAGTTAAGTTATCTCTTTTTATCTTTCTCTCTTGTTACTCTCTCTCCCTTGCGCGTTCTTCGCGATTATCTACTTGCACTAGTTGCTCGCTTGATTCTACAAAATATTTAAGCAGATGGCCGTTGACTACAGAAATTTGCGTGTTGTCTGCGGTCTCTGAGATTTCAACACTTCCTTTATTATGCACCTCTCTCATGATGAAGGATCCCGTCCATTTGGATTTCAATTTACCTTGAAAAATTTTAATCTTGCATTAACAATCATACTTTCTGCCCTGGGACAAAGGTCTTTGTTCGGATATTCTTGAAGTGTCATTTCTTCACTCTGTCCTTGTAAATGGTGCTATTTTGTATGCATGATTTCGATTTTCGAATAGTTCATTCAAATCTATATCTCCATTTTTCTTTCCTTGATGACAGTTCCAATTGATCTTTTTGATTGTCCATTCTGATTTATGCACAAGTTATACAAGCAAATGACACGGTTTTTCATATACCATTTGAAAGGGAAGGTGCCTAATGGGGTCTTGTAAGTTGTCCGGTAAGCCCATAGAACTTTGTCTAGGAGTTGGGACCAGTTCTTCTTGTCAGGGCAAACTAGCTTTTATAAAATTCCTTTGACCTCCATGTTTGACACCTCGACCATGCCATTGGATTGTGGATGGTAAGGACTAACGACACGGTGCTCGATGCAGTATTCCATAGTCAACATTTTCACCTCCCGGTTGACAAAGTGGCTACCCCCATCTATATTAACACCTTAGGAATCCCAAACCTCAAAGTAATATGATCTTTTAAAAACTTGCATACAATCTTGTTGTATGTTGCTCGAGTAGGGATAGCTTCCACCCACCTAGATAAATAGTCTATCACGAGAAGAATATATTCAAATCCTTGATTGTTAGGGAATGGGCCCATAGAGTCAATTCCCCATGCATCGAATACATCACAAATGGTCACTGATTGCAGAGGCATGGGCCTTTGGGACCAATCGTCCCTCCCATTTTCTGACAGACCGAGCACGACCTGACAAAATTGTAGGCATCCTTAAATAAGGTTAGCCAGTAAAATCAACATTGTAATATCTTCTCAGTGGTCCTCTTCCTGAAGTGATGTCCTCCTACCTCCAAGGTATGGCAGAGATTGAGAACACTTTGGTATTCCTCCTGAGGAATACATCTCCTTCATATACAATGTGGTCCTTCAAAGAAACGGAACGGATCCTCCCAAAGGTAGTGGCTGGCTTCCAACTTGAATCAATCGATTATGTTCTTGGGCCAACCCTGAGGAACTTTCTTGAAGATAAGATAATTAACCATGTCGACGTACCATAGATGAGAGTCAATAGCAGAAATTGACTCGTCTGGGAAGGTTTCTCGGACGGATTCGAAATCAAGGATTTTGTTTTATTCAATCTGTGATAAATGATTAGCCACGACATTCTTAACTCCAAATTTATTTTTAATCTCCAAATTAAATTCCTGAAGCAAGAGTATCCATCTGAGGAGACGTGCTTTTACATCTTTTTTCGTCATTAAGTGTTGAATGGTTGAGTAATCTGTGTATACTGTCACCTTAGACCCTAAAAGTAGAGATCGAATTTTCTCAAAAGCAAACACTACTGCAAGCATATCCTTTTCGGACACAGTGTAATTTTTCGGAGATGGATCTAAAACTTTGCTTGGGTAGTGAATAGCATACGGGATTCCATCTTTTCTTTGTCCTAACACAGCCCCTATGGTGAAGTCTGAAGCATCTGTCATGATCCCAAAGGAAGAGACCAACCAAGGGCTTGAAGGATGTGAGTCCCAATGATCCTCTTTTTGAGAAGCTAGAGGCTTCAAGACACTTATGATCTACAAGGAACTCGGTGTCTTTCCCTAAGAGGACAGTTAGCGGTCGGACAATTTTTGAAAAATCCTTAATAAATCTATAAAATCCGACATGCCCCAGAAAAGACCGCACTTGTTTAACATTGGTAGGTGACTCAAGTTTCTTGATTACATCCACTTTGTCAGAGTCAACCTCCATTCCCTTCTTAGAAATGATGTGACTCAACACAATGCCCTCTTTTACCATGAAATGGCTTTTCTCCCAAGAGAGCACCAGATTCACTTCCTACACTTCTTGAGGACTCGATACAGGTGCGTTAGGCAATCATCGAATGAATCACCATAGACTGAAAAGTCATCCATGAAAACATCCAGGAAATCTCCAACCATTTTGGCAAAAACTGTAATCATGCATCGTTGAAAGGTGCTGAAAGCATTGCAGAGCCCAAAAGACATGTGCCTGAATGCAAAAGTGCCGAAAGGACATGTAAAAGTAGTCTTTTCCTGATCCTCTGGGGCTATGGCTATCTGACTGTAGCATGAGTCCCCATCTAAGAAACAAAAGTATTCCCTTCTTGCCAATCTCTCCAAAATTTGATCAATAAAGGGCATCGCAAAGTGATCCTTCTTCTTAGCGGCATTCAAGTGCATATAATCCACACAAACACGCCACGACGTGGGTACCTGTATCGTGATCTCCTCTCCCTCCTCGATGATGATAATATGAATTCCCGACTTTTTCAGGACGACGTGCAGCGGAGACACCCACTTGGAGTATGAGATGGGATAAATGAAACCAGTCTTACACCATTTTTCGATCTTTGTTTTAACCACTTCCCATAAATTTGGATTCAACCTACGTTGGTATTCACGAGAGGGTTCAGCATTATCCTCAAGGTAAATATTGTGTGAACAAAGGGTTGGGTTAATCCCTTGAAGATCTGACAATCTCCAACCTATAGTTTTGTGATTTTTCTCTAGAACTTTAAGCAGGCGGATTTCCTGCTCTTCAGTAAGATGTGAACTGATGATGACCGGAAACTATCCCTTATTTCCTACAAAGAAGGCATACTTAAGAGTAAGAGGCAATGGTTTGAGCTCGGGTAAGTATGTTTCATTCACAAAATCTGACTCTATCATTGTTGATTATGGTTGTGATGTGGATGGTTTCTGTGTAACATTATTGGTCACCATCTTAATTGTTTCGGGAATTGGATCGCTAAAGATACAATGTGGTTTGACAAACGTCTCGCCCGATCTGTTTACCTCACTCCAAGATTGTCTATAAGGAGAAAGGGATACCTCTGAGTCTCCATGAGTTTAAGTAGATGCATGGATGAGCTAGCAGATTGAATCATCAATAATGTCCTCTCCAGATGAGAGTGATTCTATCATTACGTCCGGGTTCCATCTCTAGGACCCAATTGATGCTTTTGTATTTTCTGCCTCAGCATCTGAATTTTCGGATTCGGTGCTATATTCAGTGTCAGGTCATTGAAACCTATTTTGCATCATTTTAAGTTCAACTTCTTCAAACTGAATTCTCCCAGATGTGTAATCAAATACAGCTCCTGCGGTCCTAAGAAAGGGTCGCCCTGGTATAATTTAGGAATCTTTCCAATTTCTACGGACATCCATGTCAAGTACCGTGAAATCTACTGGGTAATTTTGTCCCTCTATGTTGATGACAACATTTCTAATCTCCGCATCAGGTCTCTTGGTTGATGAATCTGCGAATTGAAGTACGGCTCTAGACTTCTTAAGAGGACCTAAATTTAGATGATCAAATAGAGTTGAAGGCATGAGATTGATGAAGGAGCCATTATATAACAGTGTTCGAGCAAACTTGATCTCGTTGATCTGGCTAGTGACAAAGTGAGCACACATGTCTCTTTTCTTCCTTGGTAGCTCATTTTTTATCAGGCGAGATATAGCAATAAAGAGTATGTGTTTCTTTGTTCGGCTAGGGTTCTTTTTGTTAGCCCTTTGTCGATGTGCATCTCACCTTAAGATATTTTCTAAAAATCAGATCTCTTTCTATCATCTCGTCTAGGGACAGAGTAACCTTGATATTTTCTTTGCAGATATGGGCTATCTCTTCATTATTTTTTTGGTTTTTATGTTTTTCTTCTTTCCATTCGTAAGAGCACAGGGGAAGGAATTGACTCATAGTGACCGAAAACATCACTTTTATTAAATGAGGGATTAAACTTATTTACAGGATGGACTGACAAAACCGTGCAAATGAGGAATTGACCACATAGGCTCAAATTATAAAATTTCATGATTGAATATACTTCAATCAAAGAGAAGTGATATGAAAAGGCAATCGTTATAACCGTGCAAATGAATAAATAAAGTTTACGTAGACAACAATATTGCATCATGTGATTGCATTCTATGATTGTAACAATTGAGGAAGCGCTCACAGTTGTGATTCACCATGATGCACGATCCGTTGCAGTTGGGCTGCAAATGCACCTTACTAATTAGCAACGAATCCAAAGAAACCACGGTTTGCCGAGAATATTAGGTTTCAGAGGAATCCACCTGATTCTGACTAGTGGATACAGAGGAGAGGCGGAGAACGACAAGGACGAGCACGGTCAATAGGGAGGTGACACGTACAACACCGCTGCCATCGAGGGAGTTGAGGCGCATGAGCGTGCGGGACAAAAGGGGCGAGTGCTTGGAGGCAGATGATGGGATCTGGGCACCGCCTATTTACATGGATTGGGTACGCAACGGGATCTGATTGGCCAATTTTGTACTTATACTTCCCAACGTCACCTTAAGGGAACTTCCTATCAACATTGTCATCGAAAATTTGACCTTAGGCAACTCGAGGGAGGGAGAGGTCTGCGGCTGGGGAGGGCGGAGGGCCGCGCAGCGACGGCAGCGAGGAGTGGAGAGGGTCGCGGATTGGCGGGGCGGCGAGGGAGCCTGGGGCTGGGGAGGGCCGAGGGTCGTGCGGCAACAACGGCGTAATCGCTGGGAGGGACTCAGGGAGGGGGAGGGAGCTCGGGGAGGGAGGGGCAGTGTTGAGAGGGGTTGGAGGAGGCTGTGGTCCTCGAATGGGAGGAGGTGTGGGGGATATAGCCGAACAGGAAGTTAGGGTTTTGAAAAGGGGGGCGGGTTGGGTCCTCGAATGGGAGGAGGTGTGGGGGATATAGCCGAACAGGAAGTTAGGGTTTTGAAAAGGGGGCGGGTTGGGTCGGGTCGGGCTCATGGGTCAGGCCTGGCTTCGGGCCTTAAACCGAGTCGGCTCGTGGGCTTCGGGTTCGGGCACACTCAAGCCCAAGCCCGGCCCGATTTGATAAATGGGCCAAAATGGCAGCCCAAGCCCGCCCATTTAAAAAGTAGGCTTGGGCTTGGGTCGGTCTTGAGCGGGCCGGGCAGCGAGCTGGGTCAGGCCAGCCTGGCCCATGCTCCACCCTATAGAAAATTGTTGCGGATGTCTTGGTGATGCTTCTTCTTCATACTCGGATTTTGACTCTCCGAGGTTCTCAATGGTGCAGTGCTTGACGGGTGGTGTGGATGGGAATTCTTTCTCTTCCTCGTGCCTCTCTTCCCCTTCTTCCCCAGAAAAGTATGTATTAGTAGACACTGGGGCTATGTCACCGTATTCATTCGCTCAATCATGCATGGTTACGGTCTTTCCGCTCCTAAGAGAAATATGATAAGCGTCATCATGCGAACAGATCTCGTATTTATATAAAGAATATTCAAAGACTAATACTTAATTATGTCTAATGCTATTTGGATTAGCTTGGACTTGAGCTGGAATAACGATTTGGGGTGTAGTCACCTCGTTTCTCCATCGAGTGAGTCGATTGATGTCGACTCTCATATCATGAAGTTTGTCCAGCACTCGTTGGAGTTCAGGAGAGATCGAAGAAGAGGACCCCTAGCCCTGCTTTGCCTGAGGCTACTGATATTGTCTGAATTGGCCCTGTTGGCGTTGATATGTTGTGGTTGAGGTTGCAGGTTCTGATAACCTGTACGGTACTACTAACGTTATTGTTGTTGCTGCTGCAGAGGCTAGTAGATGGGCTGAGATTGTTGTGGACGAGGGTTCATAGTAGAGTTTGGATCCGACCGGTTGACAGGATCCAAGTTATACTAGACTTTGTTTATCTCCATGACTTGTAGAGGTTACTAGTAAATAATTTGAGCGGAGGTTTCTTCGGTTTGATGGGAAAAGACTTGGTCTCCATCCCAATGGCTCTGTTACCCTACCCCTTGCCCTTGAATGTAGTGAATTTGGTGAATGTGTGCAGGGGGTGAAGTCAGGACAGGTATCTACATATTAGATACCCTGTCAATCAGTTCCTCCATTTGCTTAGGCAATTTAGCCAATTTCTCCATATCAGATGATTTATGGAGTTCATCCACCTTCTTATAAATTCGTTCGACCATAGTTAGCTTATCAGTTAGTATTCCCATGTCGACGCTCTAATCGGTCGTCAGATTATTCACCATCTTCTTAGAGCCGGCTATGTAAACCCGGCTGGTGGTCTGTGCATGGCTAGATTCTGCTAGTCTCTTGAACACCTTGTATACGGTGTCCTCATGGCGTCCCATGTAGCTTCCTCCACAGGATGAACTCACTAACCATTGGGTTTCAGGGTTTGGTCCAAGGCCCTAAATGTCGGTTTCGGTACCCATTTCGGTATCGACCAAAACAGAATTTCGATGGAATTTCGGTGGAATTTCGACCGAAATTTCGGTCATTTTTTGTACTGGGACCCCCATATTTCGGTCATTTCGGTCATTTCGGTCGAATTTCGATTTCGACCGGATATCGATATTCGACAGAAATTCGACCGAATTTCGTTGAAATTTGAGGCCATGGTTTGGTCCACTGACAAGACTTTGGACCAGCGTCATTTTGCTTATTCCGTGCCATGGGCATTTCTGAATTTGGTCTGTGAAACTTTCCCAAGTTTCATGGAATGGCTCGCTCGGGTGTTGGGTGAAGCTCGTGAGCTTGATCCTCATCTGATTAATTCTACCTATTAAGTAGAATTTCTTTAAGAACAATGTCTTGAATATGGCCCATGTAGTGACCACTTCCCCTAAGTTTTTCAGCAGTAAGACACCCTTTTTTTGAAGCCAAAAAAGGGGGATACACTCAGTGGTGTTCGCCCCAATATATTAAAGAAAGAAGGTCAGGGATAAAAACTAGCGACCCAACGAAGGAGGCAAGGAGCCTCCAGCAGTGGGCGCCAAGAAACAAAAGAAAAACAAGCAACTAAACACGACTCCAGTCAGCCACTAAGCACGAAGGAGCCACCTTATCAGTCAAGGAGAAGGGGACAACTCTCATCCTTATGTAGTCTTGACTAACCCTAGGGCGGCATAGGTTAGCGCAGACTAGCTCGAAGTCATGAAGGAAGATATATGGTTCTTCATGATTATTCCCTTCGAACTTAGGTAACAATGCGAGGAAATGCAGTTTATGTTCGAACGCATCTTCGGGGGTACCAGCCTCAACTAATTATAATCTTCATCTAATTCAGGGAGGTACGTGTCTTTCATAGTAGCCTCACTGCGTTGCATTTCTGCCATCTGTACTCTAAGGAGTTCATTGTTTTGTTCGGCAACAGTTATTCTAGCCAAAAGTGCACGAATAGGGTCATTGTCGCTATCGTTCTTTGGAGGCATCTTAACTTCTTCTTCACCTTCAAATGCACACAAATCTGAGTTAGGTTCATGCTTGGAAGGTTTAGGGGTTCTACTAAAGATGAAAGTCTCTTTGGCAGAAAGGGAGTAGGAGAGAGGGTTAGTCGAGGGTTGACTAATCCTTATAGGTGAAAGGTGAACCACGATTTAGAGAAAATGGTCATCCCCATATCATGGGGTTTCGAGAAGAGGGTCATCTCGAAATCGAGGAGATGAGATACTTGAGGAGCTCGGAGATTTGTTTGCAAAGTCTGAATGAAGAACTCGAGAAGATTAAATCTCGGATGAAAGGAGCAGAAATATCGAGGAGAAACAATCCACGGGACGTACAAATGTACAGAAGACTCACACAAAACAAACACAATTTAAACTCGTCAATTTACCCACTCAACACTGGTGAAGGCACGTCAAGGCTCGGGTGCTCATCTTTTCAATTTTAATTTAGTGATAAAGCAATCTTGAAAATTAAGCGGAGTTGTTAGGTGCCGAAATAATTCACAAAGGTTGTCCTGAGTTCATACAACTAGCTGCACCTATTTTCAGTCAATATATGTGTAAGTACAGACCGTTAGACGGCTACATGTGTTACTTGAGGACGGCTACCCATATTACTTAGCTAACTTTGATTTTAATCCAAATAATATTAATCAATATCCTCGAAGTGAAATCGCAGATCACATCGATTAAAATTTAGATGCAGGCAAGAGTCCAAATAAATCTATGAATAATCCTTCAATAATCCCCAAATAAAGAAGGTGATCTCAAAATTCTCTCTAATTTAATCCCTAGGTAAATCGAGTTTAATCCCATAAAATACTGAGAATTACTGAGAATTAAATTCATTTTTTCTCCATTGAATCCCATGCAGAGATTAGATTCTCAATTTATATGATCAATAATAAATAAATATCTCCTCAAAAATATTTGTACAATTTTAATAATTCTTCTTGCCACTTGCAAAGCTTGATTCTTCATAAAATAAATCACCAACAAATAATTAATCACATCAAAAACCTCGATCAAATCCCTGCAAAACAGATCGTTAATCTTCAATCAAGTATTGCACAAAATGTCAAGAACCAGCCTATAGATGTCAATATCTTCAAATAGTACTCATCAATATCAAGTCTCAGATCTGTCCACAAGATATATAATATGAAAGAGCATGAAATAAGCTTCAAAATGACATATTGTGTGCTAAAATCGGAGTTCGAATGCAAAAGATATGCTCAAATGAAATTACAGGGACTAAATGTAATAAAAATAAAATTTTCTCCTTCAAAGGAGTCTCTGGTAGGACTTATCTGTAAATAACAAAACCCGAAGGTGTCTCTGTGTCTCCTCTGTAATTTACCCCCGACAGGGGCACTTTTGTAATTATCTATAATTGCGAAAAGACTTCTGTAATTTGCCCAAGCGTCACGTGTAATGCATGTGCCTGGAGAGTTGGAGGGGCTGCCTATAAATAGCTGGAACTTGCAGGGCTGAGGTGCAAAATTCTCACAGATGCACGCATGCTGCACATACACAGTGAGGCTTGGAAGTGAGGCTTTGGTCTGGGAGTCCGAGGCTGAGGTTCGGGTGAGCGAACCTCTACGCGGTTGCCAGAGGAGGTTCGAGTTCACATGAACCTCAAGGTACAAGCGAGCTTCAAGGCCATTGGATCCACGCTGAGAGTTTGATCCAACGGTGGCGAGGAGGTGGACGGGCGGAGGTCGGCTGGAGGCCGCACACTGGTGGAGGTGCGTGGATCGATGGTGCGATGGCGATAGGTTAGGCGGCTGAGCTCAGGCCGATGGCGAGGGAGCAGGAGGAGAGGCGGTCAAGTTGTGCTCCTGCGGAGGAGCAGGGCCCGACAATGGAGTTGTTGCACGGTCATGCGCATAGGCACGCAGTTAGGCGGAGAAGCAATGCCAGAGGGTGAGGCAGCAATAGTAGCTGAGCGTGCTACAGTAGGGGTGGGCGATGGTGGAGCGAAGGAGCTCAATCAAGCGACACACGCCCGGGAGCTTGAACGACTGGGAGTGAAGCGACAGCCCGGTGAGAGCGGCAGAGAGCGAGTGGGTCGAGCACCTGCAGGGTTAGTGAAATCAAAGGGGGAGATGGGGGTGGTGCTCCTAGCGGTGGTGAGGGCACGGAGCTAAGCTCCGATCTTAGCGAGACTGGAGGCAAAGGTGTTGGATGGAGCGAGGCAGATGGTTGGGGAGCAAGGAAACAGAGGAGAGGAGCAATGCGAGGAAGGTGGACGGAGAAGAAGCAAAGGAGGAGTGTGTTACCTGGTGATGTTAGGGGATCGAGGAAGCGCAGATGAAATCACCTAGGGATGGTGGCATGATGGTCGATCGACCTCGACCAGTCTTTACTCGACAGCCGGCAGAGCTGGAGCTCGGATGGCAGATGGATCTGCTGTAGACAAGGAGCTCGAGCTCCTTGGATCGCGCCTCCCTCACGCTCGTGGGCTCTCAACCAAGCTCTGGGAGCTATCACCTCCTAGAATCCAAAAGCTCAAGCATTTGGTAAACACGATGGTGGATGGTTTGGGAGGAGATCGGAGACGAGGCCTTTATAGGAGGGGAAGGGTGTCGGTTACAGAGGAAGAGGGAGTTGCGGTGGCCGTAACGGCCGGAGGAGGTGGCGATGGTCGTTTTGTGCGAGGGGGGAGGCGTTGCAGGCTGGCGGAGGGAAGGAGAGAGGACGGTCATGT
The DNA here is from genome assembly GCA_037367405.1 of Ottelia alismoides. NCBI lineage: Eukaryota > Viridiplantae > Streptophyta > Magnoliopsida > Alismatales > Hydrocharitaceae > Ottelia > Ottelia alismoides. The sequence continues at coordinate 274,209 of JAZKJV010010987.1, read as the reverse complement.
GCGGAGCACGTGACCGAGGTGAGAGGGGAAGAGGGGGTTAGGTCACGTGCTCTACATGTGACTTGAGCGGTGGAGAGAGAATGAGAAGTGAGGGGAGAGAAAGAGGGAGGGTGCCACGTGGCATGCCTAGGGGATACCAAGTGTCACCCCAATAAATTTTCAAAATATAAAGAGAAGGAAAAATGGAAAATAAATAGAGAGAGACCTCGGATCGAAAAATTTTCTTCATGGAAGTTGTTCGTCTCGATGAGATATACAACTTTCATGAAGGAACCGGAAGCAAAAGAGGTCATATGTACAAAGTGGTATTTTTGGCAGTCTCCATGTGTATAGAAAATCGGCTTTTTGGGGTTTTATATTTTTGTGTGATTTTGGAAGAGGATAAAAATTATAGAAAAAATACGATAAACTACAAGACACCTAATTACACATTAATCTATAATTTGGATTTTTCGTAAATAAGAAAATAAAGAAATAAAATATAAGTACGAAATACGAGATTTTTGTACAAACTCACAGAGGACACTCGGAAACAGTCAGTTTCTTTGATTTCAGTCTTGATCTAGATTTAGATTTTATGACGTTTAATAAAACCTTCATCAAAGAACATAAATGAAGAAGAAATAAAATAAATAGGTTACTTATGTACATAAAAACTCTGGTCAAAAATCGCAAAAAGATAAAATGTGAAAAGAGGCCCAAGACTCAACTTTCACATATGAGCTCTGAATTTTATGAAATTGATCTTGTTTTGAAGGTATTTGAAAATGAGGTACTTTAAAAGTGAGTAGACCAAAATCGGATATTGTATGAGGAAGATATGTGCATTTTAGTCTGCCATATATGAAATTAGATTTTGGGTTTATTTGTATCTTATTTAAGTTAGTAATTTTTTATTTTTTATTTATTCCTATTAGTAATTCTACACAATGGAGGTGATTTTAGGTTAATCGGAAATAGGATGAATTATGAAAAATATGGGAAGTTAGCATCTTATTAAGTCAATTTACACTTGGATTTTTTAGTTCCTTGTTCTATACAATTATGCATGATGAAATACAAATATTATTTACACATGTATGAATGCTAATGATGCTATATTAATTATCAAATGCATATGGATTTTGAGGGACAGAGCCTGAATGACAATTTTTAGTGTGATGATCCCGAGATTCATCAGTCGCTCCAAATACCACAACCCACTCCTTGACAACCCTATTAACAGTGTTCCATACCATGGCATTGGAAGCAATCAACACGGTCCCTACAAGCTCATATATGACAACACTATTACAATATTCGGTCGAATGACAAATTTTTGAAATAAATATTATATTCACAGGATGACCGAATAAAACATTGATATTCGATAAATATGAGATACAACCCTAATTTTCAGTCCAAATATTCGAGTATTCGCTCGACTATTGCAACATACTACTGATTCTTTTATTTTTTTAATAGTTTTATTTTTTAAAGGTTCCCATTTAGATATCACCACAAATGTTAAAGATCCATATATCTAATATGTTAATTGGTACGTTTATCTTGGATTCTTATTTATTGATGATCATATATGTATAAATATATAAGAATCTATATATTAAACATAATTTTTATATTTAAAATAATTAAAAAATACCTAACCGAATAATTTTGAATATTCAAATATTCTTTATTTGGTGACTCCTTCGACTGAATACCGAACACCAACTTCTGCAACACTGCATGACACACTGACAAGCTACAATAGAAACAAACGTCACCATATCAATGCACGCACCACCAGACCTCGCACAACAACGACTGCAACACCTCCATTTGCATCTAAACATCACGCCAACCCATATGTCCCTTATCCACCCTATTCATCCCCATTATCCCCCTACATACTAACTCTAACCCCGCTTCCTTCTCCCTTTCTACTTTTTTCCTCAATTGAGTCAAGCTCCTAGCAAAGATATTACAACATCATGATGTAAAGAATAGTTTCAACATCCTTTTAGTGATCAAAATCATAAGGAGTGATGCAAACTGGAATTCGGCGTCGACGAAAATAATATTTTTGATGGTGGAATTTAAGGTGGAGAAGAATGGAGGGATTGAGAAGAGAAAAACTCGTCGGTAACAAGGGGTTGAAGAGGGAGAACCGTGAAGACCACGTGGGGAAGGAGAAAGGAGAGAGATAAAATCTCAAAATTTCATTAATACTTGACTGAATAAAAACACTGGACTACCATCTCTTTATATAGGAGAGATGGGGTTACAAAAATAGAAATTAATTTAAATTGGACAACTAACTATCCTAATTTGACTCCGACAAATTTAAAATTCAAATTGACCTCTAATTACCCTAATTAGACTCTAACTAATTAATTGACCAAAATCAAATCTACGAATAATTGTTGAGATCACATGCGATCCCTATTTATTTAATTAAAAATTTGTTGACGTAAATAAACGTAAATAAAATTAACTAAAATTTTCGACAACTCAGATAAACATAAATAAAAGTGTGGCCCTATTTTTCGGGGTCGCGCTGCATCAACTCTCCTCCGCTTTTAAAAATTCGTCCCCCGACGAATTGCTTGACGTAGGTGCGTCGTTGGAGAAATTGTCTTCGAAATTGTAGCCCGCAATTAGATCCTTTTCAACATTACGTTTGTAGTTCTTTCTAATTGGAGGGCATCTCTGCAATTTTCGTACCCCTTCATTACAACTTATATTGTGAGAGGAGCCTTTGAACCTTCCCTTTGAATAAAAACTTGTTCCTGGGAGGGGTTCTGTACAACTTTTCCCACTTAAATTTTCAACCCCAAATCTCGGGAGTTTGGTTTCTTTCGTATGGAGTGCCCGTGCTAGGGCTCCTGTCTTCCCCAACGAGAGGCGACGACGGGACTGCTGGGTGCGGCTGCCGCAGGGGGCATGGAAGGACATATCGATATCGGTATCGATATCGGTACCATGTCGATACCGATATATCGCCGATATATTGGCGATATATCGTCGCCATATCGCCGACATCGGGATTCAGCATGCCTTTTTTGCGTGTCGATACTCGATATCGGACATATCGGCGATATATCGGTGACCTGTCGATACCGATATATCGCCGATATATCGGGATACGACCTTCCATGGCAGGGGGGCACGGGAGTCGCGGGGGTTGCTAACGGTCGAAGGTGGCGCGGGGGGCGCTGCCGTGGCGTGGCGGCGCAGCGGGGCGACGTCACGAGGGGAGATAGAAGGCGGCGAGGGCTGGGGGGGTCTGTTGGCGGGAGGGTGGCGAGAAGGAGGCGCGGGGGCGATGGCGAGTGCACGGGGATGGGAGGAGCGGTGATGCGCAAGGGCGGATCATGGGGTGGGTGGCTACGGCGCAAGGGTGGGGCGGCGTGGGCTAGTGGGGGAGCCGGTGGGGAAAGGCGACGAGAGGGAGATGACGGAGGGGCTGTTAGGGTGGATATGACTGTCGTGAGGGCTGAGGTGGTTAGGGGGGTTACCTGGCCTGACTGGGGTTGTGCCGGGATGGTCGGAGGGGGCAGCGGAATCGATTCCGGTGGCGGAATCAGATCTGGGATCTCCTGGACAGCCACTGTTTCTTCAAATTTTTCTTCTAAAACGGCCTGGACAGCGGTTGTTTCGGCATTTTTCTCCTCCGAAATGACCTGGGCAGCGGCCAGTTTGTCGTTGACGGCGAGATTTTCTTCATAAAAAATCTGGACAGCAGCCGAATTCTCATTCGCAGTAACGTTTTCTTCGTCAAACTTCGCGGCAGCGGCTTCGACGGGTGGAGGCTTTGTTTGGGCGTCGCGGAAGGCCTCAAAGTTAGCCATTAGATCTCGAAACATGCATTGGAAGTTGGTTTGCAAATCACGTATCATGTGCTCCGTCTCCTTGTAGCAGGCGTCAATGGTGACGATGGTTCGTCGTGTTCGTTCGGATGAACGATGGTATGTCGGCGCGTGTCGGCGCACATGTCGATACGGATCGTCAGATCGTGAGGACGATCTGTAGGCCATGCTCTGATACCAATTGATGCAAACTGGAATTCGACGTCGACGAAAATAATATTTTTGATGGTGGAATTTAAGGTGGAGAAGAATGGAGGGATTGAGAAGAGAAAAACTCGTCGGTAACGAGGGGTTGAAGAAGGAGAACCGTGAAGACCACGTGGGGAAGGAGAAAGGAGAGAGATAAAATCTCAAAATTTCATTAATACTTGACTGAATAAAAACAATGGACTACCATCTCTTTATATAGGGGAGATGGGGTTACAAAAATAGAAATTAATTTAAATTGGACAACTAACTATCCTAATTTGACTCCGACAAATTTAAAATTCAAATTGACCTCTAATTACCCTAATTAGACTCTAACTAATTAATTGACCAAAATCAAATCTACGAATAATTGTTGAGATCACATGTGATCCCTATTTATTTAATTAAAAATTTGTTGAAGTAAATAAACGTAAATAAAATTAACTAAAATTTTCGACGACTCATATAAACATAAATAAAAGTATGGCCCTATTTTTCGGGGTCGCGCTGCATCAAGGAGATGTCAACATTAAACATATTCTCTCTTCATTATCCCTCTCTACCTCTTGTCTCAATTGAGTCAAGCCCCTACTAGAGATATTGCAAGACCATGATGTAAAGAATAGTTTCAACCTCATTTAAGGATCAAAACTTGTAAGGAGGCATCAACACAAAACATTTTTAATAGTAGAAAATGAATTTCAACGACTATGCAATAAAATGTTAACGGGAGACAAACAACATTACTAAGAAGAAGCTGACCTCTGCATGAAGTTTAGCCATGGGCATCCAGTCTCCAGGACCACAAAGGTCAGAAAGAACAGTGGCCACAGAAGAAACAACATCCTTTTCCTCCAACTGTAAAAGCTGATGATTGTCAGCATCTCTATCAGCCCTAGACCTGAGGAGTTCAGACTTCTTATCTACAAGGAAATACCATAGTTATCATCATTAAGATGCTTCCAAACATTGATGGAGAGCGCAAAGGGAGCAGATTCAAAAATGGTGCAAGAGAATATGATGAGCTATCAAGTGAAAAACTAAACTTTCTTAAGTGTCACACGACGCAGGTGGCTGATAAATTGAATCGAATCCAGCATACTATTAGTAAAGACCACACTGCTTTTCATAAAAACACTACATTAATGGATTTAAAAAAGAAAGTTACTGCTGTTGGTAATTTAGAAGTATTGGCATGGTGATTAAATGCAAACAAGCAAAGCGAAACCCAGTGACAAAGATCCCAGGATGATAAACTTAAATATACCACATGAACGTTGCTGTTTTTAAGGAGCCACGTGTAAAGAATATTAATCTGTAAGAACGAACAATTCAAAGCAAAAGACCACAAGATTGTGCATGTTCTTAATCCTCAATCATCTCTTCATCTTTTAGTACATTCCAACCCAGTTCACGATCTCAGAAAACGAGTAAACAAGGAACGTGATCACAACAACAAACGACGTTGCTAATTCATAACCATATCTTTATTTGAAAATTATAGTATCATTCTTTGGCTTGCATTCCGACCTCAAATTCTAAACACTGATATCTCAAAAGGTTATTGATCAGAGAAAGGCTATAAAGACCATCCTCGAGAAAGCAACAGCTTACGCTCTAGCATTCCCAAGAAATATCGTCGTGGTTCGTAGTCTGCCATAGTAAAACTGGCATACGAAAGTTTTATTTCAATTTAGAAGTGAAAAGGAAAAAAAGAAAGAAAGAAAGAAAGAAAGTGCTATAGATATATAGAAATCCCAAAAAAAGGGCAAGAAGCAAAATCCAACATCGCACTCACCAAACTGAGAAGAAGAAGACGACGATCCCCCAAACTTCCCCCCAACTGCAATTCCTCCATACATCCCCATCCCGTCCATCCTGGACTTCTTACCCATCACCCCCTCCTCCACCTCGTCCTCCTCGTCCTCTTCTTCCTCCCCGTCGCCATGCCTCCGTTCATCCTCATCGTTATAGCTCTGGGAGCCCATCCGGATCCTCACACCCCTCTGCGCAGTGGTCGGGAGAGCCGGGGGGGCACGAGGGGGGGCGAGGATGGACCTGGTAGGGAGGAGGAAGTAGAACTTCTTGTCTCCAATCTGGAGGAGGTCCTGGGAGTCGAGCTTCACAGGGGGGCTCCCAGGGAGGTGGAGGACCCCTTCGACGAGGCAGCCGTTCTTGCCGAGGACGTCGAGGGCAAAGCGGCGGCGAGAGAAGTCGTAGAAGATGCGAGCGTGGTTGCGGCTGATGTTCATGCCGCCGCCGAGGCTCGCGAGGTCCACGTCCACGCTCGACTTCTTGCTGTTGCGCCCCAGCACGATCGAGTAGGTCTGCATGTAGTACTCGAAGTCCTCACCCTGCAGCTTCGCGAACCCCGCCTCTATCTCCCCGCCTCCCCCGCCGCCCATCGCCATTGCCACCGCCATCGCCATCTACTGACCCTAAATAATCATATCAATAAGGATTGGAGATCAAGATACCGGATGTTGCAAACCCTCGAAGGAGAGGACCGACGAAAAAAAGAAGGTTGTTTTTCTTTTGGGAATTTTAAGCGTATGCTCCTCCAGCTTTCTGCAAAACACTTACGTCCCTGATTTTTTACAACCGCGTATGTGCCCTTATGTTCGTGCACCGCCGACGGTTGTGCTCTCTTTTAGTTTATCCATTGTTAGATAACATACTCATAGTTTGTTCAAACTAAGATTCTATTAAGAAATATTTTATTATTTTGTATGTCCTTGAACTTCAAATTTTGTATATGATATTTATAATGTTGGAAAAGGCTTTGTTGTTGTAGTATGCCTCTGACTTCTGTTGATGACATGGCAGCACAGTGAGGAGGGCTACAGCATGGTAATTGCCTATGGCGTTAGAGCACGGGGGACCTTCCTTAGTTTATGCCTCTGTGTGTGGCACCCCCTAGGCTAGGCGTGGATGTGGCAGAGCTTCGCGAATAAGGTGTGTTGTCATCACCACCTTGGATTTGTCCTTTACACACCTTCTTCCTCATAATTGTTGGAGCTCGAAGCAGTGTTATGCTCTCTTGCTCTTTCTCTATCTCGACTCTCGAGAGAAAGGGAATGAATGGGAGATGGATGGAGGTTTGAGGCTAAGGTCCTTTATATAGAGAGGGGAATGGAGATAAGAGAAACTCGAAGCTCATTAAGCATTTGAAGTGATTTGGAATACATGTGGGGGGCGAGTGCTAGGGTGGCAAGGAGGAGGGGGCTGATGTGGAGGTGGTCGGTGGGTTGGGGTGTTTGGGCTGAAGACGGCAGGGAAAAGCAAGGACAAAAATCAAGGGGTAAACTTTGCCCCCTTAAGTCTCACATTTACTTCAATGCATGATTTAACTCATCTATAAATAGAATTTTCAGAATAACCATCAACATTTAGAATACATGGAGTGATTGCACTCCATGAGATATCATATAGAAATAAATTTTATCTCATCTTCATCGTTTAAAAATATGAATACATACATATACATATATGAAAGTTGAAATAGAATATGATTAAAAAAGAGCATGCCTACAATAAATTTTATTTTATTATTTAAAAATATTAAATTTGATCATAATACTTAACATAATATTAATTGAAAATCATCTCTCTGTAGAATGGAGAAAATGCTATATTTAATTATTTAACATCGTAATAGTGGAATTATATTTCTATAAATGGAGAATTTCATTGTGTTATTTTATTGAGAATATCTATGTAAAATCATAAGTTTGTAGGGCCCTTTTGTAATAATACCTTTTAGCATACACATGTCAAATATTTTGACATCAATTACCCCAAAATTTGCAATCAATGAAATATAACAAATAGTGACAGATACATTGACAAATAATGATAAATCAAACAAAATATAAAATGCTTGAATGATTCGGTACCCTAAGTAGAAAATTATGTGTTTGTCCCTATGAGGATGATCATGGATGGGGTGGTAGGGGTCGAAGACGAAGGAGGAACGAATTAATGCCATACAGATATATCCAACCTAAGTTCATCCCAACTAATGTAGGTTATTATACAAAGCCCAATATAGAATTGTAATTGTCATAATGTTATGCTCAGGTAGTGAAATAATGGTTTAGCGAGGGTCGTACGGTCTCACAAGGCGAGATCGTAGTCGGAGTATTGACCGCTCAAGAAAATCGCTAAATTCAACAATTAAACTACAATTAAATATCAAGCAATGAAATAAAATTGTTGAGTTAAAATTCATTTTATTTAACTTTACAAATTTATGTATAGTGCAAGTAGTGTAGAGTGTCGAACACAAGGAGCAAAAAAGGCTAGATTGGGCTATGAAGCACAAAAGATTATTATGAAATCTTTATCTATATTTCTTTTTGTGGGTTTTAAATTTTTAATTTTTCTATTTTTCTATTTTTATTTTTATTTGTTTTATTTTTGTCTTTTATTTTATATTTTTCTAATTTTTATTTTTTTTTAAAAATATGTAATATAGGTAGATATATAAAGTATATGCACAATATACACTAATATAAATATAAATACTAATAAATATAGTAAAAAATGCAATAAAATATTTTTGGATTTTAAACATTTTTTTACCTTTTTTGTGATTTTTAGTGACTTTTCCTAATTTTTATACATTTTTAAAGTCAAAAATACCCTAAATCAGGGATTAATTAAATGCCTAAAATTGAAAAGAAAATTAAAATTATAAAATTAAGTCCAAAATTTTCCAAATCAATTTTAATATAATAGTAATAATATATAGAAAATTCAAAGATAAAAAAATTATTTTTTTGAGTTTTTAATATTTTTTAGATTTTTACGAAGGTTTTTGGGTCTTCTTAATTTTTAGGTATTTTATTTTGTTATTTTTAGGTATTTTTGATCTAGAGTTGTAAAATAACGAAATAAGAAAGATATTTTTTGGAATTTTTCGAAAATATTTTATATTTTTATGTATTTTATATGCTAAATAGGGAAGAAATGTACTTAAAATGATTTTTTATAAATAATAAAAGGTCCTAATTATGAAAATAAGTATGTGGGTGAAGTATGTGCAATCAGGAGTGTACAATTATTTTTTGGGATTTTTTTAGCACAATGCTATTTTAAATAAATGGAGAAAATAAAGAGAAACTACAATAGTGGTAGGGGCCTTTGTGTAATTAAAATAAAGCACGAGGGCCACTCTACAATTTTTCTAAACAAGTTACAATATAAATAAAAAGTTCTTGGACCAAAAAAATATCTAAATCCGCAAGGAGTCCTCTACAAAATGCCAGCACGTGCACATGCACGTAAGATGACGTGGCGGAGGACCTAACTGCAATTGCAAATACTAAAAGTAGGGGGCATTTTTGCAAATTTTATAGAAACTAAGTAACGATCGAGGAATGTTTATAGGCTATATAATAAATACAAAAATGGTTGGCGTGTAATACATAAAATACCCATAGCTAGGTGGGAGCCAATGGTCAGATGACCTTCACTCGCCACGTGGCGGGTCCTCCTGCAACGATGTTGGTTTGGCGTTGAACGACTAAGATTAGAATGCCCGCGGGAGATCTGACGGTGGCAGCTCAAAAGATCCGACGGTTGTTGTACGTCACCATGAACAGGGGCCCATCTAACGGCGAAGGTGGCTAGTCGGCGAACTAGGAAGAACACCGCCGAGGCAAAGTTCCCCGTGCGAGATCACCCCCATCCCCCTGATGCTCTTTGATACTCCAAAATGGCTCAGAAACGTTCCTGTGGGGGTCCTGTAACGGTTGGGGGCTCAAAAGATGGACGAAGATCACTAAAGATGTCCCCGACATCGGAGATGAGGGAGAGCTCCAGGTGCCTCTGACGAATGGCCAAAATTGCCCCAGGAGACGTTTTTGCTCCAGGTGCTTGTAAAAGAGGTTAATAGGGGCGAGGAAAAATGCCTCGACCCTCCAAGTGTCGAGATGAGGCGTAGATGGCACGGGCGGAGGCTTCCCGACGAGGCGGTGTAATTGGGAAGCCTAAACAAAATCCGAGAAGAATCTGGGGACCTGGAGGTGTTGTAGGCGATGAAGAAGCGTAGGGGAAGAAAAAGGGGTGGTCTGGTTTGGCAGAGAACAAACGGAGCACACAATGGATGGTTCGCCAGAGCTCAGCTCCGACGAACTACGGGTGGATAATTTAAACTACTAAAACATGCAAATACATGAAAGAAATGAAACCCAAGGCTAAGATTAAGCTACGGAGCAACTAAATGGATTACCTCACTAGCCTAAACCAGGAAGAAGGACCTCGACATTGGCATGCATCAAAGGTGGTGGTGGAATATGTCTTCGGCCTTGTCTGACCCCGCTCAAGGTAGCTGGAGACGTCCCTGTTGCGGGCGTCGATCCTGAGCTCCATAGAGAGGGCTAAGATTGGTTAATAGTGGTTGAAAGTGGAGAAGGAAGTTCAGATGGGAATATGTACATGTTGACTAGGTGGCTCCAAAGATCGAAGATATGACAGTGATGCAACGATCCTTGTCCCAAGGAATGATCTCGGCTTGTATGTTCGATGATCGAGGAAAAACTTTGATGAAGGGACCAAAGCATATTCATTAAAGGAGTGGGCTCCAAAAAATTGAGAAACGATGAGGAAACTAGGTCTGACAAGGCTATTGGGGTAGGACAGTCAGTTGACCGAGGCGAACTGACGGAGCCTCTTGGTTGGTCCACGTGGACCAACCAGGAAAAGCTTGGCCTAATTATTCAAATCCTAAATGATTTTATTAAATTAAAGTTGTAAAAAAATGTTTCTTATTTTATAAATTATGATTTTTGTTTATTTTTTATATGTATTTAACTGCAAGTTACTTTTTAGGGTATGTATATTGGTATATTTATCTATGTTTTAGGTCTTTTTATTTTTATTTTGTATTTTATATTTTATTATTTTATTTTTCTTTTTATTTTAAATTATAACTTATTTTTAGATACTTAAATATATTTTTATTATATTTTTATGATGTAATATATACACTTAAATAAATAGGTGTATTTATTGTATAGGTATAGATATTGTATATTCATCTATAGATTTTACTTATATATATATTATTTTAATGTTTTCTTTAGTGTTCTATTCTTCTTTTAATATGTACATGTGTCATAAATAATATTTGCAAAATTATAAAAATATAAAATTATAGAAATAATATAGATTAAGTAAAATGATTATTTTAATCGTGTATATTGTACAATAGGGGGTCCAAAACCTAACTTTCACGCCTTAACTCCAAAAAATATGAAACTACCTTCATTAAATAGCTTTTTAAAAGTTATATAAAAATAACGGTGATTTTGATTTATTTGAGAGATACGTGTCTGAAAGTTGGGATTTTTGAATCTTATTTAGAGTGTAACTTTCATTATGTATATTATTTTTTCATAAACTCAATTTGTATTTTTTCTATATTTTCTATAACTTTCATTACAAAGTTTCTTTATTTGAACCATAAAAAGTAGAAACAAAAATAGATCTCAAAATGAATAAATAATGAATAAATAAAAGGGATTTTTATTGAATTAATGACACTTATCCCCCTTACTTTATTCCTTATCGATCCAATCATCAAAATGCCTAGGTCTTGAGGCTTAGGGTCATAAAATATCTTTGATATTTATTTCTTTTCTTTTCTTTTCTTTTCTTTTTGTTATTCTATTATTTTGGCATTAACAACAATATTTTATACACACTTTATACAATAAAAGCATGAATGTTAATTTATGCAATTTAAGGGTATTTACATGAATTTACTAGGGTTTTAAGACGAAAAAGATAGAATAAAGGTGATGAAATGAAGATTCATTATACTTGCCTTTGTTAATCCCTAGCAAACACTTATGCAAATAAGTATAGAAAAGAAAAACAAAGAAACGAAAAAGAAATAAATTGGATTCAGTTTACTTGTCAAACTTGTCTTAACAAAATCAAAGTTTGGAGCTCAAGTCGGACCTTTGGAATTTTAGTGTGGGCGCAACCTTATTGAGAATCAGATTTGAAATCCAACAACCTTCAAAAATCTCAAAACTCTGCTCAAGTCTCCTCAATAGCCACGTCAGGATATTTCAACTCATATGCAAACCCTTATGTCTACGAATCTCACTTGTACATTGTATGTGATATTGGCTCTCCCCAGGTGAAAATGATAAAGAGATTGACTTCTCCAGCATGACAACCCAATGATTCCCCAATCCAGCAACTCCTTCCTTGATGAGCGAGGTATTTCCTTCTAAGTTCAAGTGACAACCAGCTCAAGAGGATGGGGTGAAGAGAAGAATGTATGGTAGCCAGTGTAGTTACCTATCCTAAGATGCATGACCGATGTAGTCAAGTCATCCAGCTGTAGGCACATGATTTGACTTGAAAGCTCAAGCTTGCTTATTGACTATACAAATATATACATTCCGACATGCATTTTATTTTCAATTAGGCCTATCCATGGAGTTTTTGCCTTTTTCTTTTTTTTTTTAATTTTTTTGAAATACTATATACAGTAGCATCTACGTGAGGAGTTTTTCCTCTTGAGTCAGTAGACTATCCATCTTTTGAAGCATTATTGCGAACCCACACTCTCCTTTCTTTAGACACCTATGCTACTGGACGGGTTGGGGTGCACTTCCCTCCCTAGATGAGGACAAGTGTTTCCACTTGTGTGCGTCTCATACCGACAAATCTAATCCCCTCACCACTCCAACTGAGTTGAGCCAAGTGAAAGGTGCATGTGTCCAAGTTAGGTCATTATTGACAAGAGACATGTGTGTTCTCCAAAATACTCTACTTAGACGGTCAAGAATCCATTGAACCAATTCTCGTGATTCTCAAAAAAATAAGTCAATTAGACCTGAAGTACCTCAATTCCATAACCTATAAGATTCCTGTAATTAGGTAGTTTTAAGGTCTAACCAAGTTCCAATATTTGAATTTTACTTGGACTTGTTCAATTATCAATCTCAATCCGAAAAATGTGAATGTTTTGTAAATGCTATGTACCATGCAGAAAAAATTTTTGTGATGCAATTTTCGAAGTTTTAAACTTTTTATTGGTTTTTTTTTTGAAAAAGATGATGCATATGCCGTTTTTTGGTATTTTTCAGAAAGATTTTGCAAATGTTTTTGGTATGTTTAGTTTTTGCAAATGTTTTTGTGATTTTTGAAAATAAAATATTTTAAATAAAAACTAGGTACTAATATATTGCAGGGGAATGCATTTTATTTGCAAGAGTTAGGTTTTTAAGAATTTACAAGGGATAAGTGGTCATTTTTATAAATATGTATAATTAATAAAGAATTTTAGTGTGATGTATATATTCCTTAAACTTATTTGAAAATTATTTTACAAAGAAATTTGTAAAAGTATAGTCCAAAATAATTTTGCAAATAATTTTTACAAACATTTACACTTATGTGAAAAACATTTTGCACAAGTTTTTCAAACAGTATAAGATTTTCAATATATTTTTGCAATCATTTTTAAACATTTGGAAATGGTTTTTTCAAACATCTTTATTTCACACAAAGAAAAGAAATTTTACAAACAAAATATTTTTACATAAGTGAAAATATTTAACAAAACATTTTTCAAGTAGTTTTCAAAAGTTTTTTTTCAAAATATATTGAAACTATTTTTCAAAGATTTTGCAAAAAATATTTTTACCCGATTTATTAATTAGTAAATGCAAAAACAATTTGAGGAATAATAGACATCTTTTTGTTAATTGATTTTAATGGATTTAATAGTCAAAATAATATTTTATATAGAATTTTAGTCACATTTTTATTGAAAATATGAAAGGACAAGTTATGGCTAAAGTATACATGCAGTATATACGACCCCCTATACTTAGCTTGAGCTATGTCCTCATAGATTAGAGAGAAAAAGAGAAGATGTAACTCGTACTGAGTATAGAAAAGTCTAAAGAATAAATGAATAAAAAACAAATGAACGAATAAGAAGTCGAAAGTCCCTACTATACTTAGGATGAAATAATCCTAAGTATGTCGGAGTGTACGCAGAGTAGGAAGGGTCAAGGGTGGGAATGAACAGATCGTACTCAGACTATCTCCCCCTATACTTAGGGTAAAATATCCCTATGTATAGAGAAGAAGAGGGGACAGTGGAGAGGATCAAAGAATGAAAGAACTCAGGGTGCACACCCCCTATACTTAGCACAAAGTACGTCCTAAGTATAGAAGATTGGCAAAAATTAGGGACGATACCTTTTAGGTAGAAAAAGAAAAATGAAAAGGAAAATAAGAAAAGACATATGAAGACAAAAGAAGAGAATGAAGAGAATATATACATCACTCCCCCTATACTTAGGGTAAAAGAAGCCCTAAGTATAGGCAACAACAAGAGTGATGAAACAAAACAAAGACTGAACACTCGACTCATCCACCCCCTATACTTAGGACAAAGTACGTCCTAAGCAAGGCACACACGAAAATGGGGTGGAGGAGCAATATGGGAGATAAACAGAGGCAAATGCTAATATACAATAAGGATGGATGTACAAAGGTTAAGAAGGTAGAAAGTGAACCTTCTTGCAGGATCGCTGAGGATTGGATCTGACAAGGTGGAGATCGATATCGGGATCCTCAGTAGATAGATGCCGATCAAAATCAATTTGGTGAAGATCCTCAGTGGTCCTAGGGTGAGAAGGCACATACGAATCGGTGGAAGTAGTGTGGCTAGGTCTAGCCTTTGGTGTCTCACAGATGTCAAAGTGAAAAAGGGACGAACTCATCGTCGAAAGAAGTAAGGTCAAGGTCATCCTGCGAGGTCTCTCCTAGGTCAAAACCAAAAGGAACGAACTCATCTACAGAAGTAGTCGAGTCGTGTTCGTCCTATACAATTTCAATCTGATCACCATTCTCATCAAAAGGCCTAAATTCCTGAACAAAAGCAACTAAATTAAATTCGACCTTATCGGTCTCAACAATATATGCCCTCTGCTCAAAGGTATCAATCATGTAAATCCCGTGGATGTCAACAACATGTCGCAAGTGCTAGAAGAAGGAACTCCGAGGTCTATACTTTCTGAGTCTTCCTCCTTGGATAGGAATTCTCGGGTCTTAGTGGAATCCAACATACCACTAAAATCTCTGAAGTCTTATGAAGGTCATAGTCCTAGGGGTCATCTAAGATAGGAGTGGTCACATCAGATGTAGGTCTTTGGTCGGTAATGGGTGTAGTGATGATCATAACACTACCATCATCAAGACGGAAGCAAATCTCTCCTGATCCATAGTCAATAATAACCCTCGCAGAGGCGAGGAAAGGCCGTCTCAAGAGGATTAGAGAGTGCTCCCCAGTGGACATCTCCATGGACAATGCGATAAAATCAACGGTGTAGTTCATGCCATGAATCAAAATGATGGCGTTTTCTAGAATACCCTTCGGCCTCTTGATAGATCCCTCTGGGATTTGAACGATCATCCTGATTTTCTTGAGAGGCCCTAAGTGAAGAGATTCTACCAACGAGAAGGGTAGGGTGTTAATCAAAGCACCGTCGTCAAGCAGAGCGTGATTACATGTGTAGTCAGAGATGGTGCAACTAATGAATGGTGTAGCAATGTTCCTTTTCTATAAATCAGACGGTGTGTGATGGCGTGGGAAAGGGCCAGGTCAAGATATAATGCTCAGGTATGCACCTCCGCTTTCTCTTCTTGGGAAGAGGAGTAGATAAATTGGCCATGTCCTGGTGAAGTGGGGCCTTAATGATCTCATGAATGGTGGCCACCACTTCGGGGGTTCAGTCAACATTTTTTTGAATTTTTGGATCTCCTCCATACAAGGGAGGAAATCCGAATCAGCATCGACACAAGGATGACTAAGAAGTAGTATGTACAATGTCGTTCTCGTGGTCAAGGATGGGACATGTGGATGTGTGGTAAAAGGGTCTGTCATGTGGGCCCTCTCCTTACATTCTGAATCAACCAGGTGTCTCTCATAATCTTTTTGTGTTTTTAAATTTTTCTCACTTTTTTTTTGTATTTTGGGCGATTTGCAAGCTCTCATGGAAATCCTTAAATGAATCCAAACCATCAGATCATGAAGCATCAATATGGCTCTTATTTAGGCAAGTGAGGTCTCCAATCCTCGATTTTGTATGCTCCATGAACTGGGCCAAGGTCTCAAGTGTGGATGCCATAAGAGGTGACTCCAATAGAGCAGTCTCGGGTGGATATGAAGGTGGAAAATGTGAAGGTGGACGCAGATAAAAATCCAAGGCATGATATTGTGGCTGAGGCAGATATATACAAAAATCAAGAGAAAAATCCTCCTAGAAAAAAAGAAGGTGGATCGGCTAGAGGGTACGAGGGATCTGCAAAGTCCGGATAAAAATTACTCCGGTCGACCATCTCGAAACAAAAGAAAATGATCGGGGGAACATGACGGTCAAGTCAAGAGATAGGAGAAAAAGGTGCAAATGCATAGAGACGATCGATTATGCATACAAGCAAAGACAAACAAACTCACATAAAACGAACCCCTCAATTCACCTACTTAACCCGGTTTGATCTTTTTATCTTGTCTGATTTAGAGTTTAGGTGAGAAATCAAAAACTGTACAATCACTTACGTTGTCTTATGGAATTTGGGCACTAATCTTAGTGTATACATGAGTAAGTAAATGCGAAGACAATGAGGGGATTACTCATCTCAAGACAAGATTTTTCTTTTTAGTTGATTTTAGGGTCAAGCAATATTAACAGTCCCAATTTTATTGATTAAATTTATTGAATTTTTAATAAGAACGCACATGCCTATCGAGGAATCAATTCCTTTTAGCTCCTACATGGCCAAAATCAGAGGGAAAGAGTCGGAAGGCAATGCAAGCGACAATTCGATAATGAATGCTAAAGCGTAAATGCTCACCTTGCCTCCAGCTCCCTGCATGCAAGGTTTCTAAGTAGAATTGAAACATATCTATATGTAATGCAACCAATGAAATCGACATAGGTGAGAAATTGTTATTATCCTAAAAAATTGTATGTTAATCACCTAGAATAGAACCTGAAGGTCCAGTTTTGGATTCTCCTCGGTGCCCACCATAATAGGTCCTGCATGCGTTGTATGGAGGACTCTCGTTGCGCGTGGTTCTGAGACTAAGTGAATAAAATTTCAAAATTCAACACGTCGCATGATGAATTCTTTGATGATCTATGTGATGTTCTGAATTTTGAGTATGAATTGATAGAGGTGGACAATGAATAACTGAAAAAGCTAACACCTGTAGTTGTTGTCGAGGTCACCACCGAAGTCGCTCCCATACCACCAAAGCTCAAACTGTTGCCCTCCAATATGAAGTATGACTTCTGAAGGATATGGAGAAATCCTCAAGCGCATCACGGAAGCGTGATCGTCGTATCGGATACGACGAAGAACGACTAGTCGTACTAGTTGTTCGGTGCAGGGGAATTTAAAATTTTTTTATCCGATGAAACCACATTATCCGAGAACCATTCTCAAATCGTTTCATCTATAACCACAACAAGTATAATGCAATACCTCTTGAAGCATGGTTGATCAAGTCTCTACGAAAAGAGACCTCCTGTCTCAAGTCCGATCGTCAGAGTAACGGCTTGCGAGCGCGGGGATGAGTCGCGATGTCCTCGCAATCCAAGTTGATCCAAGCACGGTTTCTCCTGATCTTGTCGCACGAGATCAAACGTCTCTTTCGTGAGTGAAGCACTCCAAGAAGACGAAGAACCGCAGAGAGTCGAAGCGGCAGCACGATGGCGCGTGCGTCGACGATTCTCTCCACCAAGGTGGACGGCCACCAAGAAGAGAGGGAGAGAGAGGGCTGTCGAGTATGAGAAAGAGAGAGAGAGAATATGTGCTACAATAGCATGTGTTAAGAGAGAGCATGGTATGCCTCTCTATTTATAGGGTTTTGGGATCCATGGATCTCAATCCATGGGACATATAAAATCAATGGATGAGATTGATTTATGTCAATCCAATGGTCAAGATTGTTGTTGGTAAAACCAACGACTTGTGATTTAATTTTGATTAAATATATTTGATAAATCAAATATATATTAATACCAAATTAAACCAACCAAATAAGAAGTGGAAAAACAAATGAGATCCACCTTCCCCATTAGGGGGAGTGGACGGCCACCAATTCCATAAAGGAATTGGTGCCGCCCCCCTCTTTCCCATATGGGGAGGGCAATCTCATGGATCCCCATGAGATTGCACATCTCCTCTATCTGCCATCACTGGATTCTCTGAAACGGAGGGTGATCATGGAGGGTGATCATGGTCATCTGGGTGCTCGCCTCTATCTGCCATCACTGGATTCTCTGAAAAAGCAAAAGAGGCCATCTCAAGTGCTGTTGAATGATCTGAACTCTGTGATGCACTGAATTCTGAAACTATTGGACTGAGAGAAGGAGAATGGGAAGGGTGGTCGAGGGGGAACAGGTGGATGTGAACTCAGGCTCGGAGAGTGGACTCTCCGAGGTAGTCCTAGATGAATAAGGAGGGGTGCTAGATAGCGGTGCTGATAAAGTCGGCCTAAGAGATCTCCGTCCCATCATCTTGATTATTGGAAAGAGCAGAGGAATTGTAGAAGAAGAAGGAATGAAGTGAGAAACAAAATTGCGCACAATTGTGCTGTGTTTTTGATCTTGACCTAAATAAATCTAGCAATCAAACACAAAGCAGGGATGAGTTCACCAACTCAACACATGAAGCCGTGAAGGTTCGACTTTTATCTTGTCAATTTTAGCTTGATTCAGGAATTAGTCTTTTCACGAGTCCTTAGAGCGCTACGCCTAAAGGAGAGAGAGTACTGCCGGAAGAGTATCCCGTACTTGTCCTACTCCTGTGTAACCTGTAGCTTGCGCTTTTTGAGGTCCTTGTAACCCTTCCTGGATCCCTACTCAGCCAAAGAATAAGAGAGGAAGCCAATAGGCGAAACCGATACTTCGGAACTCGCTCGCAACGGAATCACCCGTGAGCGTGCAAGAACCTACTCGGACGCGAGACGATGAGACAGACACCCCCGTGAAGGCGTGGGCTAAGCTCGATACTTCGGACAAGGTCGATGCTCTACACAATAGTGAGTCACCAATGTTGACCAAGCCCTACTCGTCCACGTACGATAGAAGCGCCAATACTTCGGAAATCCAGGCGATACACAAGGCAGCCACAAGCTGGGATTTTGGCTCTAATCCTTACGAAGCGCTCACCTCACTTGGAAGGAGACCTTCCCATGCACCCTGAAAACAAGTGAGGGTGTTACTCTCCCCAATCAATGAATCCAATTACCAATTTTATTTTTGGTCAAGGTTTTCTTAGCAGTCCCTTTTTTAATTTTTTTGGTGTTATCGCTTCTTTTGAGTAGATTCAAACAAGCGCCTAACGATTTTTGTGTTTTCATGATCCTACTTTGTCCAAAAACAGAGGGAGAATAGAGTCCGAAAAGCCGTGCAAGTCGACACAAAGATGGAAATCTCACCTTTGTGCCTAAATGATGGATGCAAAGTAAGAAGACTTACAGCGAATCCCAGCTCTCTCCATGCAGGATGCAAAGCAGAAATTTATAAACCTAGTCTATATGCCGATATGCAATGCGGAAATCGTCCTAAGATAGGCAACTGCTAGTGTGAAAAACCACAAGTTAGTCACCGATCGTCGATCCTAAGAGTCCGGTCTAGATCCTCCCCTCCTCTTCTCGATACATCGAGTTCAGGAGTAGCGCTTGATGGGGAGGGCTCACGGTGCGGCGGATCTAAGAAAGGGAGCTAACTGTTTAATTTTAAACTAAGTCCAAGTACGAACTATAGGTACATGCAAAGGTTATTAGTGTGTTTGGACCTAATTTAATCGATCAAGCAGGCCTAAAACTAAGGGCTCAATCCACAAAAGAAATGAAAAATGAAATCAAAACCGGAAAATGACAGCGGTGAAAAACTCGTCAAAATCCGCGGTAAGCCCCCGGGTGAACAAACACCAGAAAATTAGGCCCGGAGTGTCCAAGAGTCCAAGTACCTGTATTATTACAAATTATCAAAGTCACTCTCTCACAAAAATAAATTGCAACTAATCTACCACTCTCTCTCTCACTCCTCCTGCTCTCTCCTGCCGGCTTGGCTAAAGAATAGCCGGCTCCGCTTACCAAGGTTGCTTCGGGTCACCTAGGCGATCCGCCTCCCTCCGCGGTCCCTCGCAAGAAGACAAAAGAAGAATGGTCAGATAGCTCAATCAATAGATATACCAAAAGTGCAAGAGAGACAAACTAAAGCAATGGTAGACAAGCAAACAGAAACAGACAAAAATAAGAACTACTCGCTGTTGCTCCCCGGCAACGGTGCCATTTGATTTAGCCAAAATTAGGAGGTCTTAACTTCAACACAAAGCGTGAACTCAGTCGGTGTGTTGACCACACTAAATCTGGACTAAAGTCAACAATTAACCCACACTAAAGATCAATAATTAGAAATAATTGTGGAGTTAAAATTTATTTTTAACTCTGCACAAATGGTGTATAGGGACAAGTATGCAGAGAGTTCGAACACAGGGAGCAAACATGGTAATTCAAACAAATGTGCACAAGTGAATGTAAAGTGTCTACACTAAGCAAGCAAGCAAAGAAATTTTTGTGGGTTTTTAATTTTTTAATTTTTTTATTTTTATTTAATTTTTAATTTTGTATTTTGATTTTTAATTTTCTGATTTTTATAATTTTATATTTTATATTTTATATTTCTTTTTTTCAATATTGGAAAATAAAGGCTATGTAATAAAGAGAAGATAGAATAATGATAAAAATATGCAAAAATAACCAAAAATTCAGAAATAAAATGTTTTTGATATTTTTAGGATTTCTTACTATTTTTGTGATTTTTGGGTATTTTTCAAAGTGTTTTTGGTATTTTTAAATACTGACATAAGGGAAAACAGTGAAATGTGTGCTGGCTGTGAGTAAAATAGGAATTAAAATTAGCAACCAGCAACCAAAATTTTTCACACTAATTTTCAAATAAAGTTAATCAAATATGGAGTAAACAGGAATGGAGTTTGTAATTTTTGGAGTTTTCTTTGATTTTATATATTTTTTTGAAGTTTTTAAGTGTTTTTGAATTTTTAGTGTTTTTCTTTTGAGATTTTTAGTGATTTTTGGACTGACACTAAAATAGGTTAAAATAGACACTAGGGAATTTTTTGGAAATTTTCAAGGTATTTTAATATTTTTTTGATATTTTCTAAATTAGACAGTGAATAAAAAGCATGTTTTTGATTTTTAATAAATAGAAAAATATAATAAAATCAAAAACTAAAATGATGACGTGGAAGAGCAAGCCTATAGAAACTTAACCCTATTTTTGTGGAATTTTTGGAGGCCAAATGATAATTTAAATAACTAGAACAAGCATCCAAACATTAATCAGACCTGGCAGGGGTATATATGCAATTTCTCAAACATCCGGGGGCATACATGCAATTTACACAAAAATGTTACACTTAATATTCTATTTCCAGGACCAAACACCAATTACAAAAAACCGCCTGGGTATCTTAGTTTTTCCCACCAGGGCGCGTGACTTGTACACGCCTGGCGAGGACCGAAAAGTAATATTCCAAAACCCAGGAGCTAACTTGCAATATTTCCAAAAATATAACACTTAGTATGAAAGTTTTGGTACTGAAATGAAATAAGACAAAGACCGAAGGCCTCAGAGCAAAATGCCCTCACCTCACATGTACAGGTCACGTGAGGTGACATGGTAGAGGACCTAAATGTAAATAAAATAAAGACGAGGGTCTTTTTGCAATTTTTACAAAATTTTTAAAACTACGAATAAAAGTTACTGGACTAAAAGAGAAAGACAAAAATAGCGAGGGTATACTTGCAAAACTCCCTCGCTGGGACGATCCGACGGCGGTGCGGGCGCTGGTGACGCGTGGCGTGGATCCAACGACTGGTGGCTAGGCGCGATCTAGCGGCGGGGGACGCGCCACTTATCCACGTGGCGGCCTCTCGAAAGGCGATGACGGTTCAGCGATGGACGTCCACGATTAGATGGATCTAGGCTGATCTGACGGTTGAGGCGCTCGAAGATCCGACGGCTGCGGTACAATCTGGGCCTCCTCCACGATCGGACGGTTCCGGTGGCAGGTGGAAGAACACGGAGGAGCTCTGACTGCGCGAAGTTCTCTGAGCTCCTCCATCCAGCTCCGGCGGCGTTTGGGCTCGCAAAAATGTCGGGGAGGCTCCAGCAAGTGTCAGTTGTCATCGGGGAGCGTCAAAAGCCACCGGCGTGCGCCAGTGTTCTCGCACGGAGGTGGCGGAGCGGCAGGGCTCCAGCTTCCTCCGGCGAGGGGTCAAAATGGCTCCAGACGCTTCGCAAGGCTCAGTTACCTGCACAAAAAGGTTACAGAGGTCGAGGGCAAAATGCCTCGACCTCCAGTGGCTCTCGAAATAGGGTAGACGACAAGATGGGTACTCGCCGGAGTTGCGCTCCGGCGAGGTGATCGATGAAGAGATTAGGTGGTTGATTTGACAAGGGAAGATGGTCGGGATGATCCTAAAACTACCATTAACGTAATAAGACTTAAAAGAAAGCAAGAAACGACCTCAATGGCCTTGGGGCCAGAGGGTGAATACCTCTACAGCGGGGCTCGCCGGAGGTGTGGAACACGCGCCGATCAGGTGCGAACCCGCCGCCTTGCAGCCCGGAGCTTGGAGCTGTCACCTCCAGGCGCCTTTAGCTCGACCAAGGGGGGAAGTTCGGTGGGAATTTGCGGTTCAAAAATCAAATCGAAGTTGAGGGGCTGCTTAAGTATGGTTGACGGTCATGGTGGAAAGAACGAGGTGCGGTGGTGGTTGTCGTGATGCACGTCCCAAGATAAACATTGGGCGTGCAAGGCGGTCTAACGAGGAAGAAGTTTGCAGAAGACCTTGAGTCGAAAAGATGAAAGGTTGATCCTCGAAAAAAGGGTGAAAGACGGGTCAAAACCTCTCTGACACAGCTACAGGAGTAGGACCAAGGAGTTGACCCGAGGTCAACTCTCCCGGTCCCCTGGTTGGTCCACATGGACCAACCAGGAAAAACTCCTGGAAAAAGATTAAAAAAATTATTTAAAAATAATAAATGATTTAATTAATTTTAGGTTATTAAATAAAAAATGTTTATTATTTTATATAGTATTTTATTCCGATTTTTAATTATTTTGATGAGTTATATTTTGATGAGTTTACTTTTTAGCCCTATATAGGTACAATACCTATGTATTTTAGCCTTTATTTTTATTCTGTGTATTCTATTTTTATTATTTTTATTTATTATTTTCTAAAATCCTAAAATACTTTTATATACACAAATATATTTTTGTTTTATTTTTCTGATGTATTCTGCACATTAAATAAAATATAAGTGTAAAAAGTATATGTATAAGCATAGGTATAATACCTGTATGATATATATATATGTTTATTTTTATTTTGAGTTTTCTTAGCATTTTTATTTTGATTTCAATGTACATAATTATTATAAGTAATATTTACAACATTATAAAAATATAAAAATGAATAAAATTTGAATAAAGAATAAAGTGAATATTTTATTCTGTATACCTATACAATGAGGGTCCAAAACTCAACTTTCAAATCGTAGCTCCGCCAAATGTGAAACCACCGCCATTAAATAGCTTATTTTATTCTATATACAATTAAAGGTGAGTTTGCTGCATTTGGAGTTGTCAGTGGTGAGATACGGGTTTGGGAAGTTGGGATTCTGGATTTTTATTCAGACCATAACTTTTTATCTGTATATTATTTTTCTGTGAAATCAATTTTGTATTTTTCTTTATTTAATTATCTACAACTTTCATGTATAAAGTTTCTTTATTTGATGTTAGAAAGTGGAACCAAAAATAGGTCCCAAAATAAATAAAGAATGAATAGAATAATATAGGTATGTGACCCTTATCTCCCCCTACTTTATTCCTTGTCGACCTATTCATCAAGATGCCTAGGTCTCGGGGTTTTGGGTCATAAAATATTTACAATATTTTATTCTTTTTCTTTTCTTTTATTTATTCTATAATTTTGGCTTTAATTACAGTATTTTATACACTATTTAGATGCACATGCATGAATGCTAAGATGATGAAATTAAAGGTATTTACAGGCATTTGCTAGGGTTTTTGGTGCCAAAATGATAGAATAAAGATGATGAAATGTGGATTCATCAAATACCCTTCGGCCTCTTGATAGATCCCTCTGGGATTTGAACGATCATCCTGGTTTTCTTGAGAGGCCCTAAGTGAAGAGATTCTACCAACGAGAAGGGTAGGGTGTTAATCGAAGCACCGTCATCAAGCAGAGCGTGATTACATGTGTAGTCAGAGATGGTGCAACTAATGAATGGTGTAGCAATGTTCCTTTTCTAGAAATCAGACGGTGTGTGATGGCGTGAGAAAGGGCCATGGTCAAGATATAATGCTCAGGTATGCACCTCCGCTTTCTCTTCTTGAGAAGAGGAGTAGATAAATTGGCCATGTCCTGGTGAAGTGGGGCCTTAATGATCTCATGAATGGTGGCCACCACTTCGGGGGTTCAGTCAACATTTTTTTGAATTTTTGGATCTACTCCATACAAGGGAGGAAATCCGAATCAGCATCGACACAAGGATGACTAAGAAGTAGTATGTACAATGTCGTTCTCGTGGTCAAGGATGGGACATGTGGATGTGTGGTAAAAGGGTCTGTCATGTGGGCCCTCTCCTTACAGTCTGAATCAACCAGGTGTCTCTCATAATCTTTTTGTGTTTTTAAAATTTTCTCACTTTTTTTGTATTTTGGGTGATTTGCAAGCTCTCATGGAAATCCTTAAATGAATCCAAATCATCAGATCATGAAGCATCAATATGGCTCTTATTTAGGCAAGTGAGGTCCCCAATCCTCGATTTTGTATGCTCCATGAACTGGGCCAAGGTCTCAAGTGTGGATGCCATAAGAGGTGACTCCAATAGAGCAGTCTCGGGTGGATATGAAGGTGGAAAATGTGAAGGTGGACGCAGATAAAAATCCGAGGCATGATATTGTGGCTGAGGCAGATATATACAAAAATCAAGAGAAAAATCCTCCTAGAAAAAAAGAAGGTGGATCGGCTAGAGGGTACGAGGGATCTGCAAAGTCCGGATAAAAATTACTCCAGTCGACCATCTCGAAACAAAAGAAAATGATCAGGGGAACATGACGGTCAAGTCAAGAGATAGGAGAAAAAGGTGCAAATGCATAGAGACGATCGATTATGCATACAAGCAAAGATAAACAAACTCACATAAAACAAACCCCTCAATTCACCTACTTAACTCGGTTTGATCTTTTTGTCTTGTCTGATTTAGAGTTTAGGTGAGAAATCAAAAACTGTACAATCACTTACGTTGTCTTATGGAATTTGGGCACTAATCTTAGTGTATACATGAGTAAGTAAATGCGAAGACAATGAGGGGATTACTCATCTCAAGACAAGATTTTTCTTTTTAGTTGATTTTAGGGTCAAGCAATATTAACAGTCCCAATTTTATTGATTAAATTTATTGAATTTTTAATAAGAACGCACATGCCTATCGAGGAATCAATTCCTTTTAGCTCCTACATGGCCAAAATCAGAGGGAAAGAGTCGGAAGGCAATGCAAGAGACAATTCGATAATGAATGCTAAAGCGTAAATGCTCACCTTGCCTCCAGCTCCCTGCATGCAAGGTTTCTAAGTAGAATTGAAACATATCTATATGTAATGCAACCAATGAAATCGACATAGGTGAGAAATTGCTATTATCCTGAAAAATTGTATGTTAATCACCTAGAATAGAACCTGAAGGTCCAGTCTTGGATTCTCCTCGGTGCCCACCACAATAGGTCCTGCATGCGTTGTATGGAGGACTCTCGTTGCGCGAGGTTCTGAGACTAAGTGAATAAAATTTCAAAATTCAACACATCGAACGATGAATTCTTTGATGATCTATGTGATGTTCTGAATTTTGAGTATGAATTGATAGAGGTGGACAATGAATAACTGAAAAAGCTAACACCTGTAGTTGTTGTCGAGGTCGCCACTGAAGTCGCTCCCATACCACCAAAGCTCAAACTGTTGCCCTCCAATATGAAGTATGACTTCTGAAGGATATGGAGAAATCCTCAAGCGCATCACGGAAGCGTGATCGTCGTATCGGATACGACGAAGAATGACTAGTCGTACTAGTTGTTCGGTGCAGGGGAATTTAAATTTTTTTATCCGATGAAACCACATGATCCGAGAACAATTCTCAAATCGTTTCATCTATAACCACAGCAAGTATAATGCAATACCTCTTGAAGCGTGGTTGATCAAGTCTCTATGAAAAGAGGCCTCCTGTCTAAAGTCCGATCGTCGGAGTAACGGCTTGCGAGCGCGGGGATGAGTCGCGGTGTCCTCGCAATCCAAGTTGATCCAAGCACGGTTGCTCCTGATCTTGTCGCACAAGATCAAACGTCTCCTTCGTGAGTGAAGCACTCCAAGAAGACGAAGAACCGCAGAGAGTCGAAGCGGCAGCACGATGGCGCGGGCGTCGACGATTCTCTCCACCAAGGTGGACGGCCACCAAGAAGAGAGGGAGAGAGAGGGCTGTCGAGTATGAGAAAGAGAGAAAGAGAATATGTGCTACAATAGCATGTGTTAAGAGAGAGCATGGTATGCCTCTCTATTTATAGGGTTTTGGGATCCATGGATCTCAATCCATGGGACATATAAAATCAATGGATGAGATTGATTTATGTCAATCCAATGGTCAAGATTGTTGTTGGTAAAACCAACAACTTGTGATTTAATTTTGATTAAATATATTTGATAAATCAAATATATATTAATACCAAATTAAACCAACCAAATAAGGAGTGGAAAAACAAATGAGATCCACCTTCCCCATTAGGGGGAGTGGACGGCCACCAATTCCATAAGGAATTGGTGCCGCCCCCTCCTTCCCATATGGGGAGGGCAATCTCATGGATCCCCACGAGATTGCACATCTCCTTGTTTCTCTCTCAACTTATTTTCCAACAATTATTTGTTGGTATTTTATTCACCAAAAATAATTCTCAATTAATTTTGGGAATATTGCAATCTTGACATTGGAATATTGTGAATCATATTCACAACCCAAAACAAAATGTAATTTACATTTTCAATTAATTATACAAAGTGTATCCAATACACATTAATAATTAATCTACTAATATAAATTATATTTAATTCTCTCTAATATATTATAATTCACATTTATAACATATTATGAATAATTGGATATTACTATCCACATTATTCTTATCCATAATAATTAAATCACATTTAATCATATTGGATAATTTCTCATACATCATGATAATTAAATCACATTTAATTATCAACTTCTCTTTGCTTAGACCTTATGGAATTATTCTTAAACCATTTAAGAACAATGTTATTACTCCTTAGATACTTGGAGATAAGGACAGGGCGATTGTATTGTTCCACGTATAGTGACTTGGATATTGAGATCACATCTCAAATCCAGATCCCATGGACCTCTCATAGATGCTTGACTAAGTCAAGACCGTAAACCTAATCTTCTCATTGCATCTGAATCTCATTCAGATCAATGTCCAGTATATGGACTAAGATTAGGTCACTTCTCTGATGAAAGGAGTCACTAAAATCCAGACCTGTTTCATCACTCCCTCGGATTGGAAGCGTCATGGTTATACAATCGTTTATGATCAAATCACCCTTCAGGTATTCCCAATCCTGCACATCCTGCATACTGGAAGACTCATGATCATTATGAAGATATAGATCATTTTTACACTGTCATCTTCATAGTCTGATCATCAAGTTTCTCAATCTTGGTCCTTGGGATATGGTATAGATCATATGCTTTCACAAAAGCATATATCTTTATCTTCAAATTCATATCATGCTTCTAAAGCATGATGACCATGCACGGAATTTGGTCAATCCCAATACCTCATGAGTGAGCTCATGTCTCCCTGTTCACAAGTGAACCTGTATGATCCCTTTGAGAGATCATATTACTCATATGCCCTTACATGCACACCAGCTCACCGGTATATAGACCTTGGTTAGGTCATCAACCTATTGGTCTGCCAAATGTACATACACAGACATATAGTAATATATATGTCTCTGGTCAGAGGATGTTTGCCTGTGATGTGACAGTATTCATCATAGGTCTTTGGTTATCTCGATCTCATTAAGTCAACTCATTGACTCAACTAATCTGATACCTCCAAATCAATATTCCCATGCAGAGGACCTGCATCAAGAGGTCGATCAGATATCAGTCTAATGAGATAGGATTGCCATCTCCCACTCAGACTGGAGATCACTACTTGTTAATCATTGATGATGCTTGATGAGTCCTCTATCTAACTCCTTAGATATTCATCCAAGCATCAGCCTCCATGATTCAATCAATGAATCAACAACTGTATGATTATCAAGTTGGCCATGATACATAACCCTAATTGTACAGAGGGACCTTATAGTGCATTCATTCATTAATCTCAGAAAGGGAGTGAAAAATAATCAATAACTTTTATTGATAAATCATTAATTACAATAACATTTATTGTAGAAATGGTTCGCCCGGGGCTCACATTGCTAACAATCTCCCACTAGCCATAAGAACCATTCAGGTACAATCTTTAAACCCATACTCATTACATGCTTGTCGAAAACCTTCTGTGTCAGAGGTTTGGTAAGAAGATCAGCAACGTTGTCGGTAGAGGCCACCTTTGTGATGATGATGTCACCACGCTTTTGTATCTCCCGAATGATGTGGTATTTCCTTTCCACGTGCTTGCTCTTTTGATGCCATCTGGGTTCCTTTGCCTGGGCAATGGCTCCCGTGTTATCGCAGAGTAACGGGATGGGAGTATCAGAGGAAACTACGCCAAGCTCCAGCACGAACTTGCGCAACCACACCGCCTCCTTTGCAGTATCCGATGCGGCAATGTATTCGGCTTCCGTTGTTGAATCTGCAGTAGTGTCCTGCTTCTTGCTTCTCCAGCTCATAACACCACCATTCAACAAGAACACGAACCTCGATGTCGACTTTCGATCATCTACATCCGATTGGAAGTCAGAATCTGTATATCCCAAGACTTGGAGATCACCATCTCCATAGACCAAGATGTAATCTTGCGTCCGTCTTAGATATTTGAATATGTTCTTTACTGCATTCCAGTGTTGTTCTCCATAGCAGGATTGGTAACGACTTACCACTCCCACTGCATGGCAGATATCTAGCCTTGTACACATCATGGCATACATTAAGCTTCCTACAGCTGATGCATAAGGACATCCAGCCATGGCCTTCTTTTCCTCAACAGTTTGAGGAGCCATTCCTTTAGACAGGTGGATACCATGTCTTAAGGGTAGGAATCCTTTCTTAGAACTATCCATACGGAATCGTTCAAGAATCTTCTTAATGTATCCATGTTGTGACAATCACAAAATCCTCTTTTCTCGGTTTCTGAATAGCTTCAGGCCTAAGATATAAGAGGCTTCTCCAAGATCTTTCATCTCAAAGGTATGGGACAACCAAATCTTTACACTGGTCATCATCCCTGTATCATTCCCAATGATAAGGATGTCATCTACATAAAGCACGATGAACACAATGACGCTCCCACTAAGCTTCTTGTATACACAAGGTTCATCAGGATTCTGCACAAAATCATAACTCGTTATGGTTTCGTCAAATCTGATGTTCCAACTACGAGAAGCTTGCTTGAGCCCATAGATGGATTTCTTCAGCTTGCATACTTTACCATCCTCAGTCATGAAGCCCTGGGGCTGCTCCATGTAGATATCCTCCTTGAGGTATCCATTGAGGAAAGCCGTCTTGACGTCCATCTGCCAGATGTCGTAGTCAAGATATGCAGCTATAGCTAGCAATGCCCGGATGGATTTAAGCATAGCCACAGGGGAGAATGTCTCATCATAATCGATGCCTTCTCTCTGTGTGTAGCCCTTGGCTACGAGCCGTGCCTTGAAAGTCTCTACTTTCCCATCAGGTCCTCTCTTTCTCTTGAAGATCCATTTACACCCAATGGGTTTTACCCCTTTAGGTGGATCCTCTAGGGTCCATACACCATTCTTATGCATGGAGTCAATTTCTGACTTCATTGCTAGCATCCATCTATCCATGTCTTGATCCGCGAGTGCTTCATCAAATGAAGTAGGATCAATGTCAGTTTCACCTGACACATGGAATCCATACCTTTCAGGTGGTGCAACCACCCTCGAACTCCTTCGAAGAGGTATGTGTGTTTCATCTTTATTTATCTCTTCCGTTTCTGGTCTGGGGAGCTCAGAATCCTCTTGGGATTCAATGAATTCCTCTACTTCATTTTTATCTTGACCTTTAAGGAAATCATCCTCCAGAAACTTCACATCTCTAGAGACAAAAACCTTTTGGATCTCAGGGTCATAAAGCTGGTATCCAATACCATCTTTAACATACCCAATGAAGTAACACTCACGAGTGCAGGATTCCAGCTTACTTGCTTCCACGTTCTTCGCATGGACCAAGCAACCCCAAACCCTTAAGTGATTGACACTAGGTTTGGTTCCATACCATAGCTCATGAGGAGTCTTAGGTACAGATTTGCTAGGAATCTTATTCAGGATATATATTACAGTCTCTACTGCATATACCCAGAAACTAAGAGGTAAATGTGCTTTGCTCATCATTGAACGGACCATGTCCATGATGGTCCTGTTGCATCTTTCAACAACACCATTAAGTTGGGGAGTTCCAGGAGGAGTGAGATCGGAAACAATTCCATTCTCCTTAAGGTATTCCTTGAATTCATCTGATAGGTACTCGCCACCTCGATCAAATCGAATTCGTTTAATCTTCCTATTGGTTTGGTTCTCAACCAAATCCTTGATTTCTTAGAACTTTTCAAAGGTTTCAGACTTATGACGTAGTAGGAAGATAAACCCGTATCGCGAATGATCAACGATAAACGTCAAATAATACCGATATCCATTTCGAGTCGCGGTACTGAAGGGACCACATACATCGGTATGTATTAGGTCAATAATACCTTCGCATCTTGTAACCTTGTTACGGAAAGGCATCCTAGTCATTTTACCTCGAATACAATGTTCACAGGTAGGTAAAGACTGAACCTGTAGAAAATCTAAAGGTCCATGTTTTATCAATCTATTGATCCTATCAACAGATAAATGACCAAACCTTTGATGCCAAATCATGTTTGAATGATTTTCATTATTCCTGGATCTTTTAGGGTTTTTATTAGTGGTTGTAACATTCATGACATGTTCATTAATGCACAATTCATAGAGTCCTCCAGAAGTCAAAATACCATCTGCAATATATTTATCATAATGATTTATGACTAATTTATTACAGAATAGGAATGAATATCCACTTCTAACTAGCTTAGATACAGATATTAAGTTCCTCCTGACTTCAGGTACATAAAGACACTCTTTAAGTACTAGGACTCTTCCACTAGATAATGATAGTCGTTATGTCCCGACGGCGACTGCTACAACACTTGCATCAGATCCCATCTGGATGACTATCTCCCCTTCTTCAAGTTTTCTAGTTTCCTGAAACAAATGCAACAAATTGCATACATGAACAGAAGCACCAGAATCAACAACCCAACTTCCTTCTCATCCTACGAGAAAGCTGGTTTCAATGATAAAAGTAGATTTTATACCTGCTGGGGATTTACCTTTGTCTGAGGACTTCAGGTATTCTGGACAGTTACGCTTCCATTGCCCCGGCTTCTTGCAGTGGTGACAGACGTCGTTTTTCTTCGACGCCATGAGAGTGGATGCATTGGAAGAAGAGCCAACACTTTGTCCCTTCTTCTTTCTCTTTTGGGCCGGGCCCTTCCGAGAACCATGCTTCCGACCGCGCTTCCCTTTGACCTGTGCAACCATTGCACTGCCAGCAGGACCATCCTTTTTCATTACGTCTTCTGCAGACTTTAATGCAGCAAGGAGAGCAACACTTGTCAATTCCAGCTTGTTCATGTGGAATGACACCACAAAGTTATTGAAAGATTTGGGTAATGACAGCAGAATGAAGTCAGCTTGCATGTCTGCATCCATCGTTGCCCCAAGAGTCTCCAGCTCCGACAAGTACCCAAACATTTTGAGTACATGTTCACGGACCGAAGTCCCTTCCTGCATTCTACAGCGAGTGAGGTCTTTCATAACATTGTACCGCTGAGTGCGGTTAATGTCACCAAATATATCCTTAAGATTCTGCATTATTTCCTGACAGGTACTCATCTCCACATGTTGTTTCTGCAGAACATTGGAGAGAGAACCTAGGATATAGCACCTAGCCAAGACATGATCTTCATCATACTTGTCATTAAATGCTTTTTCTTCCTTGGACTTAGGGTTCTCATGCTTGTCCTCGGAGAGCACATAACTTATGCGCTCAACAGAGAGAACAAGCTCCAAATTACGGATCCAATCCGAGTAATTTGGGCCGGTCAATTGGTTGACTTCGAGAAGCCTACTAAGTGGGTTCAAAGACTTCATTTTCTGAAATTAAGAATGCACTATATTAGAATATAAAATATATTCAATTTTATAATATTTGATTAAGGCTTTTTAAATCAAATTGTTCTTGCTTTGTCAACCTTGAAAGTTCATTCCCTTAATCACTTTCAAAGTAAGAGATATACTTACCAATATATCTCAAGCAAGAACTGGGATCTCCTCCTTATCTTTGTCATATCCCAATAATATGAGAACCTATGACTCCAATAAAGAGAAGCGGGAACACATTCCGCATTGCAAGTCCAACTTGCATTTCCCAATTCGGTCTTTAATACCCGGGCCCACCACCCCTAAGGCGATGTTGACCCGTTATTAATTGAACCAACCGTCAACAGGAATACAACTCGCTATGCGCAATCCAATATCGCCCCAATAATATGAGGACCCGATATTGGGGTCACTACGCATACGTCCTTACTCTTTCGAGAAGCGACGAGCCCGATCCAAATGGATCATATGTAGGAGATGTCACTTCGGACAGGCGTCTGATACATATAATATTTGGCGACGAAACCCTTCGCCTTGACGGGAGACCATGGATGTCACTTATGTGATCCTCCACCTCTTATTCAAATTTAATTAATTAACATAAATCATATTCATATAATTAATTCTTCCAAGGGAATTATTAGCTCTAATCATATTAGAGTATTTCAATTGGACATAATCAATTTAATCATATTAAATTAATTATCAATCCAATTCAATCAATCAAACTTGATTATTTTACTTGAATATATATAGTAATATCTCAAAATACGTATTAATTCGAATTTTAATAATTAGGAAAAAATACATCTTAATGCTTCGGACATTATCCCGACCCTACCCGCTGTCATGGCCAGTACCGACGAGAGTGGGACGGACCACATACGTTGCAACCCGCAACCCCAATGCTCTCCGACTAGGCACCATATCCGCCTCGGGAAAGGATAATGCCAAATTGATTAATTTGTACTTGAGATGATCATCGGTTCTTCAACCTAAATTGTACCATATAGTAATAATCAAAACATTTTTGATTATAAGGAAATTTGCTAGACAAATTCTCATCCTATTCAAGCATCAAGTTTGAAAGATTGTGGTTTCCAATTATGATTTAGATCAAATCTAATCAGTTAATTGGTTGGGGCCAAGTCAATTAGGCAAATAATCATGTTTAAATATTTCATAAATATTTTTCAAGATTATTTCACGAAATTAACAATTAATTTCACTAATTGACTATCACTTGGTTCTAGATTAGGAATGTAATTTCAGTAAGGACCCCTACTCCCTAAAATTAACATATCTCAATCAATTTAAATCCAAATTAAGCAAACTCAATTTTCATAGATTGCTAACTTGATTTAGGATAGAACCTAAGTGGAGTTGCCGCAACATGTTAAAATCTACCGTTCCCGCAACAGTGCATACATGTTCATTAAAACAACCATAATTAGAGCATACAAAAACCGATTTACGCAAACTCAATTCCTATGGTTTCCTTATTTAATGGGGAACAAAATCCAAGTATTAAATTCGTGTTTAAAAATTTAAACAGTGCCGAATTTTTCTACTAAACAGATCTGCGAAATCAAATGCGATAAAAAACTTTCGCGACCTAAACGAACCAAAGTCGTCCTCGGTTTTTCGAATCATATTCGAAACCGTCGACCTAAGGCTCTGATACCACTTGAAGTATATGGAGAAATCCTCAAGCGCATCACGGAAGCGTGATCGTCGTATCGGATACGACGAAGAACGACTAGTCGTACTAGTTGTTCGGTGCAGTGGAATTTAAAATTTTTTTATCCGATGAAACCACATGATCCGAGAACCATTCTCAAATCGTTTCATCTATAACCACAGCAAGTATAATGCAATACCTCTTGAAGCATGGTTGATCAAGTCTCTACGAAAAGAGACCTCCTGTCTCAAGTCCGATCGTCGGAGTAACGGCTTGCGAGCGCGGGATGAGTCGCGGTGTCCTCGCAATCCAAGTTGATCCAAGCACGGTTGCTCCTGATCTCGTCGCACGAGATCAAACGTCTCCTTCGTGAGTGAAGCACTCCAAGAAGATGAAGAACCACAGAGAGTCGAAGCGGCAGCACGATGGCACGGGCGTCGACGATTCTCTCCACCAAGGTGGACGGCCACCAAGAAGAGAGGGAGAGAGAGGGCTGTCGAGTATGAGAAAGAGAGAGAGAGAATATGTGCTACAATAGCATGTGTTAAGAGAGAGCATGGTATGCCTCTCTATTTATAGGGTTTTGGGATCCATAGATCTCAATCCATGGGACATATAAAATCAATGGATGAGATTGATTTATGTCAATCCAATGGTCAAGATTGTTGTTGGTAAAACCAACAACTTGTGAATTAATTTTGATTAAATATATTTGATAAATCAAATATATATTAATACCAAATTAAACCAACCAAATAAGGAGTGGAAAAACAAATGAGATCCACCTTCCCCATTAGGGGGAGTGGACGGCCACCAATTCCATAAAGGAATTGGTGCCGCCCCCCTCCTTCCCATATGGGGTGGGCGATCTCATGGATCCATCCCCATGAGATTGCACATCTCCTTGTTTTTCTCTCAACTTATTTTTCAACAATTATTTGTTGGTATTTTATTCACCAAAAATAATTCTCAATTAATTTTGGGAATATTGCAATCTTGACATTGGAATATTGTGAATCATATTCACAACCCAAAACAAAATATTATTTACATTTTCAATTAATTAGACAATGTGTATCCAATACACATTAATAATTAATCTACTAATATAAATTATATTTAATTCTCTCTAATATATTATAAATCACATTTATAACATATATGAATAATTGGATATTACTATCCACATTATTCTTATCCATAATAATTAAATCACATTTAATCATATTGGATAATTTCTCATACATTATGATAATTAAATCACATTTAATTATCAACTTCTCTTTGCTTAGACCTTATGGAATTATTCTTAAACCATTTAGGAACAATGTTATTACTCCTTAGATACTTGGAGATAAGGACAGGGCGATTGTATTGTTCCACGTATAGTGACTTGGATATTGAGATCACATCTCAAATCCAGATCCCATGGACCTCTCATAGATGCTTGACTAAGTCAAGACCGTAAACCTAATCTTCTCATTGCATCTGAATCTCATTCAGATCAATGTCCAGTATATGGACTAAGATTAGGTCACTTCTCTAATGAAAGGAGTCACTAAAATCCAGACCTGTTTCATCACTCCCTCGGAATGGAAGCGTCGTGGTTATACAATCGTTTATGATCAAATCACCCTTCAGGTATTCCCAATACCTACACATCCTGCATACTGGAAGACTCATGATCATTATGAAGATATAGATCATTTTTACAATGTCATCTTCATAGTCTGATCATCAAGTTTCTCAATCTTGGTCCTTGGGATATGGTATAGATCATATGCTTTCACAAAGCATATATCTTTACCTTCAAATTCATATCATGCTTCTAAAGCATGATGACCATGCATGGAATTTGGTCAATCCCAATACCTCATGAGTGAGCTCATGTCTCCTGGTTCACAAGTGAACCTGTATGATCCCTTTGAGAGATCATATTACTCATATGCCCTTACATGCACACCAGCTCGCCGGTATATAGACCTTGGTTAGGTCATCAACCTATTGGTCTGCCAAATGTACATACTCAGACATATAGTAATATATCTGTCTCTGGTTAGAGGATGTTTGCCTGTGATGTGACAGTATTCATCATAGGTCTTTGGTTATCTCGATCTCGTTAAGTCAACTCATTGACTCAACTAGTCTGATACCTCCGAATCAATATTCCCATGCAGAGGACCTGCATCAAGAGGTCGATCAGATATCAGTCTAATGAGATAGGATTGCCATCTCCCACTCAGACTGGAGATCACTACTTGTTAATCATTGATGATGCTTGATGAGTCCTCTATCTAACTCCTTAGATATTCATCCAAGCATCAGCCTCTATGATTCAATCAATGAATCAACAGCTGTATGATTATCAAGTTGGCCATGGTACATAACCCTAATTGTACAGAGGGACCTTATAGTGCATTCATTCATTAATCTCAGAAAGGGAGTGAAAAATAATCAATAACTTTTATTGATAAATCATTAATTACAATAACATTTATTGTAGAAATGGTTCGCCCGGGGCTCACATTGCTAACAACTTCCTTGCTGGGAAACCTAATATGTATCTGGTCATTACAATGCTCATTTCACCTAATATGAAGAATCTCGTCTAATGGAGAATTTCCATGGGATTAATCCATATCTATGCTCGCATCACATTTAGCTGGAAGAAGACATCAAGCTTTCTTGTGAATTCTAACATCGACTGAATCCAAACATCCAGGAGGTTGTGATGAAATAAATTCAGAAATGGTGTGATGTAGGATTCATTTATCCCATCTCCGACTCCAAGTGGGTGAGTCTCCTACACGTAGTGCCCAAGAACTCTGGGATCACTATTATTACTAATGACAAAGTAGTGGATATTTTGACCATAGTACCGACATCCTAGCGAGTATGTGTGGATTACAGACATCTCAATCTCACCACCAAGAAGGAGCATTTTCCATTTTCCTCCATCGACCAGATTCTCAAGAGACTAGCCACGATGGAATACTTTTGTTTCTTGGACGGTTACTTTGGATACAATCAAGTGGCAATCGTGTATGAAGACCAAGAGAAGACAATGTTTACATGTCCTTTTGGGATGAACCCTTTCCGTCGAATGACATGTGGGTTATGTATCGCCCCCGCTACATTTTATAGATGTATGTTGGCCGTATTTACAAGCATGGTGGGCAATTTTCTTGAGGTTTTCATGGACGATTTTTAGATCTACGGAGATTTATTTGATCAATGTCTTGATTATTTAGACCGAGTTCTGAGGAGGTGTTGTGAAGTAAACCTTGTGCTCTCGTGGGAGAAGAGTGATTTCATGGTGTTTGAAGGGATAGTATTGGGTCACATGGTATCAAAACATGACATGGAAATGGACCCAGCCTAGGTGGAAGTAATTTCTAAACTCGATCCACCAACTAATCTGGAACAAGTTCAGTCATTTTTGGGCCACATCAGCTTCTACCAACAATTTATCAAAGACTTCAGAAAGCTCGCCCGACCCCTAACATAATTGCTAGGCAAGGAGACATATTTTGTTGTGGATGATCATATTCTCCAAGCCTTTAATCAGCCGAAAGATCTGACCACACGTGCCCTACTTGCAGCCACCTGATTGGTCTCTACCCTTTGAGATCATGACAGACACGTGATTTTTGCAATCATGTTGTATTAGGAAAAAAAAGAGATGGGATTCCATCTGTTATTCGTTGCGCTAGCAGAACACTTGATGAAGCTCGGAAAAATTATACAATAATAGAGAAAGAGCTGCTAGCTATAGTGTTTGTCCTGGAGAAGTTTAGATCACATCTCCTCGGATCAATTATGATTATTTACATTGACCATTCTACCATCAAGTACCTTCATAGCAAGAAAGATGCCAAACCTCATCTCATTCGTTGGATTCTTCTACTCCAAGATTTTGGATTGGAAATTCATAACAAACCAAGTGTCAAGAATGTGGTGACAGACCATCTTTCTAGAATCATCAATGTAGAGCCTCCTGAGCATAATTCTATTCTTATCACAGAAACCTTCTCGGATGAGACAACCTTGTCTATATCCTCTCTCCCTTGGTATGCAGACATTATAAATTATCTCATCTCTAAGAAGTTTCTGTTGGACTGGCTGAAGATCAAATGAGATAAGTTCTTGGCTGGCATCCATTTCTACCAATGGGAAGAACCACATCTATTTTGAGAGGGCACATATTGCGTATGGAGGAGGTGTATACCTCAGGAGGATATTATGGGTGTCCTAGACCATTACCACAAGCTCGAAGCTGGTGGACACCATTTTGGAAAGATAACGATGATAGAAGTGCTTCAATGCAACTTTATTCAAGGATGCTGATGATTATGCAAAAAATGCACTGATTGTCAGAGAATGGCCGAAAATATCCACATGCACTACACAATGCGCCTGAAGTACATTCTAATATCCAACGTCTTAGATGCCTGGGGCATTGACTTCATAGTTCATAGGGTCATTCCCCAATATCTAGGGTGTAAAGCCTTGAACTCGACCATCTTTTGGATCCTATATCATAAGATCCGATCGTCAAGAGGAAACCAATGGAATTTGTTTCGTGTGATCTGACTTCGTTTTGATTTGTTATAATTTTCGGAAGAAAGAGAAGTAGGAGGTTCAAGATGTCATTAACCCATAATGACCATCATTAAGACTAACTAAATGTGATTAAAGAAAATAATGAAGGATTGGGGATCTTAATGACCATTAGCGAACACTAATCAATAATTAGAAAAAGTTAAGCATGAGCCACTATTAGTAAAAGTTTAGAATCTTCTGGACGATTAGCGCTAATTAAGTGCCATTAGCAAATTTAGAATCTTTTGGATAATTTTTACTTAAGCCCTAAGTTTTGGATAAGTTTTAGCCAAAACCATGTGCCAAAAACATGGGCCACTAACCACGATTAAGGGCTAAATCGTAATTTACTACCATGGTTAGTGGTTTTCTAGAGCTCATAAATAGCCCCCCACCCATTCATTCTCTACGATTTCCACTACCACCACCACCCTGAGGGATAGGGTCGAGAGGTAAGGAGGAGGAGAGGGAGGCAGGGAAGGAGCGTTAGTGAAGCGTTGTCGGGAGAACGAGGAGGAGAAAGGTACGATCCTCTTCTAGTTGGCTTCGTTTCGATTCATGTTCTTTTTCCAGTTTGATTTTCGATTCATCTTCTTTCTGATTCATTTCTGTTGTGGTTCGAGGAGAAATCTGTGTAACACCCTACTTAGGTGCGGGCAGCTATGCACGTTAGTGAACCCTATGATTCGCCACACTTTCACTCACCTAAGACGTGTGGTGTCTACCGATTCTCCATCGCTTATGGTCCTATTCTTTCCTTTCCACTTTTATATTTATTTTGATGGAAAATCTGTCATACCTTACTTAGGTGCAGACGATTATGCACGTCAGTGAACCTTGTGATTCGTCACACATTCACTCACCTAAGACACGTGATGTCTATCGATTCTCCATCTCTTGTTGATTGATTATATCCTTTCAGTTTCGTTGTGGTTTTCCTCTCGGTGATTTTATAGAGGAAACTTTTTCTGTGTTTTCTTTTAAAATGTCCTCTTATAAGGGGAAACTCTGTCGAATTTTTTCTAGAAATATGTTCGAATATAAGGGAAAACTCTGCCGAAATTTTACTAAAAATATCACCCTGTATAAGGGGAAGCTCTACTGAATTTTCAAGAGAAAATATGTTCTTCATGTTTTTTGTGTGTTCTTTGTGTGTTCTTCGTGTGTTCTTCGCGTTCTTCGTGTTCTTGGCACGTTCTTAGCGTTTTTATATGAAAATGAAATTTGGTAGTTTTAAGAGCTATAAATCATTCTTTTTGAAAAAGAATCATGATAAAGCACTACATACGCGTGAGAGAGCTCGATTAGGTAACGAAATCATTCCATTTTCTATTGGGTTTTCATACGAGATTATTGAAAATCCCGATTTTATGTTCTTCGCTACAAAGAAACCTAAGTTAAGCTATTTTTGAGAAAATACAGAAAGTTGCTTTATGATTCCCACTAAAATAAGGTTTATGTATCGAATTGATAAAGTGGCTTGGAAAGATAGGATTTGCGGGTTAAAATAAGCATAAATATGAGTATATATATGAATTATTATATATATGTGGGTCTATACTCAATATTGAGGAATATGCAAATTTAGGCCTAAGGGAAAAATTACATCATGGGAATTGATGTGTATCGTTTTGATCCGGAATTAGATCATGTGTTACATTAAGGATAACTTGGAGTAGAACTACAGGTCAGGCATGCAACCTATAGGTTTGTCGGAAGGAACCCGTATTGGCATGGCCCTACCTAAGTGATACACGGTTGTCATGTTATGATAAGTGCGCACAAAATAAATAATTTGCAATGGGTGGTACCGGGTGCCAATATCTTAGGTTGAACGATGGAAGATGTAGTCGTGCCACGTGGAGGCACGTGTGGTTGGATAGTGGCTGGGTCATGATAACAAGCCTGAGATTTTAAGCAACTGAGTCCTCGAGGGCAGTGTGCTCCTTTGTTTTCCAGGCAGAGGGTTTGAGACCCTGATTAATAAAAGAAAAGGAAATTGTCAGGGTAGTATTGGAGGATTGGTTAAGGCGACGTGCAGTGGCATAAGCTTACATTTTTGGATGGGATGTGTCAGTCCTGGCATAAGCTTACTCAAGTTTGGAGGAAAAGTGGTTAGTAGAAGAGAGAGGTAGAAGGAACTCCAACTATACCTGACATGTGGTCAATCGTCCTGTAGGTTTTCAAAATTCAATCTGCGAAATCCATGATCCACTTTCATACATAGACTCTTGATTGTTATATAAATGTCACCCTCCAATAAATTCTCATGATACATCATGAGAGAAGTTTGCTCAGTTGGAGGATACTGCTGAGAACTCGGGCTCTTATACTCAACAAACCTTAACTCGGGTCATGTAA
The DNA here is from genome assembly GCA_037367405.1 of Ottelia alismoides. NCBI lineage: Eukaryota > Viridiplantae > Streptophyta > Magnoliopsida > Alismatales > Hydrocharitaceae > Ottelia > Ottelia alismoides. The sequence continues at coordinate 232,905 of JAZKJV010010987.1, read as the reverse complement.
TGCTGGGTTGAATATGGCCCACTTGTATGGCACCTATTGATCAGAGCCTTATGAGGTGGAGTAAGTAAACATGGGGTTCGCAAATTGGTCACATGAATCGAATCCCCCTGTATATGTCGGCTCTTCGAATGGGTGATATGAAGGCCGGTCAATGTGGGCTTGATCACTCAGGTTAATCAAGAAGATCGTATGGTGCAGGACTCTCCATTCGGTTTGTTTGTTCGACCATGTTGTACCCTAAGGATAAGTGAGGATGTGTATAGGTCAATTGTTTCTCGGTCCCAATTCGAGGTGAGAATGAGGTATGTGGGGTCAATTGATTATGCCAATCTTTCATCTCAACAGTGCCTTGCTCTTTGATTAGTTCCTTAATTCCAGGCATACGAGAATATGGTGAGTCAATCCAGAATGGATGTGCATCAGGGGTGTAAGAATGTGGGGTAGGAAAGAAGGACGAAAAAGTGGGGAAGTCAATCGGAGTTCTGACTTCGTGGTCGGGGTGTGGTTATGAGGAGGAATAAAAGGGTGGAGATGATCAGAATATGGTCAAAGAAGAGTGGCCTGGATATTTTGACCAATATTATAACATCTTCGAAGAGGAGATAGGAGAATGAAGCGGATCACGGAAGAAAATGTGCAAGTGCATCGAATAACACACAAAACAAACAAACAAAAGAGCAAACCCTGAGTTCACCTACTCAACACTTTGATGGTCGCAAAAGCCCGACCGTTTATCTTTTCAATTTTAATTAGGTGATAAATGCAATCTTTGAAAGAGTTAACGAGCTGTTAGGTACCCGTATTTCCCTATAGACTGTCTCAATTCCTACGATTAGTTGCACCTTCTTTCATCCATTATAGGAGTAAGTACGGACCGTATAAATACGACTACCTGTTCCTTGAGGACAAAGCCTTATAAGGCATCCTATAAACCTCCCACTCCGCTAAGGAAATCCAGACCGTTTATCGGCTACCCATAGATTTTCATTGAGAAGTACCTAAACGCCTAAAAACAAAGAATCAGTAGTCTGCAAGAAAATTCTAGCTTGGCTCTATCCTAGTGTCGTCTCTCTCTCTCTCTCTCACTTGCAAGTAATTTCAGGCAATGATGGGGTTTCTCTCCTGCAAATAAGGGTTAATTTCAGTTATTTTTTGATCAACTCAGATTAGCAGTCCCAATTTAAGTTTGGTTATCACTTGATCAATCTACCAAACATAGCACACCTAACGGTCCTGATTTCCTTTCAACCTAAGTTTCAAACCAAGGAGAAGAGAGTCGATAAAAACTGATGCAAATATTGAAATCAATGATGCATGCCTAGTTCAAAGGACTTACAGTGATCCTCGCTCTCTACATGCGGGATGTAGACAGAATTGAATTTTTATACTATATGAGATGCAAACAAGAAAATTATTCCTAAACAAGCAGTTCTATTAGCGAGTGATGAACATTTTAATTTAGACTAGTAGATTTGCATTCTAAGTATGTCTCGTTTAATGTGATGTGTGGTACTAAAGATTACGAGCACAAGCAATAAAAATATTCTAATAAAAATTCTATGGGAGCCGCGACTGCAAGTCCTATTCTACGTTAAGCAACTACATGACCACGAAGAGGTCAAATGTCTAGTCCTTATACAAGCATGAGCTCTAAAAAAGCCACTGTAAAAGCGAATTACCTAAATTATTACAACATAATAATTACAAAATTTTACAAAAATACATTTGAAAATAAATTAAATTTCCTAGCTCTTCAGCAGTCGACGTGCGTCACGTCCGTCGACCTCCGATGCACTCCAAGTTCACCGGATTATCGTAAGGAAAATAAAATTTATATTAGAGAGATAAATAACAAAATCTATACAAAAATGAATAGAAAAATAATTGGGAGAAAAGAAGAGAAAAAATAGTTTAATTACAAGGTGGCTCGGGGATCATACTACTCGAGTAAGAGAAAACCTAAATCTAATTTTTCAAATTAATCCCTGTACCGTTTGCCTCCTTGGTAATGGTGTCATCTGATGTTTAGCTAAATACATTATATAATTAGTACTCATTGTAATATGGGTACTTAGCGAGCCATGCAGAACCAAGAAAAGATCACCGCGAAGATTCCCAATGCAGGCAAAGGAACAATGTCGGGTTAATTCGGAAAAATTAGGTCCAGGTTCCCAATGCAGATTTTTTTTGTATTTTTTATTGCAAAATGAAATGCAAATACAAAATACAGTTGAATCAAGTTTATAAGAAAATACACAACTTAGACAAATTAATTTTAATGGAAAATAAGTCTAATTTGTCTAAATTATATTTTTCCTAGAAACTTATTCCAATGTTGAATGCAGAACACATTTTTTTTGGAATTTTAGGAGTTAAAATGCAACAATGAAAAATACAAACTATTTGTAGGTTTTTGAAGCATTTTTTCACATAAACAGAATGCAAAAATTACGAAAAAATTATTGGATCTTAAATATGATGCATTGAGGATAGAGAATTGTTTTTGGACTTTTTCGAGAATATATGAATTTTTTTATAAATTTTTTAACGAAAAAGAGTGAAAGTAAGTATTTAATTCCTAATAAATCCATAATGTCAATTCATCTAATGATCAAATTATCATGAAAAGGTATTTTAACAAGCAATCCTGGAGAGCTGGAACTTCATAAAAATAATATGTGTGGATTTAATTTAAAATAAATTAAAAAATCTCTTTATAATTTTTTAAGGCATAATATAACCCAAATTTGGATGAAATTTGGAAAGTAAATACATCATGTTTTAAGGTATCATTCCTGATTTTTCAAGATTTTTTGGAGCAACTGTGAGTTAGATATGAATTTAAGAGCTCAAATCAGGTAATATATATTTTTTCACTTAAATAATTTTAGCTAATTACCCAAAGATCAAAAAAATACAAATAAATATCCAATGATAAATACTTAGATGCTTAACAACGTGATACTTTTCATTAAATAAAATGATGTTAAAATGATGTCCAAATTAACATGCAAACACAAGGTACTAATTGCAATAAAGAAAATGGAACTTTGAGTACAAATTTGCACAAGGACGTTTTGTAATTAATAAAACTTAACAAGGACAATATACAATTTTTACAAAATAAAAAACGACCTTCTTCGTGAGATAGGTGGCAAGGGCATAGGATGGGGAGCGACGGTGCGGCTACGGGCGAAGGCGGTGGCGGATGATGGGGGGGAGGGGGAGTGGGGGGGGGGCCGACAAGGAGGGCCGAGGAGGACGATATGCGACCTTGGTGGCTAGGAGCGCAGGCGGCGACTGACACAACTTCTAGAAGGCAGTGGCAGTTGCGGTGGGCAGCCGGATCAAGGGAGGAGGCGTGCGAAAGTACAGGACGGTGGGGAGGCACGCGCTGCGGCCAGGAGGGGGGCGACATGGTGGTCGACGGTAGGCGACACAGACATGCAGGTGGGCTGGGGAAGGGGGTGCGCCGGCACAGCCGTTGCACTTCTGTTTTTTGGTTTTTTTAATCTTCCTTTTAAATTTTTGATTTGATTTTTAACAAAATTTTTTAATTATTTTTTAAAACTAGAAACAAATATATGAAGGGATAGATGGTAAATGTGAATGATGATGAAGATGGAGTGGTGTGATGGTGATGGTACAATAGGTGATGATGTGGTGGTGATATAAAATGGAATAAAATGTAGATAAAATAAAATAAGAAGAGAAATAAGAGATATTTACCTTAATTTCACCGGATTTGTGGAGCAGCTACGCTAGACTCCTGTTGTGGCCTCGATCTGATTGCCAAAATAAAAATTAGAGAAGCTAGGCGAGCTTGATGGGAAGCTCGTGACGCGGGGACGGTGGTCGCCACAGATCTTTCCTGAAAGGAGGTCGTCGCTTTGTATTGTGGTGGAACGCTGTCAGCGATCAACCTCAATGAGCTCTCTCCTTTTTCTCTAAGAATGGCGGATGGGGGAAAATGAGGATGAGGAGATGAATATAAAGAAGAAGAATGAGAAGTTGGAGAAAAATGAAGGTGGGGGAGATGGAGTGGAATGGGAGGTTATTGGAAGATGGTGGAGTTGAATAGAAGTTGGTGATAGAATGAGAGGTTATAGTAGAGAAAATTAAAATAAAAAGAAACTAAAAGCTGGCTACTAAAAAAATAAAATACGAAGAAAATAGAATGGAGAATTTACGAAATAAGACGAACCATATGTACATGTTGTTTTTTATACTTTTCTAATTTTCATTTTTTTGTATTTTTAATAAAGATATTTACAATATAAAAAATAAAATGCTAGAAATAAAATAAAACACAAAAATGTTTTTTTGGCTTTTTAGTAATTAAGAAAAAGAAAATGATAATGAGGAAAGAAAAAATATGTACATTATATACAATTTACACCTAAGTCCCATAACCCATATTTTGCAAACAATATCTGATTTTAATGTAACTACTTTAACTGGATAGATAATTTTCTAACTTAAACTTTAAAAGTGAGTTTTGTGAATTTGGTGTTCATATGGATCGGGAGTTTGGATGGGAAGTTGGGCTTTACGATTTTTTCTCTTTGGGATCTACGGGTATTTATTTGAGGTGAAATTTATTTTATATTTTTATATTTTTGTACATTTTTGTAAACAATTTAGAGAAATAATTAACGAAAAAAGAGTTGAAATGGAATTAATAAAAATAGATGAAGTTTTGGGCTATTTACAAGTGAAAAACTCCTTTATTTTGCAGTTTTTTATTAATATTTTATTTTGTACAATATAATATAAATTAATTAGTGTATTTTATTTACAAGAGTCATTTTATTAATTTATTAATTTTATGGATGATTATTTGAGATTTTACTCTGGGATTTTGCTAAGATTAATATAAATGAGATGATGAATCGTGGATTCATCAGTTCTGTCAAATTTCACGAGAGAAAGAAGATTTCAGGAGGGTCATTTTGGGTTGCTCGACTGTTAGGAGATAGGGAACAAAGGGAATAAGATAAGGACTAGAGATAATTTAGAGTAGACTAATTTGGAGATGAGGCTACGTAGAGGAGATTGGAGAGATGGGAGGAGGAGTATATCAGAGGTATGAGGTGGAGTTGCTGGTCGTTGGAGGTTGAAGATGAAGACTTAATCATCAGGTCATCCATGATCCAATGATCACTATAAAAGGGTGTTTGGTATGGGAGGAATGGTGGAGGCTGTTGGATCAAACTTGATCCAACGATTAAGATGTGCTCATGTGTGGAAGACTGGATATCCTAGGGGTCATTGGATTAAGGGTGATCCAACTGCAATGATGAGCAATGCTAAAGGATGAGGAGGGTTGATCAGGGGGGAGAGAGTCTGGCTGCGAGGCTGAGTTGGTGTTGATGTGTACAAGTGATATGCATATACACGTGCAATGTTGACCAGAACATTATTGGCCAATGCAAGAAAAGTAATATAAATAAATAAAAATAACAAAAGACCTCAATTACCAAATGATGTAGCCCTAAATGTATTCTACATTGATCGTGAAGGATCTATTTGCAAATGGACTTATGTGTGCAAGTTATGATGATATTTTATAATATATAAATATCATTTTATAATTTATATTTTTTATTTGTTTTTCCTTAGATGAGCTGAAAGAAATATGAATGTAATTTTTTTAAGAATTAACAAAATTCAGAAATAAAATGGGAATTTGAATTATGTATATGTGAACTGGGCTGCATGTTCAAGTCAGGATTCATCTTTTCTTTATTTTTATGATTTTTTTTCAATTTTTATGTATTTAGTTAAAACAAGTGATGGAGTAAAGTAATGGAAAATAAATAAATTAAAAAAGAGCTCATTATGTACATGAAATTATATGTAGAAACCTAGTAAATATGTAAAATATATAATCATCCAGGTTTGAATCTTATCTTCCTCAATTTTAATCTCTTTTATATCGTTTATCCAATCATTTCCAAAGTATCAAAATAATTTGATAAAAAAATTATTCAAGTTTATTTATATCTCCCATTATTTTTAGTACTCCTTGTAAATAAAATAAAATTTATCATTTCTTTTTAACAATGATTTTTTTGTTTCAAAATGTGATTGATAATTTGTATTTTTTAGGATGGATTTAGATATGCTCAAATTATTGTATTTATCAAATATTAAAAATCACCACTAAAAATATCAATCCATTTGAAAATCTAACATTATTATTACATTTGAATTCTATGTTTATCAAAATTGAAAGAGGTTCATTTTAAAAATATTATTTCTATTTAAAAATATCATTCGAAAATACATAGATTTTTGCATTTTGAGCATACATAGTAGTTGTATACTTGGCACCATCTTGATGAAATTACTAGTTCCGCCCTTGTATAAATTATATACATGTGAATATGAATGCAATATGAAACAATAATTTATGCAAATTATTTATAAGCACGTGAAAGCTTATTATGAGATATAAACACAGGAACGCATCCAATTACTCAGGTGAAGCTCTATTTTCAACTAGTTAGAATGATTATTTATAGATTCATCAACCCCTTTCACAGATGATGACTACTTACACACATTTATAGATAAACCCAATGTAGAAATAGAACCAACTAGAAGGCTCACCAGACAGGATGGCAGGGTCTTGGACCCCAACATTAATATATAAAGTTAGCAATAAGCTTTCTAACATATCAACCATCAAGCAAACAAGGTTGCGGACCCTTTATTTTCTATCTTCAGATTCGCATTAGATTGATAGAAATTCATCCTTTCTTCCCATGTCATGGATAGATCTAGAATTAAGGGAGTAGAGGAGGGTTCATACTAAGAAAAGACTGAAGGGTAGACTTCATAGATCTTTTTATTCTTTGAAGACCCGAGGGCATGAAAGTTGGTAGTATGCATTCCATCTCTCTAAAGCATATTGTGATTTATCTCAGTCTATGACCGAGGTCTCTCTAAAGTGCATAGGCATTTTCTTAGTAAAAGTGGTTGGGTAGGCAAATAGTTTACATGCACTCTTTCAGTTCCAAGAGAGAACGCACACTTATTCCATAATAATATACTAGGTGAAGTAAATTTGGTAAGTTATCCTTTATCATTGACACATAGAAGATCTGACGAATTCGAATTGCCCTTAGTTAATACAAATTAAGCGTTCGAAATAATGATGCGTTTGTCATTTCATTGTAGGAGGGTAATCGGAATCAATCAATAAATAATCACTTAAATATTAAACTCAATTAATTCAAGTAATTTTTTGTTTATATTACTTGGTCAAGTCCCAAGATCAAACTCGAGGAGGCAAAGGAACAACCTAGAATTATGTCTATCGAATCTTGTGGACGGTTTTCGAGGGAGAATTCTTTTAGTAATTTTTGATGCAATTTTTGGATGCAAATGCATATGTGGCTACTTTTAGGGTCTAAAATGTAATTTTTAGTTTAATGGAGTCCAAAAATATGAAACTTGGATAATATGTCAATTATAATGAAATAAATGCTATACAATTTTTTTTGAATTTTATTGATGCAAAACAAATATTTTATTTAATAAGTAGTAAAATTAGTGTAAATTACAATAATTAGTTATCATAAAAATTAAACCTACTTATTTTTAGGAAATAAAATTGTCTAAGATACATCACTAGGTGATCTATCTCAAAAAATCCTAAACCCTAAAAGTACGAGATTTAATACTTATAAAAATTAAATATTAAATTACACAAAATGATTTTTATAGAGCAAAATATGGATGCAAATGCAAGTTCTTTAGGCAGAATGTGAAATCCAATTAATTCTACAATGCATGAATTTTTGGCCATTTTTGGAGTTATGGTCAAATAATTATGAATTTCTAAGCGTCACTTGGGTTAAATATGTACATTTACACAAGAAGATTAATTATTAATTAACCACATGTCATAAAAATATAAAGCATATGACAAAATATAGAGAATTATTTGTAAAACAACGTGCTATTTTGGAATAATAAAAATGATGCAATGGAGACATTCAAAATATAGATAAATATAAAGGGGTTTGTTTGCAAAATTACATTAAACAATGAAATAAAAATGCAGAACAAGGGCCTCAAGAGAATTACTGACCCCACTAGGGGTGAGCTGCAAAATGTCTAGGGATCATGTGCTCCTCATGTTCCCTAGGTCAGCGGGGGAAGCTTAAGAATTTAGCGAGACTTGGAGGGCTGCTTCTGCAAAAATCCAAGAGGTCATGTCCCAATCATGTGACCCTTGTTGAGGCAGGTGGACCTAGGTGGATCGAAGAATATCCAAGGGCTTCTCCACAAATTGGCCCCCCCTCATGCCTGCTGAGCACGAGAGGGAGCCTTGAGCTTTACGCCTGGTGGACGGTCACTGGGGCTCCCCACAATGGTTGCTGATTGCGAAGGAGGATCTTCTGTTGGAGTCGAAGGGCGGAGGACTGGTGGATGATGGGCGGAACTTGAGTGCATGGCTCCGTATCTGGTTAGTGGTAAAGAGGAGGCAAAGGGGGTTAGCTCTACATGTGGAGCTCATGGTAGGTGTTGCTTGGAGGCTGGTCGCGACTAAAGGCAAAGGATCATCTGTTGAAGGAATAAGGTAGTAAATGGCGGTGACGAACCGCGGATGCAATATCGAGGGGACCTGATGGAGCAGACATATCTAGGCTTGGAGGTCAAAGCATGAAGGAAGGATGCAGTGCTTGACGAGTAAGAGGTGACATGATGGTGAAGGAACAATGATGGGGGATGTCGATGAAGAGCGAAGCGGAATGGTGATCATGGGGAACGTAAAGATATCGATAGGAGCGAGAGAGAATGTGGTGATTCTTGGAGAAGAATAATGGTGAAGATGAGGGAAACTGGTGGTGGCTTGATGACCCTGGGATGAGGTCAGAGTAGAAGCAAGTGTCGAAGAGTCACTGCAACGAGGCTAGGAAGCCTCGTATCTCGTTGCAAGAATCGAAGGATCACCAGTGAAGATGAGCGATGAGGCGCTGTCATAAACTCAATGGGGGACCTATGCTCCTTCTCCTCTACATGTGATTATCGACGGATCAGGTTTCGTCGGGGAAACAAGGGTTGTTAAATAGGCGAGGAGGTTGTCCAACTACGAAGGGAAGGTGGTGCAAGATTGATCTGATGTTCGATCAGAAGGGGATTTGCGAGGGAATTGGTGATCGATTTGGGAAATTGGAGATTGCGGTTGACATTAATCAGAGATTGGGGAGTGGATCTATTGAGGATTTCAATTGGGTAAAATAGAAAGGTGGAGGCTGATGTGATTGGGAGGAGAGGGAGATGAACGATGAGATTGGGAGGTGGCAGATATCATGAAGGTGGTGGCATGCGAGATCTGCGAGAGGAAGGATGCACGCTTGGCACGTGCGGTGGAGACACATGCGCAACACATATGCGGATTTTTATTTTATTTTAAATTTTAATGAAAATGAATAAATAAAAGGGCCAAAATGGGTGACATGTGGCGGCTCCAGGAGCCGCCACGTGTCATTCCCACAAAAATTTGGAAACAAGATACACAGAAAAATAAAATAGAATAGCAAATAACCTCAGATCAAAAAATTTTCTTTACAAAAGTTTCTCATCTTGACAAGATCTACGACTTTCATGAAGAGATCAAAACCAAAATAGGTCAATTGCACTTAGTGTTTTTTTTGGTGTTACTCTACATCCATTAAACACCTTGAATTTTGGGTTTTGTAATTTTTTGTCATTGAGATAAGATTAAAATTGGGATAATATGATAAAAGCAAATAAAATTATTTACACATTAATATAAATTTTTGATATTTTTATTAATTGTGAAAATAAAGAAATAGAAGAAAATAAGAAAAAGAGGACTTTTGTACAAACTGTTAGTGAGCAATCAGACTTGGTTAGTTTCTTTGACCTTGGTTTTATTTCTGATTCATATTTTTAAGTATTTTAATAAAACTTGTGTCAAAGAAAATAAATGAGAAAGAAATGAAATAAAATGAGTTAATTATATACATAAAATAATAGGTCAAAAAGTACTAAAATATACAATGTACAAAAGAGGCCCAAAACCCAACCTTCACATATGAGCTTCGATTTACTTGAACTTGGTCTTGCTTTGAAGATAATTGAACGACACTAGTTCAAAAGTGAGTAGTACCAAATTGGACACTATTTGAGGAAGATATCGATTTTTTAGTCTGGTCATTCTGAAATTAGGGTTTGAGTTTTTGGACCACTTATCTATGTTAGTGATTTTTTTTGTATTTTTCCTTTATTGATGTTACTAATATGTACACAATGGAGGTGCTTTCAGATGATTTGGAGATAGCATGATTTAATAAAAATCAGGGATGCTAGCTTATTTTACAGGTCAATTGGGCTGTGATTTTTGGCTTCTTATTTTATGCAATAATGTGTGATAAAATGCAATTATTATTTATACATGCAAGAATGCTAATTATGTATTATAGATGAAGAAATGTGGATGAATTTTGGGGAACTGAGCTTAATTAATCACTTTAGAGTGATGAATTTGAGATTCATCAACCCCCTATACTAACACCATGCTCGTCCCCGAGCATCTAAAGAAATGCAATGAGGTGAAATGAGATTGGGTCCCATACCAAGACCATGAGCAAAAGGTGAAAATAAATCTAGACCCGGCCTTTGGATTATTTTTTTGGCAGAACTTATGTGAGAATTAGGGTCATAAAAGTAATAGACTCCAAGTTCTACACATCAGTGTCACAGTTTTGTCTTAGAAGTCATCTTATCCTCTTCCCAAAGCATACCCCATCAACATTGAACAATTGACTCATGTGTGTGAAAGGTTTTAGCTCTTCCCATCCAAAATGTTGGACTAACATGCAAACCTCTCCTCCAATAACTCGTCCTCGGGGAGTCAGGTATTTCCTTTTAAGGTCTGTCACGCTATGTTCACAATCACGAAGAGGGAGAAATTAGAATAAGGGAAAAATAACTAGATTATGGCCAGTGTAGTCACCTCTCCTTATGAAGCCGACTAGTTTAGCCAAGTCTCCACCAAGATATGCAAGTTTTATCTAGGCTTGGAACTTTTTGGTCAAATATTTATTTGGTAGTTGGCTTCTCTTTGTTTAGATTTTTGGCAGCTCTGCTTGGATATTAGTGTACCCCTAGGGATATAGAGTCTTTTTTTCTGTACATTTTTTGGCTCTTAGAAAAAATTATGCCCAATCGTCCATCCATTTTCTGAAGCTTTATTACAACCTGTACTCCGGTCTTTAGATGTCCATGCTTTCAGGAAAGATACTCACATAATCTTCTAACACCCCATCTGATTTGAGCTAAGTGCATAGTGTGAGAGACAAATTAATTCCTTATTCAAGAGTCATACCCAGAATGAGGCGAACAAGTTAGACATTAAAGAGTCAAAATCTTGCACATTGTATTGCGGAACTTGAAGAGTTAAGTAAAAGACCTAAAGCTTCTAAAATCCTATTTTTCGGTGAAGTTCCTCTGAAAATTAGGTGGATAAAGGTCAGACCAGACCGCTCTCGATTTCAACTCATAACTCAATTCACAACCCAAGGAATTTTCACAAATGCATATGCATGTAATGCTCAATGAAGTACAAGTGAGGGAAACAAAGATACATATTCCCCTTTTTTAATGCAAGATTTTTAAGTGTTAGTTGCAAAACTCATTCATTTTTTGTTTTTTGTTCTTTTAGGTTACCTACCCCATAAATACATATAGACTTATGTGAAAGTACGAGCTATGGTAAAATATATACATAGTATATACACACCCCTTTATACTTAGCGAGTGTTATGTCCTCAACACAAGAAGTGTAGAAAAGACATAGCACATGCTAAGCATAAGAGAGTGAAAAAGAAAAAGAAAAAGAAAAATAGAGATCAGCCAGCTTCCCTATACTTAGGCTATGAACAGTTTAATAATAAAAGAAGAGAGAAGACAAGGCGAGCGAGAATGTGGATTTTGAATGAGGAGAGTATATACAATGGGCATTGTGTCCCCTTATACTTAGGCTCTGGTCAGCCTAAATATGGGAGAAGGGTGGAAATGGGAAGTTGATGGAAAACATAGATGAGAAGAGTGGCATATACATATGGCATCACCCCCCTCCCCATAATACTTAGGCCTTGGTCTAAATAGAGGAAGAAGATGTATAAGGGGACCGATGGGGTCAATTCAGAGGGAGGGTAGCCGATGATTAAGGATGTTTTTGGTAGATCTTTCTGTGAGATTGTGGCGGGAGGTCATAATTATTGAAAGAAGGTGAAGTAGATAAGTCTCAACCATGATCAATATTATCCTTAGAAAAATTATACTGGAGAGAAGATGAAGCGTATGAATCAGATGATACCCAACCATCGTTAGAGTTATCCTTAGAGGGATAGTACTAGAACTTGGAGGCACTCCAGATATTTTTATTCTTAAGATGTTCTCTCCATTTGTGCTCAGTCTTAGGGTCAAGCGATTCGTCCTCAGATGATGGATACTCTGAAGCACCAGTCTCAGTCTTCTCACAAGAAATAACTCTGGTATATCTAATGAGACCAAAAAAATCAGCTCTAGATGAATAATAGTGAGGAGAAGGAATAATCCAAAGGGGGTCGATATTTGGCTGCTTGCTCAGATAGGGATTTAGAGCTGTTGAACTGAGTTCACTCATGTAGATTACCTTCTCTGGTCATGATGAGGAATTATCAGAAAATTCCTTTTTCTGAATGTCGAAGGTGACAGTCTTAGTTTGTTTATCAGGAATGGTCGGTTTGGTCCTTGCTGTCTATGATGTGTTGACAATAGGGTCCTCATTAGATGAGTAACCATTTTAGTATTCTTCCCACATTAGCAGACATCCTGTGTATGTGTTCTCACTTGGCATGTCATTGGTGAGTTCCTCTATTAGATTGAGTTGATCAAGGTGGTCAGAGAAGATCTCTTGTCCAGCTCAGGGTCAGCCCATGCTCGTGTTTCCTCATCAACATATAAAAGTCTTGCACCATGTGATCTTCCGTAGGATTTGTTATAATGGTGGTAGAGGTGAAAGCAACAAGGAATGGAAGGATGAGATGAGTCTCTGAACCAATGGTCTGCTCAACAACCATTATCTCAATTGTAGCAGTGGGGTAGGGCTCATCTACCGCTTGACAGTTACAAATGTTGTTGACTTTGTGGGTTACCTTATATCGTGTTTCCTCAAAGACTGGTTGAGCTTGAAGTGCTCCCAATGCTGTGAAATTTATTTCCCGAGTCTTGCATCCAATAGTTTCCTTATCCAAGGCTAAGAACAGCTTTCCGAGAATTATTGGAGACTCGGTGAATTCTCCTTGATATTTAATATCTCCTCATAGAGCGGTGAAATTTCTCTCTCGGCCATTTTATAGATCGATCAGCCAATTGAACAATCTCTCTTATCTTCTTGATAGGTCTGAGTTTGAGTTTATCAAATATAGAGGTCGGGAGGATATTGATTGGGGGGTCGTCATCGATTCAGACATGGGTGAATCATGTGTCTTTGATTCCATACTCGGATCGATGCAACCACTTCACTCTGTGGCTTTTGATCTTTATTCTCATCATCAAAGAAGTGATCATTGACAATATATGTCTTTCGATCTTTGTTCTCTTCTTGCTTGACTTTTTCAGCATTAATTACTCTTTATAAATCTTTCTAGGCTAGGGAAGTGTTCAATGGCTTGATTTAAGGGAAGTTCAAAAATCGATCTTTTGTCTAGTGCTTCCCTTAGAGTAGGATCCAAAATTTTCAAATATTCTCCTCTTTAAATTTTATGGGTTTTTCTATTTTTTTAAATTTTTGAGTGTTTTTGAATTTTTCAGTTTTTGGTCTTTTCGATGTGGTGTGTAGATGAGTTGTTTTCCAAAGTAGATGAGGAGCTTCGATATGCAGGGTCAAAGTCATCCCTAAGGGAATAGTATGCAGAAGTGCCACTATCAAAGTCTTCCCTAGGGTATGTGGGTTTTTGAGTTTTCTTCGAAATTTCAATTTTAGATCCAATCATTTTATCTTCCACTTCCATACTCGAGCTACCATAAAATGAAATTAGTCGGTCAATGAAGTTTCTAAATTTATCCTCAATTAATTCTTATCTCTTAATTATCCTCGAAATGTCATCCTCCAAAAAAATTTTCATGATCAATTATGTGAGCAGTTTTGTGGGTTCTTGAGTGTTCTCTTATTTTTCAACTTGAGATCCAATTGTTTCATCTTCTATTTTCATGTATGAGCTGGAAGAAGATCCTCTTGGAATATCTAGTATATGGTCATTATCTTCTGAAAATTTCTCCTAAAAAAACATGGAAGGAACCTACTCAGTGGGAGGATTCTGCACGAATCTGTAGGTCTCACACCCAACATACCGTGACTCAGGCATGCAATGCTGGGTTGAGTAAACTCCACTTCCATGGTTATGATTGGTCATATACTCAAACAATGGAATCATACATAGTTTATGTGTGTAGTTTGGTCCTCTGTATGTACAGGCTGTCCAAAGGAGTGGTATTTGGGGTTGTAATATGGATATGATCGTCATAGTTAATCCAATACGAAAAACCATTATGTACTTGCCTCTCCATTCAGTTTGATTGGGTCATCATGAATTGATGTCTTGGCCTATCAGAAGTGGTTTTTTCTTTAAATGGTTCTTGAATTTTGGCAAGAAATCGAGAATGTGTTGGGTTGGCCTAGGATGGATTTTGATCATGTGTAGTAAAGGCTAGGGAAGGTGGCGAATATGTAGTGTTGAATTCAGTGGGATTATTTGAGTAAAATGGATTGGGATTCATAGAATGGATTAGATTTATTCTAGGGTGAGAGTCTCCCGCAAATGTTGGAGTATCTCTAGAGGAAGAGGGTTTAGAAGATTTAGGTTTGACCGAGATGAATTCATTTTCAAAGTACAGATCTGATGGGTACTCAGAGCAATGTCTAGATATCTTCAAATAAGGTGGATGTGCTGAAATAATGGATCTTGGTTGAAAATGTTCAAGTGTATGGGATACTCAACAGAAGAAACCCTATTTTTTTATCAAGGAGAGTGATGGCACAAGTGTGCGGTTTTTGATATCCGAACTTGATTCGCGCACACCAATGCAAATACAGTACAAACCCCGGGTTCACCAACTCACACAATGAAGGTCGCAAGAGTTCAACCAAATATCTTTTCAATTTTAGTTGGTAATAAAATCAATCTTGGAAAAGAATTAGTGAGTTTCTAGGTGCTAGAAATTTACTTGAAGTCTGGCCTTAATTCTTATGATTAGTTGCACCTACTTTTAGCCAGCATGCGTGTAAGTATAGACTGTAAAATGGCTTCCTGTTACTTAAGGACAGAGCCTTACACTATGTCTTTTAAACCACCCACTCTGCCAAGGAAATCCAGACTGTTTACCGAATGCCCACATTTTATCATCAAGAAGTAGTTAATCGTTGTTATCGAATTAGTAGTCTGAACAAAGATTCTGAAGTCGGGCTCTCGCCATAAGTGTTGTCTCTCGCTCACTGAGACAGATAAATGAATCCAAGGACATGGTTGTTGTTCTCCCGCAAAAATTCTTGATTTTGTGAGTTAATTAAAGTTGGCCTAGTCTATCAGTCCCATTTTTATTTAGGTGATAAATAAAAAATTAGATGAGAAAGAACACACATCTACCATCCAATTCCAATTTCCTTTAAAATTTATGTGACAAAACAAGATGGAGAAAATTCGGGAAAAGCCGATGCATGCGGAAAACAATGATGAATGCTCAATCAGAAGACTTATAGTGATTCCTTACAATCTCCATTTGGGATGCAATACAAGAATTAAAAATTTATCTATATGAATGCAAGTTAACAAAAACACACCTACCCAGAAAGTTCTATTAGATGAGAAGAATTAATTTGAAATTTTGACTAAGTTGAACGATCTAATGTGCATCTGGATTAATGTGAAGTGTGATCCTAGTTTCTATGTGCACAAACAATAAAATCCTAAAATCTCTAATAGTCATATGTGCATGTTTAACCAACGAGCCACTCAAGTCAGGCCCCACCACCACCGAAGAGTGAAATAGGCCACGAGACAACACATAAAATGTTCGAGTCTTATTTATATGTGTGAGAGTCCAAACAGACACCGCTGCGAATGAACAATTAATTACAAAAATTTAAATTGCATAAATTGAAATCCTCTACTTTCTCTCACAACTTGACTCGATCTTAATTTTAAACAGCTTGGCGGTCAGTGAAGGTGCATCGGTTTCGTGAGAACTGCTCCGCGGGTGTCAAGTATAAGAGAGAGTGTAAGCAAGTAATGCAAAAATAAATAAAAAATTAAAGATAGAAAATAAATGCTGAAAATAAAATAAATGCAGAAATAAAAAATAGACAATGTACATTGATGAGGTTCAGGGGTCATACTACATGAATAGATGGAAAACCTAACATAAATTTTCTAGACAAAACCTAAGCTGTTTTCCACCCGGGTAGCAACGCCGCCTGATGAATCCGAATTGCCCTTAGTTAATTTGTGCAAATTAAGTGTTTAAAATAATTATGTGTTTATCGTTTCGTTGCAGGGGAGTAATTGGAATCAATCAAGAAGTAATCACTTAAATATTTAATTTAATTAATTTTGTGCATGGTTTTTAAGGGGCAATATTTTAGGTATTTTTGATGCAATTTTTGGATGCAAATGCAAATGTGGCCACTTTAGGGATTAAAAGGCAATTTTTAGTTAATTGGAATCCAAAAAATATGAAACTAGGCCAAGATATAAATTATGATGAAATAAATGCTATTCAATTTTTTGGAATTTTCTAATGCAAATAAATATTTTATTAAATAAATAGTGCAAACAATGAAAATTGCAGTAATTAATTATAATAAATATTAAACCTCTTTATTTTCAAGAAATAAAATTATCTAAGCTATATCACTAGGTGATCTATCTAAGAAAAATACTAAACCCTAAAATGCGAGATTTAATACCTATTAAAAACTAAATATTTAATTATACAAAATGGTTTTTATAGAGAAAAATATATATGCAATTCAAGTTCTTTTTGGGCAAAATGTGAAGGCCAATTAATTCTCCGTGAATTTTTGGCAATTTTTGGAATTATGGTTATTTAATTATGAATTTCTAAGTGTCAATTGGGAAAATATGTAAATTTCTATAAGAAGATTAATTATTAATTAACCACATGTCATAAAAATATAAAGCATATACCAAAATGTAGAGAATTACTTTAAAACACAATGTTATTTTTGGAATAATAACATGATGCAATGTAGAGGTTCAAATTACAAAATAAATAGAGGGGTTTGTTTGCAAAATTAGAATAAATAATGAAATAAAAATGCAGAACATGGGGCTAAAGAGAATTATCGACCTACTGGGGAGTGAACAACAAATATCCAGGAATCACGTGCTCCTCATGTGTCCCTGGGCTAGTAAGGGTGGCGTAAGAATTTAACGAGACTTTGAGGGCTGCTTCTACAAAAATCCAAGAAGTCACGTGTAGGGATGTGCATGGGTCGGGCTGGGCCGGGCCTTGAAGGGCCCAGGCCCAAGCCCATCTAAATATTTCGGGCTTTGGGCCGGGCCTAGGCCCGCAGATGTTATTGTTGTTTGGCCCATGCCTAGGCCCGACCCATTTTCTTTCGGTCGGGCTTGGTCCCGGCCTGCCCAAGCCTTGGTACGAAGAATAACATTTTAAGGATATCTTGAAAGGTATGAATACAAAACTTGTCATATTAACAACATCACTAACTTGTTTCTCCTTTTTCCAACACCTTAATGTAATTTACTTCCATCTTAATGAAATGAAGTTATGATGACTTCCTGCTCAAACCAAAGGAGCCCACAAGCACCTCAATGGATACAACTAAAAAGAGACCCAATTATGTTATGAATGAGAGGATCTATGAGCAGCCCATTGGACAAAGCTAGATTTGCCAACCTCCTGCTCTATTTATTCGTGAATTATCGTTCATCTTTATAGCCACCTGATTAAGGTACATGAGGTGAACTGGGATGTATGAGAATTAATAATTATAAATCGAGTATTGGGGGTATTTTACTTTTGTATTCCTCATATAACCACTCCTTATGAGATTCTAACAAATCGACTGGAAGCAGTCCAAAAGCTCGGCATGGTGGCTTTTTTGTTCGGAGAAAATTTTCTGATAATTTGAATGAGAACTTGTAATGGATGCCGAATATGCTTGTCGAGCTGTACCAAACACCAACCTCTACTATTTTCGGGCTACTCCGTGGGCTTTCTTTCGGGCTACTCCTTGGGCCTAAATTGGGCCCCTGAACAGGCCGGGCCTCGGGCCGGGTCGGGTTGGACTGAGCCAAGCCTGAGCCCGGCCCAAATTAATTTTGGGCCGAAATTTTAGGCCCAGGGCCGGCCCAATGTTCTTTTAGGCTTGGGTTGGGCCAGGCTTCAGGTTGGACAGGGCCAACCCAGCCCAATGCCCATCCCTAGTCACGTGCCAATCACGCGACCCTTGGAGAGGCGGGTGGACCTAGTCACAGATCGGAGAATCTCTAGGGGCTTCTCCACAAATTATTCCCCCCATGCACGCTAAACACGTGAGGGAGACCTAAGCTTTACGCTTGGTGGATGGTCAATGGGGCTCCCCATGGTGGTTGCTCACTGCGGAGGAGGATCTCCTGCTAGAGGCGAAGGGAGGAGGATTGGTGGACGTCTAGCTGACCTTGAGCACATGGCCCCACCTCCCAGTTGGTGGTGAAGAGGAGGAGGGGATTATCTCTGCAGATGGAGCTCTTGACAAGTGTAGCCTGGAGGTTGGTTACTGCTAAAGGAAGAGGAGCGTCTGTCGGAGGTGGAAGGTAGTTGATGGTTGTGATGAACTGCGAGGCAATGCCGAGGCGAACCAGGGGAGCATATGTAGAGATGCTTGGAGGTTGAAGCATGAAGGAAGGATGCGATGCTCGATGAGTCGGAGGCAATGTGATGGAGAAGGAACGGTGATGGAGGATGTCAATGAAGCGTGAATATGAAGTGTGATCGCGTGGAACGTAGAGATATCAGGAGGTCTGAGAGAGTGCAGTGATGCCTGGAGAAGAATAACGATGAAGATGAGGGTACCTGGTGGTGGCTTGATGACCTTAGGATGAGGTGGTCAGAGCAGAAGCAAGCATCAAAGAGGTGTTGCAACGAGGCTAGGGGGCCTTAGATCTCGCTGCAGGAATCGAAGGATCGCCGATGAAGACAAGGGATGAGGTACGGTCACCACCTCGATGGGGCCCTATGCTCCTCCTCCTCTACTGGTGATTATTGGTGGTTGAGATTTCATCGGGAGCCACGGGTTGTTAAATAAGCGAGGAGGTCAACCGGTTATGGAGGGAAGGTGGCGCAAGATTGATATGATATTCGGTCAAAAGGGGAGTTACGAGGGAATTAGTGATCGATTTAGGAAATTGGAGATTACGATTGACGTTGACAAAGATTGGGGAGTGGATCTGTTGAGGATTTCAATCATGTAGGGTGCGTTTGGTTCGTGGGTTATCTGGGGGAGGGTAACCCAACTCATTTGTGGGTTTTTTGGAGGATAACCTGAAAGTGAGTTTTAGTGTTTGGTTAATGGGTTTTACTGTTTGGAGGGTTTTCTGTGATGTGACCTTTACTGGAGTTTGGGATAATTATTGGTTGTTGATTGTTTTTTTGTTGTGGCTTTTAGTGGTAGAGGAATTTGTTTGCCCATGCAATTTTACGAAATTTACCCTATGAAATTTTGTATTTGGGAATTTTTTTCCATGTTAAAACAACATAGTGCTTGGTTGACGAATTTGTACAAGGCATGTCGCTAATGGTATTTATTGCTATATCTGTTGTGATTTGGCAGTCTAATTTATTTGATTTAATTTGAGTCCTTACCTTTGTCTACGATTTTATAACTTCAATTGATTGTATTTGTCTATGTACAATATGTAGCAGTTATTTACCACTGCAGTACGTAAGGTCCAAAATCCCCATATTCGAGTAGGCAATTTTGAACGAATGCTAAACTGATGTGTTCAACTATGTTAATTTCACGGTAATTACAAGCAGAATGTTGAAATTTCCTTTTTCTGTCAATGCAAAAGTCATTACTTCTCTAGAAAACCCGATAAATTAAGCCTATTCAGAACTGGAAGCGAGGTGCACATGTTAAACGTTGTAACTGCAACTGGATTTATAGCAATTGTCCCTGGACATTATGAAAAACAAGAATTTGTGATGTTAGATACGACTATTCAAACCTCGAGCCGTTACTTGGTTATTTTCGAAGTGGATGTGTGGCCGTTCTTTATGAAATGCTTGTTTTTTAGACTACAGGTAGTAATTCAACAATGTCTTATGGTGAACACATATATGTAGTCTTATACAAAAAAAATGAAATCTCCTTCTCCTCATCGAATTGCTTCTATGGTGTTTGTCAAATGTGTATGGATTTTTCAATGAAGACAGAGCGACAACAAGGAACATTGCTTTTCCTTCATTTCAAATAAAAGTGATATTTCACAGAATTACTCGAATTACCCATTCAAATGAGCGAACAACGATATGCATTCTTATAAATAATGTAAATTATTTTCCCAAGCAGACACGCTTGTAGGTGACTTGGAATTAAGGGTCTCTTCTAGAGATAGCATTACTACATAAGCAAACATGAGTTCGTAAATAGCATTGGTGTTGAAATAGCTAGGCAACAACGTGCTTGTCAACCTGCGGTTCGTCAATGGGATCAGGTGCTGAAGTCGATGCGCTGGATAGGTGGATAATCATTCTTTCTTTCTCCTTGATTGACCTCTCCGCCTCCGCTAACTTGTCATCCTTAAAATTCAAGGCGAACTCCAATACGTTAAACAAGTTTGCCAGGAACATTTTCTCTGCGGTCAGCGAAAGAATAGTGGGCGGGAGCGACGATGCCATCACCATGTAACCACACTGTCTCTGCGAATGATAGAAATGTTTGGTAGTTGTGTTTCACATTAATTAGAAAAATGGAAATTCAAAAATGTCCAATCAGTTAACTTATATCTAGCGGGCATGTGTAAAACATGCGGGTATCTACATCCTCTAAAAGACGGGACTTGTCGAAAACTAGTAATGCATCCCATCCACACGAGCAAACACGTCCATGGGAGAAGGGAATGCCAAAACGTAGAAGGACCATTACCTGTTCATACAAAGTTCTTTACTATAAGCAAATATTGGCATCCAACCAAAAGCATATGCATCATAAGTAACACATCAAATCTGACCAACAATCCTTGAAAAACCCACTTTCGTTAATAGGAAATCATGCAAACCGTACAGAAAAAAATTACAAGTTAAGGGTTAAGTTAAAGGGGAATATGATCATCTTAATTATACAACGGCCCTCGAATTTTGTCATTCCTCTCGCATACGCCTCATCCGATCGTTGTACATTGACATTGCCATCTCCTCTCGGATTTTCTCGCCCCGCAACATCTCAACATGGGTCACTCTCACCTCCACTCCGGGCTCCACATCTAACTCGGGTGGATCTGGAACCAAGTACTTCTCAACCCGATCAAACCACTTGTCACTGCCATACAATTTTATGAAGCTGTGAATTATCGCTGTCGCCTTGACAACGTCTCTCTGGGTTTGAAAACTGTATGTGGGCATGCATGTCAGACACTTGAACCTTTTCTTCCAAACACCAAATGTCCTCTCGACATCACTCCGAAGTTGTGAATGTCTGTGATTGAATAAGTGCTTGTACGAGATGTAGCGTTCGGATCTATCTAGCACGCGCCACTCTGGAAGATGGTATGTAATGCCTCGGTAGGGAGCAATGAAGGAGTCCGTATTAGTGTAACCACAGTCGACCAGATACCTGCATCCGTTTGGGACGATGAAACCACCTCTGTCAATGGCATCTCTAAGAATGGACATATCTGAAGGTGATTTCTCCCACCCGGCAAGGATGAATGTGAACAGAAAATCGAAAGAAGCCACCGCCATCACATTTTGCGATATGCACTGTTTCCTGTTGCGGTAGGTAGCTTCCATTCCTGAAGGGACCGATGCCTTTATATGTGTACCATCGATGGCACCAATCACACCCTATATAATAATGTAATAGGTCAATTTTGTACTCGCATGGAATTTTTTGAGCGAATCATAAGTCCCGTGGATACGTACCTAGAAGTAATCTGCGAAACGATGGTCTCCGGATATGCGAGATGGTGTATCTGTGGAAGGAAGATGCACCAATAGATCCTTCAGTAGAAGGACTTTCTGCAGGACCCTGTGGATATGAGCAGATATTGTTGATCCTGAGTGTTGAAACCACTCCTGCAACACACGATTAGATAAGCCGTGTCCAAATGCGAACATGAAAATGCAAACTTGTTCTATCGTATCCATGGATCTTGTGTTACGCAACCCTGTTCTTTGCTCTAATAACTCCACAAACTTCATCAGGATGGAAGGCTCCATTCTGAAGCACCTGTAGGATCGCTTGATATGTCCTGCCATCATATCATCAATCCACATACGTCCTGACCAAGGCCTGGTGTTGAGCGGTGTGGGGGCATGTGGAATTTGTTGACCATGTGTGGCACATGCGTATATGTACAAAGCAAGGCTATAGGACAACTCCGTAGCCTCAGACAAAAGCTCCTCTTACGGATTGTATAGCTGCTCTTCCATCTGCACAAAAGTTTTAGTACGTAAAGAATGTACGATCACCACGTAGACATTGACAATGCTGAACAATAGAGCATATATGCGATGTAGTGTAAGTTATAACATTGGCATATAAAAGTTCAAAAAGATATTAAATTTTGCATAAAAAAGAAATACTAGCAGGTACGCGTACATACTAAGTCATACAAGGAGTACATAATAATTTGTCCGTCAATAGTGCTACATATTAGTGGGGAACATATAAATTTGTCCTCAATAGTCCTCAATAGTGCTACATACTAATAAAGTACTCGCAGATAGGAGAACATATGAATTTGTCCATCGGGAGAAATGAAATGTTGGGGCTTCATATCAGTGGCAAGCATGACATAAGAGGGTTTATGGGTGGATGAAGACATGGTCAATCCATGCTTGGAGTTATTCGGGGTCATCCTTGACAGAACGGAAGAGCTCCCTTCTTCCCGGGTGAGTCAAGGTATCGGCCATCTTTACGTACGACGCTGGGGAGAGCGATGGACATGGCTCCCTCAGCTCCTTGAATGCCTCACATGCATCCACATCTTGCTGTCGTCTCTGTGCCCCTATCCTTTCCTGAATCAGCTCCATCAAGGCATCCATGTCTGGTATATGTTGCTTCCATCTCCACTCTTTTTGCGCTTGGATCCGGATGATCTCTGTGTAGCCTTTCTGACTACAGGAGGGGTCGGCACCTCGTCCACATCCTCGTAATCTGTATTACCTTCTTGACCCTCCATGAATTGCTCTTCTTCGGTATTGGGTGTGGCCATAGGAGCACGTGAGGAGCTGGCATACCGCCCGGTAGCGGACCCCTTCCCGATGAGGTAGGAAACCTATTCAAAGTACAAGAAGGGACGTGAACTGTAATTACGGTACGCCTCACCTACCTGATAAATAGAGCGTCCCAAATATTAATTGCTAAATATTGTAATTGGAGTCTTCTTGACAAGTTGATGGACATCATACCTCCAACCATGCGAGTTCATCTGGTGCGATTGGGCAATTTGAGACATGGTCCCATCCCCAACCAGACTTGCCATGTAGGTACAAGTATGCCGCATGCTCCCTTCTTGTAGATCTTCCAACGAGATTGGATTTGATCCTTTGTGTAACATAGGCCTGCTTGTTCGTTGAACTGGCGCAAGATTCCTTTCCAACCTGCAGTAGTGAATGACTTCTCACTCCATTGATTCTTCTCTCGTGCTTCCAGCATACAATGGATTAAGATGCGATCATAAGTTGGTGTCCAATTGATTTCCCGCCCCGTACCAACAATGTCACCTCCACTACCGTCCACTGAGCTCTTTCCCTTACCTTGTCGAGGCATTGTATGACTGATGCAATAATTTGGTTAATGTGACCATGTCAATAAAGCTTGTTTAAAGCATCACTTTCAAACAGTGTCAGAACCATTTTCAAGAATTATAAACAACAATCCAACCAACACCAAAAAATCAACTTGAAATTTGCTAAATCAGTCTCGACATAAAAAATATGCGATATCATACCCGTTCTACAATAAACATATACTCGACATCATACCCCTTCCACAATAAAAATATGCAATATCATACCCCTACCACAATACTCGACATAAAAAATATGCGATATCATAACAATTCCGCTACTGGAAGGTGGACACATAAAACAGATCGACGCATACACTCTATCACGAATCAAGCAGGTGCCATCCCGAACCCCAAACAACCCGTGAGCCTCAGGTATGATCAGACCCCTTCCACAATAAGCAAGGAACAACAAAGCAATGTACTCCAACCCAACAAGTGATATCCAGTTTAGTGCACTTCGCAATGCCAATCCACCTACTGGATTGTTTACAAAGTGTGATTTTTTTAAAAAAATTTGGCATATGTATCCTGATTTTATTATAAGGATGCTGATCAGTGGACAGTTTGTTTTCCAGGTTTTTCACTTCGACCCCCACTCCCCAATTTTAAATCAAGAACCCATCATTTGAAGATGAGGTTCAGAATGACATTGTGAAGTGCAAGGAACTGCTATTGAAAAGGGCACCTCGACGCCATCAATTGAAGATGGGTTGCATAGTATCGTTCATAAACTATTGAGGCAGAAAATAATACGATCATCATTGCAGAGCAAGAACTATACACGAGCCACCGATGGTCTCCAAAGACAACAGCAAGAACAAGTAGGACATCCATGAAGTGGAAGATGGGTAGGGAGAATGTTACCCACATATAAGATGTAGTGTCAGGTGATCGAAGAGATGCTTCTACCCACATAGCAGGACTGGGCGTTGCTCTGCTTTCGTATCTCTACCCCCTTGGGAGACCATATTGGGAGACGAAAGGAGATGAATTAAGATCCACGGTTGCTACCCCTTCAAACTTCTGCATTAATGATTAACCCCCTTTCTGATTCTACCGTAACTTCATTCTTTTTGGCAACCTATTTTAATGTGATCTAATGCTTTCAATGTTGCCTCCCCCCGAAACATGTTAATAAAAACAACATTCCCTACCATGAACATATATTTGAATGTTGACCTAAACACAAACATTTATCAGAAACGAATCCACAAAGCAACCAAGCTCGACAAACAACAAGCAAAACAACATTCTTCACCACAAGGAGACGTAGCCAAATAGCAGCCACGATCGACCAACATATATGTCGGCTCCAAAACAACCAGTAGCGCATACACCATTTACACATGACAGTGAAAAACAACATAAATCAAAGTCCATCAATAGACCAGCTTGCGGGTTACCTCGGGAGCACCTCGCGGGACGCGTCGTTGCTTTCCGCCGACCACCGATCGGACAGTTCTT
Source organism: Ottelia alismoides (assembly GCA_037367405.1). NCBI lineage: Eukaryota > Viridiplantae > Streptophyta > Magnoliopsida > Alismatales > Hydrocharitaceae > Ottelia > Ottelia alismoides. The sequence goes on along the minus strand of JAZKJV010010987.1, from coordinate 207,376 downwards.
GCAATAGAACATGAAGCTCAAGAACAACCCTGTATCTCCAGTCGATCTCGGACCTCCGCATCCTCCTTCTCAATAGGGTCACCCGAGAGCACCTCGAACTGGCGGAGGAAACCATCGGTCAAGTGGGGAGATGGGAGATGGAGACACGCTTGTCCAGGCACAGCCGAAGTGACAGATGCGACAACTCCGTAGCCTCGAGAAGGGATGCCGCAAGACGACAAGGTCGAAGAACGTTGGGTTTTGGGGAGGGTTTTGGGCCAAAAACCCACAAGATAACCCTTGAATTTTAGCGGGTGACCCACGCTATGGCCGAGTAACCCGCGACCCGAACGGGTCCGTAGAATAGGAAGGCAAAGGCCAGCATGATTGGGAATAGAGGGAGACGACCTATGAGATTCGGAGGTGGTGGAGATCGCGGAGGTGGTGGCACGTGAGATCTGCGACAGGAAGGAGGAAGGATGAACATGCTGGGCACATGCGGTGGAGGCACGTGCGCAACACATGTGAGGATTTTTATTTTTTATTTTTTTAATTTTTAAATGAAAAATGAATAATTAAAAGATCAAAAAATGGGTAACATGTGGTAGCTCCAGAAGCTGCCATGTGTCACTAAAAAAATCAGAAAACAAATAAAATTAAAATAAAAAAGAAATAACAAAAAACCTTGGATCAAAAAATTTTCTTCTTGAAATTTGCTCGTCTCGATGAGATCTACCATTTTTATGAAGAGACTAATACGAGGATTTCTTGTGTTAAGATGTCATTCGAAGAAAGGCATGGTTCTTCGATCTGATCAGCAATATCACAATCTTCTACAAGCGGTGCTGGATATGTTTTGTCAGACGTGCTATTTACAGCTTTTGGCCCAATGATCATGTCCATGGTGACCTTATCACTGCAGAAGAGGGACATGATCAACCCCATAATCAACTATCACTTTGGTTGTTTGAAGAAATGACCAGCCAAGAATAATAGGGGTATGGAGTAATAGTGAGGGGGAATCCATGTCCAGAATAATGAAGTCCACTAGGAATTTCATGTCTTGCATTATCAGGATAACCTCCTCCAATGGACCTCTGGGATGCTGAATGGATCGATAAACAACATGAAGGATCATGCGTATGGGTTTAAGAAGACCTAGTACAAATTCTTGAGGCAACGAGGAGGGTAAAAGGCTTACGGGGGAACTGCTAAGACGCAGAGTTCAAATCTTTAATAAAAATCTCACAATCTGATTAAAGGTGCTCCCTTGTCTTTCTTCTTTGTTAGGAGGTCATTGATCACATTTACTATGGCCATAGTCAGGATATGCTTCTCTGATCTATTGTATATGTTTTTGTGGGGCTAATGCATTGATGTATATACCTCTTTTAGTTCTTTCTTCATAGAAGGCACGTATTCCATGGCTTTTAATAAAAGCATTTCTAAAAAGATATTATGAAGAATCTCAACAATGACTAGATCAGACAATGCATCTTTCAATTTTCTAATTTTTTTGGAGGTTTTCATTGCATCATGAAAATAAATATTTATTATTAAAAGGCATTGTACTTATTTATACCTGAATCATTTTGTACAAATGACTAGCTAGAAGGTACACAATCATTAAAAACATGAAAAAATTAAACATAGGAGCTTCATCTTCTTCAATCAACACGTGATCAGCTACTGCTATGGCTTTCTCCTTTCAAAATTGGTTCAGCCTAGGATCTTATTTTGTTTTTGGCATTTTTCCTTTTCTTCATTTTTTGTATTTTCTGGTGATCTGGTACATCTCCTCCTTCCTCTTCTTTGTTACCAAACCCTGTTCATGGATTGCCTTATGTAGAACATGATGATTCACTAGTGGATGCTCTAGTCTTCCTCTTTGTTGTGATAGATGGCTGCAAAGTCCTACCACTCATGAGATTCACAATATTAGATAACATAATAGAATCATGTATACCTTACTCATTGGGTTTGGAGGATACATCTATAACTACCTGCTCTTTAATCTTAAAATTGTTAGAGTTTACCTCAACCTACATTGGTATGATAGTTTTGGTAGCGGAGACGTCATTAAGTTTGTGGCTAATCTCACCGAGGATTTTCACCAATTGTGCCAAATAGTCCAAAGTTGGTTTCACGGGTGTGACCTCTGATGATTTAGTGTGCTACGCATGTTGATACTAGTAATTATGTTATAGAGGCTGCAACTACTTATTCTGAGAGTAATACTAAGGAGGATACTACTACTAGTAATAATGGGGAGGAAGGGGATATTGTCTGATATTGAGCAGCTGGGTAGTGGTGATACAACTTCCATTGGCAGTATGCTAGTTGCTGATATGACTATCTCTAAGTGTGTGCTTGTAATGGAGATTGGTGGTTTTGAGGCTGACCCTGGACAAATTTCCCACCATGTGATTGGTGGTACGACCGAATGGCAGAAGACTGATGCTATATTCACCAAGAGGGTTCAGTTACTGTTTATTACTCCATACGTTGTTCACCTCCTGAATTAGAGGTAAAGGTGGGAACAATGGCTCTACAAAAGTTTGGGGGTCCAGATGGTACACGATCATCTACTGCTGTGGCGGTAGTGATAGTAGTGCCTGGTCAGTTTCCTACACGTAGTACACATGCTAGACAGGGAATGGTTTCCCTAGACTCTACAAAGATGATGATTCCTTCAGCTCTGTAGAAGTCGTAATTGATGAACTCATAGATGAACTGTACTAATAGTGCTCACCAAGAGCTTGAAATTCTTGGTGATCTAATCCAATTTGTCTAAGTTCTTTATTTTTTGTTCGATCACAACAAGATTCTCAAGATCATGTGATCGCTTCTCAATAATATCTATTTTGGAAAGGTGGCTCCCAATGATACTTAGGTTGGAGATCTCATCCATGTCCTCATCATGAGATACCGCCACGTTGACGGGTTTGTGTGGATTTGTAGCTGCTTCTGGTATGCATGAGATGAAGACAATGTGACCTCTCCTCCAAACATTTCTTCAAATATCTGCCAAACTACATCTCCATCCTTGTTGAAGTGAGAGCCACCACATGCAACATCTATCAGCCTCTGACTTTCTTGTGTGAGACCCCCAAAGAAGTGTTGGACCAGGCTGGTCCTCAGGATGTCATGGTAGGGGAACTTCTCTTGTAAATCTTTGAACCTCTCCCAGGCTTCATGAATGGACTCATGTGATCCTTTGGAAAAATTCGAAATGTGAGTATGCATCTAGTTAAAATAATTGAGATGGTAATACTTGTGGAGGAATGCTAGCTTGAGCTCCTCCCAGGTCATCACTACCTTCCCTAAATGATTGATCATATATAAAGCCTTGTCCTAAAGTCTAAAGGGAAAGACAATCATCTTGACTACACCTAACAGGATGTTAGGGTAGTGAGTAGTTCCTAAGATGTGGCCAAAATGCTGAAGATGGATGCATGGTTCCTTATCTGTATTCCTGTGGAATGAGGGAATAGGAAACAAGAGTTGTTGCTTCGGTTAAAATGTTCGTGGATTGGAGGAATCTGGATCCACTCAATCATATGGCCAGATCCAGGATTGTAGATTTCTTTCAAAGTAGGCTTAGGAACCTCTCTTCTTTCCTCCTCCTCCCCTCCACCAGGTCCATATTCATGTGCTCCTCCTCCTCCTTTGTTCTCTCTGTCTTTCATAAATTCCATTAACATCTCCTATAGAGGTGAATGTCTAAGCATTGACTTCATTCAACTCCACTTGGCGTTCCTTCTCTTTCTGTGGATCCATCTCTGAATGAGACTCAAAGTCAATGGAATCCTGATCGGGCTGCGAATCAACATGATGAAATGAATGCCGATCAGACTTGAATCTTGCACTAGAGGTAAAGAGATATTTGGAATTAGGGTCAATTTTGAAAATTATTGAATCAAATAATGTGTATGGAGACAAGTCGATCTCCATCCACAATGGAGGAATGTAGGGACAAGAGTGATCCTGTTTTATTGGAGAGGAAGAAGACTAGGAGTCTTGAGAGTGGCTCGTAATGTCTGAACTGGTCTATCTGGAATCTCCCCGAGTTATATGAGATGTTGGAGTCATAGAATCTATGTGGTCATCTGGGAGTCCAGACTAAGCCATCCAAGACCCGACATCCTGAGAGACAAAAGGAATAGGGATGAAAAATAATGAGCACAGAGATACACAAGAAATAAAATGGAGGAAGTGATAAAAGTCTCAAATGAGCAAAGTAAAAGGAATAATACAAGAAGTAAAAATATAAGGCACACGTATGCGGGACTGTGACCTTTGACCTTAATCTAGATCCAAAAAAGACACCAAAGCAAACAGATTCACCGACGCAACATAAAAAGCCATTAGAGTTCGGCTATTATCTTGGTATTTTTTATTATTTGTTATTCGGACAATCTTATAGCAAGTCTTTATCGGCTAATCCTATTGTAGAGTGAGTGCTACCAGACAAGTGTATTGTATTTCATACTTCGTTTATAACCTGTATCATGCACTTTTTTAAGAATCCTTGTTATTTGGTCCAAATCCACTCAGCCAAAGAATAGAGGATGAAGCTGATATGCAAAATCGATACTTCCCCCTTTGTGGGGTACTCGAACATGGCATGATGAGACAAGGACCCACCGTTACAATTCCCCTATGCTCAATACTTCAAAAAGCCTGCATGTAGACTCAACCCTACTCACCCATGTACTGATAGAAGTGCCAATGCTTTGTGAATCGAATCAGCACACAAGGCAGTACCTAGGTTGGGATTTTGACTCTATTTCGTGCCTCACTCTGTCTAGAAAGTACATGAAAACAATGTGAGGTTTATGAACCTGATACGATGAAGTTCATTACAGATTTTAATTATGGTCGAAGTTTATTTAGTAGTCCCCTTATTTTAGTTTTTGGGTTTTATTAAGTATTTTTCAATAATAATTGCCCAACAAAATTTTCAATTATCAATTTATTTAAGTCCAATAAAACAGGAGGAGAAGTCTAACAAGCCAATGCATAAGAAAACTATGAAAACACACATGTGATAGAAGGCGTACCTTGCTCCAGCACTCTACATGCAAAATGATCCGTGCATAAAATTAATACTAATCTATATGTACATGCAATGATGAAATCTCTCTATGTACATGGATTCACATTAATGTGACTGAGAAGTTCAATTTGACTATATCCAAATGTAATACTCTATAGGAATATGCAAATATTAGGGCTTTGGACCTAAGTACCAAGCAAGCAGATCCTAAGTATCTAAGGGCTCATTCACTCAAGATGTAAAATATAAAAATGGTATAAAACTCTAGAAAATAAATAAAAATAAAGGGAAAATAGGAAGAAAGAAAGATAGAAAGCGAGAAAACACGATAAAACCGTGAGGGCCCCCAAGTGAACAATTATTTCGTAAAATAGGCATGTAATGTCCAAATGCCCATGCCCTATATTATTGCAATAATAATTTCTCTCTCACCAAAATAAAAATAAAATCTATGCTAATTCTATACCACTTTGCTTCTACTCCTCTCTTTCTAGTCTTCTTCCACCTCTCCCTCTCGACTTGGTCAGAAAAGCTGACCTCCGCCTCACATGGTAGTATCGGACCTCCTAGGAAGTCTACCCTCGATCCACAAGCCCTCACGTAAAAGTCAAACAAGAGATTATGATTAGAACATATAAATAATTATTTATCAAAAAGAAATAAAATAGGAAATAAAATATAAAACTGTATACAAGCTACGCATTGCTCTCGACATTGGCACCATTTATTGACTAGTTACGATCGAGGTACAAAGGGTTCAGTCTTGGAGGGCCAATGGTGTTCGACAAATCAGATCTGGCAGCTGTTGCTCCGGTCACTCTCACAACGTGCGATACCTGATCTAAGTGGATCGACAACAATTAACCCACAAAGATAAATAAGTAATGCAAATGTGCGAGATAAAATTTATTATAACTTTATAAAAATGTGTATAGTGACAAGCAATGTAGAGATCGAACTCCGATTGCAAACTGTATAGATTGGGATATAATATTAATTATTTCTAATTAATATAGAGTTCTGGTTTATTTTCCTTTTATCTTTCCTTTTGAGATTTTGTGAGATTTTAATATTTAATTTTTATATGATTTTTTTGCACATGAATTTTTTATAATTTTATATTTATAATTAAAAATATAATAAATAATAATATATATAAATAATGGAGAAAGAGAGATGATTGGTCATTTTGGATTTTTTAAATATTCAAAATAAAGTCAAAATAAAGAATAAAATGTTTTGTAAATGTTTTTGGAATTTTTAAAGGTTTTTATAAATTTTATGTCTTTTTAAAACCTTAAATATGTCTAAACAATGCACAAAATAATTATCAAGACTGTTTTAGGATTAATAAATATAAATAAGTCCAAAATTAACCTAAAACTATTTTTAGTGTATAGTATATAATATAGAAAATTCACAAATTTTATTTTTAGTTCTTTCTATAATTTTTTTCTAAATGTATAGGTTTTTAAACTTTTGTAATTTTTATGTTTTTAAGGATTTCTAGATATGTGGTATTATAATATAAATATAATATTTTTAAAGGAATTTTGGAGTTAATTTTTCTAATTTTTAGGGTTTTTAATATTTATATATGATGAAAATATTTGTTTTTGTATTTTTAATAAATAGGAAATTAACTGAAATGCCAAAATAAAATTGGGGCAAGGTAAAGCGCAATATTAGGCGCTTATAATAATTTTCCTACTATTTTTTGAGAAATAAAAATATTTATAAATAAAAATATTCACAAAATAAAATGCACTATAGAACATGGACTTGTATGCAATAAAAAATAAAGTAAAACTTGATTTCAGAACAAGTCCAAAAATCTAGGTCAAAAGTTGCAAATATTCTGTCTCATGGGGAAAACATGTAAGGTGATGCAGATTGGACTTAAAAGCTATTAAATGAAATGCTTAGGGCCCATGTTACAATTTTATCTAAAATATTACATATAATTAAATATTTACAGAATTAATTAATAAAATAAAATAGTGGAGGTCATTGTGTAATATACCCAAAAGTACCCGCTATCCATCAGTTTTGCACACTTCACTTAACCACGTGGCACACCAAGAATGATTGATACCCCTTCAGTGATTCTCTCCTCAGATCAGATTTGGATTCCATCGGATGACTGGAGAATGGCAAGATGTGACGATTATAGTCAAAACTGGAGCAGCTTGGTCATCCAACAATGGCTTCTCTTTGAGAAGAACAAGGAAGAAGAAAGAGGAGGTCCTCCTTCGATGGGATGTTGCTATGTGTCCCAGCCACCTGAAGAGCTCCCAATGATCACAAAATGGGGCTCATGCTCTTCCACAACTCCCAAATGGCTAAAAAAGGTCCGAGCCCATCGTTGAGGACCTAGAGGTCGAAGAATACTCAAACACCTAGAAGGCGTCTTGCTGGTTTGAATCGACCCCAGATGGATCTCTTTGGAGCACCAACCTATGTGGGATGCAAGAGGAAATGAGGGAGAAGGTACTGACCCTTTTATTGGGTGAAAAATGGGTGAAATGGAGCGGGGTAAAAAGGTGCTTTGACGAGCGATGGAGGACGAGCACTGATCTCCTTGATCTCAATGAGATCAAGATTGGATAGGCATCACCGGTTGTGGATAAGAAAAAGAGGAATGCGTAGAGGTTTTCATGTAGGCAAAACAAAGGGTAAATCACCGTGGACATTGGATGGAGCTCTAGAGCTTCGACTAGTTTAATCTACTAATCTATGCTAACAAACAATATTAATGCACAAAATAAATACAAAAAATTATAAAAAGGAAATCTATCTAAAAAGTGAAGAAAATTGCTTAACCAAACCTGGAAGGTCGGGAACAGAAGAACCACATCGAACACAGCTACGGTGATGGTTAGATCACGTCACTGGGGCCTTCTCCTCACTTGAAATTCAGTGGAGAGTTTATTGACACTAAGTTATATACACTTGAAGTAGATCTAGGGGTAACGACATGATAAAGGGATCAAACTTAACAAAATAGTGGAGGAGATGATTATATACACATGCGAGGGAGGTGACTTGGGAGGAGGATGGCGTGTGGAGAATGGGTTGTTGATGGCTAGATGCAGGCCGTGGAAGAGGGTGATGGAGTTTGTAAAGAGGGAGGAGCTCGAGGGAGAAGGGAAGCATGAAGTAAGGGGAAGAAAATGGATAAAGTAGACGAGTCCTGTGATTTGATGAAGGTCAGAAGGGAGGTCGGACTATTGACCTAGAGTCAACGTTAGGGCCCTCCTGATTGGTCCACGTACGATGTGGCATGACTGATGAATCTCCACTTCATCACCTTTATTCTATTATTTTGGCCTCAAAAACCCAAGCAAATGCATGTAAATAGCATCAACTTGTCTATAATAGCATTCATCATTTATGGTATTAAGTGTACATGAATAAGGTTTTTAATGCCAAAATTATAGAATAAAGAGAAAAAAAGAAAAAGGAATAAAATATTGCAAATATTTTATGACCTGACCCCGAGACCAAGGCCAGAATGGAATTGGTCGACAAGGAATAAAATAGGGGGAGATAAGGGACGAGAATACAATAAATATTTCAATCTTGATTTATGCATTTTTGGCCCCTATTTTGTATCTAATTATGTATTCATCAAATAAAGAAATTTTATACATGAAAGTTGTAGATAATAATGTAAATAAAAAGACAAAATTTAGTTTGTACAAAAATGATACACAATGTACATTTTATACACAGAATAAAAAGCCAGAATTTCAACTTCACAGACCCATATCTTGCGAATAAAAATTCAAAATCCACCAAAATCACCTTTAATTGTATATAACTTTTCAAGATCTCTTTAATAAAATTGGCTTCATAATTTTTGGAGCTCATCTGTGAAAGTTAGGTTTTTGTCCCTCATTGTACATAATACCGATTAAAATATTCATTATATTCATGATTCACTATTTTTATAAATCTATATTTTTATAATTATGTAAATAATATACATAATACATGTACATGTTGAAATTAAAAGAAAACCCAATAAAATTCATTAAATAAATAAAACATATATGAAATACAAGTAAAAGGCCTATAAGTATACCTACATATTATATGTACCTATTTATTTAAATACGCAAATAAACTCATAAAAATAAAATAAAAATATATTCATACTCACAAAAAAAAGTTATAAAATATATAAAATAATATAATAAAATTGTAAAATAAAATACATAAAATAAAAATAAATTATACAAAATACATGTAAATAAACCTATAAATACACTATTGAAATAAACTCATAATAAAATACATCAAAAAAATAAATAAAAATCATAAATAATCACTACATTTATTAATAAACAATTTCTTATTTTATAAACAAAAATTAATAAAGTCGTTTATTATGTTTAATCAAGGGGTCAATTCGGCACTGACGTGGGCCAATAAGAGTCTGCCCTTAGTTGACCGCACGGTCAACTTCTCTGCCACCCGCCGCCGTGTGTCAGATGTCCTTTCGGCCCATCTTTTCCGATTTTCCCAAACCAAACCAATGAGTAGATCGCCTCGATCCCTTAATGAAAAAGTTTCGTCGATGATCCATCCTTCACGCCAACCTATTAGAGCGACCGTTTGACCAAACAATTCTTTGTGGCACCCTGGTCAATAAGGGTGCACCTCCATGTCCATAAATAAGAGCCTCGACCCCCGACCCCATTTTGGTCTCCTTTTGGTCTTCTTCCACCTTTATTTCCAGTCCTTAGAACATCCTCGTGACAGGGGGGTCCTCCTGGAAGCGTCAGCTGGTCGAAGGAGTCGAGGGCAGCACCCACGGCGGAGCTCCGGCATCGCCCTGCTCCCTGGTCGACCACCAGGAATAAAAGCTGTTTTACCTAGTTTAATTGCTTAGTTTTCTCTTCTAGTGTGTAATTCAGTAGCTAGTTCAGTCATTAGGACCGTATGTGCTCGATTAGGGCTAGATCGAAGTTTGCCGGAGCTCAGCTCCGGCAAATCTCTCTACCTGATCTACCTATGATCCAACCCTCGCATCATCATCATTTCATTGCCCTTCGTGTTCTCCATCTCCCGAACATACCTAAGCAACCAGAGCATTCCTTGCTCTGCGAGTCGAGGTCCTCTTCCTCCGCGTCGCCGGACCTCGCCACCACCTCGCGTTTTGAGCCTTTCAGCTTCACCCCTTGGTCGAGGGAAATGCCCTCGAGCCGTGTGACTCTTTTCTGCAGGTCAGGCGCCTTGAAACATGCCAGGAGACGAAATCAACTCCAGCGGAGGTATCTGGAGACCCTTCTTTTCCCCGAGCTCGTTGCGGCGCTCCAGTGCATCTCCGGCCGATCCGAGACTCCCAGCACTTAGAGGACACCTGAAGGAAGGTTTTTGGGCCTTCCCAGAGCTTCAAAGACCTCTGGAGGGGAGAGATATCATCGGAGGAACCTCGCTCAGGCGAGTGTTCTTCCTTGTTCTTCCAGCAAGCCTCTCAGTCGTCGGATCAAGAAGGAGCACCCAGTTGGAACCACAACCGTTGGATGCAGCCCTTCATCGACCGCCAGATCATGACCCGCAATCTAATCTCCACATCCATCGGCGAATCGTCATCGGCAAATGTGGAGCCCACGCGTGGCAAGTGGACCAGATCCAGCCGTCCGCCCGCGCCCAGTTAAGGGGGTAAATTGCTAAATCTTCCCCGAACTTTTTGTAATTATTATTTAGTTCTGTAAAATAATTGTAACGTTGTAAAATAATTGGGATTTTTTTCCTAAGGACCCCTGATCTTTCTGGAATTACAAATTGGTCCTTCCGTGCCTCACGTGCAGTCCTACGTGAGTGCGTAAACTTTGCATGCGTGCCCCTGGTAGTGTTGTATATTGAGAAAAGGTTCCAAAACATTAAATAAATGTTATTTCTGTTGGTAAATTTGCAACTGAGCCCCTATCTTTATGTTTAATTGCAAAAATGCCCCTGCTAGGCTGTGTATTGTTTATGCGCTTCATGTATTTATTAAAAATACCTATCTTGCTCCTAAAAATCCACGAAAATTAGATTAGATGTTTCATGCAGTGTACTTTCACGCCCACATTTTTAACTTGCATTGTTTTTGCATTTTATCTAATTTTTTAAAAAATTGAAATAAGAGCCTTTAATCCCTGTTTAAACTATAAAATACCAAAAAAAAGAAAATGCTTTTGAAAAATTACAAAAATATTGTATCTAGTACATTTATATATCTATTGAGTCAAGAAAATGAAAAAAACCTAAAAATAGAAAAAGAAAATATAAAAATTTCAAGAAGCTCCAAAATCCTAAAAAAATGAAAACTCTTCAAAAACACCAAAAATATGTTTTTCCCATTTTATAATTCTATGTATGTATTATTAATATATTAAGATTAATTTGGATAATTTTGGGATCTATTTATTATTTTTTTAAAGAAACCAAATTAATCTCGCCACATATATTTAAGCCCTTATTTGGGGATATTTTTGATATTAAAAATATAGAAAAATTATAAAAATTCCAGAAAAATAACAAAAAATTATAAAAAATATAAAAATCCTAAAAATATTATATTTACATATTTTAGGTATTTATATCTATATATATACAAATACATAATATCTCTCCTCTTATATAAATATATCTCTTTATGTCTATATCTATATTATATAATTTAAAATATAAAAACAAAAATATAAAAGAAATATATAAAATATAAAAACAGATAAAATTATCAAAACAAAAAATACAAATAAATAAAAATATTAAAACCCACAAAAAGAGGATTCATTTAAGGATGACTGGGATGTACATAAATACCTATATGCTACCCTTTTTTTTGCTCTCTGTGGTTCGACCTCTACATGCTTATACACTATGCATTCTATGGTAGAGTTAATAATTTTAACTCTCATTTTGGGACTTAATTAACTTATTCATTATTGTGGGTTAATCTCTGATTGATTGGAAGTTATTGAGAGGTCACCATATCGACTATCGATCCGCCTTGTGGATTGATACGACCCTTGATTTTTCCCTTTCATCAGATGGCACCGTTGCCGGGGAGCAATAGGCGTAGCCTATCATACCTTGTCATTCTTGTATAGAAATTCATTTATTCACCATTTATTCTGTGAATAGATGTTTATTTGAAATTGCTTAATTATACATGATTCTTTGATTAATGATATAGACATTCATTTATTTTTATTAATTACTTGATTCTTTATTGAGCTTCTACTAATTCTATCTCTTTGTGACCTTGTTGCGAGGGCCCTCCACGTGAGGATGGTTTCTTAGGAAGTCAAGGCAGCCGAGCTTGGAGGAGGTTGGTCTTCACTTCATGACCAGCTGGAGTGAGCACCAAGGATGCAAAGGGATGTGAATTAGCGAGGCCTTGAGTAATTAGGATCGATTTTGTAATTTATGGTGAGAGAGGGATAATTTTGGCATGTAATATAACTTGGACTCTACTCTTCACAACGAGGTCCAATGCCCGGGTGTCTGTTCACCTGGGGGCCTCGTCGCAGCTTTTTCGTGTTTTCCCGCCTTGTTTTCTTTGTTTCCCGCAGTTTTGAGCTTTCCGCCTTTTCTTTATTTTGTTTTGTGTGCACGGAGCCCCTAGACTTAGGTTGCTTGACTCGATAACTAGGTCCACACCTTAATAAGAATGCATGTTCCTATAGTTTATTACGTATGGATCTAGTCAAATCTAATAAATGTTAGTTGTTTAGAATCAGACCCACGTGCCGTGAGAGACGTCGTATAGCGCTAGCAGGACCCGTTGTGGCGGGCACCGAGACGTTTCCAAGACCGGACTCCAGGGTTAGACTTTAAATAACCAACATATGGTTCTTCACAATTAATAGCAGCTATTGTTTAGGACGATTTTGTCGCTTGCATACCGTCATGTAGATAGGGTTAAAAAATCTGTTTTGCATACCGCATGGAAAGAGCTGGGATGCACTGTAAGTCTTCTAACTCAGCATACATTATTCGGTTCAATGGTGAGATTTCCATCATAGAACCAACTTGCACGGCTTTTCCGCTATCTCCCTCTGATTTTGAGCACCTAGGACATTAATGAAAATCTACAAAAACGTCAGGCGCTGGTATGAAACAGACTCAAAAAAAGTGAAAACCCAAAAAAACTAAAACAAGGGGACTGCTAAATAAAGTTTGACCTTAATTAAAACTTGTAATGGACTATCATTGTACTGGGTTCATAAAGCCCTCATTGTTTTCAAGTACCTTTGGAGGGGGACCAAAACCCCACTCCCTTGAGCGAGGCACGTCCCATAAGGAATAGAGCCAAAATCCCAGTCTGCAGCTGCCTTGTGTATCGCCTGGATTTCCGAAGTATTGGTGCTTCTATCATACGTAGGCGAGTAGGGCTTGGTCGACATTGATAACTCTCTATTGTGTAGAGCATTGACCTTGTCTGAAGTATCGAGCATAGGCCACGCCTTCACGAGGGAGTCTGTCTCATCGTCTTGCGTCTGAGTAGGTTCTTGCACGCTCATAAGTGATTCCGTTGCGAGCGAGAACCGAAGTATCAGTTTAGCCTATTGGCTTCCTCACTCTATTTCTTTGGCTGAGTAGGGATCTAGGAAGGGTTACAAGGACCTCAAAAAGTACAGACTACATGTTACAAAGGAGGAGGACAAGTACGGGATACTTTTCTGGCAGTACTCTCTCTCCTATAGGGGTAGCATGCTAAGGACTTGTTAAAAGATATGCCTGAAATAACAACTCTAAAATTGACAAGATAATAAGTAGCCGAACCTTTACGGCTCCACATGGCGTGAGTTGGTGAACCCAATCTTGTATTGCGTTTGTATGGATCTAGATTAAGGTTCAAAGATCAAGTCCCGCGCCTTTGCGCAAATGTTGTTGTGTCATTCTCCTTCGACCCCCGCTCAGTTTGAACCTTTCTACTATTTTGCACTCTTTTTTTACTCCTCGTTGACCATCGTATCCTTCCTCCAACATACAATCCTCTCTTCCTTCGTGAATTCGATCCATGGATGGTTTCCGTCGGAACCCCTCCGACACCCACATCGATTCCATAGACTCGACTTCGCCAATAACTTCGAGGCGATTCCTGAGAACCCGATCCGGACTTTACGGGTCGATCTCCAGACTCCTTGTCTTCTACCCTTATTTGGATCACCCAATAAACTAGGATCACTTTTGTCCCACTTTTGCCGTTGTGAATGGAAGTCGATTACAGTCCATATCCTTTTCCATTCACGACATTCTGGGATTGACCTTGAATCCAGATTCATCATGACAGCTGAATAAAATTGCCAGTGGTCTGATTAGGATTATCTCATTCTATAGATAGAAGACAAACCAAGCCCTGGATCCTAATACAGAATTCATTTCGTCAGACTCAGACCCTGACATGGCTCCTCAAGGGAAGGGTAAGGGTCAGTAGCCACCCCAGCCAGAGAAAGGACAGATGCCTGATCAGAATCAGGTTAATGCACAGTTGTTGGCATCCATCCAAGCTATCCAACAACAGCTGACCGAGCATGCCCTAGCATAGACTGCTTTTCAGGATATGCTGAATGATGTAATGAACAGAAACGAGGGAGGAGGAGGAGGCCGAGGAGGTGATATTCCTTCGGATGACGAGGGAGAGCCAGGATATGGGAGACCCTAACCTACACTGAAGGAGACTTATAATCCTGGAGACAACCAGATTACCGAGTGGATCCTCATTCCACCGATGCAAGCTCACTTTGAGCTGAAACCCTAGTTCCTCGCTCTTCTTCCAGCTTTACATGGTAACACCAGTGAAGAGCCGTATATTCACCTGCAGCAATTCTCCCGCATCTGTCGAACTACCCACTATCCAAATGTCCCTCTGGACATTGTCAAAATGATGGCATTCCCCTTCAGCTTGCAAGACAAGACGCTTTATTGTGTCACTCATCTGGGAAAGGTTGTGACAACCTGGGAGGAACTGAAGTCAGCTTTCTTGCACAAGTTTTACCCTCTTGATCGGCTTAACCAGATGCGAGCACGTATCAGTAACTTCTCTCAGGGAGCGCACGAATCCATACATGAAGCCTGGGAGAGATTCACAGATCTGTAGGAGAAATGCCCCCATCATGAGATTCCTAAGACCAGCCTGGTCCAACATTTCTTCGAGGGCCTGAACATCAAAAGCCAAAGGCTCGTTGAGCAGCCTGTGGGGTTCACACTTCAACAAGGATGAAGATGTAGTCTGGCAGATATTCGAAGAAATGGTCGAAGGAGAGGCCGCTCTCTCTTCATCAATGGCATACGAAAAGCAGCCCCAGATCCTCCAAAAACAAGTACACATGGCAGCGTCCTGCGAGGCGGAGAGAGATGAGAGCTCCAACCTCAGTATCATCGGGGGCCATCTCTCGAAGGTTCATATTATTGAGAAGCGATCACAGGACCTAGAAAAACTTGCTGTGATCGAAAAGAGGACTCAAAATCTTGATAAGCTAGATCAGATCACCAAACAGTTAGAACTGATAGTGGGCACCATCAACTCTGTCCAGTCGGCAGTACCATCAGAAGCTCACGCTGAGAAGAAGGACGATCTACCACCGCTACATCAGCCTCTGCAGAGCCAGCAGCCACCGGCAATCCAGCACGTATACTATGTGCAGGCGCCCGACCAGGGCTAGCCGCAGCTGCAGATGGTTGTGTACCAACCAGATTTTACAGCAGGATCGGATCCAATCTTCCCACCACCACCCCTGATTCAAGAAGTTAACGGGATATGGAGCAATGAAGCACAGCCGACCCGTCCTATGGGACAACCTCAGGGTCAGCTACCAGCCAACCGGCAATACCACTAGCCTCACAGCCACCGCCACAGTACGATCAGCCTCCCCCATATGCAAATCAATGGAGGCAGAATCAGCATTATCAGCAGCTGCAGTACTGCTAGCCACAACCTTTCCATAAGTATGCGACCGCTCCACCTCAGCAATACCAGCAGTATCCTCCTCCCTCTTACCAGCAATTCAGCTTCCTGCACCACCCCAACACCACCAACAACAGCCTTAGCACCAGCACATGCAGCAACAACGTGGTCTGCACGCTGAATCTTCAGAGGCAACTCCTGTGAACCCAACCATGGATTGCTTGGCCCAACTCGTCAAAGGGCTAGCAGATATGACCAAGAGGTTTGACGAGCTGACTGCCACCAAGACCACCATCCCAGATCAGGTCGAAACCAACTCCAATAGCTTTAAAAAGAAAGAGCAGGTAGAATGTGATGTCCTGTTTGCGTCTGTAGAGTCAGAAAATGATAATATTGTTTGTTCTGATGCTGTCACTCTCATGAGCGGTAGGGCCTTGCCTCTGCCTGCTATCAAGAACGGGGAGAATAAAGAACCAGGTGGATTGTCATCTTCTACATCAGCCGTGCCAGCTACGGGTGCGGGTGAGGAGGAAGAAGAAGGAGAAGCCATTCCAGCAGTCATGCAACACCAGCACCCTCATCGAAAAATACAAAAACATCAGCAAAATCAAAAACAACAAAAAGAAGGTTGCAGCTGAAGCAAAGCCGCGCCAGCCTCGGAGGAGCCGCCAGCAGCCGATCCCTCGCCAGCCGACGGAACAGACACCCTACTTTTGCTCGCCCATCAGCACTAGTATCTCAGGATCCAGTTTGTACTGCTTTTTGTAGTCCGGATGTACAACAATTTGTGGGTGATAGTTATGATGTAGAAAAGAACTCTAATTTGCCTATCAGTGATGTAAATATTCCTTTTCCTAATTCAATTGAAAAATCCAAAAAAATGCAAAAAGAAAAAGTGCATTGTCTGACCCTGGAGTTGTGGAAATAATAGATAACCTAACTGTTGAGATTCCCTTAATGAAGGCCATGGAATACATGCCATCTGTCAAGAAAGGTTTGAAAGAAGCATGTACTAGCAAGCGTCGACCATCACGATAGAACAGACACCAACAAGTTGAGAAGCACGTCCTCACCTTGGCCACAGTTGCGGCCATCAGCAACCTCCCACAGAAAAAGCAGGACAATTGAGCACCTCTTATCAATTGTGAGATTTTTGATCAAATCTTCGAGCGCACTCTCCTTGACAGCGGGTCTTCCATCAACCTTTTGCTATGATCAATAACGCAAGAATTTGGGCCGGGTCCGCTTAAGCAGACACAAATGATCCTTCAGTTCGCTGACCGATCCATCAAGCGACCCCGAGGTCTGTTGGAAGACGTTGTAGTTAAGGTGCGGGAGATGCGATTCCCGGTTGATTTTGTAGTCCTTGATATGGACTCGCCCGCACCCTTACTCCAAACCCCTATCATCCTTGGCCGACCATTCCTGCGCACCTCATGTGCCGTGGTTGATTACAGGTCTGGCAAGATCAATTTCAGCTCGAGCAACAAGCAGATCACTACAGACATGATCGGAGAGCCGAACGCCACGACTGATGAGAGCCATGCAGTATCAGAAGCAGATTATGACTTTATTGTAGAGATTAGAGACTCATGACTGTCATTGAATGATTCATGGACCCGAGAAATCCTCACTCTCGAGGAGGACTTGGAAAGCACAATTGATCCAGGCTCCGACGATTCTTGGGAGACAGATTCTCTGATGCTGGCGCAACTAAGTGATTTCGAGAATTCACTCCAGCCCGAACACAATGAGCATAGTATAGAAAAGTTCGGCACATCATCAGGGTCTTAACAGAATACCGAGGATGGTAGCTCCATCAAAGAAGTACATCCCACCACCAGTATAGTGTCTGGCGTGACTAACAAGTTGGACAGATCAAAACCAGAACTCAAGCCACTTCCTACAGGTCTGAAGTATGCTTTCCTCGCGGGTGAAGAACACATGTATTCGGTCATCATCAGCAGCAGGCTGAATCCAGAACAGGAATCTCGACTTCTCGAGGTTCTAGAAAAGAAGTTCAAGGCACTTGGTTGGTGCGTATCAGATCTCCGTGGGATAAATCTAGCCTTGTGTTCACACCACATTTATCTGGAAGAAGATGCCAAGCTGTCCCGCAAATTCCAAAGAAGACTGAATCCAAATCTCCGGGACGTCATCATGAAAGAAATCATGAAATGGTGTGACACAAGCTTCATCTATCCCATCTCCGATTCAAAATGGGTAAGCCCATTGCATGTGGTTCCAAAGAAATCCGGGCTTACCGTGGTTACCAATGACAAAGGAGAGGAAATATCCACTCGGGTACCAACATCCTGGCAGGTGTGTGTGTTGACTACCACCGTCTTAATGCAGCAACTAAGAAGGAACACTTTCCCTTGCCATTCATTGATCAAGTTCTGGAAATACTAGCAAGCTAGGAGCTCTTCTGCTTTTTGGATGGGTATTCCGGGTACAACCAGGTGGCAATCGCTCCCGAAGATCAAGAGAAGACTAGCTTCACTTGCCCGTTCGGCACCTATGCCTTCAGGAGAAAGCCCTTTGGATTATGCAACGCACCTACGACATTCCAGAGATGCATGTTAGCAGTTTTCGCCGAGATGGTAGTCAGTTTTCTCGAGGTGTTCATGGACGACTTCTTAGTCTATGGTGACAGTTTCGATTCTTATCTTGGGCACCTAGACAGAGTGCTTCAGAAATGTCGTGAAGTCAATTTAATGCTCTCATGGGAAAAGAGCCACTTCATGGTCACCGCAGGGATTGTGCTGGGCCACTTCGTTTCCAAACGTGGCATGGAAGTCGACCCGGTAAAGGTGGATGTTATTGTCAATCTCGAGCCACCTCAGTCAGCCAAAAATGTAAGGTCATTTCTGGGGCATGTGGGGTTTTACAGACGATTCATCAAGGATTTTAGCCGCATCGCCCAGCCTTTGACAAAGCTTCTATGCAAGGAAACCGAGTTCAATATCGATCATCAAGTTCTCCTTGCTTTCAATCAACTGAAGGAGCTTATCACTCAAGCTCCGGTCCTGCAACCGCCGGATTGGTCTCTCCCTTTTGAGATCATGACTGATGCGCCAGACTTTGCAGTCAGGGCTGTTCTAGGACATAGAAAAGAAAAAGTGCCCTATGCCATTCACTACACCAACAAAACATTAGATGAGGCACAAAGAAATTACACTGTGACAGAGAAAGAGTTGATGGCCGTGGTTTTCGCCCTCGACAAGTTCATATCCTATTTGCTGGATCAAAAGTTACCATTTTTACAGACCACTCTGCTATCCGGTACCTACAACAGAAGAAGGACGCCAAGCCGAGACTGATTCGATGGATCCTTCTCCTCCAGGAATTTGATTTGGAAATCAAGAACAAGCCTGGAGTTCAGAATGTGGTAGCAGACCATCTCTCCAGAATTGAGCAGCAAGAGCCTCCACTAAACAATGCATCTATCACAGAAACCTTTCCAGATGAGTCAATTTTAGCAGTGGATTCCCTCCCTTGGTATGCTGATATAGTCAATTACCTCGCCTCGGGGTAACACCATCGGATTGGACGAAGAATGAGAAGAATAAATTCATGTCGACCATCCGTTTCTATCAATGGGAAGATCCTCTTCTATTCAGGGAAGGAGCGGATTGCATTTGGCGTAGGTGCATACCTCAAGAGGAGCATTATAGTGTCCTCGAGCATTGTAACTCGCTCGAATATGGTGGACATCACTCTGGAGACCGTACGACAGCTAAAGTACTTCAGTGTGGCTTCTGGTGGCCCACACTATTCAAGGATGCAGCAGTATTCGTCAAACGATGCATCGACTGTCAGAGATTGAAGGGTACACTCACTGCAAAAGACTCGATGCCCCTGAAGATCATTCACATAGCAGGTGTTTTTGATGCATGGGGCATTGACTTCATGGGACCTTTCCCTAACAATCAAGGTTTTGAGCACATCCTTCTTGCCTTAGATTACGTGAGTCGTTGGGTTGAAGCTATTCCCGCTCGAGCAGCTGACAGTCGGACGGTGTGCCGATTCTTGAGAGAGAACATTATTGCGCGGTTCGGGGTTCTGAAGATTCTCATATCACATGGGGGTAGCCATTTCATTAACAAAGAGGTCAAGAAATTAATGAAGGAGTATGACATCGACCATCGTGTCGCATCCCCTTATCATCCTCAGACCAATGGCATGACAGAATTGTCAAACAGAGAAATCAAGACGATCCTTCAGAAGCTTGTAAGGCTGGACAGAAAGAATTGGTCTCAACTCTTGGACTCAGTCCTCTGGGCTTACAGAACCGCCTACAAGTCTCCCTTGGGCATGTCGCCCTATCGTCTTGTATATGGGAAGCCGTGCCATCTGCCCGTCGAATTAATTCACAAGTATTTATGGGCAATTAACATGTGCAATTTGGACTCTCAGAATAGTGGTCAGAAAAGGAAGGGTTATCTGAACAAACTCTTGGAGTTCCGAGACTATGCATACGATAACACATTGATGTACAAGAAAAAGGTGAAATGCTGGCATGACCGACACATCAGACGAAAGAACTTTGAAGTTGGACAGCAGGTGTGGTTATTTGATGCAAAGTTACGAGTCTTCCCGGGCAAACTAAAGAGTAAATGGACATGGCCATTCCGAGTTCGTGAAGTGCGTGACAATGGAAGTATTGCCATATCAGAATTGTCTCCTGATGCACAACTATTCGTCGTCAACGGTCAACTCCTGAGGCCTTACCTTGAGCCTGATACATTCTTGGCCGTTGTCGACTCCATCCAGCTTCTGCATCTTGATGACATACCCACAACATTGTCGGCATCAGAAGATTCAGACGCTGCACCTCAAAAACTATTCATCTGATTTCTTCTCTTCTTCTCTTCTTCTTCTTCTTTTCTATCTTCTTTTTCTATAAAAAATGGTGTCGCCCCTTGTTGACAGTCTTTGATACTTAGGACGCACTTTGTCCTAAGTATGGGGGGGGGGGTGTGCACCCCGAGTTTCTCTATTCTTTGATCCTCTCCATTGTCTCCTCTTCTTGTCTATACTTAGGATTACTTGATCCTAAGTATAGGGGGAGACAATCTGAGTACGATCTGTTTATTCTCACCCTTGACCCTCCCTTCTTTGTGTACAGTCTGCTATACTTTGGATTACTTGATCCTAAGTATAGGGGGGACGGTCAACTTCTCATTCGTTCATCTCTTATTCGTATATTCTTTAGACTTGTCTATACTCAGTACAAGTTATGTCTTCTCTTTTCTCTTTGATCTTTGAGGACATAGCTCAAGCTGAGTATAGGGGGGTCATATATACTATGTATATACTATAAGCCATAACTCATACTGTACATAAAATACTACCTCAAGCTAAAAGTAATGAAAAAAGTACTTCTATTACTATAATAAAAGATGATTGTAAACTCCTCAGACTCTTTTTACCCTTACTGATTAATAAATCAGGAAAAACGCTTTGTGCAAAAATGTCCTCCTTGTGAAGAAATCTTTTGAAAAGTATTTGAAAAATATCTTGTAAAAAGTATTCAACCTTTGTAAATAATTTTGTTTGCAAAATTTATTTTCTTTGAGTGAAATAAAAACATTTGAAAAATGATTTGAAAATGGCTTGAAAAATGGTTGCAAAAATAATTGAAAAATCTATATATACTGTTTGGAAAACCTATGCAAAATGATTTTCAAATGTGTGTAAATGCTTGTAAAAATATTTTGGACTATAGTCTTCAAAATCTTTTGAAAATGATTCTCAAATAAGTCTGAGGAGTTTACACAAAAATTTCTCATGCAAGAATAAGCAATAATTCCAAATAAAACTTATAAGAGCCCAAACCATTTTGTACATAAAGTGTGGTCTTTCTTTGTATACACTGATTAATAAATCATGTTAGATACTTTTACCAAATGATTTGAAAAATGGTGTGAACTGTTTGGAAAACTTGCTGTGAAACGTTTTCAACCTGTGTAAAATTGCTTTGTTTGTAAAATTTTCTTCTTTGTGTGAAATAAAGGATTTGAAAACCTATGTGCAAATGGTTTAAAAAATGTTTGTAAAAATTATTGTGGAAAATATATATACATAGTGTGACAAATCTTTGCAAAATGGTTTTCAAATGTTTGTAAATGCTTGCAAAAATTATCGTGTACTATAGTTTCGAAAATGTTCTCAAATAAATAAATAAATAAATAAAAATGAACCGATATGTAAAGCCATTAAATAAAAAGCCTTTACCAATTGTACACATATATGTACCGAGAAAAACAGGATAATACTATAAATTCTTTAAAATTCTCTAATCTTGTAAAATAAAACAACATGCCTGTGTAAATAAGTGTACATACTTTTTGTGCCAAGATTTTTCTTTGTAAAAATTCTTTGTGTAAAAAGATTCTTTGATTTTTAAAATCATTTTGAAAAGCTGCATCATTCATTGTGCATAGCATGTGCATATTATTCATATTCTTTTTTGAGTGAGCTTGATGATTGAACCAGTCCAATAAAGTCTAAAATTGGAGTTCGGTTGGACCTTACCGCACCTAACCACACTGGAACCTTATGGGAACTAGGTTTAAGGTACTTCAGGTCTATTCAGACTTAATTCTTTGAAATATCAGGGCTAGGTTCAAGTCACCTCAACTGACTAAATAGAACTTTTCGAGACACACACATGACTCTTTTCGGCCATGACCTAACTTGGACACTTGCACCTTTCACTTGGCTCAACTCAGTTGGAGTGGTGAGGGGTTTGGATTTGCCAGTCTGAGACGCACACGGGTGGAAACATTCGTCCTCGTCTAGGGAGGGGAGTGCACCCCAACCTGGCCCAGTTTCAATGAAGACGAATGACAGGAGAGTGTGGGTTGCAATAAGGCTTCAAAAGAGGGATAGTATTCTGGCTCAAGATGAAAAAGTCCTTATGTAAATGCTGCTGTAAATAGTATGTTTGAAAAAAAACTCCAAAAAAAAGTGGACAGGTTTGAAAATAAAAATAAAAGTGCATGCTGGAGTATGTATATATGTTGTATAGAAAATAAGCAAGCTTGAGCATCAAAGTTGTACCATGTGAGCCTGCAGCTTGATGACTTGACTACACTGGTCTTGCATCTCATGATAGGTAGCTACACTGGCTACCGTCCATTCTCTTCTTCACCTCCTCCTCTTGAGTTGGATGCCACTTGAACTTAGAAGGGAATACCCTGCTCCTCGATGACAGAGTGCTGGATTGGGGAATCTTTGGGTTGTCATTCTGGAGAAGTCAGTTCCTTTGTCATTTCAGCTGGGGAGAGCCACCATCACTTACACCGTACAAGTCAGCTTCATAGTCATAAGGGTTTGCGTATGATGTAGGCTAGTTCTGACCTGGCTATGTAGATTAGTTGATGTACACATTCGCACCCAAGGTCTAACAGAAGCTCCAAATTATGATTTTGTAAGGACAAGATATTGCACTGAAAGCAACCCTAGTCACTCTATCTTTTTCAATCCTCTTTTTCTTTTCTTCTTATTCTTTATTCTTTTTGTACTTATTGCATAAGTATTTGCTCAGGGACTAGCAAAGGCAAGTATAGGGGGGTGATGAATCTCCATTTCATCACCTTTATTCTATTATTTTGGCCTAAAAAACCCAAGCAAATGCATGTAAATAGCATCAACTTGTCTATAATAGCATTCATCATTTATGGTATTAAGTGTACATAAATAAGGTTTTTAATACCAAAATTATAGAATAAAGAGAATAAAATAAAAAGGAATAAAATATTGCAAATATTTTATGACCCTGACCCCGAGACCAAGGCCAGAATGGAATTGGTCAACAAGGAATAAAGTAGGGGGAGATAAGGGACGAGAATACAATAAATATTTCAATCTTGATTTATGCATTTTTGGCCCCTATTTTGTATCTAATTATGTCTTCATCAAATAAAGAAATTGTATACATGAAAGTTGTAGATAATAATGTAAATAAAAAGACAAAATTTAGTTTGTACAAAAATGATACACAGTGTACATTTTATACACAGAGTAAAAAGCTAGAATCTCAACTTCACAGACCCATATCTTGTGAATAAAAGTTCAAAATCCACCAAAATCACCTTTATTGTATATAACTTTTCAAGAGCTCTTTAATAAAATTGGCTTCATCATTTTTGGAGCTCATCTGTGAAAGTTAGGTTTTTGGCCCTCATTGTACATAATATCGATTAAAATATTCATTATATTCATGATTCATTATTTTTATAAATCTATATTTTTATAATTATATAAATAATATACATAATACATATACATGTTGAAATTAAAAAAACCCAATAAAATTCATTAAATAAATAAAACATATATAAAATATAGGTAAAAGGCCTATAAGTATACCTACATATTATATGTACCTATTTATTTAAATATGCAAATAAACTCATAAAAATTAAATAAAAATATATTTATACTCACAAAAATAAGTTATAAAATATATAAAATAATATAATAAAATAGTAAAATAAAATACACAAAATAAAAATAAATTTTACAAAATACATGTAATTAAACCTATAAATACACTATTAAAATAAACTCATAATAAAATACATCAAAAAAAATAAATAAAAATCATAAATAAATACTACATTATTTAATAAACATTTCTTATTTTATAAATTAAAATTAATAAAATCGTTTATTATGTTTAATCAAGGGGTCAATTCGACGCTGACGTGGGCCAATCAGAGTCTGCCCTTAGTTGACCGCCCGATCAACTTCTCTGCCACCAGCTGCCTTTTGTCAGATGTCCTTTCGGCCCATCTTTTCCTATTTTACAAAACCAAACCAATGAGTAGATCGCCTCGATCCCTTCATGAAAAAGTTTCGTCGATGATCCATCCTTCACGCCAACATATTAGATCGACCATTTGACCAAACAATTCTTTGTGGCACCCTGGTCAATAAGGGTGCACCTCCATCTCCATAAATAAGAGCCTCGACCCCGGCCCCATTTTGGTCTCCTTTTGGTCTTCTTCCACCTTCGTTTCCAGTCCTTAGAGCATCCTCGTGACAGGGGGGTCCTCCTGGAAGCGTCAGCTGGTCGGAGGAGTCGAGGGCAGCACCCACGGAGGAACCTTGCTCAGGCGAGTGTTCTTCCTTGTTCTTCCAGCAAGCCTCTCAGCCGTCGGATCAAGAAGGAGCGCCCAGTTGGAACCACAACCATTGGATACATCGACCGCCAGATCGTGACCCGCGATCTAATCTCCACCATCCATCGGCGAATCGTCATCGACAAACGTGGAGCCGACGTGTGACAAGTGGACCAGATCCAGCCGTCCGCCCGCGCCCAGTTAAAGGGGTAAATTGCTAAATCTCCCCCGAACTTTTTGTAATTATTATTTAGTTCTGTAAAATAATTATAACGTTGCAAAATAATTGGGATTTTTGCCTAAGGACCCCTAAACTTTCTGGAATTACAAATTGGTCCTTCGGCGGATCACGTGTAGTCCCATGTGACGTGCGTAAATTTTTCATGCGTGCCCCTGATAGTGTTGTATATTGCGAAAAGGTTCCAAAACATTTTGGTAAATTTGCAACTAAGTCCCTCTCTTTATTTTTAATTGCAAAAATGCCCCTATCAGGCTGTGTAGTGTTCATATGCTTCGTGTATTTATTAAAAATACCTATCTTGCTCCTAAAATTCCACAAAAATTATGTTAGATGTTTCATGCAGTGTACTTTCACGCCCACATTTTTAACTTGCATTTTTTTGCATTTTATCTAATTAAAAAATTGAAATAGGAGCCTTTAATCCCTGTTTAAACTATAAAATACCAAAAAAATAGAAAATGCTTTTGAAAAATTACAAAATATTGTATCTAGTCCATTTATATATCTATTGAGTCCAGAAAATGGAAAAAACCTAAAAATAGAAAAGGAAATATAAAAATTTCAAGAAGCTCCAAAATCCTAAAAAAAACTCTTCAAAAACACCAAAAATATGTTTTTTTTCCATTTTATAATTCTCTATATGTATTATTAAATATTAATATTAATTTGGTTAATTTTGTGATCTATTTATTATTTTTTTTAAAAAAAACCAAATTAATCTCGGCATATATATTTAAGCCCTTATTTGGGTATTTTTTTGATATTAAAAATACAGAAAAATTAGAAAAATTCCAGAAAAATAACAAACAATTATAAAAAATTTAAAAAGCCTAAAAATATTATATTTACATATTTTAAGTATTTATATCTATATATATATACCAATACATAATATCTCTCCTCTTATATAAATATATCTCTTTATATCTATATCTATATTATATAATTTAAAATATAAAAACAAAAATATAAAAGAAATATATAAAATATAAAAACAGATAAAAATTATCAAAACAAAAAATATAAATAAATAAAAAATATTAAAAACGCACAAAAGAGGATTCATTTAAGGTTGACTAGGATGTACATAAATACCTACATGCTACCCATTTTTTTGCTCTCTGTGGTTCGACCTCTACATGATTTTACACTATGCATTCTATGGTAGAGTTAATAATTTTAACTCGCATTTTTGGGACTTAATTAACTTATTCATTATTGTGGGTTAATCTCTGATTGATTGGGAGTTATTGAGAGGCCACCACATCGACTATCGATCCGTCTTGTGGATTGATACGACCCTTGATTTTTCCCTTTCATCAATGACAAAAAGAAATTAAAAATGAAAGTTAATTCAAAAAGAAATATAAAATAATTTTATTGACAAAAACTCTAAACATGAAAAATATTTCTTATTTTAAAATTATTTTATGGCTATTTTTATCTTTTTTTACAACTTTTTTGTAGGATGTTAATATTTACATGTATATATTGGTATACTTGCCTATAATTTGTGTTTTATGTTTTATTTATTTTTAATGCTTAATATCATATGTACATGTTTTATATATTTATAATATAATTAAATACATTTTTACACATCTTTATTTTATTTTTTGTTTTTTTATGTACTTAAATAAACATATATAAGTATGTACATTATAGGTATAATATACTTACAGTTTATTGTATTATTTTTTAATGTATTTTTAATTATTTATTTTGTTTTTTTTTCTTTTTAGTATGTTTTAAATAATATTTACAATTATTTAAAAATATAAGAAGAGTAAAAATTCGAGGAATAAAAATTATGAATAAATGTACATATACATAGTACAATGGGACCCCGGAAAATTGACTATTGCTTCTTAACTCCATTTTCAATAAAACCATAATAATTAGATAGATAGTATAATTTAGAATATAATGAATGTGAGTTTGGTGAATTTTGAGTTTGTGTAGAGAAGATATTTGTCTTTGAAGTTCGATTTACTATTTTTTCATCTATATGTCCCAGTTGCACAATGCATTATTTTTGTATATTTCTATGTATTTTTATGTATAAGTTTCATGTAGATCATTTTATTATTTTAGAGTATAAAATTAAGAATAAATTGGTGTTAAAATAGTTATTTTTGGATTATAGTATTAGGGTTTTATGTATAGTATTGGCCCTTATCTCCTCCTACTTTATTCCTTACCAATCTAATAGAGTTAGTCAGTATTTACAATACTTTTTTTTTCTTTTTTATTCTTTTATTTTAGATTTAAGTACATATATTTGTACATTATTTAGAGACTAATTATATATGAATAGTGAATGTAAATTTGTACAAGTTATTGATATATACATGTGTTTTGTTGGGTATTTACATACAAAATGAAAGAATAAATATAGACAAGTGGATATTCATCACCCCCTATACTTACCTTTGCTAGTCCCTAGGAAACACTTATTAGAAGAATAAGTGACGCAAAAGAAATATTGAAGAAAAGGAAAACAAAGAAAGTTAGAATGATCATGATTTTCAAACTTGTCTTTACAAAAATCAAAGTTTTTAGTTCAGTTAAGACCTTTAGATTGCTAGTTTTTTTGGAACTTTATTATGAATGGGATCTAAAACTTAACAGCCCTCAAGTTCCACGAGTCTCTATTCAGGTCACTTCAATAGCCAGGTCAGATTAAGTCTATTCACACACAAATCCTTATGACCATGAGTCTTACTTGTATTATGTTAGTGGATGTAGCTATTCCCCTCAGAAATAGAAAGGAACATTCTTCCTTAACAATATAACCCTAATTCCCCAATCTAGCTGCTATTTCCTCAAGGACCGGGGTATTCCCTTATACGTTCAAGTGCAACCGGCTTAAGAAGAGGGGGTATAGAGAAGAATTGATTCTAACCAGTATAATCACATATCCTATGGAACTAGAACAGTGTAGCCAAGTCTCCTGATGTAGACAACCTTGATGGCTTTAAATTTGAAGCATAATGTCTTGCTTATTTCATACACACTCTGATGGGATTTGAATTTTTCTTTGACTTTTGCCCATCTATTCTTTTTGGCATTTTTGACTTTGCATTTTGGTACTATATACATCATCATTTACATAATAAATTTTCCCCTTGATCTAGTAGAATATCCCTCTTTTGAAGCTTTATTGTAACCCACAATGTCATGTCTTTAGACGTCCATGCCACTAGATTGGGTTGGGGGCACTAGTCCACCTTCTATGGCTATGTGTGTTTCCACACATGTGCTTCCTCAAGATAAAGGCTCGGGTAGTTGAGGCAGCTCAGTTTTCCCAAGCTCTACATGGATGCGTCTTGTTACAACGAGACACCCAAAGCTAAAGGCTCGAGTATGAGGTTCATGGCTTATTTTAGCCTTTAGATTGGGGGTGGGTGGGTGGGGGGGGGGGTGATAAGGATCAACAGTTCCTGTAGCACCCCCAATCTTCTTCGATCTCCCTAGAAGCTCTCCTGCACTTGGAAGGTTTCTCTCCTTCATCTCCGATGAGTCTCAATGACAGGGACAGAACTAGTATACGTTATGGGGGGGCATGTCCCCCCATGATTATTATATGTCACTTGTATAATGTATCAAGTTTTTAATATGACCCAATCTTTAGTTGTATTATAATTAATGTTTTTAGAGAAAGTTTATAGAATCATTAAATGGTCAAGTGGTAGCGTAGCACGTTTATTATTTTGGAGACCCAGGTTTGAATTATCTTCCTCAATTTTACTTCTTTTATATGGTTTATCAAATCACTTCCAAAGTATCAAAATAAATTGATATAAAATTATAGTCAGTTTATTTATCTCTCCCATTGTTTTTAGTACTCCTTGTAAATAAAATAAAATTAATTGTTACCTTTTAACCATGAACTATTTGCTTCAAAATTTCACTTGATAATTTAGTATTTTTAGGATGGATTTAGAGATGCTTAAATTTTTATATTTATAGAAATTTAAAAATCACTATTGAAAATACAAATCTATTTAAAAATCTAACATTAATAATAGATTTAAATTCTACGTTTATAAAAAACAAAATACTTTCATTTTAAAATATTAATTCTATTTAAAAATGTCATAAAAAATACATAGATTTTTCCATTATGAGCATACATAATAGTTGTATACATGGCCCCTCTTTGATGAAATTCCTGGTTCTGCCCCTGCTCGACGAGGTTCCCTCCTTCGTTGATGGCTCCGGTGAGTGGTTTAACACCTATGATTACTCCAACCAAAGACATGTAGGGAGAATTTTGGCTCAAGCATTTAGGTCTTGGCCTTGTCATGAGAAAGCAAGTGGAAAGGGGTGGTTGGAAGGATATTGTAGCGGGCGAGATGGAGAAGGAACGTGATCTCTTTGGCCTCGAGTTGGCCGGAAGTGGGGGTTGTGATGAGGTAGAAAGAAGGCGGGGGTTTAGAGGAGACGTGGTGTTATCGACGAGTGTCAAAGTTGTGTTTTTGGAATTCGATGTTAAAGAGTAAGAATAGTAAAGGAAAGCAGACGTAACAAAAAACAGAAAAGAAGGAAATAAGATGAAGAAGGAGATGATATGATAGTAGAATGATTACCTGAGATGTAAAGTTGATCGTAATCTCCCATAAGAAATGAGGAGCTCAAAGCTCCCAGGTTTTCTCTTTAAGAAACTTCAACGGCAGGCTTCAAATCTATGCAATGGATGGAATAACTGCTACCAGGTCAGATGATCAACCTTGGACTCCATTTTGGATAAAGGACTTTGCTCAAGGAGGATAGTGAGCTGCTGTCATCGGTAGAACACTCCAATCTCTCTCTTGAGTTCAACAACGACGGGTCTGTTGAACAGAGGAGAGTTTTGAACTTATATAGGATGAGATGATATTAGAAGAGGCATATTGACTGATGATAGGACTGCGATTAAGTTTTTTGACGAGGAGATAATAGGGAGAAGATGATCGAGGTTCAACTATTGGGTTTGTCATTAAGGCTTTCATGAAGAGATTGGGTGATGGTTTGGGATTAGGATAATGGGATTGGGTTTCGTCTCCCGGTGGTTGTGTTTTTGTTTCTATAGGAAATTAGCTAGAGTCATAAGGTTTGACGATGGAGCCGACCATTTAAAAGGGATAAAAAGAGGCTTGTGATTAAGAGTGGAAGAGTTCAGGAAGAAGATAGAGTTGGGTTCTTGACGTTTCGCTAAATACGTGATATAATTTACACTCATTTAATACAGGTACT
Source organism: Ottelia alismoides (assembly GCA_037367405.1). Lineage (NCBI taxonomy): Eukaryota > Viridiplantae > Streptophyta > Magnoliopsida > Alismatales > Hydrocharitaceae > Ottelia > Ottelia alismoides. The sequence continues at coordinate 176,816 of JAZKJV010010987.1, read as the reverse complement.
TAGCATATCATATACAACTATGAAAATATCTTTGTGAAGAGTGTCTCGGCTTAAATTTATATCATGGGCAAGTTCGAGGTCGAATACAAGGAGTCAAAGAAACAACGTAGGGTTAATTCGGAAAATTTAGGTCCAGGTTTCCAATGCGGATTTTTTTTGTATTTTTTAATGCAAAATGAAATGCGAATGCAAAATGTTGTTGAATCAAGTTAATAAGAAAATACACAACTTAGCCAAATTAATTTTAATGGAAAATAAGTCTAATTTGGCTAAATTATATTTTTTTAGAAACTTATTCCAATAATGAACGGAGAACACATTTTTTTTGGAATTTTAGGAGTTAAATGCAAAAATGAAAATTGCAAACTACTTTATAGGTTTTTATGCAACTTTTCACATAAAAAGAGTGAAAAAATTATGAAAATTTTACTGGAACTTAAATATGATGCAAAGTATTTAGTTCTTAATAAATCCACATTGTCAATTCATACAAAGATCAAATTATCTTGAAAATGTATTTTAACATGCACTTGAGGAGAGTTGGAATTTCGTAAAAATAATGTGTGGATTTAATTAAAAATCAATTACTAAAATAAGTTTATAATTTTTAAGGCACAATACAATTCAAATTTGGATTAAATTTGGAAAAAAATTACATCATGTTTCAAAGCGTCATTCCTGATTTTTCAAGATTTTTTTGAGCAACTGTGAGTTAGATATGAATTTAAGAGCTCGAATTGGATAAAATATATAATTTTCACTTAAATTTTTTTAATTAATTAGCCAAATATCTAAAAATACAAATAAATATCCAAATGATAAAGACTTAGTTGCTCAACAAAAAGATATTTTTCATTAAATAAATGATGATAAAAAGATGTCCAAATTAACACGCAAACACAAGGTCCTGATTGCAATACAAAAAATAAAACTTTGAATACAAAATATGCACAAGCACATTCTTGTAATTAACAAAACTTAACAAGGACAGTATGTAATTTAAAAAAAAATAAAAACACCTTCTTCTTTGTGAGATAGGTGGCTAGGGTGTAGGATGGGGAGCAGCGGCGCAACAACGGGCGGAGGCATTAGCAGACAACAGGGGGATGTACGATCGACGAGGAAGGTCGAGGAGAATGGCGGGCGACCTCGGTGGCAAGGAGCGCGAGCAGCAGTTGATGCGACTTTTGAAAGGCTGTGGCGGCTGCGGTGGGCGGCTGGATCAAGGGAGAAGGCGCGTAGAGGTGCAGGACGGTGGGGAGGTGCGCGCTGCAACCAGGAGGTGGGCAACGTGGTGCTTGATGACGAGCGACGCAAACGTGCGGGCGGGCAACTGGCTAAGGCCGCAGCTGGCGGACTGGGGAACGAGGTGCGGCTGCACAACCACCACACTTCTGTTTTTTTTGTTTTTTTAATTTTACTTTTTAATTTTTGATTGATTTCTAACAAAATTTTGAATTAATTTTTTAAAATTGGAAACACATATATGGAAAGGGATAGATGGTGAATATGAATGATGAAGAAGATGGAGTGGTGTGATGGTGATGGTATGATAGGTGATGATGTGGTGGTGATATAAAAATGAAATAAAATGTGGATAAAATAAAATAAGAAGAGAAATGAGAGATACTTACCTAAAGTTTGCTAGATTGGCGGAGCAGTTATGCAGGATTCCTATCATGGCCTCGATCCGAATGATGAAATAAAAATCGGAGAAGCTAGGAGAGCTTGATGGGAAGCTCATGACACGGGGACAATGGTCACCGTGGATCTCGCCTAAAAGGATGTCGTCGCTTCGTATCGTGGTGGAACGCTGACACCGATTAACCTCGATGAGCTCTCTCCTTTTTCTTTAGGAATGGCGGATGGGGGAAAATGAGGATGGGGAGATGAATATAAAGAAGAAGAATGAGAAGATGGGAAAAATGAAGGTGGAGGGGATGGAGTGGAATGGGAGATTGTTGGAAGATGGTGGAGTTGAATGGAAGTTGGTGGTAGAATGAGAGTTTAGAGTAGTGAAAATTAAAATAAAAATAAATTAAAAGTTGGTTACTAAAAATAAAATAAAAAGGAAATAGAATGGAGAATTTACAAAATAAGACAAACCATATGTACATGTTACTTTTTTTTTACTTTTCTAATTTTGTTTTAAATTTTTAATAAAATATATTTACAACATAAAAATAAAATAAAATGCTAGAAATAAAATAAAACACAAAAATATTTTTTTTAGATTTTTTGTAAGTTAGAAAAATAAAAGTAAAATGAAGAAAGAAAAAATATGTACATTATATACAATCTACACCTAGGTCCCAAAACCCATATTTTGCAAACGAGCTCCGATTTTAATGAAACAACTTTCTTCAGATAGATAATTTAACTTAAACTTTAAAAGTGAGTTTGGTGAATTTGGAGTTCATAGGAGCGATAATTTGGTTGGGAAATTGTACTTTACGGCCTTTTCTCTTTGGGATCTAAGAGTATTTACTTGAGGTGAAATCTATTTTGTATTTTTATATTGTTATATATATTTTTATAAACAAGTTAGAAAAGAATTAGTCAAAAAGGAGTTGAAATGAAATTATTAAAAATACATGATGTTTTGCACTATTTACTAGTGGAAAACTCCTTTATTTTGCAACTTTTTAGTAATATTTTCTTTTGTACAATATAACATACAGTAGTTTGTGTATTTTATTTACAAGAGTTATTTTATTAACTTATTGATTTTATGGACATTTATTTGAGATTTTACTCAGGGATTTTGTTAAGATTAATATATTGAGATGATCAATCGTGGATTCATCACCCCTTATACTTAAACTTTGCTAGAGTTAAAGCAAATAAAGAATAAATAAGTTGGATTAACCCCTGACTGTACATGAATACAAGATTTGATCCATTCAAGAACTCTCTATTTTATAGATCCTAATATTCTAAGATGAACCAAGCTCTAGTCAAAAGGTATCCAATTTCTCTAATAATCAGACTCTCTCTGTATACATAATATAATAGGGATATGACTTTAAGTGTGGAATGAAGTTACAAGAGTAGAGTCGAAACATCACCTAAAGTTCCAGTTCAAGAGACTCTCCTAAGAACCCGATCTTCAACACCAGGAATAAACCATTTCTTGCATCTAATCCACCATCTCTTTAGTTGTCAGACTTAAAAGTGTAGATGGAAGGCCAGTTGATGGAGGCATAGGATTGTGTCATTTCTTCTCTCCCTCTCATTGGAACAAGGATCCTCTCGAGTGCCTTATTAACTCAACACATGTACTTTTTTGGTTGTTGATCAGTGTGTCCGTCAAGAGAAGTTGGAGTCGTCTGCACTTGTTTTCCTGGGAGTACATTAGGGTGTGTCTCTTTTGAGTATCTAAGATACCTTCAACATCCAGACTTGTATCACTATATGATGTAGAGCCCTTTTTTGGTTCTAGCCCGACCACTGGTCCTAATAGTGGTGGTCCAAGTGGACACTTTGAAATGGTTGGGAGCGCTCGCCTTTGGTGGAAGCTCTTTGATATTTGACTTTGTAAGGTGAGAGATTTTCTTTCAACATTTCTTTCTTTCTTTTCTTTTGAATTTTGGCTAACTCCACTGCTTTTACCAAAAGTTGGTGCACACTGATCAGCAATTGTTTAAATTTCATCACACCATGGCACATAGGTAAATATCAAGAGATAGTACAAGAACCATGTTCTCATACTGGCTAAAGGTGTTGAAACTCAGGTTTCATGAAACCTTCATTGATTTTATCCCATCCTCGAGCATCATAAAATCAAGTCCAAACTGCAATCCATCATCCCAGTTCCTCATGTGAAACTTCAACTCATCTCATCACAACTGCAGTCGTGTATGTGAGGTGCCGATCATATTTCTTAAGGTAGAGACTAAGAATACAATATAGCACACAAATCTTTTAAACTAGGGAAATGTGAATAATTAAGTCAAAGACCCTAATGACTAAGGATGGTTAACTCAAAATCTCAAGATCTCATAAATCAAGTGTTCTTGAACTTCACTAGTCTTGTGTAAATGTGTAATTGCTAGGGACTAAACCAACTCATTAGTTAGGTTTTTTATTTTCTGATTTTTTTATTTTTTATTTATTTTTTGAAAAAAAGAAAGGAAAAGAAATATTTTTTATTGAAAATGTTTCTTTTCCAAACGTTTTTAAAGGTAAATAAGAAAGGACACACTCTCTTTTTTTTTGAAAAATATTTTTTTTGTTTTGAAAATAAAAAGGAAGAAAATCATTTTTTTGTTTTTTGGTTTTGTTCAAAAAGCTTGTTTTAAGTTTTTTGTGTTTTTGAGAATGTTTTGTTTTTTATGAAAAAAGTTTTTTGTTATACCTCTTGTTTACAACAATTTACTCATAACCCCTTATTTTAATTACAAACAAGTCAGAGTACGAGCTATAGGTAAAGTATATATGTAATATATAAAAACAACCTATACTTAGCATGTGTTATGTCCTCATGGCACTAGGTGACAAAATGACGTAGTTCGTACTATGAATAAGTGGGTGAAAGGAATAGAAGAGAAGGAGAATACAAGAGTGGTGGGAGAATACACAACGGGTGTTGGACCCACTATACTTAGGCCTGGTCAGCCTAAGTATTGGAGAGAATACAAGATTGGGGGACCAATGAGGGTGGGAAAGAATATACAAGAAGAGATGGAGCAACTTGGGTCACTCACCCCTTATACTTAGGATCTAATCATCCTAAGTATAGCCACAAAATGAAAACTATACCTGGGGCGAGTGATACGAATCACTGGGGAGGGAGGGAAATAAAGGAAGGAAAATCTATACAAGGAGGAGTGAGAATATACAAGGATCAAGAAGATTTGTGACAGACCTTCTTGCAGGAGTGAGGTGGTGGGTAGTATACACATGTATTGCTATCAGAATCGTCCTCGAAAGAATAATAATGAGGGGTAGGCAACATCCAACGGGGGTCGACACATGGCTTCTTGCTCAAGTATGGCTTAAGAACAACCGAACCGAGGTAACTCATATATATCACCTCATCCGGACCTGATGAGGACTCCTCAGAAAAATCCTTCTTTGGTATGTCAAAGGTAACTTTCTTAGCCGATTTTCTAGAACCTGAAGCACCAAGAGAAAGAGGAGAATGATACATCTTGAGGAGTTCATGGGATTACCTCGAGGAATCAATACTCTTCCTTTTCTTCTTACCAGATTACCGACTAGAGGATGGAGTAGCCGTTATCAAGATGGGTCAATTTGGTCCTGGTTGTTTATTTTGGTGTAGGTCATGAATGTAGTGAAGTGCTGACCAGAGGTTCATCATCAGATGAGTCATCATATGCATTGTTATACTCCTACAAGTCAACACATCTCTGGTATGGAATAATGTTCTTAGTTGGCTTGACATTTATCGTCTCATACGTCAGATCATCTAAAAAGTAAAGGAAATAAAAAATAATCATGTCCGACTCAGGAGCAGCTTCTGGCTATGAGTCCTCTCTAGAAGCTGTCACGGTGGTGGTGATGCAAACAGTATGTGGTGTGGAGGTATAGGGAGTCTCTGAACCAATGGTCGTCTGGACAGTAAGTATCTTTGGTGTAGTAGAGAGACATGAATCAACTATCTCTCGGAGGTCATGACTGTCCGCGACTTTATGGGTTACCCTAGAATATCCCGTGTCCTCAAAGATTGGGTGAGGTCGTAGTGCTCCCAATGCAGAGAAATCGATCTCCCGAGACTCGCAATCTATAGTTGCCTTATCCAATGCTAAGAATGACGTCTCGAGAATGATTGGAGATTGGATGAACTCTCCTCGATGCTCAATGTCAATGATCGAGAAGTCTACCTACAGAAGAGCACCTTGGAAAGTAATGCTGACTGAAATGATTCCTCTCGACCATTTTGGACCAATTAGCCAACTGAACGATCTCTCTTGACTTCTTGGCAGATCCGAGTTTGAGCTTGGCAAACACGTAAGTAGGGATAATATTTATCGGTGAGTCATCATCGATTCTTGCATGGGTGAAGGTAGTATCTTTAATTTCACAATCAAACCTTGTCAACCGCTTCACTTTGTGGCTCTTGGTTTTTCTAAAGAGGTGGCCATAGACACTATATGTCTCTCAATCCTTATTCTCTTATTTCTCTACCATTTAGGCATCAATTTACTTCTCACAATTTTTTAAGGCCGGGAAAGTGTTATATGGTCATTATTAAGGGAAGCTCAAAAATCAACTTTCTATCAAGTGCTTTCCTAAGTGCAGGATTAAAATTTTCTAATTCTTCTCCATTTTTAAATTTTATTGTGTTTTCATGTTTTCCAGTTTTTTTGCTCTTTTTGATAGGTGAAGGAGGAATAGGAGAATGTACAGACTCAAGTTGGGAGGAAAAGTGGTTAGTAGAAGAGGGAGGTAGAAGGGACTCCAACTATACATGACATGTGGTCAATCGTCGTCCGGGTTTTCAAAATTCAATCTGCAAATCCATGATCCACTTTCATACCTAGACTGTTGATTGTTCTAGAAATGTCATCTCCAATAAATTCTCATGACACATTGATGACTCAGATTTTGCCGAGGTCGTATCTTTCCACAAGGCGGATCGACAGTCGCTAAGTTGACCTCAGACAGAATCCCAAATCAATCAACAATTAACCCATAATAAATGTATACAATGAATATCCAAAAATGTGGAGTTAAAATTTATTATAACTCTACATGCAAATGTGTATAGGTGTAAGCACAAGTAGAGGTCGAACACTGGGAGGCGAATGGTTGTGGTAAAATTGGTTGTACAATTATTCAATTCAATGATCATGTCCAATTCTTTTATTATTTTTGTGGATTTTTTAATTTTATATATTTTTTATTATTTTTGGTTTTTATGATTTTTATTTAGTTTTTATATTTTGTATTTATTTTTTTTTATATTTTTAATTATATAATATATATATATACACACACACAGATATAGAGATATGTATAAGAGAAGAGAGAGAAGTAATATAAGGATATATATTTATATAAATACTTAATATATATATTAGACATAATATTTTTTTGCTTTTTATATTTTTCTAATTTTTTGTTATTTTTCTGGATGTTACTAATATTTATGTATTTTTAATTTCAAAAATGTCCCTAATATGGGACTAATTAAATAGGCCGAAACTAATTTGGGTTTTAAATTTATAAAATAAGTCTCCAAATTTCCCAAATTAATTTTAATACGTAAATTAGTAATATATAAATAATTATAAAATATGGAAACATATTTTTGGTATTTTTCAGGCTTTTTATTTTTTTAGGATTTTAGAGCTTCTTGAAATTTTTATATTTTATTTTTCTATTTTTAGGGTTTTTTTATTTTTTGGACTCAATATATATATATAAATATACCATATAATATTTTTTGTAATTTTTCAACATGTTTTTCTATTTTTTTGGTATTTTATAATTAAAACAACACAAAAGGGCTCCTTTTTCATTTTTAATAATTAGGTTACATGCAAAAAAATGCAAATTAAAATGTGGACGTGAAAATACACTACATGAAGCATCTAACCTAATTTTTGTGGATTTTTAGGAGCGACATAGGTATTTTTAATAAATACATAAAAGCCATAAAAATTAAACAGCCTGGCAGGGGCATTTCTGCAAATAAAATAACTACAGGGGGCCTCTGTGCAAAAAATACCAACAGAAATAAACATTTATTTCAATTTTTAGAACTATTTTTCAATAAACAAAATGTGGCAGGGTATATATATGCAAAATTCACGCGCCTCACGTGGGACTGCACGTGAGGCGCGGAGGGACCAAATAGTAAATACATGAAACTACAGGGGTCTTTTTTACCAAATTCACATTTATTTTACAACGCAATATTTATTTTACAATATTAAAAATTAATTACAAAAATGCGGGGGTATGGATTTGCAATTTACCCCCAAAAGGCGCGTTGGCGGACGGCTGGGATTGCTTCACTTGACACGCATCGCCTTCTCCTTGCCCGATGACGCTTCGCTGCTGGATGGCGGAGATTAGATCAGCCGGGATGATCTGACGGTCGGTGCAAAGCTCCATCCAACGATGCTGATCAAAACTGGGAGCCTCCACTCGATCTGACGACTCCGAGGTGGCCTGGAAGAACAGGGAAGAAGGTCGCCGCTGGCGACCTTCAATCGCTCGGCGTGCACTCCTCCGGCCCACTCCATCATCGCCTGAGGTCTCTACATGTTCCTGGATGCTCCCTGCATCGGCTGATGGCTTCGTTGAGGCACCTAGAGCTCCCCTGCGTTCAAGCGAGGTCGATGAAGATGGCGAGCTCCAGGTACCTGCTCTGCATTTGAATCGAGCCAAGATGAATTTCCTGGTGCTCCGGGGCCTGCACAAGAATACACAACACAAAAAGAGGGCTCCAGGGGCCTTTTTGGTGGTGGAATGGGTGAAGATGGTGCGGGGCGACGATCTCCGGCGAAGGGCGGAGGAAGGAGATCTGACCTCCAGATCTGGTGAAGACCTGGGTGAACGAAGGTGCCTGGGGCGAGGGGAAACGACTAAGGAAGGGAGAGGAAGTGGTTTGGTGGTCGGAAGATATTGGGAACACCGTGAATGGGTTCGCCGGAGAGGAGCTCCGGCGAACTACGGGTGACCGTTTTACGCTACACCTAAGGACTACTGATTTATCTAAGGACACGATTAAAATGCTAACACTAAAAGCTACTAAAATGATTAAAAAGCGCAGATCGTACCTGGCGTTTGGCCAAGGAGCAGAGGCCTCGCCGGAGCGGCGGCCTTGGGTGCAACCTCCACTTTCTCCGACTGATTCAAAGCGCTGGCGAGCTCCTCCTGTCACAAGGAACAATGCCGGGATCGAATTCGAGGAAGGGAGATGTGTAATGGCTGACTAAAGTTGGAGAAATGGCGAAGGTTCTTTATTTATGAACAAGGTAGCACCCTTATTTGACCGGGTTGTAGCAGCGAATCGACGATATGCACAAGGGTTCCAGAACCTCGGCGCAAATCTAGGATGATCGAGAGTGTTTTTCATGAAGGGGTCAGGGATGAATGATGGATGGTTCATGCGTGAAAAAAAGGGAGAAGACGGGCGGAAAAGACCAGCCACGTCTACTCAGCCGCCTGGGGGTCGAGTTGACCAGGGGGTCAACAATCGCAGGGCTGCGATTGGTCCACGTCAGCGTCAGCTTGACTTATTATTTTAACATAATAAATGACCTTATTTAATTTTGCTTATAAAATAAAAATTGTTTATTAAATAATGTAGTATTTATTTATGATTTTTATTTATTTTTTAGATGTATTTTATTATGAATTTATTTTAATGATGTATTTATAAGTGTATTTTACATGTATTTTGTATAGTTTATTTTTATTTTGTAGATTTTGTTTTATTATTTTATTTTCTTATTTTATAAATTTATAAGTTATTTTTCTGAATATAAATATATTTTTATTTATTTTTTATGAGTTTATTTACATTTTTAAACAAATAGGTATATATATATGTAGGTATACTTGTAGGTATTTTACCAATATCCTATATACATTTTATTTATTTAATGAATTTTATTTGTTTTTATTTTGGATTTATATTTTTAATAAATTATACATAATATTTACAATATATAAAATAATTAAAGAATGTATTTCCCTTTTATTTATACACATATAGATCATAGGTATTTCATCTATGTTTTGAGATAACTTTATTTTATTTGTGCATTTCTCCTTGGTCTAATTCTATTTTTAATGTACACATATGTTATAAATAATGTTTACAAAATTATAAAAATATGAATTTGTAAAAATAATAAGTAATGAATAAATTGAATATTTTAATCGGTATTATGTACAATAGGGGCCCAAAACTAACTTTCACAGATGACCTCCAAAAATTCTGAAACCAATTTTATTAAATAGTTCTTGGAATGCTATATACAATTAAAGGTGATTTTGGTTGGTTTTGAGTTTTTATTTGCAAGATATGGGTCTGTGAAGTTGAGATTCTGGCTTTTTATTATGTGTATAAAATGTACACTGTATATTATTTTTACACAAACTCAGTTTTGTATTTTTATTTACATTATTATCTACAACTTTCATGTACAAAATTTCTTTATTTGATGAATTAAATAATTAAATACAAAATAGGTGTCAAAAATGCATAAATGAATGAATAAATAAATGAGGTATTTATTTTATTATTTGCCCTTATCTCCCCCTACTTTATTCCTTGTCGAGCAATTCCATTCTGGACTTGGTCTCGGGTTAGGGTCATAAAATATTTGCAATATTTTATTCCTTTTTCTTTTCTTCTCTTTATTATATAATTTTGGCATTAAAATCTCTATTTTATGTACAATAAATACAATAAATAATGAATGCTAATATGTACAAATTGATGTTATTTACATGAATTTGCTTGGGTTTTTAAGGCCAACGTGATAGAATAAAGAATGATGAATCGAGATTCATCACACATCATGAGAGAAGTCTGCTTAGTTGGAGGATACTGCTGAGAACTCGGGATCTTATACTCAATACACCCTAACTCGGGTCATGTAATGCTGGGTTGAGTACGGCCCACCTGTATGGCACCTATTAGTCGGAGCCTCACGAGGTGGAGTAAGTAAACATGAGGTTCTTAAATTGGTCACATGAATCGAATCCCCCTGTATATGTCGGCTCTTCGAATGGATGATATGAAGGTCAGTCAATGTGGGCATGACCACTCAGGTCAATCAAGTCAGGAAGATCATATGGTACAGGCCTCTCCATTTGGTTTGTTTGTTAGACCATGTTGTACCCTAGGGATAAGTGAGGATGTGTATAGGTCAATTGTTTCTCGGTCCCAACTCGAGGTGAGAATGAGTTATGTGGGGTTAATTGATTCTACCAATCATTCATGTCAGCAGTGGCTTGCTCTTTGATTAGTTTTTTAAATCCAAGCAAACGAGAATATGGTGAGTCAATCCAGGGTGGATGTGCGTCAGGGTGCAAGAATGTGGGGTAGGTAAGAAGGACGAAAAAGTGGGGAAGTCAGTCGGAGTTCTGACTTCGCGATCGGGGTGTGGTTATGAGGAGGAATACGAGGGTCAAGATGATCAGAATATGCTCAAAGAAGAGTGACCTAGATATGTTGGCCAATATTCTAACATCTTAGAAGAGGAGATAGGAGAATGAAGCGGATCACAGAAGAAAATGTGCAAGTGCATCGAATAACACACAAAACAAACAAACAAAAGCGCAAACCCCGTGTTCACCTACTCAACACTTTGATGGTCGCAAAAGTCCGACCGTTTATCTTTTCAATTTTAATTAGGTGATAAATGCAATCTTTGAAAGAGTTAATGAGCTGTTAGGTACCCATATTTCTCTATAGACTGTCCTAATTCCTACGATTAGTTGCACCTACTTTTAGCCATTATAGGAGTAAGTATGGACCGTATAAATACGACTACCTGTTCCTTGAGGACAAAGCTTTATAAGGCATCCTCTAAACCTCCTACTCCACTAAGGAAGTCGTGACCGTTTATCGGCTACCCATAGATTTTCACTGAGAAGTAGCTAAATGCCTAAAAAGAAAGAATCAGCAGTCTGCAAGAAAATTCTGGCTTGGCTCTATCCTAGTGTCGTCTCTCTCTCTCTCTCACTTGCAAGTAATTAATTCCGAGATTGACCTGGGCAAGGATTCATCAGATAGTGACTTGGTTCCCAGGATCCTTCTGTGAAAGAAGCCCACATTTTAGGCAATGACGGGGTTTCTCTCCTGCAAATAAGGGTTAACTTTAGTTATTTTTTGATCAACTCAGATTAGCAGCCTCAATTTTAAGTTCGGTTATCACTTGATTAATCTACCAAACATAGCACGCTTAACGATCCGTCTCGATTTCCTTTTAACCTAAGTTTCAAAACCAAGGAGAAGAGAGTTGATAAAAACCGATGCAAAGATTGAAATCAATGATGCATGCCTAGTTCAAAAGACTTACAGTGATCCTCGCTCTCTACATGAGGGATCCAAGACAGAATTGAATTTTTATACTATATGAGATGCAAACAAGAATTTTTTTCCTAGACAAACAGTTCTATTAGCGAGTGATGAACATTTTAATTTGGACTAGTAGATTTGCATTCTAAGTGTGTCTCGTTTAATGTGATGTGTGGTACTAAAGATTACGAGCACAAGCAATAAAGATATTCTAATAAAAATTCTATGGGAGCCACGAGTGCAAGTCCTATTCTACGTCAAGCAATTACATGACCAGGAAGAGGTCAAATGTCCAGTCCTTATACAAGCACGAGCTCTCAAAAAAGAGACACTGTAAAAAGCGAATTACCTAAATTATTACAACATAATAATTACAAAATTTTACAAAAATACGTTCAAAAATAAATTAAATTTTCTAGCTCTTCTACTATCGACGCGCATCACGTCCGTCGACCTCCGATGCACTCCAAGTTCACCGGACCGTCGTAAGGAAAATAAAATTTATATTAGAGAGATAAACAACAAAATATATATAAAAATGAGCAGAAAAATAATTGAGAGAAATGAAGGGAAAAAATAAATTAATTACAAGGTGGCTCAGGGATCAGACTACTCGAGTGAGAGAAAACCTAAATCTAATTTTTTAAATTAATCCCTATGCCGTTTGCCTCCTCGATAATGGTGCCATCTGATGGTTAGCTAAATACATGATATAATTAGTACTCATTATAATATGGGTACTTAGAAAATCATGCAGAACCAAGAAAAGATCTTCGTTAAGAAGGTCTCGGCTTAAATTTACATCCTGGACAAATCTGAGGTCGAACACATGTAGGAAAAGGAACAACGTCAGGTTAATTCGGAAAACTTAGGTCCAGGTTCCCAATGCGGATTTTTTGTATTTTTTAATGCAAAATGAAATGCGAACGCAAAATACGGTTGAATCAAGTTTATAAGAAAATACACAACTTAGACAAATTAATTTTAATGGAAATTAAGTCTAATTTGGCTAAATTATATTTTTCCAAGAAATTATTCCAATGTTGAATGCAGAACACATTTTTTTTGGAATTTTAGGAGTTAAAATGCAACAATGAAAAATACAAACTATTTATAGGGTTTTTATGCAATTTTTCACATAAAAAAATGTAAAAATTAAAAATTTACTGGATCTTAAGTATGATGCATTGAGGCTAAATAATTGTTTTTGGACTTTTTCGAGAATATATGAATTTTTTATAAATTTTTTAATGAAAAAGAGTGAAAGTAAGTATTTAATTCCTAATAAATCCATAATGTCAATTCATCTAAAGATCAAATTATCATGAAAAGATATTTTAACATGCAATCCCGGAGAGTTGGAACTTCATAAAAATAATATGTGTGGATTTAATTAAAAATAAATTGAAAAATCTCTTTATAATTTTTTAAGGCATAATATAACCCAAATTTGGATGAAATTTGGAAAGTAATTACATCATGTTTTAATGTATCATTCCTGATTTTTCAAGATTTTTTGAAACAACTGTGAGTTAGATATGAATTTAAGAGCTCAAATTGGGTAATATATATATATCCACTTAAATAATTTTAATTAATTACCCAAAGATCAAAAAAATACAAATAAATATCCAATGATAATGACTTAGTTGCTCAACAACGTGATATTTTTCATTAAATAAAATGATGCAAAAATGATGTCCAAATTAACATGCAAACACAAGGTACTAATTGCAATAAAGAAAATGAAACTTTGAGTAAAAAATTGGACAAGGATGTTTTTGTAATTAATAAAACTTAAAAATGACAATATACAATTTTTACAAAATAAAAAAATGACCTTCTTCGTGAGATAGGTGGCTAGGTCATAGGATGGGGAGCGGCGGCGCGACTACGGGCGAAGTCGGTGGCGGATGAGGGGGGGGTGGGGGGCGGAGTGGGGGGGGGGGACTGATGATCAAAAAATCCTCAAACAAGATCCAGTTAAGGTGTAAAAACATGGGTCGTTGCGACTCGAATCTCGGAGATAGATCAATCAAGAAAATTCAGACCACCAAATAAAGAAATCAGTCAATTAAGCAAAATAGCGGTCTTGCTATTTATTTAACCTGGTATAGCGACCAGGGTCAAACACAAGGAGCACGAATTGGCCAAAGGCCTACAAAGTAGTCTAAAAACAAATAAAATGAATAAAATGTTTTTTGGTGGATTTTATGGTTTTTTAAATTTTTTATGATTTTTAATTATGAAGAAAATATGAAAAAGGCTAAAAGGAACACAATCAACTAATTATTTAATACCACAAAAAAGGTCAAAAAATTGCAATAAAAATATTTTTGGGTTTTATGAGTTTTAAGTGTTTTAGGGAATTTTCTCAGAATTTTATGTTTTTTATTGATATTCAAAAAAATGAAATAAGGAAGAAAATAAATAGTACTGTGCAGCCAGATTTGAAAGGCTATTGAAAAATATATAAATAACATATAAAAATCTGGAGATAATTTTATATGAAACTACAAATAAAAACTAAGCTACATAAGAAGAAATTGTATTTTTTGATTTTTTAGATATTTTAATTATTTTTAGAAGGTTTTTAGGGTTTTTCAATTTTTAGGTGTTTTATAAGTCCAAATCAAATGAAATTTGGATTGAAGCAAGAAGACACTAAAACAAACAGTAGCTAATTTGTTTAGAATTTTTGGAGGGTTTTTAATATTTTTAGTTGATTTTATAATTTAAACATTAGCAAAAATAGAGGTTTTTGAATTTTAAAAATAGGAAAACAATACAAAAATGTTCCAAAAAATTATGTGTCCTAATTTCAGAAGATTTGGAGTTGCTTTGATATTTATTCAATCAATATAAGAGGAACAACACAGAGGGACCAAAGTGAAAGAAAAACAAGTTTCGAGGGCTTAAAAGAAAAACATGCGAAAAGTCTAGGGGGTTCAGTGTAAAATGCGCATCAAATTCAACACATGCTCAATTCATTCACGCATAGGGGCATATATGCAGTTATCAAAGCTAAAAGTTCAATCCATAACATTCATAAACCCCAAGCCCTGTACATGCAATTTCCTAAAATCTCACGTGACGAAGCACGTGCACCACACAAAGAGGGACTAAAACGCAATATCTGAAAACTCTAAGGTCCATGGTGTAATTATTCCAAATTTAAAACAACTACAAAAAATATTTACAGGACTCAAACGTAAATGCAAAACTAAGGAGGGCGTAAGTGATATTTACCCTTTTATTATGATCCAACGGCTGGCAGGGTGTCTTCTTCAGATCTGACAGCTGAGATGCGTGGACACCCCTTCGGCGATGTACGTCCTGGATCTGATCCGCAGGTTGATCGATGGTCAAGAGCCTCCCTCAGATGGATGGCTGAGATCTAAACTGGCACGCGGGGCTCGATCGATGGCTCTGGAGGGTCCTCGAAGAACAGTTCGCCGGCGACTTTTGTCCGGCCAATACGCACGCTCGGGACCTCCTCTGATGCTGCTGAGATGGGGAAATCGAAGGTGGAGGTGATCCGCAGCTGGTGGGGGTCTCCGATGAAACCAGGAGAGACCGAGGTGCTCCGGCGATGAAGGAGACATGGAGCTCCTGTTCCTGAGTAATCGAGCCTCCAGATGAGGCTCTTTAGCCTTCGTACCTGCACAGGAAGCAAGAGGGGTCGAGGGCAAACTGCCTCAACCCGTTAGCGGGTGAAATAGGTGAACGGATGGGGCGATGCGTGGTTCTCCGGCGAGCGGCGGTGGAGGAGAACCTAAGTCCAGGTTCCGGGGCGAACCAGGATGATCGGAGGGGTGAAGAAGGTGCGGAGGAATCTCGTGAAGATGTAGGGATGGTCGGATGGTCGAAAGAGCGATCAGAGCAACGAGAAATGGGCGACGGAGGTCAGCGGTCGGAAACCTAAGGATTGGAATTTAAGCTAAGCTACTGGCTAACAAGGGTACCTGGTGGTCGAGATCATCTGGGGTGGAGGTCAGCTACCTCCTTGGGTCTTTGCCTCGATGGAGCGACGCCTCCAGTGGCTCGGGCTTCGCTGGTGGCGGAGCTCGGCGATGATGGTCGCTGGACCTAGGGCTACGCTTCCAATCGCTCGCTGCAACACGCTCCCGCGCTCGCTGTCACTCGAGGAGGAAGGTGGAGGTCACTGGGGTCGAAGATAGGGGCCAAAGGTACGAGAGAAGGCGGTTGGAGCTCAGGCTATATACTGGTAGGGGTCCGGGAAGAGTGGAGTCGGGCGCGCGAATCGATGCTCGGACCCCTAAGAATAAGATCGGGTGAGGATCATGGATGTGTGCTTGACAATCGGAGCCTTGGGTTTGGGTGAATGGCGATTGGATCACGATGCTAAAAATCTAGGAAGTTGGGTCGGCGTGAGGATCCGTGGAGATGTGGTCCAGAGGGGTGGGGAGGGGGGGGGGGAGTTGACCGGGGGTCAACACTCCCCGTGGACCAATCAGAAAATTCCAAACCCTAATTATTTGTAAATTCATTTTAAAATAGTAAATGATTTTATTTGAAAATATTTACAATATTAAAAATGTTTATTATTTTTCAAATTATTTTTAGTGATATTTATTTATTTTTTTTGAAAAATAAATTAATGTATACACATAATATTATATTATATATAGGTATAAATACATATGTATTTTACATTTTTATTTTTATTAGTTTATTTTTATACAATTATCCCAATTTTATATTTTATTTATTTACAACATAAAATTTTGGATTTAAAATAATTTTTATTTTATTTTTATTATTTATTTACAAGGATAAAATAAATAGGTATATGCTCATATATACATGGTATATACAAGGGTGAGAGAGATGATTTTATTTTATTTTATTTTTCTCATTTTTATTTTATTTTTAGAAATATATACAAATTATGAGGAACACTTATATATTTTTATTTTTGAAAATAAATAAATACATGAAAGGGGGCATATTTGTACAGCGTTCAATGGCCCTATCTCTTTCTACTTGTTTTATTTTGCGGTTAGGCCCATGATGGGCCCTCCCTTGGGTTCAGGTCACTCAATATTTATTCTAAATATTTCCCTCTTTTTCTTTATTTCTTTATTCTATTATTTTTGCACAAAAACATGCTTAATTATTGCTATTTACACAAAGCATGCATTTTGACAATTTATCATATTTACAAGTATTTACATGGTGTTTTGCAAAGATTTTTAGCTAAAATAAAGGAATAAAGAGTGATGAATGGGGATTCATCACCCCCTATACTTTACTTTTTCTAGTCCCTTAGCAAACACTTATTTGAAAAAGAAGTAAAAAAGAAAAATAAAAAGGCGGGAAATCAAGGTTGATTATTAAACTTTCCTTCATTAAATTTAAATATGGAGCTCAGTCAGACCTTTGGATTATTAATTTGTCGGAACCTTATTTGGACTTAAGCTTAAAACTCAACAGCCTCTAAGTTCCACCAATCTATGGTCAAAACTCCTCAATAAACCAGATTAGAACAAGTATACATACACAACTCTAATGACCATGAATCTTTCCTTGTACTGTGCAAGTGATAAGTAGCCCCCACCTCAGAAATGACAAAGAAACAACCTCCCTCAACAAGGTAACTCTAATGCCTCAGTCTAGCAACTCTTTCTTCGAGGAGGGGGGGGGGGTATTCCCTTCTAAGTTCAAGTACAACCGGCTCAAGAAGAGGGGGAAGAAGAGAATGGACCATGACCGGTGTAGCCATGTATCCCTAGAGCTCTAACCAGTGTAGCTGAGTCTCCCGCCGCAAGCTTCATGAGATGGTCATGTGTAACATAAGCTTTGCTTTATTTGACTATATACACTCCGGTGGGTATTTTATTTTCAATCAGACCCACCACTTTTTTGGAGTTTTCTTTCTTTGCACATTTTTTTGATGTGCATACACCACCAGACCAAGTTGAGACACACTTCCTTCACTATAACAAGAAGAGAGGTTCCGCCTAGAAGTACTACCCTCATATGGTACCCCAAGCCAAAGGAAATTGCCTCCTCACCAGCTCATCCGTGGAGAGCTATGTGTAAAGTGCTCGTGCAAGTAAAGCCATTGTCTCTAAGAGTCATGTGTGCGTTGTTAAGTGCTCTACTTAGGCTCATCAAGATGGCATAAGCTCATAGCCTAGTGGACTCAAAGAATTAAGTCCCAATGAACATGAAAAGTCTTAATCCTAAGCCCTATAAGGTTCCTCTTAGAACTAGGTGGGTCTTAACCAAGCTCCATTTTACAATTTAATTCCAGGCCAGTTTAAATGTCAACTATGACTTGGAAAAACTGTACAAATATTTTACAAATATGCAAATTTTTACAAATTTTTTGAAAATATGCAAAATTTTTGAAAAATGTTTGAAAACATGGATGTATGCATGAATGTGAAGTTTTGCAAAATATTTACAAAAATTTACACAAGTTTTTTTGCAAAATTTTTGTTTTTCAAAATATTTTACAAAAAATTGTACTATATACATAATTTTGATATCAAACTATTTACAAACTATTTACACAAATCATTTTTACAATCATTTGTATAAAAATAAATTTTATAAATAGCTATTTATGTTCAAGAAGAATTTTATGTACAAGGGAACATTTTTAATTTTTTTATGGATTTTTAACCATTTTATTTATTGACACACTCACACAAAGTACGAGTTATGGCTAAAATATATATGAAATATATACGACACCCCCTATACTTAGCTCGAACGATGTCCTCAGAGTGATCAAGAGCGATGAAGAAGACATAACTCATGCTTAGTATAGGGAAGTGAAAAGGAATGGTATATACAGAGACGAATGAAAGAATAGAATGAAGAGGACTCAGCGTTTCCCCCTATACTTAGGATCAAGTAATCCTAAGTATAGCAAGCTGTACATGAAGGGAAATCCGAGTGTAAGGATGTACAGGGTCTACCCCCCCATACTTAGGGTAAAATATCCCTAAGTATAGGCAGCAAAACAAGGGTAGAAAGAATCAATAGAATACCCAAGAGTCCTACACCCCCTTATACTTAGGGTAAAGTACACCCTAAGTATAGCATAATCAGAAGATAAAGATGGGGCGTGGGACTAAAGAATGGAGTGATATGGACAACTGGATCTACACAAGTCGGAAGAACAATGATAATCAGGCGTGAGATGCAATAGATGTGAGTCAAGAGACCACATCTCACGCAAAGTGAATAGGGGCAACATGAACGACCAACGGCTCATGATCTAGATATGGTTTGAGCCGCTGTCCGTTAACACGAAAGGTAGCATCAGAAGACAACTTAGATATATTAATACTCCCATTGTCATGTACCTTTCGGACCAGATAGGGTCCCTTCCATTTGCTCTGTAGATTCCCTAGAAATAAATGAAGCCTAGCATTAAACAACCATACTCTCTGTCCTGGCTCAAGCTGCTTGTGGCTGATATGAGAATCATGCCACTCATTCACTCTCTCCTTATACTGTAGGCTGCTCGAAAAGGCTGTATCACGAAGCTCCTCCAGGGTTGCTAACTCTGCCCTCCTCTTATCTCCTACACTCACTGGATCCATAATTATATCAGTAACTGCCCAAAGTGACCTATGTCTCAACTCAACCGGTAAATGGCAGGGCTTGCCATAAACGAGCGAAAGGGAGATGTACCCAAAGGTGTCTTGAAGAATGTTCGATATGCCCACAAGACCGAGTCCAAAAGCTGTGACCAATCCTTTCGGTCAGGGCGTACGACCTTCTGTAATATAGTCTTGATCTCCTTGTTCGACACCTCAGCAAGACCATTCGTTTGAGGGTGGTATGGAGTGGCTACTCGATGGTCTATGCTGAACTCGCTAGTAAGGGCCTTTACCTTGTCATTGACGAAATGAGACCTCCCGTCAGATATCAACACTCAAGGTACCCCGAACCGTGAAATGATATTCTTCCTCAAAAATCGACAAATAGTCCTAGCATTTGCGGTTGGGAGGGGATGGCCTCAACCCAACGACTCACATAATCAGTGGCTAACAGAATGTACTCGAATCCCTGACTCTTAGGGAATGGCCCCATGAAATTGATGCCCCATGCGTCAAAAACCTCACAGAAGTGTATGGGATGCATCGACATCATATCACACTGTCCACAAGAGCCCATCCTCTGATAGTTAGTACACCTCTTCACGAACTCATCAGAGTCCTTGAAGAGAGTAGGCCACCATAGGTCGGATTGGAGCACTTTTTGTGCCGTTATCCTCTCAGAGTGATTTCCTCCCGCCTCAAGCTTGTGGCAGTAAGTGAGGAAGATATGGTGCTCGTCCTGAGGAATGCACCGATGCCAGATGCTATCCCCTCCTTCATGATAAAGGACAGGATCCTCCCAATGGTAAAACTTGGCCTTCGCGAGGAAGGTCTCAAGTTTCTTCCTGGGCCAATCTTGTGGAACTTTCTTGGTGACAAGATAGTTCACAATATCGGCATACCATGAGAGAGAGGCGATAGCAAGGATCTCCTCATCTGGGAAGGTCTCACAAATAGACTCGATCTGCTTAGAATCCTCAAGATACTCCAATCGGGAGAGATGATCCGCCACCACATTCTTGACTCTAGGCTTATCCTTAATCTCTACATCAAACTCCTGGAGTAGAAGGATCCATCTGGTCAATCTGGATTTGTCATCCTTCTTTACCATGAGGTACCTGATGGCGGTATGATCAGTATAGATGGTCACTCTAGATCCAATGATGTAAGATCTAAACTTATCTAGGGCGAAAACTACATCTAGCATCTCCTTCTCAGTGACGGTGTAGTCCCACTGAGTGGCATCCAAAGTCCGGCTAGAGTAGTAAATAGCAAAGGGGACTCCATCCCTCCTCTGTCCCAGCACGACCCCTACGACAAAATAAGAAGCATCCGTCATGATCTCGAATGGGAGAGACCAATCAGGTGGCTGGAGAACAGGAGCCTCTACAACTAGACTGTTGAGAGTCTCAAATGATGCTAGACACTTACCATCAACAAGGAACTCGGTGTCTTTCGTCAGCAGATCAGTCAACGGTCGGACAATCCTGCTGAAATCATGAATGAATCGCTGGTAGAAACCGACGTGCCCCAGAAAAGACCGTAACTGCTGAAGGTTGGATGGTGGATCGAGTTTTCTAATGACATCCACCTTGGCCGGATCAACCTCCATTCCCCTGTTGGAGATGATATGGCCAAGCACCGTCACTTGAGTCACCATGAAGTGACTCTTCTCCCATGACAACACAAGGTGAACCTCTATGCATTGCTGAAAGACGTTGTTTAGGCAGTCAAGACAAGAATCGAATCCGTTGCCATAGACCGAAAAGTCATCCATGAAGACCTCCAAGCACTCCCCCACCATGTCTGAAACGATGGACAACATGCACCTCTGGAATGTCGCCGGAGCATTGCACAATCGAAATGACATGCGTCTGAAAGCATATGTCCCGAAGGGACAGGTGAAGGTGGTCTTGTCTTGGTCCTCGGGCGCAATGGCCACCTGATTATATCCGGAGTACCCATCCAAGAAATAGTAATGGCTCTTCCCTACCAGCCTCTCTATAATCTGATCAATAAAAGGCAGAGGGAAATGATCCTTCTTGGTGGCCTGGTTCAATCGTCTGTAGTCCACACAGACCCGCCAAGAAGTGGGTACCCAAGTAGCGATCTCCTCTCCAGACTCATTAACAACTATGGTGATGCCCGTCTTCTTAGGTAATACATGTAAAGGACTGACCCATTTGGAGTTGGAGATGGGGTAGATAAAATCAGTGCTCCACCATTTCGAGATCTCCTTCATGACAACATCTCGAAGGTTCGGGTTCAACCACCGTTGGAACTCACGCGACGGCTTCATGTCCTCCTTGAGATATATATGGTGGGAGCACAGGGCCGGACTTATATTATGGAGATCGGCTACACTCCATCCTATCACCTTGCGGTTCTTTTCAAGAACCCCCATCAGACGGGATTCCTGCTCTCCATTCAAATCAGCGGAGATAATGACTGGGTACATCTCATGTTCACCCGCAAGGAACTTATACTTCAGGGATGATGGTAGAGGCTTCATCTCTGGACAACTCAGTGCTGGTGGATCTGGCCTCTGAAAAGTCTGAGCGAATGTGGTCAAATCTTCATAGGAGAATGAGAACTCTTGCTCGTAATCTGAATCTGGCGAAGGCTGCTCTGCTGGTGTGTCTCTTCTCTGTGTGGGATCAACCTCCTCCCTAGCTGTCGGCTCTGTGGAAGTCAGACATGGTATCAAATCATCAAACTCTGCCCAGTCTATATCTGACTCCGAGGGATTTGTATCAGAATCACAACAAAAATCTGCCTCACGATCGGGAACCAGCTCTGCTGCCTGAGATGTATCCTGGACCAGGAATGCACTCTCCAAGCTCTCCTCTGCTAACATCTGTGCATCAGCAAACTCTGAAGGTGAGAGGATGGCCTGTGCTACTGGGTCTGCCCAAACTGCCTCGTCATCTTTGATCACAAAGTCACAGTCCTGGTGGATGTCTCGCCCTGCCTCTGTCATCTGCTCTGAATCGAAAGTCGGCTCTGAGCAAGCTGAATCTCTGGCTCTAGTCTCCTCGACCGTCTCTATTTGTATACTCTCACCCTCAACGCGAAAGTATACCTTCCCGCTATCATGATCGGATACCGCCTTGGTTGTGGCCAAGAACGGGCATCGTAAAATGATGGGGGTATCGATCACGGACTTAGGGATCTCCATGTCCAACACAACAAAGTCCACAGGGAATTTCAGTCCCTGAATCGTGACGACAACGTCCTTCAGCAACCCCTTCGGCCTCTTGACAGATCGATCAGCAAACTGAAGGACCGTCCTGCTCTCTCGTAGAGGGCCCAACTCGAAGCGGTCGAGAAGGGCTGCCGGAAGAAGGTTGATCAAAGAACCACTATCTAATAGAGTGCGATCGAACCTCTGCTCATGAATATGGCATCTGACATGCGGGGCTCCTGCATCTGACCTCTTGGTTGGTAGACGGTTCTGTATCACAAAGCATGCGGCGTGAGTGAGCACATGGATCTCTGACTGGTGGTTCCGCCTCTTCCTCCTAACTGTGGTCCTATCTCTGAGTGATCTCTGGAAGAGAGGTATGTGCTCCAAGGCCTCCTGTAGAGTCAGTTGTATGTGAAATCTGTCCATCATCTGCTGGATGAACTCTATCTGGTGGTTCTTTTTATGATTTTCTTTTTTCTGCCCCCTAGCTAAGTGGAGTGCTTAGGGAAAGGGGACTACTAGGTCCTTCTCAGATGAAGGACTAGGAGAGGGTCTAGAATGCTCGAGCAAAGCAGAATCCACGCAAACATCATCAAGAAACATAGGTGGATCCGAAAACAATAAGCCCTTTCCTTTATTCACATATAAGTCCTGAGATACATGAACTAAAGGAAATGCAACATGGCTAGCAGAACTGAAAATGGTGGCCTCAGTACCTGATGAATCTGCGATTCGTCATCTTTATTCATTTATTTTAGCTTAAAATCCCTTATAAAACACCTGCATATAATGCTAACTCCATATTCTTACTAACTTGCATTTGTGTGTAAATATTGTACATTTCTTACTAATTTTAATCTAAAATAAATAAATAAAGAAAGAAAGGAAAAATAAAGAAAAGAAAATAAAAAAAGGGGAAGACTGTATACAGGATGACCCGAACCTCGAGAGAAGGTCAAGACTTGACCTGATCGACCAGGAATAAAGTAGGGGGAGATAGGGTCCTCAACCAGAAAATCCAAAAAAATATGTTTCTCACTTATTTTGTGTATATCTGTATAAAACTAACACTAATTTATTTGTACCTTAATTGACCCCAAATCAAATAACATTCAAAATCAAAGTTGTAAATAAAAATGGGTCCTAATTAATAAAACTGATTGCACAATTAAATCATGTACAGAATAAAAGTAGCCACACTTGGAAAAAGCCACTAAGCACTAATTGAAAGATCAATTCCGGCTCCATATGATCTCAAATTGAACAAATATCACTTCCATTGAATTCTAAATTAAATTATCTTCAAAATGACTGTGATTTTATAATTTTTGGAGTTACGGTTGAAAAGTTGGTTTTCTGAGGTGGTTTGTGCAATTTTCCCTTGTATTTTGTGCATAATGTATTTGTATATATATTTGTGTAAATATTTTTACTAAGGACTTAAAACAAAAATAAAACAAAAAAAAATAACATTCTTAAAACAAAAAAAGAGGCTAATTTCATCATTTACCCTTGTATATAATACCATATATGTGTATAGTATATGTATATAGTTGCAATTTTTAACCAACCATTATAAAAAAATAAAAAAAATAACATTTTCAAATTCCAATAAATAAAGTGACGAAAATTCAAAAAAATTAGATAATTTTGTAAATAATTTTATCTTTCTATTATATCTCTCATGTTATCTCTCCCACCAAAAAAATTCAAAAATCTCTCTTATCTTCTTCAAAATTCAAAATTCATCTCTTTTCTATTTATATGGCTCCATCTCCCTCATTCCAACCTGATCAATCTTTAGAGAGAGGAGCCTGATCTCCGAGAGAAATTTCGTCGAGGAAGTTGCCTAGCCTCCAAGCCGTCCGGTGACAGCGAGACGGCCTTGTCGAGGCGATCACGGTCCATTTTCCGCTCCTAAGGTGAGATCCAAATTTTTCTTCGCATTTTTATCGTAGTTTAATCGTTTTCTATTTTTCGCATTTTTTCCCATTGTCATTTTTCTTTCTAGATGTAAAAAAAAAATCTCCATCTCGATTTTATCCGCCACCGATTCGATTTTTCACCTCATCATCGTGATCTCTCCACATTCTATTTCTATCTCTCACAATCTATCAACTCCGACTACGCACGGTGGTCGGAGAGTCGGATTCGAATCATCCACTTTCGCCGAATCCCCATCCACTTTCCGATTTTGTAGATAAATAAAATTTTTCTTTCTCTAACATTCATTAATAAAAAAAATTTACAAAAAAAATTCTCTATTTTGCCTAACATTTGTTTTGCAGGATAACAATAAAAAATTAAAAAAAAATTCATTTCCCTTTTCTTATTTTCGGATTTATAAAAAAAAATTTAAAAAAAAATGTTTAGTATTCATTTCTTGTTTACATACAAAAAATAAAAAAAATTAATTAAAAAAAACGCAGCAGGCGGCGGGCCGTCACCCCCGCCGCCCTTCCTCTGTTGCAGGTCCCGCGACCCCCCTCCCTCGACATCCGAAGACGCCGCACCGCCCGCGGCCGCGTAGCCCCCTCCGCCTCTGGGCCGCACCTCCCATCCGCGGCGGCCTCCTCCACCGTCCCTCCGCCTGCGCCGCGCCGCCGCGCGAGCGCCTCTCCGCACGCCACCGATCTCCCGCAGCCCAGGCGGCAGCGCGCCGCCTCCTGCCAGCACCTTCCTCCAGTCCGCCGCGCCCTCCGCCGCAAGCAGCCGCCATCATCTTCCCGTCATCTACGGCAGTGCACCGCAGTCCCCCGCAGTACCTCCATCGCCGCTTGGAAGGCGGCCCCGCCTCCGCGCGCGGCGCGTTACCCTGCAGCGCCGCCCACACCCTCCTCCGCCAGAAGCCACACGATCCTCCACCGCCGCATCCTTGCGCCGCCCACCATCGGCCGCCGCCCGCCCCTCGCGTGGAGAAGAAGAACAAGGGGCGGCGGACCTTGCCCATCTTGCCCATTGTGATTGAAAGAACGAAGGACCCTTTTAGGGTTTATTACTTTATTGTCAAAATTACACAAAGAGCCTCTGAAGTTCTCAAAATCACAAAGAAGCCCCCGCAAGGTCATTAATCTATTCGGGAAATCACATTCAAGTCCCTGGAAGTAATCAGATTTGCAGAAACATCCCCGCCTCTTCAAGCACATGCCAAGCACATGGTATATTGGTAAATTTGCGCTTTCTCCCCTGTCAATCATTTTTATTATCTATTTGTGGCAAAAACTTTGAATCTTTACAGTTCAGTCCATACTTTCACAGTATTTACGTTCTAGTCCCTGAACTGCAGAACATTAATTTGTGTGCTCTCTTTAATTGAAATGCATGTTATTTGTGATCCAAAAATTTTGAGAAAATTATGCAATGCTCCTGATGTGATTATCTTTTTAGCATAAAATTTTCATTGCATTCTGACTTCATTTGGTATTATTAAAAAATCAAAAACAGTGTCTTTTTCATTGTTGGAAATTTGAAAATTCATAAAAATTCGAATATTGTTCCAAAAATTCCAAAAAAATTAGGGTAGTTTGATTTCATTGTCTTTTAGTTTCAGACCAATTTTCATGCATTAATTATTTATAAAATCCAAAAAAATTGAAAAATATCAAAAATCTTCTAAAAATCATAAAAAATTCCACAAAAATCCAAAAATTGTGATTTCAGTTCCTGTTTGTAGATATTTTCTTCTAGTTTGCCTTAAAAATAGTAGCCAGGAGTTTTGGGCATTTAAAAGAGTTTTAAATTGCAAATTACTCCAGGCTGTCCACATTTTCTTATTTTCTCCTTGTCTTATTTTTAGAAAAATACAAAAACATCTGAAATTTCCACAAAAATTCTCAAAAACATTTCAGAACTTTTAAAACCCAAAAATATTTTCTTTGAATTTTTTTGAGCATTATTTGGCTAATTGAAAAATTACAAAAAGAGTCGGTGTGCATATTGTTGACCTTGTTTATATTGTTTCGTATTATTTTTGAAAATAAAAAAAATTTGCAAAATAAAAATCACTAAAAATTTGAAAATCAGAAAATATAAAAAAATTAGAAATAAAAATAAAATATAAAAAAATTAGAAAAGATAAAAAATCACAAAAACCAAGGATAGTTGTCCTTTGAGATTCCTGTTTTCTTTTAATTAGTTTCTGATTAATTGAATAACCCTCGGGAATTGTAGCCTCCCTGAGTTCGACCCTGTCCGCTATACAGGTTAATAAGTAGCAAAAATCATAAAAAAATATATTTTTTGTTGACGCGGGATTTTGGGGATAAACAACGACCACTATTTTCACCAATTAATCCCAATCTCTAAAATTCCCGCTCAACAAAATGGCGCCGTTGCCGGGGAGGCACGGCGAGGGTAGTTAGGTTTCTCTTTTGACCTGCTATTCTTGGTTGTAAATATTTGTTCATAATTTGCCACATCACTTCATTGTTTATATCCATTGCATTCATTTCATCATTTTCTCATATTTGAAAATTGTGTTTCTTACACATTCTTTTTTCTTTTTCTTGCGAGGGCCCGTGGAGCGAAGGAGGCGATCCTAGGAGAGCCGAAGCACCCAAGCGACGTGGAGGCGGCTTGATTCTTCACCAAGCCGCAGGATAGCGTGAGAAGAGGAGAGGAAAAATTGAAAGAGCCGAAAAAAAAGAGAAAAAAAAGAGAGAAAAAAAGAGAGAGTTGTTATTTTCTAGCATTTGAACTTTGTAAACGGACATTCATTTGTTGCGGGGTCTGTTTCGCCAAGTGCCGGTGCACTTGGGGGACCTCACCGGTTTTGTTTTCACCGCATTTATTTTTCTTGGTTTTCTGTGGATTTCGCGAGCCACCTGTTGATTGCTTTAATTAATTTGCTTGAGCCAGGTAATTAATTAGGTCCAAACACCCTAAACAAGAATTTCTGTGCCTATAGAGTAGAGCGTAAATTGGACTTAGTCAAATTAACTCGTTCTTGCCCGTTAATAGAAGTTATCATCTAGGACGGTTCACTTGCATTTGCATATAGGTTAGTTTGTTTTCTGTATTTAAATTCTGCGCGGATCACTTGCATGTAGAGTGCTGGCGACAAGGTACGCATCTCTAACCCCTGCATGCATCATCGTTTTTAATCGCGCATTGGCATTTCCGATCTCCTCCCTTATTTTCACTCACATAAGTTAAAAAGGAAATTGGACACTCGGTAGGTGATTCTTTGAAAATATCTTAACCAAGTGACAACTGCCTAAAATTTGGGACTGCTAAAGAAAACTCGACCCTAAAAAATACAAGGAAAATCATTGTTTTGGGGAGAGTAACCCCCTCATTGTATTCGTTTTAACTTGCTCACGTACACACTAAGGTTAGTGCCCAAATCCCATAATTCAACCTAAGTGTTTGTACAACTTTGTGATTATCACCTAACTCTAAAACATACAAGATTAAGAGACCGAACCTTCACGGTCTTCACATTGCGTTGAGTTGGTGAATTGGGGGTCTGTATTGCGTTTGATTGTTTGTGTGCATACCAGATCTTTTCTGTGCATTTGCGCCTTTTTCTCCATATCTTTTGGCTTGACCCTCGTGCTCTCCCATCTTTTGTTTCGAAGATGGCCAACTGGAGTTATTCTAATCCGATCTTCGCAGATACCTTGTACTCTCCAGACGATCCACCTTCCCTTTTCCAGGAGGATCTTCCTCCTGATGTTTGTGCATATCCGCCTAACCCATTATTTCAGGAGACGGAGGACTTTGATTTTCACCCACCCTCATTCAACCCACCCGATCCTGGAATTTTGGAGTCACCTTTCATGATTTCCACACTTAACACATTGAATCAAATGGTGGAGCATATGAATTCGAAGATTTCCAATTTTATTAACATAAATGAGAGACAGAACGCTGCTCCAATATTTGAGGATGTTGATTCACTCGAGGATAATCATGAGAGCTTGAAATCATCTAAAATACAAAAAAATGCGAAAATTTTGAAAATACAAAAAGATTCTGGGAGACATATTATTGATTCATTTTGTGAGAAAAGAAACCAAATGCCCGATCATTTACCCACACAATCATGTCCCAACCTAGATCCCGAGGATGCCACTGTACAGACTGCTCTTGGCAATCCTCATGTAAATGCTGATTCCGACCTCCTCCCTTGTATGGATGAGGTCCAAAAATTCAAAAAAATACTAAACCCGAAGTGGTGGCCACCCTTCATGAGATCATTAAAGACCCACTTCAACAGGCCATGACAGATTTATCTACTCCTCAACACAAGAAAAGAAAGCGAAGGAGAAGATCTGAGCGTCATATCTTGACCATGGCCACTGCCTACGCCATCTCTCACCGTCCATATTTTAAGAAAGGGAACACGGTCACACCTCTTGTGAGTTGCTCCATATCTGACTATTCTTGTGATAACGCTCTCCTTGACGGCGGTTCATCAATCAACATAATACCCTTCTCTATGGTACAGTCTCTTCATCTTGGGCCTCTCAAGAAAACCAGGATGATAGTTCAATTTGCTGATGGATCTATCAAGAGGCCGAAGGGTATTCTAGAAAATGCCGTCATTCTTATTCAGGGCATGGATTTTACTTCGGATTTTGTTGTAATGCCCATGGAGACCTCCACCCCTGTGGAGCACCCTCCAATCATTCTGGGACGGCCTTTCCTTGCCTCTGCAGGAGCCGTTATTGACTATGGTTCAGGAGAGATTCGCTTCCGTAATGATGTAGGGAGCGATGTGTTAATCACTACACCCACCACCATCCAGAAACCCGCATCCCATGAGAGCCCGCCCGTGTTAGACAACCCCAAGGACTTTGACCATGATGATACTACCAGAGATTTTTGCTATATGATGGATGATACCGAGACCCGAGAATTCCTCTTCAAGGAGGAGGACTCGGAAAGCATAGACCTTGGAGTTCCCTCTTCTGGTACGTGGCGATGCATTGATGACATCCGCGGAATTTACACGATAGACACCCTAGAGCGGAAGACAGACCCTGAGACTAGAGAGGAAGGACATGATTCGACTACTTTCACTGATGAGTCCGTTCCTATTCACCTTGATAAAGAAGAGACCGATCAAGCCAAATTTGATTTGATTGCTTTTATAAAGGAATTTGGGCCTTTTGATAAAGATGATGATCCAGTAGAGGCTCGCCAGGCTGAAATTGATCCTACTTTTTCTGATAATGATTTCGAGCCATTCTACTTTGATGTTTGCAAGACTTCCAAGGCAGGACATGATCACACTACTTCCAATAACCGGTTTAGGCCTGCACAATCTGAAACCGCTGAGCATACATTCTTGGTCGATTCTACTCAGTTCATATCTAATGATAATCCCAATATCGACCTACATCTTGTCAAATCCATACCTCAGCGGTCCCGCAAGAAGGTTCGCTTTCGACCTTCTTAACCTTTGTACATCCACTCCTCTTGTATATCCTTTCGTTTCACTCCGTCTTCTCCCGTTTTATCATTCACCCCTTTTCCTTGTGTGTGTATATATGCTATACTTAGGATGTGCTTTATCCTAAGTATAGGGGGGGGTGAAGGATTTGTGTTGTTCATATTCGTCCTGTTTATCACCCTTGTTCTTGTTGCCTATACTTAGGGATACTCTACCCTAAGTATAGGGGGGGGGGGTGATGTTGTTCATATCGTGTCTCTGTGAGTCTGTACATTCTCTTCATCGGTTTTCCCCTTTGTACATTCCACTATACTTAGGATTACTTGATCCTAAGTATAGGGGGGGATCACCAACTTCTCTTCATTTTTATCTTTTCTTTGAGTCGTTGTAGCATAGGAGTCTTTTCACCTTTCTTTGCTTAGCACGAGTTATGTCTTCCTTTGTCGCTCTCTGATCACTATGAGGACATAGTTCGAGCTAAGTATAGGGGGGTGTCGTATATATTGTATATATACTTTAGACATAACTCATACTTTTAAATATATTTATTTGGAGGGTTATGTGTATATTTTATAAAATCACATAAAAAAAACAAAAACAAACAAACAAACAAAAAAATCATAAAACAAAACAAAAACAAAAAAAAGACAACAAACAAACAAACAAAAAAAACACAAAAAAAAACAAAAACAAACAAACAAAACAAAAAAAATGGGAAGAGAGAGAGAGAGAGAAAAAAAACAACAAAAAAAACATATAAAAAAAGTCTCTTGTATATACTTGTATATATTACTAACCTTTTCTCCTTTTAAAAAAAAACTACAAAACCAAAAATCATAAAAATTTGCATAAAAAAAACTTTCTTTCACATCTGCATTTTCTCCAAAAATCCATAAAAAGTCAAAATTAGAAAATTGTTTAAAAAATTGGTTCTTTTCACATGTGCATCATTCTTAAAAAAAAAACTCTCTGCATTGTTCATAGTCTGCATTTGCATGTGCATTTTTCTGGATAGTATTGATATTTAAACTATGTCTGGAATAAAATTGAAGAATGGAGCTTAGTTGGACCTTAATCCACCTAATTCTAAGAGGAACTTCACCGAGAAATAGGATTTTAGAAGCTTCAGGTCTTTGACTTAATTCTTTGAGTTCCACATGACAATGTGCAGCATTTGACCCTTAGTGTCTAACCTGGTCTCTTCATTCTGGGTACAACTCTGGAATAGCGAATTAATTTGTACTCTCGCACTATGCACTTAGCTCAACTCAGACGGGATGTTGGAAGACTGTGTGAGTTTCTTTTCTGGTAGCGTGGAAATCTAAAGACCGGAGTAACGGGTTGAAATAAAGCTTCGGAAAAGGGATGGACGGCTGGGCACAATTTTTTCTAAGACCCCAAAAAATGTACGGAATAAAAAGATGCTATATCCGTAGGGGCACAACAAGATCCAAGCAGAACCACCAAAACTCCAAATACAAAGAAGCTACTACCAAATAAAAATCTGACCAAAAAGGTCCAAGCTTCAAGAAAACCTGCAGATCTTGGTGGAGACTCGGCTACACTGGCCAGCTTCACAAGGAGAGGTGTCTACACCAAACCACCCTCCAGTTCTTTTCTCATTCTTCTAACTTCTCCCCCAATTCGATTGTGAACACAACACGACATACCTTAGAAGGAAATACCTGACTCCCCGAGGACGAGTTATTGGAGAGGAGATTTGAATGGTAGTCCGGCATTCTGGATGGGAAGAGCTAAAATTTTTCACACACATGAGTCGATTATTCAATGTTCATAGGGTATGCTTTGGGAAGAGGATCGATCTAAGATGACTTCTGGGCCAAAACTGTGACAATGATGTGTAGAACTTGAAGGCTGTTGGTTTTAAAATCCTAAGTCTCACAGAAGTTCCGACACACAAATAATCCAAAGGTCCGACAGAGCTCCAAACTACAATTTTATGAAGATAAGTTTAATACTCAATATTGTCCTACTTTCTTTATTTTCCCTTTCTTTTTCTTCTTCACTTATTCTTTCAAATAAGTGTTTGCTAAGGGACTAGCAAAGGTAAAGCATAGGGGGATGATGAATCTGCGATTCGTCATCTTTATTCATTTATTTTAGCTTAAAATCCCTTATAAAACACCTGCATATAATGCTAACTCCATATTCTTACTAACTTGCATTTGTGTGTAAATATTGTACATTTCTTACTAATTTTAATCTAAAATAAATAAATAAAGAAAGAAAGGAAAAATAAAGAAAAGAAAATAAAAAAAGGGGAAGACTGTATACAGGATGACCCGAACCCCGAGAGAAGTTCAAGACTTGACCTGATCGACCAGGAATAAAGTAGGGGGAGATATGGTCCTCAACCAGAAAATCCAAAAAAATGTGTTTCTCACTTATTTTGTGTATATCTGTATAAAACTAACACTAATTTATTTGTACCTTAATTGACCCCAAATCAAATAACATTCAAAATCAAAGTTGTAAATAAAAATGGGTCCTAATTAATAAAACTGATTGCACAATTAAATCATGTACAGAATAAAAGTAGCCACACTTGGAAAAAGCCACTAAACACTAATTGAAAGATCAATTCCGGCTCCATATGATCTCAAATTGAACAAATATCACTTCCATTGAATTCTAAATTAAATTATCTTCAAAATGACTGTGATTTTATAATTTTTGGAGTTACGGTTGAAAAGTTGGTTTTCTGAGGTGGTTTGTGCAATTTTCCCTTGTATTTTGTGCATAATGTATTTGTATATATATTTGTGTAAATATTTTTACTAAGGACTTAAAACAAAAATAAAACAAAAAAAATAACATTCTTAAAACAAAAAAGAGAGGCTAATTTCATCATTTACCCTTGTATATAATACCATATATGTGTATAGTATATGTATATAGTTGCAATTTTTAACCAACCATTATAAAAAAAATAAAAAAAATAACATTTTCAAATTCCAATAAATAAAGTGACGAAAATTCAAAAAAAAAGATAATTTTGTAAATAATTTTATCTTTCTATTATATCTCTCATGTTATCTCTCCCACCAAAAAAATTCAAAAATCTCTCTTATCTTCTTCAAAATTCAAAATTCGTCTCTTTTCTATTTATATGGCTCCATCTCCCTCATTCCAACCTGATCAATCTTTAGAGAGAGGAGCCCGATCTCCGAGAGAAATTTCGTCGAGGAAGTTGCCTAGCCTCCAAGCCGTCCGGTGACAGCGAGACGGCCTTGTCGAGGCGATCACGGTCCATTTTCCGCTCCTAAGGCGAGATCCAAATTTTTCTTCGCATTTTTATCGTAGTTTAATCGTTTTCTATTTTTCGCATTTTTTCCCATTGTCATTTTTCTTTCTAGATCTAAAAAAAAAATCTCCATCTCGATTTTATCCGCCACCGATTCGATTTTTCACCTCATCATCGTGATCTCTCCACATTCTATTTCTATCTCTCACAATCTATCAACTCCGACTACGCACGGTGGTCGGAGAGTCGGATTCGAATCATCCACTTTCGCCGAATCCCCATCCACTTTCCGATTTTGTAGATAAATAAAATTTTTCTTTCTCTAACATTCATTAATAAAAAAAAATTTACAAAAAAAATTCTCTATTTTGCCTAACATTTGTTTTGCAGGATAACAATAAAAAATTAAAAAAAATTCATTTCCCTTTTCTTATTTTCGGATTTATAAAAAAAATTTAAAAAAATGTTCTGTATTCATTTCTTGTTTACATACAAAAAATAAAAAAAATTAATTAAAAAAAACGCAGCAGGCGGCGGGCCGTCACCCCCGCCGCCCTTCCTCTGTTGCAGGTCCCGCGACCCCCCTCCCTCGACATCCGAAGACGCCGCACCGCCCGCGGCCGCGTAGCCCCCTCCGCCTCTGGGCCGCACCTCCCATCCGCGGCGGCCTCCTCCACCGTCCCTCCGCCCGCGCCGCGCCGCCGCGCGAGCGCCTCTCCGCACGCCACCGATCTCCCGCAGCCCAGGCGGCAGCGCGCCGCCTCCTGCCAGCACCTTCCTCCAGTCCACCGCGCCCTCCGCCGCAAGCAGCCGCCATCATCTTCCCGTCATCTACGGCAGTGCACCGCAGTCCCCCGCAGTACCTCCATCGCCGCTTGGAAGGCGGCCCCGCCTCCGCGCGCGGTGCGTTACCCTGCAGCGCCGCCCACACCCTCCTCCGCCAGAAGCCACACGATCCTCCACCGCCGCATCCTTGCGCCGCCCACCATCGGCCGCCGCCCGCCCCTCGCGTGGAGAAGAAGAACAAGGGGCGGCGGGCCTTGCCCATCTTGCCCATTGTGATTGAAAGAACGAAGGACCCTTTTAGGGTTTATTACTTTATTGTCAAAATTACACAAAGAGCCTCTGAAGTTCTCAAAATCACAAAGAAGCCCCCGCCAGGTCATTAATCTCTTCGGGAAATCACATTCAAGTCCCTGGAAGTAATCAGATTTGCAGAAACATCCCCGCCTCTTCAAGCACATGCCAAGCACATGGTATATTGGTAAATTTGCGCTTTCTCCCCTGTCAATCATTTTTATTATCTATTTGTGGCAAAAACTTTGAATCTTTACAGTTCAGTCCATACTTTCACAGTATTTACGTTCTAGTCCCTGAACTGCAGAACATTAATTTGTGTGCTCTCTTTAATTGAAATGCATGTTATTTGTGATCCAAAAATTTTGAGAAAATTATGCAATGCTCTTGATGTGATTATCTTTTTAGCATAAAATTTTCATTGCATTCTGACTTCATTTGGTATTATTAAAAAATCAAAAACAGTGTCTTTTTCATTGTTGGAAATTTGAAAATTCATAAAAATTCGAATATTGTTCCAAAAATTCCAAACAAATTAGGGTAGTTTGATTTCATTGTCTTTTAGTTTCAGACCAATTTTCATGCATTAATTATTTATAAAATCCAAAAAAATTGAAAAATATCAAAAATCTTCTAAAAATCATAAAAAATTCCACAAAAATCCAAAAATTGTGATTTCAGTTCCTGTTTGTAGATATTTTCTTCTAGTTTGCCTTAAAAATAGTAGCCAGGAGTTTTGGGCATTTAAAAGATTTTTAAATTGCAAATTTCTCCAGGCTGTCCACATTTTCTTATTTTCTCCTTGTCTTATTTTTAGAAAAATACAAAAACATCTGAAATTTCCACAAAAATTCTCAAAAACATTTCAAAACTTTTAAAACCCAAAAATATTTTCTTTGAATTTTTTGAGCATTATTTGGCTAATTGAAAAATTACAAAAAGAGTCGGTGTGCATATTGTTGACCTTGTTTATATTGTTTCGTATTATTTTTGAAAATAAAAAAAATTTTGCAAAATAAAAATCACTAAAAATTTGAAAATCAGAAAATATAAAAAAATTAGAAATAAAAATAAAATATAAAAAAATTAGAAAAGATAAAAAATCACAAAAACCAAGGATAGTTGTCCTTTGAGATTCCTGTTTTCTTTTAATTAGTTTCTGATTAATTGAATAACCCTCGGGAATTGTAGCCTCCCTGAGTTCGACCCTGTCCGCTATACAGGTTAATAAGTAGCAAAAATCATAAAAAAAATATTTTTTGTTGACGCGGGATTTTGGGGATAAACA
Source organism: Ottelia alismoides (assembly GCA_037367405.1). Lineage (NCBI taxonomy): Eukaryota > Viridiplantae > Streptophyta > Magnoliopsida > Alismatales > Hydrocharitaceae > Ottelia > Ottelia alismoides. The sequence continues at coordinate 141,007 of JAZKJV010010987.1, read as the reverse complement.
ACGACCACTATTTTCACCAATTAATTCCAATCTCTAAAATTCCCGCTCAACAGTACCACCCTCAGCATCTGGACTCGCGACATCAATATCGCGCTCGGGCTCAGCAACTGATCTGGTGGCATCAGTACCACCTCCTCCATCTGGTGAAGCGACGGCCTCAGTACCGTCAGCTGGATCAACGTCCATGGTGGCGTCAGCACCACTATCATCATCTATAGCGGCATAAGCATCGCTCTCCTCCTCGCCTGGCACTCTTGAAGTGGCTTGGGGTCATCGCTCAGACGAGGCGCTGCCTGCTGGCATCTTACCGCTCCTAAGTGTAACAAAATCAGCATCAAACATGTATGCAAACATATCACCAAGTGAAGCACCATGAGTGGTAATCTCAGTGATCTCTACCTTCTCAGACTTCCTCTTGAGGCCGTTCGGATTGGGCTCAATCTGGGCATGAATGGCGGCCTTCCCTCTCACTATCTCCCTCATCTCCTGACGAAACTCAACCATCTCCCGTCGAAAAGTATCTTACTGCTCGGACATGAGGCGGGCTAGGTCATCTAGTGCAGGGTTCTCATAGGTAGGCCCATGAGAACCTAACGGGTAGCCTCGTTGGTAATGAGGCTGCTGTTGCAGGTGAGGGTGAGAGGGGTACTGGGGATGATACTACTGCTGAGGCTGCTGCTGCCTCCAAGATTGTCCCTGCTGATAGGGACGAGGACCATGCTGCTCTCTGTGGGATGGCTGCTGGTGTGCTGGGAACTGGGGCTGCTGGTGCTGCTCACCTGCTGGCCGTATTGGCTACCCTGAACTGGAGGCTGCTGCTGGGAACTGGTGCCTCCAATCGACCAGCGAAATCCGGGATGGTCTCGTCGGATACCGAGCTGGGGTCGATCATACCAAATCCCGTTGACATCCATCAACGGCTCCTGCTCGTAGGTGGGTGGTAAGAGTACTGCCAGGGGCTGGTTCGGCTGATACACCACCATCTGGCTGTCCTGAGGTGGTGACTGGACGTACTGCTGCGACTGCGGTTGGTAGTGCTCCGCCTGAACGTAGTGGACCTGTCGGTACTGGGCGGAGAGCTGGGCCGAACTGCTGCTGCCAATGTCTGCCCGTGACCTGAGATGGGGTTGAGAAGCCGTCTGTGCCTCCTGGAGACACATGATCTGGGTCTTCAAGTCATTCAGCGTCTGTGCCATCTAATCGATCTGAGTCATGCCCTGGCACTGCTTCTTCTCTATCAACTCGATCCGGTCCATCTTCTCGCTAATGATGCCCATGTATACGGCTGTGGACTCTGACTGTGCGGCTGTTGCTGATGAAGTGGAAGGACCGACATTGACCCGTACTATCCTCTGAAACTGCACGACCTATGGCTGGGGGCGTCCCTGAGTATAGAGTCGAGTCTGGGACATCACTGTATAGTTCTCGACCATCTCCTCGTAGATGGCCCAGACATGATCCTCATCCTTGGCGAAGTAGGAACCGCCACATGATGCATTCACCAACCCCTGCAGCTCGGGTGTAAGTCCGCAGAAAAAGCTCTGAACTAGGTTCGGCTTCGAGATATCATGGTACGGGCATCTATCTGTAAGCTCTCTGAACCTCTCCCATGCCTCATGGAATTGCTCGTTGGGGAGTATGGAGAAGTTGCTGATCAGGTCCCTCACTGCATTCGTCCGCCCGAGTGGATAGTACTTGTTCAAGTACTTGGTGCGGAGCTGCTCCCAGGTGGTAACAAATCTCCCCAAATGCTTCAACCAGTTGGCTGCTCTGTCAACCAAGGAGAAAGGAAAATCAATCATCCTGATGGTGTCCCCGTCCACATGCCGATCGTGGACGGTGTTGCAGATCATCTCGAACTCCTGAAGATGAAGATGGGGCTCCTCAGTCGCGAGCTCGTGGAAGCGGGGTAGAAGTTGAATCGTCTGCGGGGGGAAATTGAAGTCCCCACGATCGCTGGAAGTACGATCCACCGGTGTGTAAGCATCGATCCGGGGTTGTGCAGCTCCCGCATCGGTCTGGCTGGTGCTGGCTGGACCGGCTCCTCCGGTTGATCTGGTATCTCTCCCTCTCGTGCGGCTCTTAGTTGATCTCGCTCTGCTCTCAACCTCTCCATCTCTCTCCGCATCTCCACCATGAAAGCTCCCTGATCCCGTACCTGGCGTTGCATCGTCTCAAGGGATGCTAACAAGGTGTTGTTGATCGCACCCTAGTCCAATACATATGTCGTCGTCTCTGCTCTGGGATCCTCGATGCGCTCCTCGTTGCTGGCCATGCTCTCTGCAAAGGCAAAAGACCCAAACTCAGGTGCCGATAAATCAATTGTCTGCTGTTCTCTCTGCTTCGGCACTGGCATCTCAGAACGGGTGGTAGAAGGGTTGTCAAGGGGGGAACCGGGTGGAATCGAACTCGGGTTCGGAGAGCGGGTCTCAGCTCTTGCGAACCAACCTAGATGAACGGGCTGGAGTGCGGTGAAGCAGTGCAGCCAGAGGCTGCGTAAGGGACCTCGTGCCCATCATCTTGATCTGGCGAGTAAGGTCGGATGAGATTTGGAAAACACACAAGATGAGCAGACAAACCCCTGATTCACTTACACAACATAGAGCTGAAGACTATAAAGGTTCGGTCAATTATCTCATCAATTTTATTTAGGTGATCAAGTCAGTCTATCAGAGCGGTTAAGCGAGCTGATGGGAATCCAATTCTCCCAACAGACTATCCCGAATAAAAAGCCGGTAGTCTGTCAAGAAATCGGATATGGCTCTAGCCTAGGGTGCGGGTCGCTCTCTCGCTCATCCAAACCAAACAGGGAGGGGGTTTCGCTCCCCAAGATAGATTTTTAGGTGAAGTGTATTTTAGGGTCAGGTGTGTTTAGCAGTCCCAATTTTATAAATTTCCTTTTTATGTATTTTTCAAGCAACAACGCCTAACGAATTTTTCGGTTCTCCTGGTTATTTAAGTCCGAAAATAGGGGGAGAAGACGAAAAAGCTGATGCGTGATGAAATCAATGATGCAAGTTGAGTAAGAATGCATACCTTTCCTCCAGCTCTCTACATGCAAAGTGATCCGCACATAAATGTAAAGACTGAAATAAACTACCTATATGATGCACGAGGAAAACCAGCTTTAGACAAAGCAATTTCTACACGTAAAGATAGCCGGGTAATCAAACCTAAGTCCGGAGTCTTATCTTGGGAGCCACTCGGTGTCCGCCACAACGGATCCTGCACGCGCTGTATGTGACTCCTCAAGGCACGTGGACTAGAGTCTAACTAATTCGGCCTTTTCTTTGTGAATAAATTATTAAGGTCCAATTAGCGATCTATAGGTGCAGGAAAATATTAGGGATTGGGCCTTAATTAATTACGTCATAATCAATATAAAATCCTAAGCTAAGGCCAAAACCGCGTAAATCAGATAAGTAGTCAGAAAAAATGCAATAAAACGAAACCGACGAAAAACGCGGTGAGGTCCCCCGAGCAAACCGGTGCTCGGCGAAACAGACCCCGATATCACCAAAGTTCAAGTCTCTGAGTCCTGTGTTATTACAATAAAGTTGTGATAAAAACTAAACTAAACTAAACTACGACTATCCTACGGCTATTCTACGGCTCCCGCACTCCTGCTCGCCTCCTCGCACTCTCCTACGACTCTATGCAGAAAGGAACTGCCTTCGATTCCTGCGGTTGCGTCGACTTTCCAGAGAAAGCTGTCTCGGTCCTCAGGCCCTTGCAAGAAAGTGAAACAGAAGAGTATCAGACATAATTATTATAAAAATATGCAAATAAATTGATAAGCAAAATATCTACAAGCATAGACAAAAAAGCCACGAAAAAATCGCGAAAACAAAAGCGATTACTAAGCCGTGCTCCCCGACAACGGCGCCATTCTGATGACCGAAAAATCCTCAAACAAGATCCGGGTAAGATGTAAAAACAAGTGTCGTTGCGACCCGAATCTCGGAGATCGATCAATCAAGGAAATTCAGACCACCAAATAAACAAATCAGTCAATTAAGCTAAATAGCGGTCTTGCTATTTATTTAACCTGGTATAGTGACCGAGGTTGAACACAAGGAGCACGAATTGGCCAAAGGCCTACGAAGTAGTCTAAAAACAAATAAAATGAATAAAATGTTTTTTGGTGGATTTTATGATTTTCATTTTTTTATGATTTTTAATTATGAAGAAAATATGAAAAAGGCTAAAAAGGAACACAATCAACTAATTATTTAATACCACAAAAAAGGTAAAAAAAATTGCAATAAAAATATTTTTAGGTTTTATGAGTTTTTAAATGTTTTTGGTAATTTTCTCAGAATTTTATGATTTTTTGTTGATTTTCTAAAAATGAAATAAGGAAGAAAATAAAGACTACTATGCAACCAGATTTGAAAGGCTATTTAAATATATATAAATAGCCTATAAAAATTTGTACATAATTTTATATGAAACTACAAATAAAAACTAAGATGCAGAAAAAGAAATTACATTTTTTTTATTTCTTTAGAATTTTTAATGATTTTTAGAAGGTTTTTTGGGGTTTTCAATTTTTAGGTGTTTTATAAGTCCAAATCAAATGAAATTTGGACTCAAGTAAGAAGACATAAAACAAACAATAGCTAATTTTTTTTAGAAATTTGGGAGGGTTTTTAATATTTTTAGTTGATTTTATACTTCAAACAGTAGCAAAAATAGAAGTTTTTGAATTTTAAAAATAGAAAAACAATACAAAATTGTTCCTTTATTGAAATTTTTACACAGTGGCAGGGGCCACATGTCCGAATTTCAGAAGATTTGGAGTTGATTTGATATTTTATTCAATCAATAGATGAGGCACAATATATAGGGATCAAAGTGAAAGAAAAACAAGTTTCGAGGGCTTAAAAGAAACACATGCGAAAAGTCTAGGGGGTTCAGTGTAAAATGTGCATCAAATTCAACACATGCTCAATTCATTCACGCACAGGGGCATATATGCAATTATCAAAACTAAAAGTTCAATCCATAACATTCATAAACCCCAAGCCCTGTACATGCAATTTTCCCAAAATCTCACGTGACGAAGTACGTGCACCACACACAGAGGGACTAAAATGCAATATCTGAAAACTCTAAGGTCCAAGGTGCAGTTTTTCCAAATTTAAAACAACTACAAAAAATATTTACAGGACTCAAACATAAATGCAAAACTAAGGAGGGCCTAAGTGATATTTACCCTTTTATTATGATCCGACGGCTGACAGGGGGTCTTCTACAGATCTGACGGCAGAGATGCACGGACACCCCTTCGGCGATGTACGTCCTGGATCTGATACACAGATGGATTGACGGGCAAGAGCCTCCCTCAGATGATGGCTGAGATCTAAACTGACACAAGGGGCTCGATCAATGGCTCTGAAGGGTCCTCGAAGAACAGTTCGTCGATGACTTTTGTTCGGAAAATACGCACGCTCGGGACCTTCTCTGATGCTGCTGAGATGGGGAAATCGAAGTTGGAGGTGATCCGCAGCTGGTGGGGTGTTGGACATGCGAGCCCACGGCGAGCCATTATGCAATAAATGTTAGCAAATATCATTCCCAGATCTGAAATGAAGAATAAATTATTTGCATAATAGGTCCCTTAGTACAACTAGGGTTATGTACCATGGCCATCTTAATGATCATACATCCGTTGATTCAACTGTTGAATCATAGAGGCTGGTGCTTGGATGAATATCTAAAGAGTTAGATTGGGGACTCATCAAGCACCGTCAAATGATTGTTAAGAGATGATCTCAAGACTGAGTAGGAGATGTCAATCCTTATCTCTAAAAGGCTGATATCTGACCGACTTCTTGATGCAGGTCCTTTGCATAGGAATAGAGATTCGGAGGTGTCAGATTAGTTAGGTCAAGGAGTTGACTTAATGAGATCGAGATAACCGAAGTCCTATATCGTATGCTGTCACGATACAGGCATGCATCCTCTGACCGGAGATAGATGTGTTACTATATGTTTGAGTATGTACATTTTGCAGACCAATAGGTTGATGACCTAACCAAGGTCTATACACCGGTGTGTGGTGTGCATATAAGGGCATATGAGTAATACGATCTCTCAAAGGGATCATACAGGTTCAGTTACTGATATGGAAGACATGAGCTCCCCTCATGAGATATTGGGAAGAATCAAATTCCACGCGCACGGTCGTCTTGCTTTGGAAGCTTGATTGAATTTGTAGGTTTGATATATACTTTTGGAAAGTATATGATCAAGACCTAGGTATGATATATGCTTTTTTGGAAAAGTATATGATCAATGCCAACTCCCAATGATCGAATGAGAAAATTACTGATAAAACCATGAAGTAGACAGTATAAAGTTGATCTAATACTTCAGGTTTATTCTAAGTCTTCCATTATGCAGGATGTATATGTATTGGAAATACCTGAGGGTGATGTGATCTTAAACGATTGTATAACCATGACGCTTCCATTCCTAGGGAGTGATGAAACAGGTCTGGATTTTAGTGACTCCTCTCAGTAGAGAAGTAATCTGATTGGTCCAATTGTTGGACATTGATCTGAATGTGATTCAGATGCAATGAGAAGATTAGATTTGCGGTCTTGATTTAATCAAGCATCTATGGGAGGCCCGCGATCTGGATTTGAGACACGATCTCAATATCCAAGTCACTATACGTGGAACAATACAATCGCCCTATCCTTATCTCCAAATATTCACGGAGAAAGCGCATTATCCTTGAATGGGTTCAGGATAATTTCATTGTTGATATTATATATATCCGAGCATCGAGAAGATGGATAATTAAATGTGATTTAATTATCGTGATTAGTATGAATTCGATTCATATTATAAAGAGAGCTATCTTAGCTAATTAAATGTGATTTGGATATCAAAGATGAAAATAATATGAATGTGATTCATATTATTTGGGCACATGAGAATAGAAATTCAAGATGATTAAATGTGATTTAATTATCATGTATATGAATAATATGGATAACAATATCCATATTAGTCATATATATTATAAATGTGTTATAATATATAAGAGAGAGCTATTTGTAATTTACATTTGTTAATTAAATGTTGATGTGAATTGGATTCATATCGGACATTAAATTGAAAATGTGATTTACATTTTATTTTGGGTTGTGAATATGATTCACAAATTTCTAATGGCAAGATTGCAATGTTCACAAAATAGATTGGATTTATTTTTTTGAAATAATATGCAACAAAAGTTGTTGCAAATATTAGAGAGAATCATGAGATAATGCAATCTCGAATAATAGGAGAGAGGCATCCACCTTCCATATAGGAAGAGTGGACGACCACAATTCCCATAAGGAATGTGGTGGCCGTCCACCCTCCTTATGGAAGGAGGCTTGCCTCCTTTCCTATTTCTCTAATAGAGATTGATTTGATATAAATCAAATTATATTCAATATATATTTGATTTTATTGAATTAATTGTTGGTTGGTTTTACCAACACAAATCTTAGCCATTGTAAGAAACACAATCAATGAGAGTCATTGGAATTGTGTTGTCCCATGGATTGAGATCCATGGATCCCAAAATATTATAAAAGGAGAGGCACCCCTTTGATCTTCTTGACACAATGCTTTAGAAGCACATCTCTCTCTCTCTTTCTCTCTACACGTTAGCCCTCTCTCTCTCCCCCTCATGTGGCCGTCCACCATGGATGCCCTAGAGAGGTTCTCCATTGCCGCAGCGTTGTCGTTATGCTGCCCGATGGTTTGCTCGTAGATCTCCGTCTCCTTCAGTGCGCCTCGCTCGTGAAGAAGACGTCGGATCTCGTGTGTCGAGATCAGGAGATCCACTGCTTGGATCATTAACATGGATTACGAGAAGCACGCGGTTCATCCCCGCGCTCGCAAGCATCTCCTCCGTCAGTTCGGACTTGAGACAGGAGGTCTCTTCGTTTAGAGACTTGATCGCAACCACGCTTCAAGAGGTAATCCTATTGCTTGTTTGTGGTTTAGACGAAACGATCTGAGAAGTGTTCTTGGATCATGTGGTTTCGTCGCATGAATTTTTTTTAAATTCCGCTGCACCGAACGACTAGTACGACTAGTCATTCTACGTAATCTTCATTTAGAGACTTGATCGCAACCACGCTTCCGTGATGCGCTTTAGGATCTAACCATATCCTTCAAGTGGTATCAGAGCCTTAGGTCAGTGGTTTTGGATGCGATCCATAAACCTAAGATGACTTGGGTTCATTAGGGTTTGCGAAAGTTTTCTTGCATTTCATTTTCGCACATCTATTTTGAGATTATTTTCGGCACTGTTTAAATTGTTTAAACACAAAAATAATAATTGGATTTTGTTCCCCATTAAATAAGGAAAGCGTAGGATCTGAGTTTACGTGATTTCGATTTCGTTTGCTCGAGTTATGCTTTTTTAGTGAACATGTATCCACAGTTTCAGGGACTGCAAATCTCAACGCAATTAAAGAGTTAATTGCGGATTTGAAATGCCTTGAAATGCATGCAAATCACTTAGGTTCTGTATCAATTTAACAAACTTTAGGAACTTACTTTGCTTAATTTGGATTTAAATTGATTGAGATATGATATTTTTAGTAAGTGAGGGTCACTGCTGGAAATACTTTCCTAATCAAGAACCTAGTTATTGTCATTTAATTAATTAGTGAAATTAAATTGTTTAATTTCCTGGAATAATTGTACATAAATATTTATGAAATATTTGATGATAATTATTTCCTTAAATGACATTGCCTTAACCAATATTTGATTAGATGTGATCTAGATCACTAATTGGTTACATGATCTACATTCCAACAAACATGTTGCTTGAATAGGACTTGGGATTTGTTTAGCAAATCTCATTATAATGTTAATCAAAATTATTTTAATTATTATTATATGGTATAATTTCGGTTGAATAACCGATGATCATCTCAAGTACAAAGTGATCTATTTTGCATTATCCTTTCCCGAGGTGGATATGGTGTCTAGTCGGAGAGCATTGGGGTAGCGGGTTGCAACGTATGTGATCCGTCCCACTCTCGTCGGTACTGGCCATGACAATGAGTAGGGTTAGTATAATGCTTAAGAAATCATGATGTATTTCTAATTATTAAAATTCGAAATAATACGTATTCGAGATAATATCATAATTCAAGTAACAATTAAAAATGTTTGTTGGATATTAATTGGATCATTAATTTAATATGATTAGATTAATTGGAATCCAATTAAATATAAAACACTCTATTATGAATAGAGATGTTATTTCCCTTGGAAGAATTAATCATAATGAATATGATTCATAATGATTAATTAGAATTTGAATATGATATGGAGGATCACATAAGTGACATCCATGGTCTCCCGTCAAGGCGGAGGGTTCCGTCGCCAGGGATTGTATGTAGGAGATGCCTGTCCGAAGTGACACCTCCTGTATGCAAGCACATCTGAATCGGGCTCTTTGCTTCTCGAAAGAGTAAGGCCGTATACGTAGTGACCCCAATATCGGATCCTCATATTATTGGGGCGATATTGGATTGCGTATAGCGAGTACTATTCCTGTTGACGGTTGGTTCAATTAACGATGGGTCAACATTGACTTAGGGGTGGTGGGCCCGTGGGAGATGCAAGTTGGATTTGCAAGGTGGAATGTGTTCCTGCTTCTTTTTATCCGAGTTGCAGATTATCATATTATTGGGATGTAACAAAGATAAGGAAGGAGATCCCAGATCTTGCTTGAGATATAATGGTAAGTATATCTCTTACATTGAAAGCCATTAAGGTAATGAACTTTCAGTGTTGACAAGGCAAGACAACTTTGATATAAAAATTCCTAAATCAAAGTAAAATATGTATATATATATATAAATATATACACTTATGCAAATTTCTTATTTCAGATAATCCTTCATTAAACCCACTCAATGTTATACTCAATAATAACCAGTAAAATATCATGGATTGGACTCATGATCCAGATATTGTACTTGCAGTTGGACACGTAATGTATGTGGTTGCAATATGCAAGTTTCCTCATAATAATGAGGAATGACAATTAAATAGACAGTAGACATACAACCCTAGGATTTGTATATATCTATAGTCTTGATCTCTTATCGAATGTACTTTGGAAGTGACATGTCAATAATGATCACAATTGTCAAATAATCCTTATAAAGACTTAAGAAGATGTTCTGGCATACATATGTGCTCTCAACATTTAATCATGAATGACATGGTTCTCTGCATCATGCAGAATGGTGGCTCCATAAGAGATGATGTATTCAAAATGTTTGAATACCTACCTGAACCAATGTTTCAAGAGTCTAGATGGATGTAGATATGATGAGTGTCATCATTCTACTGTCTATACTCTAGTCATTCATGAAGCTTCATAATATTCATATTGCATGAATTCAATGAAGCATGTGTAAATGTTGAAATACTCTTACTTTGAATTCTTTTGAATTCAACATAAGAGATCCTTTGTCTTGAGCAATGGTTGTTTATATATAAAGGGAGCACAGTGGAAGCATGGGTCAGACCCAAGATGAGAAGGATAGTCAAAGAGTTGACCGTACTTCTATGACTTCCATATGACATCCGAAGAATTGGATGAATGCCAATACGTAGATGTATTGATAGTATGACTGTCAAATCTATCTAGAATTCTTAGAGAAGGACTCGGATAATGCATCGAAATAATCTACATATAATTATTGAAATTGACTTTCTTATTTGATAAGATAAAGTATTCAATCTTCTAACAAAACTTGCAATATGTTGCATATGTTTTAGAAGACTGGAAAATTTGATCTTAAGGTTTATAGTCATCTACATGGATATTGATGCAATTGTTGCAACAATCTCTGTTGGATTGATAGACTTGTTAATTTCAGCGGGAGAGCCTTTTGTCTTAGAGAATGTCTCTATGACCTAGACATTGGAATACACTCAATGTCTGTTTCTAAATGTTGGAAATAAACATGAATTCTGGAATAGATCTATCATAAAGAGTTATGATGGAGATATTTCAGATAGTAATCTAAAATCTTGTGGACTCTACTGAATTAGAAAATTAATTAATGGTTCATTAACATTTCTAATACTGAAATTAAACCTTAAAAGATCAATAGGAGAATGAAGATCATTTGATAATGATCTGGCATCAAACCTTGGACATTTGTCTGTTGATTTGATCAATAGAATAGTAAGAGATGAAACTTTAGAATGTCTAAAATTTCAAAACTTACATACTTATGAATATTGTATTCAAAGTAAAAATGTCCAATACACCCTTTTTTGGGAATGGTGTAAGATGTTAAGGTAATCAGGATCTCATACATATTGATGTATGCAGATCATCTATATCATAGTAAACATTATGGATATGTGATATCTTATGATATGAGATTTCTTCTCTTCACCTAAGAAACCTTTGAAATGTTCAAAGATTTCACAATTTTGGTTTAGAACCAAAGTTTGAAGAAAGATACAATGAATTTGATCTAACCCAAGTAGCTTGTATCTGTTAGATAAATTCAAAGAATACCTTATGGAGATATGAATATCATTTCTATCTCACTCCTCCTGAGAAACCTAAACTCAATAGAGTTGTAAGGAGATATAACTGGATCATGTGTGACATTATTTGATCAATGATGAATTTTAGCATAATTTCCTATTAGTTTCCAGGTATATATGTAGTAGAGACTACAATATATATCCTTAATAAGGTTCCAAGCAAGTAAGCTGGAATTTAACATTTGAAAGTGCTACTTCATTAGGAAAATGAAGATGGTATTGGATACCTACTTTATGACCTTGATATTCTTAAAAGATCTCATCTCTGAGAATGTGATTCTTAGAGGTTGAGACTCTTGAGAATCAAGATGAAAATGAAATGTAGGAACTCATTTAATCTTGAGAAGATAATGAGGCTCCTGAAATTGGAAACTAAAAGGACAATTAAAGATGAAACACTAATACCTTTCCAAATGAGTTTGAGGAAGGATTCCATGTGTCTGAAAAATCTGACAATGATCGGATTTCATGTGTGAAGCTTATGAAGATCATGACATGGAAAGATGGATGTTAGCAATAAAGTCTAAAGTAGACTTCATATACAAGTGTTGTATATGGACCCTCGAGGATCCACCTATATGGGTAAGACCCATAAAGGTGTAAATGGATCTTCAAGAGATGTAAGTCAAGATTGCATTCCTCTATGAATACCTCTCTGAGGATATTCACATGAAGTAGCCCCAGGGCTTCATGGTTGAGGAAAGCAAGGTGTTGATAAACCCCCGAACCGACCGGTCTTGTGTTCCACACGAGGCGGGAGCACAGTCGTAGTGTCGACCAACCAAATCCTGGAGTCAATCAACAATTAACCCACAAAGCAAGAATGTATCAATTAAGTCCCAAAAAATAAATGTGAATTAATTTTTATTACTCTACAACAAAATGTATAGTGACAAGCATGTAGAGGTCGAACCACAGAGAGCAATACAAAATGCGTAGCCTAGATGTATCACCAAGTCATCCATGTGTGAAGCTTGTTTTTATGTGGGTTTTTAATTTTATATTTTTTTTATTATATTTTTTTTTGCTTTTTATTTTGTTTTCATATTTTTATATATATATATTTTTTTACATTTTCTTTTTATATATATTATCTATATAGGGACATAGATATACATAGAATATATAATATAGGTATAGGGATATATATATATATATATATAGAGATAGGTGTGAGGAGAAAAAGATATATAGAGTACATATATCAATATATATGTATTTATGCAAAATATAGTATCTACAAGATCTTTTTTTTTTCTTAATTTCCAAAAAGGTCCTTAATATAGGACTACATTAATGGCCGAATACAATTCGGGCTTTTAAAAATATCAAATGAATCCAAAAATTGCCCACATTAATTTTACTAAGTAAATAATATATATACATAATTATTAAACAGAGAAATATTTTTTTTGGTATTTTTCTGGGGTTTTTACATTTTTTTGATGGACTTTGGAGCTTTTTAATTTTTATGTTTTTCTTTTTCTTATTTTTAGGTTTTTTTTCATTTTCTGGACTCAATATATAGATATTTATACCATATATATTTTTTTGGAATTTTTCAAAAACATTTTATAATTTTTTTGTATTTTATAAATTAGACAGTGAAGAAAATGCATGTTTTTGATTTTTAATAAATACCAAAATGCAACAAAATTCAAATCTAAAAATATAGCAAGCAAGGGTACCCTAACAGGAGCATATGCCTATTTTTTTCAAAATTTTCCAAAGAAATATAGAGCACAAAATAAATAGACAAAGCATCCCAAAATATATGGCCTGGCAGGGGCATTTTTGCAATTATAACATTTGTTCGGGGTGTCCATGCAAATATCACAGTACAAATAAACATTTCTTTTTATTTTACAGGCCATTTTACAATTATCAAAACCCGGCAGGGGTTATGTGCAAAAACTCCTGTGCCTCACGTGGGACTACACGTGAGGCGCAGAGGGACCCATCTGCAAATAAAATTAAACTAAGGGATCAAACTGCAAATTATACAAGTTATTTACAACGTGACATTTTATTTTTGGAATCAAATATTAATTACAAAAAGGCGGGGGGGGGTGTATGTGAAGTTTACCCCCTCAGGCGCTTCATCCAACGGCTGATCCTCGCTCACTTGCCACGCGGCGCCTCCACGTGAGCCGATACCGCTTCGCCGATGGAGGGCTGAGATTAGATCACTTGAGGTGATCTGACGGTTGCTGCGGGGCTCCATCCAACGGCTCCCTTCTAATCTGGGACCTTCATCTTCATCCAACGGCGGAGAGGGCGCCTGGAAGAACAGGGAAGAACGCTCGCCTGAGCGAGCTTCTCCCGGCTGGATCTCGCACCTCCGCCGTCCATCACTGCTCCACGGTGTCCCAAAAGCTTCCTGGAAGGTTCCTCTGTCGTCCGGAGGTGTTGGATCGACCAGAGGTACACTGGAGCACCCTCGCGAGGTCGGAGAAGAAGTGGGGCTCCAGGAACCTCCGGCGTGACTTGATTTCGCCTCAGGGTGCTTATTTGCGCACCAGACCTGCGCAGGAAGATAGCATGGCTCGAGGGGATGCTCCTCGACCAAAAAGGTTGAAGCTGTGCAGCAAAATGAGGTGGAACGGAGGAGCTCCGACGAAGGGCGGAGGAGGAGCTCCGATTCGCCAAGACTTGGGGTCCTGGGTTGAACAAGTGTGTGCATTTGATGGAGAACTCGAAGGGGATGGAGATGAGGCGATTTAGGCGGTCGGAGACAGATAGGATCACAGTGGGGAAGTCGCCGGAGCTCAGCTCCGGCGAACTTCGAATTTCTGATTTTGGCCTAAGCTAATCATCTAAATGCTAACCTAAGGACTGGAATTAAAAGCTAATACTAAAATCTAACTACTAAGCAAGAAAGAACAGCTCTTATACCTGGGGGCCTCCAGGGAGCAGGGCGGACGCCGGAGCTCCGCCGCGTCAAAATTTTCCTCCCTCCGGCCGAGTCTCGATGCTGGGCGACTCCCCCTGTCACGAGGAACGATCCAGGCACAAGATCTAGGCTTTAGGTTGGAATGAAAGTGGCCAAATTCGAGGAAGGAGGGGGAGCTTTTTATTTATAAACATTGGCAGGAGGCCCTATTGACCGGCGATTATTGATCGATCCAACAAGTATCTAGTTGATCTATGATCTTGGCGGGCATCATGGATGATCAGAGGACAAATCTTGTGAAGGAAGCGAGTGCGATGGTTCACTGAGCCAGGCGGGAAAAATGGCGGAAATCGGGGAAAAGACAGGTTGCGTGAAGTCAGACGCCTGGAGGTCCAGTTGACCGGGGTCAACTTGCGGAGGGACTGGGTTGGTCCACCTCAGCCCGCTACAAGACAGAATAGGGAATATTTCGCGAAATTGAATTATTTGGCTTAGTAAATGATTTTATTATTTTTTTCCTATAAAATAAAAAATGTGTATTATTTCATGTAGTATTTATTTATGATTTTTATTTAATTTTTCGAGGTGTTTTATTGTGGTTTTATTTTAGTAATGTGTATATGTATGTATTTACACGTATTTTTGGATATTTTATTTTTAATTTATTTATTTTCTTTTATTATTTTCTTGGCTTATTTTATAAATTTATAACTTATTTTTGTGAGTATAAAGGTATTTTTGTTTGATTTTTATACGTTTATTTGTATTTTTAAATAAATAGGTCTATATATTTGTAAGTATATATATAGGTACTTTACCTGCATTTTATACACATTGTATTTATTTAAATAATTTTATGTGTTTTTATGAAGGAGTTGTATTTTTAATAGGACACATATACTATATACTTTATTACAAAAATATAAGAGATTTGGATAATTAAAGAATGTTTTTCCCCTTTTATTTGTGTATATACTCCATATAGGTATCTTGCCTATATATATTACATAGTTTTATTTTATTTTCCAAATTATTTTTGGTTTTATTCTAATGTCAATATGTACCTGAATTATATACATTATCTACAAAATTCTAAAAATATGAATTTGTAAAAAATAATGAATATTGAATAAAATGAATATTTTAATCAGGTATTGTGTACAAGAAGGGCCAAAAACCTAACTTCTACAGATGGACTCCAGAAATTATGAAACCAATTTTATAAAATAGTTTATGAAATGCTATATACAATTAAAGGTGAGTTTGGGTGATTTGGGAGTTTTTATTTGCAAGATATGGGTCTGTGAAGTTGAGATTTTTGGCTTTTTATTCTGTGTATAAAACGTACACTGAGTGTTATTTTTACACAAACTCAATTTTGTATTTTTATTTACATTATTATCTACAACTTTCATGAACAAAGTTTCTTTATTTGAGGAATAAATAGTTATGTACAAAATAGGTGTCAAAAATGCATAAATGGATGAATGAATAACTGAGATATTTATTGTATATCAGCCCTTATCTCCCCCTACTTTATTCCTTGTCGACCAATACCATGCTGGCCTTGGTCTCGGGGTTAGGGTCATAAAATATTTACAATATTTTATTCCTTTTTCTTTTCTCTCTTTATTCTATAATTTTGGCATTAAAAACTTTATTTAATGTACAATTAATACAATGAATAATGAATGCTATTATGTACAAATTATTGTTGTTTACATGCATTTGCTGGGGTTTTTGAGGCCAAAATGATAGAATAAAGGTGATGAAATGGAGATTCATCACCCCCCTATACTTGCCTTTGCTAGTCCCTAGCAAACACTTATGCAATAAGCGCAAAATGAATAAAGAAAAGAAAAAGGAAAATGCAAGAAAGATAGAGTGAATTGGGGTGCTTTCAGTGCAATGCATGTCCTTACAAAATCTGAATTTGGAGCTCCTGTCAGACCTTGGGTGTGAAGGTGTGTGGAACCTAGTCGGGAACCAGTTCTAAAGTACAACAGCCTTCGGTAATCACAGAACTCGGTTCAACCCACCTCAATAGCCGGGTCAGAACTAGTCTACATCATACGCAAACTCTTATAACTATGAAGCTGACTTGTACGGTGTAAGTGATATGTAGCTCCCCACCTCAGAAGTGACAAAGAAACAACCTCCCCCAACTTGGTAACTCTAAGGCCTCGGTCTAGCAACTCTTTCCTCGAGAAGCGGGGTATTCCCTTCTAAGTTCAAGTGCAACCGGCTCAAGAAGAGGGGGAAGAAGTATAGACTTTTGGAAGCTCAGCCAGTGTAGCCGAGTCTCCCGCTGCAAGCTTCATGAGATGAGACATGGATACCATAAGCTTTTGCTTTCTTGAACTATATACACTCCGGTGGGGTTATTAAATTTTCAATCTGACCCACCACTTTTTTGGAGTTTTTTTTTTTTTCAATTGCATCTGTACAACATATCCACATGGTGCAGCATATATACCAGAAATTTCTCCTTAAGCCAGTAGACTATCCCTCTTTTGAAGCTTTATTGCAACCCACAGCTTCAGTCCTTAGACTTCATCACCACTAGACCAAGTTGAGGTGCACTTCCTTCACTATAAGAAGAAGAGAGGTTCCGCCTAGAAGTACTACCCTCATATGCTACCCCAAGCCAAAGGAAACTGCCTCCTCACCACCTCATCCATGGAGAGCTATGTGAAAGGTGCAGGTGTCCAAGTTAGGTCACGGCCGACAAGAGTCATGCGTGTGTTTCGAAAAGTTCTAGTTAGTCCACTGAGGTGACTTGAACCCAGTCCTGATTTCTCAAAGAATTAAGTCTGAATAGACCTGAAGTACCTTAAACCTAGTTCCCATAAGGTTCCAATGTAGTTAGGTGCGGTAAGGTCCAACCAAGCTCCAATTTGAGATTTTCTTAGACTGATTCAATCATCAAGCTTCACTCAAAAAGAATATGAATGGTATGCTTATGCTATGTGCAATGAATGATGCAATTTTTCACAAAAATTTGGAAGGATCAAAGAATGTTTTTACAAAAAGAATCTCTGCACAGGAAGTACGAACTGACAATGTTTAAAGAGTATGTACATTTATTTACACAGGCGTGCTGCTTTATTTTCAAAATTTAGGAATTTTTTAGCGACTTTACAGGTATGAATGAAATAGTTTATTTGGGTATGTATAGAAAGAATTGTATATATCTTGTTCCTGATTTACTATTATCTGCAATGGTGTTCTTCTAGCTTTTTGAAAATAATTTTGCAAACTGTAGTGCACGATAATTTTTGCAATCCTTTACACACATTTGAAAACTATTTTTGCAAAGATTTTTCACACTATATGTAGATATATACAATTTTCACAATAATTTTGACAAGCATTTTTCAAAACATTTGCACATAGGTTTTTGAAATCCTTTCTTTCACACAACGAAAGAAAAAAAATTTTGCAATCAACACAGTTTCACGCATTTGAAATCATTTCACATCCAATTTTCCAAAACTGGTCACACTATTTTTCAAATCATACTGTATAGGTATCTGATTTATTAATCAGTAGGTACAAAAGAAGAAAAATTGTCTTTGACGTATAGTATGGTTCTGTTCTTATAAACTTTATTTGACTTATTCCTTATTTACAAATGAAAGATTTTTGTGTGGATTCCTCAGACTCACTTCGAGAATCATTTTCACCAGGGTTTCTGAAAACTCTAGTCCAAAATAATTTTGCAATATGTACACGCATTTGAAAATCCTTTTACAAATGTTTTACACAACATAGATAGATTTTTCAAAACACCTTTGACAATCAACTTTTCACAATCATTTGCACACTAATTTTCACACATTTTGCTTTCACTCAAAGAAAATAGGTTTTACATACAAACTAATTTTTTCAATCGTTGAATACTTGTTCACGCTATTTTCAAACAAATTTCACAAGATTTTTTTCAAAGGAGAAAGTTTCGTAGAACACTTTTCTGACTTACTAGTCAGTATAATTACAATGAGTCTGAGGAATTCACAATCATCTTTCATTATTATAAAGCTACTTTTTACATTTTATTTTGTTGTTGTAGTAATATTTTATTTTTCAGTATGAGTTATGGCTTTTAGTATATACACAGTATATACGACCCCCTATACTTAGCTTGAGCTATGTCCTCATAGATCGGAAGGAAAAGCAAAGACATAACTCGTACTGCGTATAGGCAGATCTAAAGAATAAATACGAATGAAATGAATGAATTAGAAGTTGACCGTCCCCCCTATACTAAGGATCAAATAATCCGAAGTATAGCAGGTGTACAAAAAGCGGGGAGGGTCAAGGGTGAGAACACACTGATCGTACTCAGATTGTCTCCCCCTATACTTAGGGTAAGATACTCCTAAGTATAGACAAGAAGAGGAGACAATGGAGAGGATCGAACAGAAATGAGAAACCCTAGGTGCACATCCCCCTATACTTAGGACCATGTACGTCCTAAGTAGAGAAAACTGTCTACAAAGGCGGCACCTTTTAGATAGAAGAAGAAAATAGATAAGGAAAAGAAGAAAAGAAGAAAAGAAGGAAATCAGAGCAATAATGGTTGGAGTACATTGTCTGAATCTTTTGGTGCTGCAAGAGGTGTAGAGATATCCTCAGGGTGCACTAACTGAATAGAGTCAACAACGGCCAAGAATGAATCTGGTTCCAAGTAAGGCTTCAGTAGTTGGCCGTTGACGACGAAGGGCTGTGCGTCAGGGGACAATTCTGATATAACAATGCTTCCGTTGTCACGCACTTCACATACTCGAAATGGCCCTGTCCACTTACTTTTTAATTTACCTGGGAATATCCGCAACTTTGCATCAAACAACCACACTTTCTGCCCAACATCGAAGGTCTTCGTCTGATGTGCCGGTCATGCCAGCGTTTCACCTTTCTCCTGTACATCAAGGTGTTATCGTATGCGCAGTCTCGGAATTCCAAGAGCCTGTTCAGATCGTCCTTTCTCTTCTGACCACCTTTTCGTGAGTCCAAATTACAATTACTAATTGCCCAAAGGATTGTGAATTAATTCCACGGGCAGATGGCATGGTTTTCCATATACAAGACGGTAGGGCGACATGCCCAAGGGAGACTTGTAGGCCGTACGGTAAGCCCAAAGAGCTGAGTCCAGGAGTTGAGACCAGTCTTTTCTGTTTGGCCTAACAAGTTTCTGCAATATGGTCTTGATTTCTCTATTGGATAACTCCCGCCATGCCATTGGTCTGCGGATGATAAGGAGATGCGACACGATGATCGATGCCGTACTCCTTCGTTAGCTTCTTGACCTCTTTGTTGATGAAATGACTACCCCCGTCGGATATGAGAAACTTCGGTATCCCAAACCGCGAAATGATGTTCTTCTTCAGAAACTGGCAAACTGTTTTGCTGTCGGCGGCTCGGGCGGGGATAGCTTCAACCCAACGACTCACGTAATCTACGGCAAGAAGGATGTGCTCAAAACCTTGACTGTTAGGGAAAGGTCCCATGAAGTCAATGCCCCATGCATCAAAAACATCTGCTATCTGAATGATTTTCAGAGGCATTGAGTCTTTGGCCGTGAGTGTTCCTTTCAGTCGCTGACAATCAAGACATCTTTTAACAAATTCTGCTGCATCCTTAAATAAAGTGGGCCACCAGAGGCCACACTGCAATACTTTCGCTGCCGTACGATCTCCAGAATGGTGCCCACCAGATTCGAGTGAATGACAATGCTCGCGGACACTAGATTGCTCCGTCTGAGGAATGCACCTGCGCCAAATACAATCTGCTCCTTCCCTGAATAGAAGGGGATCTTCCCACTGGTAAAAGCGGATGGTCGACATGAATTTGTTCTTCTGATTCTTCGTCCAATCCGAGGGTATTACCCCAGAGGCGAGGTAATTTACAATGTCAGCATACCAAGGGAGAGCATCCACGGCTAAGATAGCTTCGTCAGGGAAGGTCTCTGTGATAGGTGCGTTGCTCAAAGGAGAGTCATGCTGCTCTATTCTGGAGAGGTGATCTGCTACCACGTTCTGGACTCCAGGTTTGTCCTTAATTTCCAGATCGAATTCCTGGAGGAGAAGGATCCAACGAATCAGTCTGGGCTTGGCATCCTTCTTCTGCTGTAGGTACCGAATAGCAGAGTGGTCTGTGAAAATTGTGACCTTTGACCCCAACAAATAGGATCTGAACTTCTCTAAGGCGAAAACCACAGCCAGCAGTTCTTTCTCCGTTACTGTATAATTTCTTTGAGCTTCATCTAATGTTCTGCTGGCATAGTGAATGGCATAGGGCGCCTTATCTTTCCTCTGCCCTAGAACAGCTCCGACAGCAAAATCTGACGCATCGGTCATTATTTCAAAGGGAAGAGTCCAGTCTGGAGGCTGCAAGATTGGAGCTTGAGTGATAAGCTCCTTCAATTGATTGAAGGCAAGGAGAACTGGCTGATCAACAATAAACTCTGTCTCCTTGCACAAAAGTTCTGTCAGAGGTCGGGCAATGCGGCTAAAGTCCTTGATAAAACGTCTGTAGAATCCCACATGCCCCAAGAATGACCTCACATTCTTTACTGACTGAGGTGGCTGAAGGTTTGAAATGACATCCCACCTTGGCTGGGTCGACTTCCATGCCACGTTTGGAAACGACATGGCCCAACACAATACCCTCTGTGACCATAAAGTGGCTCTTTTCCCATGAGAGCACTAAATTGACTTCCCGGCATTTCTGAAGCACTCTGTCTAGGTGCTCGAGGCAAGAATCGAAACTGTCACCATAGACGGAGAAATCATCCATGAACACCTCGAGAAAACTGCCTACCATTTCGGCGAAGACTGCTAGCATGCATCTTTGGAAGGTTGCGGGTGCATTGCATAATCCAAAGGGCATCCTCTTGAAGGCGTAGGTGCCGAACGGGCAAGTGAAGGTAGTCTTCTCTTGATCCTCAGGGACGATCGCCACTTGGTTGTACCCGGAGTACCCGTCCAGGAAGCAGAAGAACTCCTTGCCTGCTAATCTCTCCAAGACTTGATCAATAAATGGCAAGGGGAAGTGGTCCTTCTTGGTTTGCTGCATTAAGGCGGCGGTAGTCAACACACACCCGCCAGGATGTCGGTACCCGAGTTGAAATCTCCTCTCCTTTTTCATTTGTGATCACAGTAAGCCCGGATTTCTTGGGAACTACATGCAGGGGGCTTACCCACTTTGAATCGGAGATGGGATAAATGAAGCCTGCATCACACCACTTTGTGATTTCTTCATTACCACGTCCCGAAGGTTAGGGTTTAGCCTTCTCTGAAATTCGCGGGACGGCTTGGCATCGTCTTCTAGATAGATATGGTGTGAGCACAGAGTGGATTTATCCCTCGGAGGTCTGATACGCTCCAACCAAGTGCCTTGCGGTTCTTTTCTAAAATCTCGAGAAGTCGAGATTCTTGATCCAGATTCAGCCTGCTGCTGATGATGACTGGATACATGTGTTCTTCACCCGTAAGGAAAGCATACTTCAGGCCTGCAGGAAGTGACTTGAGTTCTGGTTTCGGTCTATCCCCTTTACCGGTCACTTCTGATACCATGCTGGTGGTGGAATGTATTTTGAGACTGTTACCATCCTCAACATCCTGTTGAGATCCCAGTGATGTACCGAACGGTTCTGCGGTGAGCTGATTATGTTCGGTCTGGAGTGAATGCTCAAGAAGATGCGCCTGCATCTGAGAATCTGTCTCCCACAAATCATCGGAGCCTATGCTGACTGTGCTTTCCAAGTCCTCCTCAAGAGTGAGGGTTTCTTGGGTCCATGGATCGTCCAATGATAACTCTGAATCTCTGATCTCTGCAATAAACTCACAGTCTGCTTCTGATGCTGCTTGACTCTCATCAATTGTGGCGTTCTGCTCCTTGTTCATGTTGATGGTGATTCGCTGGGTCTTCGAGCTGAAGGTGATCTTTCCAGACCCGTAGTCAACCACGGCGCCTGAAGTACGGAGAAATGGTCTGCCGAGGATGATAGGAGTCTGGAGCAGTGGTGCAGGAGAGTCCATATCAAGGACTACAAAGTCAGCTGGGAATTTCATATCCTGCACGGTAACTATCACATCTTCCAACAAACCGCGGGGCCGCTTAACGGATCGGTCAGCGAACTGAAGGATCATTCGTGTCTGCTTGAGCGGTCCCAGCCCGAATTCTTGCATTATGGATGAGGGTAGAAGGTTGATGGAAGAACCACTGTCAAGAAGAGTACGCTCGAAGACCTGATCGAAGATCACACAACTGATCAGAGGTGCACCTGAGTCTTGCTTTTTCTGGGGAGGTTGGTGATAGCTGCGACTGTGGCCATGGACAGAACGTGTTTTCTACCTCTCGGCGTCTGTTGTCTTGCGCTGGGCGACGCCTGTTAGTACATGCCTCTTTCAATCCTTTCTTCACAGCTGGCATGTATTCCACGGCCTTTACAAGGGAATCTCAACAGTCAATTTATCCAAAATATCTACTCACCAGGATCAGACAATGCAGTTTTTCTTTTTGCCATTTTTTTGGATTTTTGTATTGGCATGAGGAAAAGGAATATTCATATTACTGGCAGGAAAATTAGAGTTCTTATGTACATCAAGATCATCGCCCACAGAATGTTGTACATCCGGAATACAAAAAGGCGTACAAGCTGGATCTAACTCTGCTGGTGCTGCTGGGCGATCAAAAGAGTAGCATTGGCTCCATCGGCTGGCACAGGATCGGCTGCTGCTGGGCGGCTCCTCCAAGGCTGGCGCGGCTTCACTTCTGCTACAGGCTTCTTTTTGTTGTTTTTGTTTTTGCTGATTTTTTTGTGTTTTCAGCTGGAATTGCTTCTGGCAATGCACGACGGCTGGACTGGCTTCTCCTTCCTCTTCCTCCTTACCCGCCCCTGGAGCTGGGACGGCTGATGCGGAAGATGACGATCCACCTGTTTCTTTATTCACCCCCATATCTGGTAGCAGGCGGAGGCAAGGCCCTACCGCTCCTGAGAGTAACAGCATTAGAAAAAGCAGTAATATCATTATCACACGCGGACTGGACATTACATTCTACCTGCTCCTTCTTCTTGAAATTGTTGGGGTTGGCTTCGACCTGCGCCGGAATGGTAGTGCGAGTGGCGGTCAGGTCATCAAGCCGCTTGGTCATCTCTGCTAGCCCTTGGACAAGCTGGGCTAGACACTCCATGGTGGGATTAGCAGGGGGCGCATCAGAAGATGCAGCGTGCATACCACGCTGCTGTTGGTTAGATGGGTGGGGAGGGCTGCTGGTGGTGTTGCTGTGGTGGAGCAGGAAGTTGAAGTTGTTGGTAGGATGGAGGTGGATACTGCTGGTAAGGTTGAGGCTGAGCAGCCGTGTATTGGTGATACGGCTGCGGATGGCGATACTGCGGCTGCTGCTGATACGGAAAATTCTGCCTCCATTGATGTGGGAACTGAGGAGGCTGCTGGTGTTGCTGAGAGGGGTGCCCAAAACGACCACCCTGAGGTTGGTGGTACTGCCGGTTGGCAAATGGCTGACCCTGGAGTTGTCCCTGAGGACGGGTCGGCTGTGCATCATTAGCCCATACCCCGTTAACTTCCTGGACCAGGGGTGGTGGCGGGAATACTGAATCGGTGTCTGAGAGAAACTCTGGTTGGTACACAACCATCTGCTGTTGCGGCTGGCTCTGATCAGGTGCCTGCACGTAGTATACGTGCTGAACTGTCGGTGGTTGCTGGCTTGGCTGAGGCTGGTGTAGCGGTGGTTGCTCGTCTTTTCTCTCAGCTGGAGCTTCGAGCGGTGCCGCCGACTGAACAGAATTGATGGTACCTACCAGCAGTTCTAGCTGCTTGGTGATGTGATCCAGCTTATCCAGGTTCTGGGTCCTCTTCTCGATCACAGGCGAGTTTCTCAAGGTCCTGTGATCGCTTCTCAATAATATCAACCTTAGAGAGATGGCCCCCAATGATACTGAGGTTGGAGCTCTCATCTCTCTCTGCTTCTTTCGATGCAGCCATGTGAACTTGTTTCTGGAGGATCTGGGGCTGCTTTTGGTACGCCTTGGATGAAGAGAGTGCGGCTTCTCCCTCGGCCATTTCTTCGAAAATTTGCCAGACAACATCTTCATCCTTGTTGAAATGGGAGCCCCCACATGCTGCGTCTACGAGCCTTTGACTTTCAATGTTCAGTCCCCCAAAGAAATGCTGAACCAAGCTGGTCTTCGGAATATCATGATGGGGACACTTCTCCTGCAGATCAGTGAATCTCTCCCATGCTTCATGTATCGACTCATGGGGTCCTTGGGAGAAATTACTGATACGGGCCCGCATCTGGTTGAGTCGACCCAGAGGGTAATACTTGTGCAAGAAGGCGGGACTTTAGCTCCTCCCAGGTCGTCACAACCTTCCCCATATGATTGACCCAATAAAGGGCCTTGTCCTGTAGGCTGAAGGGGAAAGCCGTCATCTTTACAATGTCCAGGGGGACATTCGGATAGTGGGTGGTGCGGCAAATGCGGGAGAATTGCTGCAGGTGAATGTATGGCTCTTCATTGGTGTTGCCATGGAATGCAGGGAGAAGGGCTATGAATTGGGGTTTCAGCTCGAAGTGAGCGTGTACCGGTGGGATGAGAATCCACTCGGTCATCTGGCTGTCTCCCGGATTGTATGTTTCCTTGAGGGTCGGTTTCGTCGGTGGTGGGAGTTCAGGATCATCATTGGGGTCATCACCACCGTCTCCTCCTCCACCTCCTCCTCCCCTGCCTCCTCTGCCTCGGCCTCCTCCTCCGTCGTTACGGTTCATCATATCAGTCAAAATGTCCTGGAAAGCGGTCTGCGTAAGGGCCTGCTCAGTCAGCTGCTGCTGTATTGCCTGGATGGATGCCAGCAACTGTGCATTGACTTGGTTCTGATCTGGCATCTGCCCCTCTGGTATGGGTGGCTGCTGACCCTTGCCCTTTCCTCCTGGCGCCATGTCAGGGTCTGAATCGGACGAAATGAACTCCGGAGTAGTCTCCAGGGCTCGCACTGGCTTCTATCTGCATAATGAGATGGTCCGAATCAGATCACTTGCCATAAATACTCAGCTGTCGTGATG
The DNA here is from genome assembly GCA_037367405.1 of Ottelia alismoides. Taxonomy (NCBI): domain Eukaryota; kingdom Viridiplantae; phylum Streptophyta; class Magnoliopsida; order Alismatales; family Hydrocharitaceae; genus Ottelia; species Ottelia alismoides. Next base: position 115,419 of record JAZKJV010010987.1, on the reverse strand, counting down.
AGGCTGGAGTTCAAGTCAACCCCAGCGTGTTGTGAATGGAAAAATGATGTAGACTGTAATCGACTCCCATTCACAACGGCGGTAGTGGGACAAAAGTGATCCCAGTTTATTGGGTGGCCAAGAGAAAGGTAGAAAACGAGGAGTCTGGAGTCCGATCCGCAAAGTCCGGATCAGTTCTCGGGAATCGCCTCGAAATTATTGGCGAAGGTGAGTCTATGGAATCGATGTAGGTGTCGGCATGGTCCCGACGAAACCATCCATGGATCAACTTCGCGGAGCACAAGAGAGTATCGGATTTTGGAAGAATGATACGAGGGTCAACGAGGAACAAAAAGGAGTGTAAAACAGTAGAAAGGCTCGGTTGAGCGGGGTGGTCAAAGGAAGACATAACAGAATTGGCGCAAAGGCGCGGGACTTTGATCTTTGAACCTTAATCTAGATCCATACAAACACAAGACAAAATCGGGTTCACCAACTCACGCCATGTGAAGCCGTGAGAGCTCGGCTATTTATTATCTTTTCATTTTTAGAGTTGTGAATTTTTCAGGCATTTCTTATAACAAGTCCTTAGTACGCTACCCTAAAGGAGAGAGAGTACTGCCCGGAAGAGTATCCACCTGTGTAACCTTTAGTCTGTACTTTTTGGAGTCCTTGTAACCCTTCCTGGATCCCTACTCAGCCAAAGAAAAGAGAGAGGAAGCCGATAGGCGAAACCAATACTCGGTTCTCGCTCGCACGGAATCACCCGTGAGCGTGCAAGAACCTACTCGGACGCAGGACGATGAGACAGACACCCCCGTGAAGGCGTGGCCTATGCTCAATACTTCGGACAGGGTCGATGCTCTCACAACAGAGAGTCACCATTGGTGACCAAGTCCTACTCGCCTACGTACGATAGAAGCGCCATTACTTCGGAAATCCAGGCGATACACAAGGCAGTTGCAGACTGGGTTTTGGGCTCTAATCCTTAGGGGTCGCACTCGCTCAAGGGAGTAGGGTTTTGGTCCCCCTCCAAAGTACCTGAAAACAATGAGGGCTTTATGAACCCGGTACAAGGATAGTCCCATTACAGATTTTAATTAAGGTCAAAGTTTATTTAGCAGTCCCCTTGTTTTAATTTTTTGGGTTTCACTTTTTTTGGATCTGTTTTCATACCAGCGCCTAACGTTTTTGTAGGTTTTCATTTAAGTCCTAGGTGCTCAAAATCAGAGGGAGATAGCGGAAAAGCCATGCGAGTGGTTCGATGATGGAAATCTCACCATTGAACCGAATGATGCATGCTGAGTTAGAAGACTTACAGTGCATCCCAGCTCTCTCCATGTGGTATGCAAAACAGAATTTTTAAACCTATCTACATGTCGGTATGCAAGGCACAAAATCGTCCTAAACATAAGCTGCTATTAACGTGAAGAACCATAAGTTGCTCATTCGTCTCTAGCCCAAGAGAGTCCGGTCTTGGCTCACCCTCCTCTGCCCAACACATTTGGATTAGGAGAAAGCGCTTGTTCGGGTGTGAGCTCGCGGCGCGGCGGACTAAGAGACGAATTTACAACTTGTTTGAGTTTGACTAGATCCAATCGAAGTAGACTATAGGAACATGCATTCTTATTAATGTTTGGACCTAGCTACCGAGTCAAGCAACCTAAATCTAGGGGCTCCAAGCACACAAAACAAAAATAAAAGAAAGGCGGAAAGCTCAAAACAGCGGGAAACAAAATAAAAGAAGGCGATAAAAACTCGAGAAAAACCGCGATGAGGCCCCCGGGTGAACAATCACCCGGGCACTGGACCTCATTGTGAAGAGTAGAGTCCTGTTTAATTACATGCCAAAATAGTCTCTCTCTCACCATGAATTACAAAAATAATTTCCTAAGTGTCTAGCCTGTCTAATGCCCCTCTCTTTGCTTCCTTGGTGCACTCTCCAGATGGTCAGGAGAAGAGAAGACCATCCTCCTCCAAGCTCGGCTGCCTTGGCTTCCTAGGAAGCCATCCTTGCGTGGGGGTCCCTTGCATCAAAGTCACAAAAAGATTGCATTAGCATACTTAGTCAATTAAATAGAGCAGAGAAAGATAATCACAATAAATAAAGAAATAAAGCATGGTGATTAAAGACAATAAAACAATAGCTGCCCACACAAAGAATGAATCATGAATCTACATTTTATACAAGAATGACAAAAATCAATTTGGCTATGCTCATTGCTCCCCGGCAACGGCGCCATTTGATAAACCCCCGAACCGACCGGTCTTGTGTCCACACGAGGCGGGAGCACAGTCGTAGTGTCGACCAACCAAATCCTGGAGTCAATCAACAATTAACCCACAAAGCAAGAATGTATCAATTAAGTCCCAAAAAATAAATGTGAATTAATTTTTATTACTCTACAACAAAATGTATAGTGACAAGCATGTAGAGGTCGAACCACAGAGAGCAATACAAAATGCGTAGCCTAGATGTATCACCAAGTCATCCATGTGTGAAGCTTGTTTTTATGTGGGTTTTTAATTTTATATTTTTTTTATTATATTTTTTTTGCTTTTTATTTTGTTTTCATAATTTTTATATATATTTTTTTTACATTTTCTTTTTTATATATATTATCTATATAGGGACATAGATATACATAGAATATATAATATAGGTATAGGGATATATATATATATATATAGAGATAGGTGTGAGGAGAAAAAGATATATAGAGTACATATATCAATATATATGTATTTATGCAAAATATAGTATCTACAAGATCTTTTTTTTTCTTAATTTCCAAAAAGGTCCTTAATATAGGACTACATTAATGGCCGAATACAATTCGGGCTTTTAAAAATATCAAATGAATCCAAAAATTGCCCACATTAATTTTACTAAGTAAATAATATATATACATAATTATTAAACAGAGAAATATTTTTTTTTGGTATTTTTCTGGGGTTTTTACATTTTTTTGATGGACTTTGGAGCTTTTTAATTTTTATGTTTTTCTTTTTCTTATTTTTAGGTTTTTTTTCATTTTCTGGACTCAATATATAGATATTTATACCATATATATTTTTTTGGAATTTTCAAAAAACATTTTATAATTTTTTTGTATTTTTATAATTAGACAGTGGAAGAAAATGCATGTTTTTGATTTTTAATAAATACCAAAATGCAACAAAATTCAAATCTAAAAATATAGCAAGCAAGGGTACCCTAACAGGAGCATATGCCTATTTTTTTCAAAATTTTCCAAAGAAATATAGAGCACAAAATAAATAGACAAAGCATCCCAAAATATATGGCCTGGTAGGGGCATTTTTTGCAATTATAACATTTGTTCGGGGTGTCCATGCAAATATCACAGTACAAATAAACATTTCTTTTTATTTTACAGGCCATTTTACATTATCAAAACCCGGCAGGGGTTATGTGCAAAAACTCCTGTGCCTCACGTGGGACTACACGTGAGGCGCAGAGGACCCATCTGCAAATAAAATTAAACTAAGGGATCAAACTGCAAATTATACAAGTTATTTACAACGTGACATTTTATTTTTGGAATCAAATATTAATTACAAAAAGGCGGGGGGGTGTATGTGAAGTTTACCCCCTCAGGCGCTTCATCCAACGGCTGATCCTCGCTCACTTGCCACGCGGCGCCTCCACGTGAGCCGATACCGCTTCGCCGATGGAGGGCTGAGATTAGATCACTTGAGGTGATCTGACGGTTGCTGCGGGGCTCCATCCAACGGCTCCCTTCTAATCTGGGACCTTCATCTTCATCCAACGGCGGAGAGGGCGCCTGGAAGAACAGGGAAGAACGCTCGCCTGAGCGAGCTTCTCCCGGCTGGATCTCGCACCTCCGCCGTCCATCACTGCTCCACGGTGTCCCAAAAGCTTCCTGGAAGGTTCCTCTGTCGTCCGGAGGTGTTGGATCGACCAGAGGTACACTGGAGCACCCTCGCGAGGTCGGAGAAGAAGTGGGGCTCCAGGAACCTCCGGCGTGACTTGATTTCGCCTCAGGGTGCTTATTTGCGCACCAGACCTGCGCAGGAAGATAGCATGGCTCGAGGGGATGCTCCTCGACCAAAAAGGTTGAAGCTGTGCAGCAAAATGAGGTGGAACGGAGGAGCTCCGACGAAGGGCGGAGGAGGAGCTCCGATTCGCCAAGACTTGGGGTCCTGGGTTGAACAAGTGTGTGCATTTGATGGAGAACTCGAAGGGGATGGAGATGAGGCGATTTAGGCGGTCGGAGACAGATAGGATCACAGTGGGGAAGTCGCCGGAGCTCAGCTCCGGCGAACTTCGAATTTCTGATTTTGGCCTAAGCTAATCATCTAAATGCTAACCTAAGGACTGGAATTAAAAGCTAATACTAAAATCTAACTACTAAGCAAGAAAGAACAGCTCTTATACCTGGGGGCCTCCATGGAGCAGGGCGGACGCCGGAGCTCCGCCGCGTCAAAATTTTCCTCCCTCCGGCCGAGTCTTGATGCTGGGCGACTCCCCCTGTCACGAGGAACGATCCAGGCACAAGATCTAGGCTTTAGGTTGGAATGAAAGTGGCCAAATTCGAGGAAGGAGGGGGAGCTTTTTATTTATAAACATTGGCAGGAGGCCCTATTGACCGGCGATTATTGATCGATCCAACAAGTATCTAGTTGATCTATGATCTTGGCGGGCATCATGGATGATCAGAGGACAAATCTTGTGAAGGAAGCGAGTGCGATGGTTCACTGAGCCAGGCGGGAAAAATGGCGGAAATCGGGGAAAAGACAGGTTGCGTGAAGTCAGACGCCTGGAGGTCCAGTTGACCGGGGTCAACTTGCGGAGGGACTGGGTTGGTCCACCTCAGCCCGCTACAAGACAGAATAGGGAATATTTCGCGAAATTGAATTATTTGGCTTAGTAAATGATTTTATTATTTTTTTCCTATAAAATAAAAAATGTGTATTATTTCATGTAGTATTTATTTATGATTTTTATTTAATTTTTCGAGGTGTTTTATTGTGGTTTTATTTTAGTAATGTGTATATGTATGTATTTACACGTATTTTTGGATATTTTATTTTTAATTTATTTATTTTCTTTTATTATTTTCTTGGCTTATTTTATAAATTTATAACTTATTTTTGTGAGTATAAAGGTATTTTTGTTTGATTTTTATACGTTTATTTGTATTTTTAAATAAATAGGTCTATATATTTGTAAGTATATATATAGGTACTTTACCTGCATTTTATACACATTGTATTTATTTAAATAATTTTATGTGTTTTTATGAAGGAGTTGTATTTTTAATAGGACACATATACTATATACTTTATTACAAAAATATAAGAGATTTGGATAATTAAAGAATGTTTTTCCCCTTTTATTTGTGTATATACTCCATATAGGTATCTTGCCTATATATATTACATAGTTTTATTTTATTTTCCAAATTATTTTTGGTTTTATTCTAATGTCAATATGTACCTGAATTATATACATTATCTACAAAATTCTAAAAATATGAATTTGTAAAAAATAATGAATATTGAATAAAATGAATATTTTAATCAGGTATTGTGTACAAGAAGGGCCAAAAACCTAACTTCTACAGATGGACTCCAGAAATTATGAAACCAATTTTATAAAATAGTTTATGAAATGCTATATACAATTAAAGGTGAGTTTGGGTGATTTGGAGTTTTTATTTGCAAGATATGGGTCTGTGAAGTTGAGATTTTGGCTTTTTATTCTGTGTATAAAACGTACACTGAGTGTTATTTTTACACAAACTCAATTTTGTATTTTTATTTACATTATTATCTACAACTTTCATGAACAAAGTTTATTTATTTGAGGAATAAATAGTTATGTACAAAATAGGTGTCAAAAATGCATAAATGGATGAATGAATAACTGAGATATTTATTGTATATCAGCCCTTATCTCCCCCTACTTTATTCCTTGTCGACCAATACCATGCTGGCCTTGGTCTCGGGGTTAGGGTCATAAAATATTTACAATATTTTATTCCTTTTTCTTTTCTCTCTTTATTCTATAATTTTGGCATTAAAAACTTTATTTAATGTACAATTAATACAATGAATAATGAATGCTATTATGTACAAATTATTGTTGTTTACATGCATTTGCTGGGGTTTTTGAGGCCAAAATGATAGAATAAAGGTGATGAAATGGAGATTCATCAGGTGTGCAAGCTAAGGAATCCATCTGTGGACTCAAAATAAGCTTCTTGAAGTTGGACCATAAGATTTGATGAAATTATAAATGTTATGATTTCAGATAAAATCTTGATGAGCCATGTGAAACTTAGTGGGAGTGCCTTTGTGTTTATCGTGCTAAATGTAGATGATATCCTAATCATTTAAAATGATATAAGGATAATAATAAGTGTTTTATAATCTGGTTATTCCATAACTTGAGATATGATTTCAAGGATATCTCTTAGATCTTAGTTCTGAAGTTGTTCAGAAGCAAAGGAAAGAGGATGTTGGGACTGTCACATTTGTATTACACCTTGGAAATATTCCATTTTTTGGAAAATTCCAAGAAAGGCTTCCATCCCTTAAGATATGGTACTGACCTATCTAAAGGGATAGCACCTCAAAGAGTTGAGGAAGTCAATGCTAGAACTACTTGCACTTGTGCATTAGTTACGAGAAGCTGAGTGTATGCTAGATGTGTACAAAAGCCAGATACCTGCCATGCAGTGGGAGTAGTAAAGTGTTGCTAATCTTACTATGGAGAGAAAACACTTGATTGCAGTAATAACAGAATCTTCATAGATGACAAGATTTTTTGAGATAATGATCTCAAAGTCTTATCTTCAAAAACTTAAGACTTTATAGATAGAGATCTACAAGATCTTAATTGTGGATACCTTAAGAGATAGTGATCTCCAGGAATAAGGGTATTCTGATAAGGATTATAAAAATACTGGTTATAACAATTATTAAGAAATAGTGTAAAGGACACTATAATAGCTTTAACAAGATTGAGTATTGGTTGCATGATATGAAACATTCGCATTAGATGCGAGCACTGTTACTAGGGATATGCAAGTGCTGTAAAAGGACTTGGCGTAGTCTCGCGGGAACAGAGTGACTGATCGGCTTACCTAGCTATTTTCTAAATAGGCTATAGTTGTCACATGAGTGTGAGTTTAAATGATTAGCCCATTAATGGCTCTTTGGGATAGTGGGAGATTGTTGGACACGCGAGCCCACGACGAGCCATTATGCAATAAATGTTATCGCAAATATCATTCCCTGATCTGAAATGAAGAATAAATAATTTGCATAATAGGTCCCTTAGTACAATTAGGGTTATGTACCATGGCCATCTTGATGATCATACAATTGTTGATTCAACTGTTGAATCGGAGGCTGGTGCTTGGATGAATATCTAAAGAGTTAGATTGGGGACTCATCAAGCACTGTCAAATGATTGTTAAGAGATGATCTCCAGCCTGAGTAGGATATGGCAATCCTTATCACTAAAAGGTTGATATCTGACCGACCTCTTGATGCAGGTCCTCTGCATAGGAATAGAGATTCGGAGGTGTCAGATTAGTTAGGTCAAGGAGTTCACTTAATGAGATCGAGATAACTGAAGTCCTACATCGTATGCTGTCACGATACAAGCATGCATCCTCTGATCGGAGAAAAATGTGTTACTATATGTTAGAGTATGTACATTTGACAGACCAATAGGTTGATGACCTAACCAAGGTCCATGCACCGGCGCGCTAGTGTGCATATAAGGGCATATTAGTAATACGATCTCTTAAATGGATCATACAGTTTCAGTTACTGAATCGGAAGACATGAGCTCACTCATGGGATATTGGGAAGAATCAAATTCCGTGCGCACGGTCGTCTCTCTTTGGAAGCTTGACTGAATTTGTAGGTTTGATATATTGATGACCCGCAAAATCGGCCCTTTAATAGTGATAAATTAGCACTTGGAATAGTCATCGCAGTCGGGACAATTCGGGCTCATCAAAGACCATCTCATTTAAATGTATATCAATCAATCAAAATGAGCTGGTCGTATTATTTTTTTACTTGGTAAGATACCAAGGCTGAACTCAGGGACACGAGCCTCTCTCGTATTAATCAGATTTTTATTAATTTAACTAAGTGTTAAATTGAAGATCAATATAGGTCAAAACATGCAAAGAGACACACAACAATGCATTAAATAAATAAATATGCATTTTTTTATCATGCAGATAAATGCAAGGAAATGCAATGGAAATAATATGCCCGAAATGATAATTACTTGAGCCATAAAAAATACAGTCAACCAGAATCAAATAATGAAGCACTTTAATTTATAAAGCACTTAGGCATGAGAAACATAGAATTTTGGACACTTAGTTCATCAAAGAGTGCATTACAGATTATAGTGTCAAAATGAAAATCTAAGCATGCCATAATAAAGATGACGAGAAGAGCTTCAAAATGAAACTGAAAACAACTTAATCAGAGTTTTGAGGCTCAAGATATGCATGAAGAAAGACAAGGGCATAACTGAAAGAAAACATGAAATGATAAATACAAACCGGTCCCTGGAAGGGGCTAAAATGCAATAAAAATAAGGTTCGGGGCCTTCCTTGTAAAAGTTCGACATGCGCGGGGGTATATCTACAATTAGTAAAACCCGCGATGGCATAATTGCAAAATACCCAGGTGCACGTGTGATGCACGTGCTATCAGGACCTGAATGCTATTTGGAGAAGTTGGTGAGGCATCTCTGCAATTTTCCCAAATACGCACGTGCGATGCACGTACTATCCAGGCTTGGAGGGCAGGGCAGGCTCGGCAAAGACTCGGACTGCTTCGGGTCGGCTCGGGTGCTGGTTCGGGTTCGGTGGAGGCTCGGGCTAGATTCGGAGAATCCGAACCTCCTGGTCTGGCGCTAAGGCTCGGAGAGGCATTGGTTTTGACGCGTGGCCGGTCGCACACCGTCGGATCATCGAAGATCCAACGACATCTGGAATTAGCGCTGATTTACGACGTGGCTGAATCGTGACCGTTGGATGAACTCCGGGGAGTAGCATCCAACCGTGCCTGCTCCTCCATCTTCCTCTGCGGCTGGCGTCGAACTCTGGACTCCGGCGATGCCTCTCCTCCTCCGCCGCTCGTTGTCGAAGGCTGCGGACCTCCCCCGAGCTCACGGAAAGGTCGTCGATGAAGCGTGGAGCTCGGGGAAGGTGCTGGCATCTTGGCTCAGGCTATCGGAGCTCCGATGTCGAGGACGACCGTGACGAAGTTGGGTCCGACGAGCTCTTCGGCCATTGAGGAGGTGATCAACCTCCAACGTTAATGTGTACCCGAAGCGAAAAAAAGAAGTACGTGCGTGAGTGAATGTGAGCTCGGCGAGCAAAGAACGTGGGGAGCTCGGAGCTCCTCCGCCATGGGTGGTGGAGGAGATGGGTCGGCTATGGAAAGGTATGGAGGAAGGAGAAGGGGGTTGTCGGAATAGCTCGCGTGAAAGGGGTTGTGTGGTGGAGCTTGGGAGGTTATCATCGGAAGGTGAATACGACATGAGAGCCCTAATTAAATCAACGAAATTGAATAAAAAGACAAAAGAGGAAGAGGAGACTTACCTAGTCGGAGGCGGAGGTGGAAGCTTGTGCGCGAGCTCCGATGTTGAGCTCTGGTCGTCGCTGAACTCCAACAGCTAGGCGGAGCAGCTCGAGCGGTCGCGAGGTGCCGCAACTCCGCCGTGAAGGTCGGAGGGTCATCACCAGGGGAGTGGATCGTCTTCGCTCGATCCTTCCGCCTCCCCCTGTCACATGGAGGCGGAGGAGGGCTGGGCCTCTCCCCGCGTAAAGGTGGACGAAGGTTTCATGCGGTGGGAGTGGAGTATTTAAGGAGCGGAGATAGTAGTTGTGGTGGTGGTCGACGTGGGTTTTGAGGAGAAGATGGGGTGACTGAGAGGATGTCGTGGGTCGTGGAGGCATGTGCGAGGAAGAGGGAAGATGGGGAACCATCGTGGGGCAGCTGGCGATGGGAGATGGTCGCTGGAGTGGCGGAGAAAAAGGAAAGGGGGAGAGGTCTTTGCGAGATGGAAATCGTGTGAAAGAGAGGAGTCCGGAGGTTGATGTTGAACGATGGCCGTTGGATCTGGAGATCCAATGACTGACGATTGGGTGCGGAGCGACAGTCTTGATTAGAGATGGAGGCGATGCGATCAAAGGCAGATGATTGCCCCACGTGTCATGCTCAAGGGTCGGCGGAAGCGAGCTGCCGAGATTGATTCTTGAGGCTGATCGAAATGCTGGAAAATGGTCATGAGGACAACGACGGAGATGGAAAGACCGGGATGTGATCGAAGGGCGCAACAACATGACACGTGGCGCAAAGAGGTTAAGGCGTGAATGTGCGGTGCCGATGAGAGCTGGGGGCCGATCGGATGGTGGTTATCAAAGAATGGCGCGGAGGCGACTTAGCCGTTGGATCAAGAGAAGATCCAACTACCCTGGTCAAGGGCGGATGAGACAAGGGAGGCGGGCCACGTGGCTCACCCAGAATGGGCCACGTGGCCCAATCAGATTATTCAGAGAGAATTTTTGAGTTTTGAAGGTTAAAATGGCCGAATTTGAGAAAACTCAAAACATGAAAGTTGTAGATCTTGACGAGATCTACAAGTTTCATGTTGACCAAAACTGGAGATGAGACCAAACAAAGACCCGAAATATTTTTAAGGGTATTTTAAGGCTAAAAATACCACGAATTTTAGTTTTGCCATTTTTTGTGGTTTTTAATTTATTTGAGACTCTGTTAATTACATGACATTATCTGGATTTTATTGACACATGTTTAAGCAAGGGGGTTAATAATGGGAAATTATGATGATGAAATCGGGTTTCATCACCCCCTATACTTAAACTATGCTTGTCCTCGAGCATCAACGAGAATGACTAAGTTGGATTAACCCCCTTGTGCATGTGAATACAGGATCCAATTCGATCAAGTTGACTCAACTTTAGAGGTCCAAAATTCTAGAGTTCAACCCAGCCTTAATCAAGAGGATCCAATTCCTCTACTTCTCCAGACTCTCTCTGATGTACATATAATCTAAAGGATAAGACATTTTTAGTGTTGACTGCTATTCTGAGAGTAGAGTCAAATCGTCACCCAAAGTCTTGGTCCAAGAACATCTCCTAAGGACCTAATCCTCAACACTAGGGAATAAATCCAATCTTGTATCCATTCCACCGTCTCTTTGGTTGTCAGACTTAGAAAATGTAGATGGCAAGCCAGTAATGGAGGGCATGGGATTGTGTCATTTCTTCTCTCCCTCTCATTGGAACAAGGATTCTCTCTAGTGCCTTTATTACGTAACACATTTTTTTGGTGTTGATCAGTGCGTTCGTCAAGAGAAGTTGGAGACGTCTGCACTTGTTTTCCTGAGAGTACACCGGGGTGTCTCTCTTTTGAGTACCTATCGTACCTTCGACACCCAGACTTGTAGCATTTATGATGCAGAGCCCTTTTTTGGTGCAAGCCTGACTCCTGGTCCTAATAGCGGTGGTCCAAGTGGACACTTTGAAAAGTTTGGGAGGGCTCGCCTTTGGTGGAAGCTCTTTGATATTTGTCTTTGTGGATTGAGAGATTTTCTTTGAAATTTCATTGACTTGTATAATTTGTGGCTAGCTCCAATGATTTTACCAAGAGTTGGCGCACACTGATCAACATATATATATATATATATTTATTTATTCACACCCTGGCACTTAGGTCAATATCAAGATATTAGTATAAGAACCAAGTTCTCATACTGGCTAATATTGCTGACACTCAGGTTTCATGAAGCCTCCAAAGATTTTATCCCATCCTCGAGAATCATTAGATCAAATCCAAACTCGAATTCCTCATCCCAATCCCTCAAGTGAAAAGTCAACTCATCTCATCAAAAACCACAGTCATGCATGTGATGTGCTGATCATATTCTTTTTATCTGAGACTAAGCATGGAATATAACATGCAAATCTAGGAACCTAGGGGAATGTGGATGATTAAGTCTATGACCCTGATGGCTAAGGCTGGTTAACCTAAAATCTCAAAGACCTCAAAAAGCTAAGTCTCCTTGATAATTTTAGATCCTGGGTGGAATGTGAAAGTAGAGGATTAATCCAACTCCTTCATTCAAAAACACACATTTTTTTCTTATTTTATTTTATTTTATTTTTTATATTTTTTTTCATTTTTATGGATTTTAATTAAAGGTTAAAACACAGGTTAGATTCAACTTTCCTTGAGAAGAGATAAAAGATTTTCAAAACCGTGTCACACAAATAAAGGATTTTCAAAACATTTTCAAAAGATTTTTCAAAATAAGAAAATCTCATTTTTAAAATCATTTTCAAAAATATTTTTATCAAAATAGTGTAACATAGTATAGAAAAGCCGTAAAAACACTTGAGTTCTCTTGGTTCAAAGGATTTTACTTTAGCCAAAAAGTTTTGAATTTTTCAAATTTTTCAGATTATAGCTAAAGTAAGTATACGGTATATTCGGTATACCCCCTATCCTTAAACTTTGCTATGTCCTCATAGCACTAGATGGTATAAGTCCATAAGTCCATTTAAGTATAGAGAAATATACGGGAGCTAAGAGAGGCTCCCTCTATACTTAGGTTAGAAATAACCTAAGTATAAAGGCAAGGAAAGAAGAGTAGAGAAATCACAGGGACTCGGGTCCCCCCTATACTTAGGCCAAGATTAGCCTAAGTATAGAGATGGAATTTGATGTTGGAAGGGTCCCAAGGTGAACGAAGAAGAAGAATGGATGTATAGATGAGCGGATGAATCTACAGAGATGGATGGAGTAACTAAGGTTCTGGGGAGTGTATCGAAGCAAGCAGGGCTCAATCAAGCAAGCAAGACCCTTAATTTCACCAACTCACACATGAAACCAACCGAGGTTGGTTTATTATCTTGTCGGTTTTATTGGTGATAAAACATTATATGTTTACGCATAGAAAATGTGAAGTGAGAATCGATGCGTACGCAAGGGTGTTGCTCTCCCAAAACCAAAGTTTTACTCTATTTTAGGTTGACTTGCAATTAACAGTCCCAATCACTGAATTATGGTTAGCACAAAATCAAGCAATCATCGTCTACCGTTCATTCCCATTTTCCATTTATCCTAGGTGATCAAGCTAAGAAAAAGAAACCGAGAAAAGCCACGTATTCGATAAAAACCGCAATCTAGGCTAAGCGAGAAATCATGTAGTGATTTGGCGAAAAATCCGTGAAAAACTTGGGCCATTTTGAGAACCAAAATCAATACATATGCAAGTTGATAAAAGCCGCACCTAGTCATGCTTCTATTAGCGGGGAATATTTTCATTAATTTTTGGCTAAGTGAAGCGAGATTATGTGTGTCTAAATATTAGTGTATCCTACCTACGAGCAAGCACATAAAAATGTGAATTTGTAACTAAGCTCGAAGAGCCGCGTGCTTGGTCCTAGGTCGACACTCAAGTGGGGACGATCCCCACACAAGCACGATCGTTCGATTACACTCGCGAGTCTTCGGTCGAAGATCATTGTAAAAGACGAGTTTATTGCAAGTTCATGCATGGAAATAAAAATGCAAGACATTTTTTTCCTTTCTTCTCGATGTACTCCAAGCATGCTTCTGTGGTTCCTCACAACGGGTAGCATCCTGCTCCTCACCTCCTTGAACCATCAAGGGCCCTGCCACAAAAACAATGGTTAGAGATCCATAGAGAAGAAAATTTTACGATGCAAGACACATTGACAAAACGACCTATATAAAGGAAACATTGCATTAAATAAATAAAAATCCAAAAAGTATAAGAAATGATCCGTGTCCCCGGCAACGATGCCATTTGATGACCCACAAAATCGGCCTTTTAATAGTGCTAAATTAGCACTTGGAATAGTCATCGCAGTCGGGCCAATTCGGGCTCATCAAAGACCATCTCATTTAAATGTATATCAATCAATCAAAATGATCTGGTCGTATTATTTTTTTACTTGGTAAGATACCAAGGTCGAACTCAAGGACACAAGCCTCTCTCGTATTAATCGGATTTTTATTAATTTAACTAAGTGTTGAATTGAAGATCAATATAGGTCAAAACATGCAAAGAGACACACAACAATGCATTAAATAAATAAACATGCATTTTTTATCATGCAGATAAATGAAAGGAAATGCAATGCAAATAATATGCCCGAAATGATAATTATTTGAGCCATAAAAAAATACGAGTCAACCAGAATCAAATAATGAAGCACTTTTCATTGATAAAGCACTTAGGCATGAGAAACATAGAATTTTGGAAACTTAGTTCATCAAAGAGTGCATTACAAATTATAGTGTCAAAATGAAAATCTAAGCATGCCATAATAAAGATGATGAGAAGAGCTTCAAAATGAAACTGAAATCAACTTAATCGGAGTTTTGAGGCTCAAGATATGCATGAAGAAAGACAAGGGCATAACTGAAAGAAAACATGAAATGATAACTAGAAACCGGTCCCTGAAAGGGGCTAAAATGCAATAAAAATAAGATTCAGGGCCTTCCCTATAAAAGTTCGACACGCGTGGGGGTATATCTGCAATTAGCAAAACCCGCGAGGGCATAATTACAAAATACCCAGGTGCGCGTGCGATGCACATGCTATCAGGACCTGAATGCTATTTGGAGAAGTTGGTGAGGCGTCTCTGCAATTTTCCCAAATACGCACGTGCGATGCACATGCTATCCAGGCTTGGAGGGCAGGGCAGGCTCGGCAAAGACTCGGACTGCTTCGGGTCGGCTCGGGCGCTGGTTCGGGTTCGGTGCAGGCTTGGGCTAGGTTCGGAGCATCCGAACCTCCTGGTCTGGCGCTAAGGCTCGGAGAGGCACTGGTGTTGACGCGTGGCCGGTCGCACACCGTCGGATCATGAAGATCCAACGACATCTAGAATTAGCGTTGATTTACGACGTGGCTGAATCGTGACCGTTGGATGAACTCCGGGGAGTAGCATCCAACCGTGCCTGCTCCTCCATCTTCCTCTGCGGCTGGCGGTGAACTATGGACTCCGGCGATGCCTCTCCTCCTCCGCCGCTCGTTGTCGAAGGCTGTGGACCTCCCTCGAGCTCACGAAAAGGTCGTCGATGAAGCGTGGAGCTCGGGGAAGGTGCTGGCATCTTGGCTCAGGCTATCGGAGCTCTGATGTCGAGGACGACGGTGATGAAGTTGGGTCCGGCGAGCTCTCCGGCCATTGAGGAGGGGATCGACCTGCAACGTTAATGTGTACCCGAAGCGAAAAAAAAGAAGTGCATGCGTGAGTGGAATGTAAGCTCGGCGAGCGAAGAACGTGGGGAGCTCGGAGCTCCTCCGCTGTGGGTGTCGAAGGAGATGGGTCGGCTGTGGAAAGGTATGGAGGAAGGAGAAGGGGGCTGTCGAAATAGCTCGCGTGAAAGGGGGTTGTGTGGTGGAGCTTGGGAGGTGATCATCGGAAGGTGAAGACGACATGAGAGCCCTAATTAAATCAACGAAATTGAATAAAAAGACAAAGGAGGAAGAGGAGACTTACCTGGTCAGAGGCGGAGGTGGAAGCTTGTGTGCGAGCTCCGATGTTGAGCTCTGGTCGTCGCTGAACTCCAGCAGCTAGGTGGAGCAGCTCGAGCGGTCGCGAGGCACCGCAACTCCTCCGTGAAGGTCGGAGGGTCATCACTGGGGGAGTGGGTCGTCTTCGCTCGATCCTTCCGCCTCCCCCTGTCACAGGGAGGCAGGGGACGGCTGGGCCCCTCCCCGCGTAAAGGTGCACGAAGGTTTCAGGCGGTGGGAGTGGAGTATTTAAGGAGCAGAGGTAGCAGTTGTGGTTGTGGTCGACGTGGGTTTTGAGGAGAAGATGGGGAGACCGAGAGGATGTCGTGGGTCATGGAGGCATGCGCGAGGAAGAGGGAAGATGGGGGACAATCGTGGGGCAGCTGGCGATGGGAGATGGTCGCTGGAGTGGCGGAGAAAAAGGGAAGGGGGAGAGGTCTTTGCGAGATGGAAATCGTGTGAGAGAGAGGAGTCCGGAGGTTGACGAAGAACGATGGCCGTTGGATCTGGAGATCCAACGGCTGACGATTGGGCGCGGAGCGACGGTCTTGATTAGAGCTGGAGGCGATGCGATCAAAGGCAGATGATTGCCCCACGTGTCATGCTCAAGGGTCGGCGGAAGCGAGCGGCCGAGATTGATTCTTGATGCTGATCGAAAGGCTGGAAAATGGTCATGAGGACAACGGTGGAGATGGAAAGGCCGGGATGTGATCGAAGGGCGCAACAGCATGACACGTGGCGCAAGGAGGTTAAGGCACGAATGTGCGGTGCCGATGAGAGCTGGGCGCCGATCGGATGGTGTTTATCAAAGAGTGGCGTGGAGGCGACTTAGCCGTTGGATCAAGAGAAGATCCAACGGCCTTGGTCAAGGGCGGATGAGACAAGGGAGGCGGGCCACGTGGCTCACCCAGAACAGGCCACGTGGCCCAATCAGATTATTCAGAGAGAATTTTTGAGTTTTGAAGGTTAAAAAGGCCGAATTTGAGAAAACTCAAAACATGAAAGTTGTAGATCTTGACGAGATCTACAAGTTTCATGTTGACCAAAATTGGAGATGAGACCAAACAAAGATCCGAAATACTTTTAAGGGTATTTTAAGGCTAAAAATACCACGAATTTTAGTTTTGCCATTTTTGTGGTTTTTAATTTATTTGAAACTCTGTTAATTACAGGACATTATCTGAATTTTATTGGCACATGTTTAAGTAAGGGGGTTAATAATGGGAAGTTATGATGATGAAATCGGGTTTCATCATATATACTTTTGGAAAGTATATGATCAAGACCCATGTATGATATATGATATTTTGGAAAAGTATATGATCGATACCAACTCCCAATGATCGAATGAGAAACTTACTGATAAAACCATGAAGTAGACAACATAAAGTTGATCTAATACTTCGGGTTTATTCTAAGTCTTCCAGTATGCAGGATGTACATGTATTGGGAATACCTGAGGGTGATGTGATGATAAACGATTGTATAACCATGACGCTTCCATTCCTAGGGAGTGATGAAACGGGTCTGGATTTTAGTGACTCCTCTCAGTAGAGAAGTAATCTGATTTTGGTCCAAATGTTGGACATTGATCTGAATGTGATTCAGATGCAATGAGAAGATTAGTTTTGCGGTCTTGATTTAATCAAGCATATGTGGGAGGCCCGCGATCTGGATTTGAGACACGATCTCAATATCCAAGTCACTATACATGGAACAATGCAATCGCCATGTCCATATCTCCAAGTATTCGCGGAGAAAGCGCATTATCCTTGAATGGGTTCAGGATAATTTCATTGTTGATATTATATATATCCGAGCATCGAGAAGATGGTTAATTAAATGTGATTTAATTATCATGATTAGTATGAATTCGATTCATATTATAAAGAGAGATATCTTAGATAATTAAATGTGATTTGATTATAAAAGATGAAAATAATATGAATGTGATTCATATTATTTGGGCACATGAGAATAGAGATCCAAGATGATTAAATGTGATTTAATTATCATGGATATGAATAATATGGATAGCAATATCCATATTAGTCATATATATTATAAATGTGATTTATAATATATAAGAGAGAGCTATTTGTAATTTACTTTTGTTAATTAAATGTTGATATGAATTGGATTCATATTGGACATTAAAATGAAAATGTAATTTACATTTTATTTTTGGTTGTGAATATGATTCACAAATTTCTAATGGCAAGATTACAATGTTCACAAAATAGATTGGATTTATTTTTGTGAAATAATATGCAACAAAAGTTTTTGCAAATATTAGAGAGAATCATGAGATAATGCAATCACATATAATAGGAGAGAGGCATCCACCTTCCATATAGGAAGAGTGGACGACCACAATTCCCATAAGGAATGTGGTGGCCATCCACCCTCCTTATGGAAGGAGGCTTGCCTCCTGTCCTATTTCTCTAATAGAGATTGATTTGATATAAATCAAATTATATTCAATATATATTTGATTTTATTAAATTAATTGTTGTTGGTTTTACCAACACAAATCTTAGCCATGGAAAGAAACACAATCAATGGGAGTCATTGGATTTGTGTTGTCCCATGGATTCAGATCCATGGATCCCAAAATATTATAAAAAGGAGAGGCACCCCTTTGCTCTTCTTGACACAATGCTTTAGAAGCACATCTCTCTGCCTCTCTCTCTCTCTCTCTCTCTCTCTCTCTTTCTCTCTACATGTCAGCCCTCTCTCTCCGTCTCATGTATCCGTCCACCATGGATGCCCTAGAGAGGTTCTCCATCATCGCAGCGTCGTCGTTTTGCTACCCGATGGTTTGGTCATTGATCTCCGTCTCCTTCGGTGCGCCTCGCTCGTGAAGAGGACGTCGGATCTCGTGTGTCGAGGTCAGGAGATCCACTACTTGGATCATCAACATGGATTGCGAGAAGCACACGATTCATCCCCGCGCTCGCAAGCATCTCCTCCATCGGATCAGACTTGAGACATGAGGTCTCTTCATTTAGAGACTTGATCGCAACCACGCTTCAAGAGGTAATCCTATTACTTGTTTGTGGTTTAGACGAAACAATCCGAGAAGTGTTCTTGGATCATGTGGTTTCGTCGTATGAAATTTTTTTAAATTCCACTGTACCGAACAACTAGTACGACTAGTTGTTCTTCGTCGTATTCGATACGACGATTACGCTTCCGTGATGCGCTTGAGGATCTAACCATATCCTTCATGGGGGTCTCCTATGAAGCCAAGAGCGATCGAGGTGCTCCGGCGATGAAGGAGATCTGGAGCTCCTGTTCCTGAGTAATCGGGCCTCCAGACGAGGCTCTTTAGCCTTTGTACCTGCACAGGAAGCAAGAGGGGTCGAGGGCAAACTGCCTCAACCCGTTAGCGAGAGAAATATGTGAATGAATGGGGCGATGCGTGGTTCTCCGGCGAGCGACGGCGGAGGAGAACCTAAGTCCAAGTTTCAGGGCGAACCAGGATGATCCGAGGGGTGAAGAAGGTGCGGAGGAGTCTCGTGAAGATGTAGGGATGGTCGGATGGTCGAAAGGGCGATCAGAGCGACGGGAAATGGGCGGCGGAGGTTGGCGATCGGAAACTTAAGGATTGGAATTTAAGCTAAGCTACTGGATAACAAGGGTACCTGGTGGTCAAGATCGTCTTGGGTGGAGGTCAACTACCTCCCAGGGTCTTCTCCTCGATGGAGAGATGCCTCCGGAGGCTCAGGCTTCGCTGGTGGCAGAGCTCGGCGATGATGGTCGCCGGACCTAGGGCTACGCCTCCAATCGCTCCCTGCAACATGCTCCCGCACTCGCTGTCACTCGAGGAGGAAGGTGGAGGTCACTGGGGTCAAAGATGGGGGCCAAAGGTGCGGGAGCAGGCGGTTGGAGCTCAGGCTATATACTGGTAGGGGTCCAAGAAGAGTGGAGTCGGACGCGCGAATCGATGCTCGGACCCCTAAGAATAAGCTCGGGCGTGGATCATGGATGTGCGCTTGACAATTAAAGCCTGGGGTTTGGGTGAATGGCGATCAGATCACGACGCTAAAAATCAAGGAAGTCAGGTCGACACGAGGATCTGCGGAGATGTGGTCTAGGGGGTGGAGTTGACCGGGGGTCAACACTCCCTTATGGACCAATTAGAAAATTCAAAACTCCAATTATTTGTAAATTCATTTTAAAATAGTAAATGATTTTATTTGAAAATATTTACAATATGAAATTTTTTTATCATTTTTCAAATTATTTTTTAGTGATTTTTATTTATTTTTTTGAAAAATAAATTAATGTATATACATAATATTATATTATATACATGTATAAATACATATGTATTTTACATTTTTATTTTTATTAGTTATTTTTTAAACAATTATCCCAATTTTATATTTTATTTATTTACAACATAAAATTTTGGATTTAAAATATTTTTTATTTTATTTTTATTACTTACTTACAAGGATAAAACAAATAGGTATATGTACATATATACATGGTATATACAAGGGTAAGAGAGATGATTTTATTTTTATTTTTATTTTATTTTTCTCATTTTTATTTTATTTTTTGAAATATATAAAAATTATGAGGAACACACATATTTTTTTGAAAAACAAAATATATACATGAAAGGGGGAATATTTGTACAGTGTTGAATGGCCCTATCTCTCTCTACTTGTTTTATTTTGCGGTCAGGCCCATGATGGGCCCTCCCTTGGGTTCAGGTCACTCAATATTTATTCTAAATATTTCCCTCTTTTTCTTTATTTCTTTATTCCTTTATTTTTGCATAAAAACATGCTTAATTATTGCTATTTACACAAAGCATGCATTTTGACAATTTATCATATTTACAAGTATTTACATGGTGTTTTGCAAAGATTTTTAGCTAAAATAAAAGAATAAAGAGTGATGAATGGGGATCCATCAGGGACCGACAAGGAGGGCCGAGGAGGACGACAGACGACCTTGGTGGCTAGGAGCACGGGCGGCGATTGACACAACTTCTAGAAGGCAGTGTCGGTTGCGGTGGGCAACCGGATCGAGGGAGGAGGCATGCAAAAGTACAGGACAGTGGGAAGGCACGTGCTGCAGCCAGGAGGGGGGCGACATGGTGGTCGACGACAGGCGGCGCGGACGTGCAGGTGGGCTGGGGAAGGGGATGCGCCGGCACAGCCGCTGCACTTATATTTTTTGGTTTTTTTAATCTTCCTTTTTAATTTTGATTTGATTTTTAACCAAATTTTTAATTATTTTTTAAACTAGAAATAAATATATGAAGGGATAGAGGATAAATGTGAATGATGATGAAGATGGAGTGGTGTGATGGTGATGGTACGTGATGATGTGGTGGTGATATAAAGATGAAATAAAATGTAGATAAAATAAAATAAGAAGAGAAATAAGAGACACTTACCTGAATTTCACCGGATTTGTGGAGCAGCTATGCTAGACTCCTATTGTGGCCTCAATTTGATTGCCAAAATAAAAATCAGAGAAGCTAGGCGGGCTTGATGGGATGATAGTGATGCGGGGACGGTGGTCGCCGCAGATCTTACCTGAAAGGAGGCCGTGGCTTCGTATCGTGGAATGCTGTCACCGATTAACCTCAATGAGCTCTCTCCTTTTCCTATAAGAACGACGGATGGGGGAAAATGAGGATGAGGAGATGGATATAAAGAAGAAGAATGAGAAGTTGGAGAAAAATGAAGGTGGAGGAGATGGAGTGGAATGAGAGGTTCTTGGAAGATGGTGGAGTTGAATGGAAGTTGGTGGTAGAATGAGAGGTTAGAGTAGAGAAAATTAAAATAAAATGAAACTAAAAGTTGGCTTCTAAAAAAATAAAATACGAAGAAAATAGAATGGAGAATTTACAAAATAAGACGAACCATATGTACATGTTGTTCTTTTACTTTGCTAATTTTCATTTTTTGTATTTTTAATAAAGATATTTACAATATAAAAAATAAAATGCAATAAATAAAATAAAACACAATTTTTTTGGATTTTCAGTAATTAAGAAAAAGAAAAGGATAATGAAGAAAGAAAAATATGTACATTATATACAATGTACACCTAAGTCCCAAAAATCATATTTTGCAAACAAGCTCTGATTTTTAATGTAACTACTTTCATTGGATAGATAATTTTCTAACTTAAACTTTAAAAGTGAGTTTAGTGAATTCGGAGTTCATACGGAGCGGGAGTTTGGATGGGAAGTTGGGCTTTATGGCTTTTTCTCTTTGGGATCTTGGAGTATTTATTTGAGGTTAAATTTATTTTATATTTTTATATTTTTTGTACATTTTTTATAAACAAGTTAGAGAAATAATTAGCCAAAAAAGATTTGAAATGGAATTAATAAAAATACATGAAGTTTTGGGCTATTTACAAGTGAAAAACTCCTTTATTTTGCATCTTTTTATTAATATTTTATTTTATACAATATAATATACAGTAATTAGTGTATTTTATTTACAATAGTCATTTTATTAATTTACTAATTTATGGATGAATATTTGAGATTTTAATCTGGGATTTTTCTAAGATTAATATAAATGAGACGATGAATCGTGGATTCATCAGTTCTGTCAAATTTCACGAGAGAAAGAAGATTTCAGGAGGGTCGTTTTGGGTTGCTCGACTATTAGGAGATAGGGAACAAAGGGTATAAGATAAGGACTAGAGATAATTAGGAGTAGACTAATATGAAGATGAGGTTAAGTAGAGGAGATTGGAGAGAGGGGAGGAGGAGTATATCAGAGGTATGAGGTGGAGTTAACGGTCGTTGGAGGTTGAAGATGAAGACCTAATCATTAGGTCATCCATGATCCAATGGTCACTATAAAAGGGTGTTGGGAATGGGAGGAATGGTGGAGGCTGTTGGATCAAACTTGATCCAATGATTAAGATGTGATCATGTGTTGAAGACTGGAGATCATATGGGTCATTGGATTAAGGTGATCCAGCAGCAATGATGAGCAATGCTAAAGGATGAGGAGGTTTGATCAGGGGGAAGAGAGTCTGGCTGTGAGGCCGAGTTGGTGTTGATGTGCACAAGTGATATGCTTATACATGTGCAATGTTGACCAGGACATTATTGTCCAATGCAAGAAAAGTAATATAAATAAATAAAAATAGCAAAAGACCTCAATTACCAAATGATGTAGCCCTAAATGTATTCTACATTGATCGTGAAGGATCTATTTGCAAATGGACTTACGTGTGCAAGTTATGATGATATTTTATAATATATAAATACCATTTTTTTATTTTTTATTTGTTTTTCTTTAGATGAGTAATGCATGAAATTAAATTTGATGCCTAGTGATCAAAGCAATATGAATGTAATTATTTTATTTTTTAGAATTAACAAAAGTCAGAAATAAAATGGGAATTTGATTATGTATATGTGAATTGGGCTGCATGTTCAAGTCATGATTGATCTTTTCTTTATTTTTATGATTTTTTTAAATTTTTTTATAGTTAAAACATGTGATGGAGTAAAGTAATGGAAAATAAATAAATAAAAAAAGAGCTCAATATGTACATGAAATAATATGTAGAAACCCAATAAATATGTAAAATATATAATCATCAAGGTTTGAATCTTATCTTCTTCCTCAATTTTACTTTCTTTTATATGGTTTATCCAATCACTTTCATAGTATCAAAATAATTTGATAAAAAAATTTATTCTAGTTTATTTATATCTCCCATTATTTTTAGTACTCCTTGTAAATAAAATAAATTTTATCATTTCTTTTTGACATTTAATTTTTTGTTTCAAAATTTCACTTGATAATTTATATTTTTTAGGATGGATTTAGATATGCTAAAATTATTGTATTTATCAAATTCTTAAAATCACCACTAAAAATACCAATCCATTTGAAAATCTAACATTATTATTACATTTTAATTCTATGTTTATCAAAATTGAAAGAGGTTCATTTTAAAAATATTATTTCTATTTAAAAATATCATTTGAAATACATAGATTTTTGCATTTTGAGCATACATAATAGTTGTATACTTGGCACCACCTTGATGAAATTACTAGTTCCTCCCTTGTATAAATTATATACATGTGAATATGAATGCAATATGAAACAATAATTTATGCAAATTATTTATAAGCGCGTGAATGCTAATTATGAGATATAAACACATGAATGCATCCAATTACTCAGGTGAAGATCTATTTTCAACTAATTAGAATGATTAATTATAGATTCATCAACCCCTTTCACAGATGATGACTACTTACACACATTTATAGATAAACCTAATGTAGAAATAGAACCAACTAGAAGGCTCACCAAACAGGATGGCGGGGTCTTGGACCCCAACATTAATATATAAAGTTAGCAATAAGCTTTCTAACATATCAACCATCAAGCAAACAAGGCAGCGAACTCCCTTTTTTCTATCTTGAGATTCGCATTAGATTGATAGAAATTCATCCTTTTCCCATGTCATGGATAGATCTAGAAGTAAGGGAGTAGAGGAGGGTTCGTACTAAGAAAAGACTGAAGGGTAGACTTCATAGATCTTTTTATTCTTTGAAGACCCGAGGGCATGAAAGTTGGTAGTATGCATTCCATCTCTGTAAAGCATAGTGTGATTTATCTCAGTCTATGACTAAGGTCTCTCTAAAGTGCATAGGTACTTTCTTAGTAAAGGTTGTTGGGTAGGAAAATAGTTTACATGCACTCTTTCAGTTCCAAGAGAGAACATGCACTTATTCCATAGTAATATACTAGGTGAAGTAAATTTGGTAAGTGATCCTTTATCATTGAGACATAGAAGGTCTGACAAATTCGAATTGCCCTTAGTTAATACAAATTAAGCTTTCAAAATGATGTATTTGTCATTTCATTGTAGGCAGGTAATCGGAATCAATCAATAAATAATCACTTAACTATTAAACTCAGATAATTCAAGTATTTTTTTATATTACTTGGTCAAGTCCCAAGATCAAACTCGAGGAGGCAAAGGAACAACCTAGAATTATGTCTATCGAATCTCGTGGATGGTTTTCGAGGGAGAATTCTTTTGGTAAATTTTGATGCAATTTTTGGACGCAAATGCATATGTGGCTACTTTTAGGGACTAAAATGTAATTTTCAGTTAAATGGAGTCCAAAAATATGAAACTTGGATAATATGTCAATTATGATGAAATAAATGCTATACAATTTTTTTGATTTTTTTTGATGCAAAACAAATATTTATTAAATAAATAGTGCAAGTAGTGTAAATTAAAATAGTTAATTATAATAAATATTAAACCTACTTATTTTTAGGAAATGAATTTGTCTAAGATATATCTCTAGGTGATCTATCTCAAAAACATTCTAAACCCTAAAAGTACGAGATTTAATACTTATAAAAATTAAATATTGAATTACACAAAATGATTTTTATAGAGCAAAATATGGACGTAAATGCAAGTTCTTTAGGCAGAATGTGAAATCCAATTAATTCTACAATGCGTGAATGTTTGGCCATTTTTGAAGTTATGGTCAATTAATTATGAATTTCTAAGCGTCACTTGGGAAAAATATGTAAATTTCCACAAGAAGATTAATTATTATTTAACCACATGTCATAAAAATATAAAGCATATGACAGAATATAAAGAATTAATTGTAAAACACCGTGCTATTTTGGAATAATAAAAATGATGTAATGGAGACATTCAAATTATAGAATAAATATAGAGGGGTTTGTTTGAAAAATTATATTAAACAATGAAATAAAAATGCAGAACAAGGGCCTAAAGAGAATTACTGACCCCACTGGGGGTGAACTGCAAAATGTTTGGGGATCATGTGCTCCTCACGTTCCCTAGGTCAGCGGGGGCGGCTTGAGAATTTAGCGAGACTTGGAGGGCTGCTTCTGCAAAAATCCAAGTGGTCACGTCCCAAGCATGTGACCCTTGTAGAGGCAGGTGGACATGGTTGTGGATCAAAGAATATCCAGGGGCCTCTCCACAAATTAGCCCCCCTCACGCGTGCTGAGCATGAGAGGGAGCCTTGGGCTTTACGCCTGGTGGACGGTCAATGGGGCTCCCCACAATGGTTGCTGATTACAAAGGAGGATCTTCTGTTGGAGTCGAAGGGCGGAGGACTGGTGGATGACGGACGGAACTTGAGTGCATGGCTCCATATCTGGTTGGTGGTAAAGAGGAGGCAGAGGGGATTAGCTCTACACGTGGAGCTCCTGGAGGGTGTAGCTTGGAGGCTGGTCGCGACTAAAGGCAGAGGATCATCTGTTGAAGGAAGAAGGCGGTCAATGGCGGTGACAAACCGCGGATGCAATATTGAGGGGAACTGGAGGAGCAGACATAGCTAGAGGTCAAAGCACGAAGGAAGGATGCAGTGCTTGACGAGTAAGAGGCAACATGATGGTGAAGGAACAATGATGGGTGATGTCGATGAAGAGCGAAGAAGAAGGGTGATCACGGGGAATGTAAAGATGTCGAGAGGAGCGAGATAGTGTGGTGATTCTTGGAGAAGAATAATGGTGAAGATGAGGGAACCTAGTGGTGGCTCGATGACCCTGGGATGAGGTCAGAGCAGAAGCAAGTGTCGAAGAGTCACTGCAACAAGGCTAGGAAACCTCGGATCTCGTTACAAGAATCGAAGGATCACCAATGAAGATGAGCGATGAGGCACTGTCACATACTCAATGGGTGCCCTATGCTCCTTCTCCTCTACAGGTGATTATCGACAGACCAGGTTTCGTCGGGGAGGCAGGGGTTGTTAAATAGGCGAGGAGGTTGGCCGGCTACGAAGGGAAGGTGGTGCAAGATTGATCTGATGTTTGATCAGAAGGGGATTTGCGAGGGAATTGGTGATCGATTTGGGAAATTGGAGATTGTGGTTGACGTTAATCAAAGAATGGGGAGTGGATCTATTGAGGATTTCAATTGGGTAAAATAGAAATGTGGTGGTTGATGTGATTGGGAGGAGAGGGAGATGAGCGATGATATTGGGAGGTGGCAGAGATCACGAAGGTGGTGGCATGGGAGATCTGCGAGAGGAAGGATGCACACTTGGCATGTGCGGTGGAGTCACATGCGCAACACGTATGCATATTTTTATTTTATTACATTTTTTAACGAAAAATGAATAATGAAAGGGCAAAAAATGGGTGACACGTGGCGGCTCCATGAGCCACCACGTGTCATTCCCCCAAAAATCGGGAAACAAGATACAGAGAAAAATAAAATAGAAATAGCAAATAACCTCAGATCAAAAAATTTTCTTTACAAAAGTTGCTCATCTTGACAAGATCTTTAACTTCGTGAGAGATCAAAACCAAAATAGGTCAATTGCATAAAGTATTATTTTTGGTGGTACTCTACGTACATAGAACACCTTGAATTTTGGGTTTTGTAATTTTTTGTCATTTAGGTAAGATAAAAATTGGGATAATATGATAAAAGCAAATAAAATTATTTACACATTAATATATTTTTTTTGGGATTTTTATTAATTGAGAAAATAAAGAAATGAAAGAAAATAAGAAAAAGAGGACTTTTGTACAAACTGTTAGTGAGCAATCAGACTTGTTTAGTTTCTTTGACCTTGGTTTTATTTTGGATTCATATTTTTACGTATTTTAATAAAACTTTTGTCAAATAAAATAAATGAGAAAGAAATGAAATAAAATGAGTTAATTATATACATAAAATAATAGGTCAAAAACTACTAAAATACACAATGTACAAAAGAAGCCCAAAACCCAACTTTCACATATGAGCTCCGATTTACTTGAACTTGGTCTTGTTCTGAAGATAATTGAATGACACTAATTCAAAAGTGATTAGGATCAAATCAGACATTATTTGAGGAAGATAACGATTTTTTAGTCTGGTCATTCTAAAATTAGGGTTTTGAGTTTATGGACCACTTATCTGTGTTAGTGTTTTTTTGTATTTTTCCTTTATTCATGTTACTAATATGTACACAATGGAGGTGCTTTAAGATGATTTGGAGATAGCATGATTTAATAAAAATTAGGGATGTTAGCTTATTTTACAGGTCAATTGGGCTGTGATTTTTGGCTTCTTATTTTATGCAATAATGTGTGATAAAATGCCATTATTATTTATACATGCAAGAATGCTAATTATGTATTATAGATGAAGAAATGTGGATGAATTTATGGTAACTGAGCTTAATTAATAACTTTAGAGTGATGAATTTGAGATACATCAACCCCCTATACTTACACCATGCTCGTCCCCGAGCATCTAAAGAAATGCAATGAGGTGAAATGAGATTGGGTTACATACCAAGACCATGAGCAAAAGGTGAAAATAAACCTAGACCCGACCTTTGGATAATTTGTTTGGTAGAACTTCTGTGAGAACTAGGGTCATAAAAGTAAGGGCGCGTTTGGTTGGTGGGTTATCCGGGCGTGGATAACCTGTTTTTGTGTTAGTGTGTTTGGTTGGTGGGTTAAGGGTTGGGAGGATTTGTGTGATGTGATTGTATTGAAATTTGCAAAAGTAGGTAGTTATTATGATATGTTCATATTGGAATTTGAAAAAGCGGGTAATTGTTGTGATATGATTGTATAGAAGTTTGGAATAATGAGTAGAAGTTGAGTATTTTATGATTTTTAGATGATATGATGGTATAATATATAACTTTTTGATGGGAAGGGAGTGGACCCCACTAGTGGGTTAAAAGTGTGGGTTTTGGAGGGTTACCCACCCAAAGTGGGGGGTAACCCCAACCGAACACCACCTAACAGACTCCAAGTTCTACATATCATTGTCACAGTTTCGGCTCAGAAGTCATCTTAGATCAATCCTCTTCCCAAAGCATACCCATAAACATTGAACAATTGACTCATATGTGTGAAATGTTTTAGCTCTTCCCATCCAAAATGTCAGACTAACATGCAAACCTCTCCTCCAATAACTCGTCCTCCGGGAGTCCGGTATTTTCTTCTAAGGTCTGTCACGCTATGTTCACAATCAAGAAGAGGGGGAAATTAGAATAATGGGAAAATAACTAGATGATGGGCAGTGTAGTCACCTCTCCTTGAGAAGCCGACTAGTTTAGCCAAGTCTCCACCAAGATATGCAAGTTTTCTCTAAGCTTGGAACTTTTTGATCAAATATTTATTTGGTAGTTAGCTTCTCGTTGTTTAGATTTTTGATAGCTCTGCTTGGAGATTAGTGTACCCTAGGGATATAGAGTCTTTTTTCCGTACATTTTTTTGGGTCTTAGAAAAAATTATGCCCAACCGTCCATCCATTTTATGAAGCTTTATTACAAAATGTACTCCAGTCTTTAGATGTCCATGCTGCCAGGAAAGATACATAATCTTCCAACACCCCGTCTGAGTTGAGCTAAGTGCATAGTGTGAGAGTACAAATTAATTCCTTACTCAAGAGTCATACCCAGAATGAGGCGAACAGGTTAGACATTAAGAGTCAAAATCTTGCATATTGTATTGCGGAACTTGAAGAGTTAAGTCAAAGATCTGAAGCTTCTAAAATCCTATTTCTCGGTGAAGTTCCTCTGAAAATTATGTTGATAAAGGTCAAGATCCGACCACTCTCGATTTCAACTTATAACTCGATTCAAAACCTAAGGAATTTTCACAAAAGCATATGCATGTAATGCTGAATGAAGTACAAGTGCGGGAAATAAAGACACATTTTTTTCCCTTTTTTTAATGCAAGATTTTTTTGGGCGTAAAATAAATAGGGATTTTTACCCGGCAGACCCTATAATCTTTGTTAATTACCTCTACGACCTTTGAAATAACGTATTTCCTGTCTCAACCCCGTAAACTTGCTAACCCTTACCCAACAGACCATGTGGTTAACCCCCGTCCATTTGTCCGTTAAAACTAACCGGATTCCGTGAATATCTTTTTCATAATACCCATTTTGTTTCTCAAAAATACAAAAAATACCCCTTCTCCCTCACTCCAGGCTTCCTCGAGGACATCACCCATGCTGCATGTCCTCTCCACCCTTGCAGAGCAGAGCTTCCTGAAGCTTGCGGCTGCGCCGCCACCGCGCAAGCCCACTGCACCGACCGCGGTCGCCCTTCCAGAACTTCCCACCTGGGCGTGTGTCGCCCAGGCATCCGCCACCTCCAGCCCGCAACAGGGGCGGCGCCCTTTGCCCGCCGGCTGCGCGTCCTCACTGTCCTTGCAGATCCACCCGACCCGCAGACCTCGCGGCGGAGCCCGACCTCCCCTCCCCCTCTGCACAAGCCTCCGCCCCGCCCAGGTCTCCTCCCTGGCCTCCCCTTCGCTGCTCCGCATCGAGAATATTTACACGATCCGGAGGTCACAGACATGATTGAGCAGGAGGTCACGGATACGCCATCTACTTGCATTTCAAACTACGACCAGGAGGTCACGGACACGATTGAACTCAACACGATTTGCGCAGATTTGTCACAAACAAGTGAGATTGACTGATTGTCGTTGTTTAGCAGGTGTTGGGTTTGATTAATCTTTCTTTTAATTGAAACCAGATCCATATAACCAAATCAAAAAGCACCCCATTACAGTAACAAGAGATGATACAAGTGGGAGCACATCGGTACCAATCCCTATACCCTTCCTTCCTTCCCCGTCCATTTGATCTTCTCCATCAGCGTCCGAATCTCTTCACGGTGCTTAGGCGAGGCTGAAAGGTGAGGCGTCCAGAGGATGGATGCGGTACGTAAGGACCAACCCCACCAGCATCAGGACATACCCGATCCCCTGGTCGATCGAGACTCCATCGCTGGCGGGAGAGGGAGCTGGCGCCTGGCCATGGGCGAGGGGGAAGGTGATGGCGAGGAGAGCGAGCACCACAACGACCAGCGCCACGAACGACGAAGCCCTCAGAAGTGCCATCTCTCGGATTGGGGGCGGTGGCGGATCCTCTCCTCTCCCGTCGCCGGAGAGCTACCGCCAAGCGGCTTCTTCTTTTCTTTCTTTCTCCGGAGGACCGTTTGATTAGTCTTTTGCTTTTCTTTTATCTTGTTTTTTTCTGTGGAATTTGTGGATAGATTAAGATCATAATGTAATTGCTATTGTTTTGTTGTTGATGATGGTTTTTTATTCAACATTTGAGTTTGACAGTAAGATTTCACCGTGCATCAAAGTTTTGCATCAAAATTTTGCATCAAAGAAGAAGAATGGAGGAATAAGAGGAGGAAGAAGAAGGAGATGGGGAGGAGATAGATCCACCGTCAAATTCTTCTTTGGTTAGGTTAACTCAAGACTAACCCAATCAATTAACTCAAATAAAGTTAAAACTGACGGTAGGGTCTGTGGGGTAAGACGGAGCAAGTTTACAAGGTCAAGGGAGGAAATACGTTATTTCAAAGGTCGTAGAGGTAATTGGCAAAGATTATAGGGTCTGTCGGGTAAAAATCCCAAATAAATAAGAGGCCATTTTAAAAAAAAATTGGGTTGATGCAATCAGTGTTAGTTGCAAAACTCATTCACTTTTTATTTTTTTGTTCTTTTAGGTTACCTACCCCATAAATACATATAGACTTACGTGAAAATACGAGCTATGGTAAAATATATACATAGTATATACACACCCCTTTATACTTAGCGAGTGCTATGTCCTCAGCACAAGAAGTGTAGAAAAGACATAACACAAGCTAAGCATAAGAGAGTGAAAAAGAAAAAGAAAAATAGAGATCAGCCAACTTCCCTATACTTAGGCTGTGAAATGTCTAATAACAGAAGAAGAGAGAAGACAAGGCGGACGAGAATGTGGAATTCGAATGAGGAGGGTATATACAATGGGCATTGTGTCCCCCTATACTTAGGCTTTGGTCAGCCTAAATATGGGAGAAGGGTGGAAATGGGTAGTTGATGGAAAATGTAGATGAGGAGAGTGGCATATACAAATGGCATCACCCCCCCATCATACTTAGGCCTTGGTCTAAGTAGAGGAAGAAGATGTACAAGGAGACCGATGGGGTCAGAACAGAGGGAGGGTAGCCGATGATTAAGGATGTATTTGGCAGATCTTTCTGTGAGATTGTGGAGGGAGGTCGTAATTATTGAAAGAAGGTGAAGTAGATAAGTCCCAACCATAATCAGTGTTATCCTTAGAAAAATCATACTGGAGAGAAGATGAAGTGTATGAATTTGATGATACCCAACCATCGTTAGAGTTATCCTCAGAGGGATAATATTAGAAGGTGGAGGCACTCCAGATATTTTTATTCTTAAGATGTTCTCTC
This sequence comes from Ottelia alismoides, assembly GCA_037367405.1. Lineage (NCBI taxonomy): Eukaryota > Viridiplantae > Streptophyta > Magnoliopsida > Alismatales > Hydrocharitaceae > Ottelia > Ottelia alismoides. Next base: position 83,602 of record JAZKJV010010987.1, on the reverse strand, counting down.
CATTTGTGCTCAGTCTTAGGGTCAAGCGACTCTTCCTCAGATGATGGATACTCTGAAGCACGAGTCTCAGTCTGCTCACAAGAAATAATTCTGGTATATCTAATGAGACCAAAAAAATCAGCTCTGGATGAACAATAGTGAGGAGAAGGAATAGTCCAACGGGGGTCGATATTTGGCTGCTTGCTCAGATAGGAATTTAGAGCTGTTGAACTGAGTTCATTCATGTAGATTACCTTCTCTAGTCCTGATGAGGAATTATCAGAAGATTCATTTTTCAAAATGTCGAAGGTGACAATCTTAGTTTGTTTATCGGGAATGGTCAATTTGGTCCTTGCTGTCTATGATGTGTTGACAATTGGGTCCTCATTAGATGAGTAACCATTTTAGTATTCTTCCCACATTTGCAGATGTCCTGCGTATGTGTTCTCACTTGGCATGTCATTAGTGAGTTCCTTTGATAGATTGAGTTGATCAAGGTGGTCAGAGGAGATCTCTTGTCCAGCTCAGGGTCAACCCATGCTCGTGTTTTCTCATCAACATATAAAAAGTCTTGCACCATGTGATCTTCCATAGGATTTGTCTTGATAGTGGTAGAGGTGAAAGAAACAAGGAACGAAAGGATGAGATGAGTCTCTGAACCAATGGTCTGCTCAACAACCGTTATCTCAATTGTAGCAGTGGGGTAGGGCTCATATACCGCTTGACGGTTACAAATGTTGTTGACTTTGTGGGTTACCATATATCGTGTTTCCTGAAAGACTGGTTGAGCTTGATGTGCTCCAAATGCTGTGAAATTTATTTCCCGAGTCTTGCATCCAATAGTTTCCTTATCCAAGGCTAAGAACAACTTTCCGAGAATTATTGGAGACTGGGTGAATTCTCCTTGATATTTAATATCTCCACATCGACCGGTGAAAATTTCTCTCTCGGCCATTTTATAGATCAATAAGCCAAATGAACAATCTCTCTTATCTTCTTGATAGGTCTAAGTTTGAGTTTATCAAATATAGAGGTCGGGAGGATATTGATTGGGGAGTCGTCATCGATTCGGACATGGGTGAATGTTGTGTCTTTGATTCCATACTCAGATCGATGCAACCGCTTCACTATGTGATTCTTGATCTTTATTCTCATCATCAAAGAAGTGATCATTGACAATATATGTCATTCGATCTTTGCTCTCTTCTTGCTTGACTTTTTGACATTAATTTACTCTTTATAAATCTTTCTAGGTCGGGGAAGTGTTCAATGGCCTGATTTAAGGGAAGTTCAAAAATCGATCTTTTGTCTAGTGCTTCCCTTAGAGTAGGATCCAAAATTTTCAAATCTTCTCCTCTTTCAATTCTTATGGATTTTTTCTGTTTTATTATTTTTGGGTGTTTTTGAATTTTTCAGTTTTTTGGTCTTTTCGATGTGGTGTGTAGATGAGTTGTTTTCCAAAGTAGATGAGGAGCTTCGATATGCAAGGTCAAAGTCATCCCTAAGGGAATAGTATGCAGAAGTGTCACTATCAAAGTCATCCCTAAGGTATGTGGGTTTTAGAGTTTTCTTCGAAATTTCAATTTTAGATGCAATCATTTTATCTTCCACTTCCATACTCGAGCTACCATAAAATGAAATTAGTCGGTCATCGAAGTTTCTAAATTTATCATCAAATAATTCTTATCTCTTAATTATCCTCGAAATATCATCGTCCAAAAAAACTTTTCATGATCAATTATGTGAGCAGTTTTGTGGGTTCTTGAGTTTTCTCTCATTTTTCAACTTCAGATCCAATTGTTTCATCTTCTTTTTTCATGTATGAGCTGGGAGAAGATCCTCTTGGACCATCTAGTATATGCTCATTATCTTCTGAAAATTTCTCCTCAAAAATCATGGAAGAAACCACTCAGTGGGAGGATTCTGCAGGAATCTGGAGGTCTCACACTCAACATACTGTGACTCAGGCATGCAATGCTGGGTTGAGTAAACTCCACTTCCATGGTTATGATTGGTCACATCCTCAAACAATGGAATCATATAGAGTTTATGTTTGTCGATATCATCAGTTTGATCCTCTATATGTACAGGATGTCCAAAGGAGTGGTATTTGGGGTTGTAATATGGATATGATCGTCACGATTAATCCAATACAAAGAACGTTATGTACTTGCCTCTCCATTCGGTTTGATTGGGTCATCATGAATTGATGTCTTGGCCTATCAAAATGGTTTGATCTTTAAATGGTTCTTGAATTTTGTCAAGAAATCGAGAATGTGTTGGGTTGGTCGAGGATGGAGTTTGATCATGTGTAGCAAAGGCTGGGGAAGGTGGCAAATATGTAGTGTTGAATTCAGTGGGATGATTTGAGTAAAATGGATTAGGATTCAAAGAATGGATTAGATTCATTCTAGGGTGAGAGTCTCCTGTAAATGTTGGAGGATATCTGGAGGAAGATGGTTTAGAAGATTTAGGTTTCACCGAGATGAATTCATTTTCAAAGTACAGATCTGATGGGTACTCAGAGAAATGTCCGAACATCTTCAAATAAGGTGGATGTGCTGACATAATGGATCTTGGTTGAAAATATTCAAGTGCATGGAATACTCAATAGAAGAAACCTTATTTTTTTGTCAAGGAGTGTGATGGCACAAGTGTGCGGTTTTTGATTTTTGAACTTGATTCACGAACACCAATGCAAATACAGTACAAACCCCAAAGTTCAACCAATTATCTTTTCAATTTTAGTTGGTGATAAAATCAATCTTGGAAAAGAATTAGTGAGTTGCTAGGTGCTAGAAATTTACTTAAATACTGGCCTGAATTCTTACGATTAGTTGCACCTACTTTTATCCAGTGTGGGTGTAAGTATAGACCGTAAAGTGGCTTCCTGTTACTTAAGGACAGAGCCTTACACTATGTCTTTTAAACCACTCACTCTGCTAAGGAAATCCAGATCGTTTACCGAATACCTGCATTTTATCAACGAGAAGTAGCTAATCGTTGTTATCGAATTAGTAATCTGAACAAAGATTCCGAAGCCGGACTCTCGCCATTAGTGTTGTCTCTCGCTCACTCAGACAGATAAATGAATCCAAGGACATGGTTCTCCCGCAAAAATTCTTGATTTTGTGAGTTAATTAAACTTGGCCTTTTTATCAGTCCCAATTTTATTTAGGAGATAACTAAAAAATTAGTTGAGAAAGAACACACATCTACCATACAGTTCCAATTTCCTTTAAAATTTATGTGACAAAACAAGAGGGAGAAAATTCAGGAAGCCGATGCATGTGGAAAACAATGATGAATGCTCAGTCAGAAGACTTATAGTGATTCCTTACAATCTCCATTTAGGATGCAATGCAAGAATTTAAATCTATTCTATATGAATGCAAGTCAACAAAAACACAGCTATCCAGAAAGTTCTATTAGTCAGGAAGAATTAATTTGAAATTTTGACTAAGTTGAACGATCTAATGTGCATCTGGATTGATGTGAAGTGTGATCCTAGTTTCTATGAGCATAAACAATAAATTCCTAAAATCTCTAATAGTTGTATGTGCATGTTTAACCAACGAGCCACTCAAGTCAGGCCCCACCATCACCGAAGAGTGAAACAGGCCACGACACAACACAAAAAAAGTTGAGTCTTATTTATATGTGTGAGACTCCAAACAGACACCGCTGTAAATGAACAACTAATTATAAAAATTTAAATTGCATAAATTGAAATCCTTTACTTTCTCTCACAACTTGACTCGATCTTCATTTTAAAGTAGCTTGGCGGTCAGTGATGGTGCGTCGATTTCATGAGAACTGCTCCGCGGGTGTCAAGTATAAGAGAGAATGTAAGCAAGTAATGCAAAAAATAAATCAAAAATTAAAGATAGAAAATAAATGTTGAAAATAAAATAAATAAATGCAGAAATAAAAAATAGATAATGTACATCGATGAGGTTCAGGGGTCAGACTACCCGAATAGATGGAAAACCTAACGCTAGTTTTCTAGACAAAACCTAAGTTGTTTCCCACCCAGGCAGCAACGCCACCTGATGAATCCAAATTGCTTTTAGTTAATTTGTGAAAATTAAGTGTTTAAAATAATTATGTGTTTATCATTTTGTTGCAGGGGAGTAATCAGAATCAATAAATAATCACTTAAATATTTCATTCAATTAATTTGAGTGATTTGATGTTTGTTTTACTCAGGGAAGTCCCAAGGTCGAACTCGAGGAGGTAAGGAACAACCTAGAATTATGTCCATCGAATTTTGTGCATGGTTTTTGAGGGGCAATATTTTAGGTATTTCTGATGCAATTTTTGGATGCAAATGCAAATGTGGCCACTTTTAGGGACTAAAATGCAATTTTCAGTTAATTGGAGTCCAAAAATTATGGAACTAGGCCAATATGTCAATTATGATGAAATAAATGTTATGCAATTTTTTGGAATTTTATAATGCAAATATATATTTTATTAAATAAATAGTGCAAGCAATGAAAATTGTAATAATTAATTATAATAAATATTAAACCTCTTTATTTTAAGAAATAAAATTATCTAAGATATATCATTAGGTGATCTATCTAAGAAAAATACTAAACCCTAAAATGTGAGATTTAATACCTATTAAAAACTAAATATTTAATCACACAAAATGGTTTTTATAGAGAAAAATATATATGCAAATCAAGTTCTTATTGGGCAAAATGCGAAGGCCAATTAATTCTATGATCCGTGAAAATTTTTAGAATTATGGTTATTTAATTACGAATTTCTAATTGTCAATTAGGCAAAATATGAAAATTTCTACAAGACGATAAATTATTAATTAACCACATGTCATAAAAATATAAAGCATATACCAAAATGTAGAGAACTACTTGTAAAACACAATGTTATTTTTGGAATAATAAAATGATGCAATGTTAATGTTCAAATTACAGAATAAATAAAGGGGTTTGTTTGCAAAATTACAATAAATAATGTAATAAAAATGCAGAATATGGGGCTAAAGAGAATTACCGACCCTACTGGGTAGTGAACTATAAAATGTCCAGGAATCACGTGCTCCTCATGTGTCCCTAGGCTGGTAGCGGTGGCTTGAGAATTTAGCGAGACTTTGAGGGCTGCTTCTGCAAAATTCCAAGAATTCACGTGCCAATCACGCGACCCTTGGAGAGGCGGGTGGACCTTGTCACAGATCGGAGAATCTCTAGGGGCTTCTCCACAAATTATTCCCCCTCACGCACACTGAACACATGAGGGAGCCCTAATCTTTACGCTTGGTGGATGGTCAATGGGGCTCCCCATGGTGGTTGCTGACTACGGAGGAGGATCTCCTGCCATAGGCGAAGGGAGGAGGACTGGTGACGTCTGGCTGACCTTGAGCGCATGGCCCCGCCTCCTGTTGTGGTGAAGAGGAGGAGGAGGGGATTATCTCTGCAGATGGAGCTCTTGGCAGGTGTAGCTCGGAGGTTGGTTACTGCTAAAGGAAGAGGAGCGTCTGTTGGAGGTGGAAGGTAGCTGATGGTTGTGATGAACTGCGGAGGCGATGTCGAGGCGAACCAGAGGAGCATACGTAGAGAGGCTTGGAGGTTGAAGCATGAAGGAAGGATGCAATGCTTGATGAGTCGGAGGCAGAGTAGTGGAGAAGGAATGGTAAAGGGGGATGTCAATGAAGAGTGAAGAGGAAGTGTGATCGCGTGGAACGTAGAGATATCAAGAGGACTGAGAGTGTGTGGCGATGCCTCGAGAAGAATAACGATGAAGATAAGGGTACCTGGTGGTGGCTCGATGACCTTAGGATGAGGTGGTTAAAGCATAAGCAAGAATCGAAGAGGTGTTGCAACGAGGCTAGAGGGCCTTAGTTCTCGCTGCAGGAATCGAAGGATCGCCGATGAAGACAAGGGATGAGGTGCGATCACCGCCTCAATGGGGCCCTATGCTCCTTCTCCTCTATTGGTGATTATTGGTGGATGAGATTTTGTCGGAATCCACGGGTTGTTAAATAAGTGAGGCGGTCAACCGGTTATGGAGGGAAGGTGGCACAAGATTGATCTGATGTTCGGTCAGAAGGGGATTTACGAGGGAATTGGTGATCGATTTAGGAAATTGGAGATTACGATTGACAATGACAAAGATTGGGGAGTGGATCTATTGAGGATTTCAATCACGTAGAATAGGAAGGCAGAGGCCAACATGATTGGGAGTAGAGGGAGACAACTTATGAGATTCGGAGGTGGTGGAGATCGCGGAGGTGGTGGCACGTGAGATCTGCAGCAGGAAGGAGGAAGGATGAACGTGCTAGGCACATGCGGTGGAGGCATGTGCGCAACAGGTGTGTGGATTTTTTTTTTATTTTTTTTATTTTTAAACGAAAAATGAATAATTAAAAGGTCAAAAAAATGGGTAACACGTGGCAGCTCCAGAAGCTACCACGTGTCACTAAAAAATCAAAAAACAAATAAAAAACAAAATAAAAAAGAAATAACAAATAACCTTGGATCGAAAAATTTTCTTCTTGAATTTTGCTCATCTCGATGAGATCTACCATTTTTATGTAGAGACTAAAATCAAAATAGGTCAATTGCACAAACTGTTATTTTTGATTGTACTCTTTGTACATAGAATATCTTGAATTTTGGGTTTTGTATTTTTTATCATTTTTAGATAAGATATACATCGAGAGAAATGATCAAATGAAAGAAAATTATTTACACATTAATTTATTTTTTTTGGATTTTTATTAGTTGATAAAATGAAGAAATAAAATAAAATAAGTAAAAGAGGACTTTTGTACAGACTGTTAGTGAATACTCAGACTTGGTTAGTTTCTTTGATTTAGGTTTTATTTTGGATTTGGATTTTTACGCATTTTAACAAAACTTTTTTTCAAAGAAAATAAATGAGAAAGAAATAAAATAAAATTAGTAAATTATATACATAAAATAATAGGTCAAAAAATGCTAAAATCCACAATGCACAAAAGAGGCTCAAAACTCAACTTTCAAATATAAGCTCCGATTTGCTTGAACTTGGTCTTGTTTTGAAGATTATTGAAAGACATTAGTTCAAAAGTGAGTATGATCAAATCAGACAATGTATGAAGAAGATACCATCACTTTTGTCCGATCATCCTGAAATTGGGGTTTGAGTTTTCGGACCACTTATCTGTGTTAGTGATTTTTTGTATTTTTCCTTTATTCATGTTAGTAATATGTATACAACGGAGCGGTTTCAGGTAATTTAGAGTTAGCATAAATTAATTAAAAATCAGGGAAGTTAGGTTATTTTACAGGTCAATTGGGATGTATTTTTGGCTTCTTATTTTATGCAATTATGAGTGATAAAATGCAATTATTATTTATACATGCATGAATGCTAATTATGTTATATAGATGAAGAAATACATATGATTTTTGGGGAAATGAGATTAATTAATCACCTTTAGAGTGATGAATATGAGATTCATCATGGTCTTGACTAGTGCACACTATCTGGTACCTGAATGAAACAGATCCCCCCTCTTACTAGCTGACGTTGATTCAGAGCCATATCTAGTACGAAAACTTTGCATCGATTTTAAAACACTCCCGTGACCCAAATAGAAATAATTAGACAAATAGATATCATAAATGCAAAAATCAGGATGTAATCTATGAATATCTCTTTGAAAATTGCTTCATTACAAAAAAACCACCCATGAGTGTGCTATCCAGTCATGATAGCATGTAAAATTTAAATCTTTCTTCACCGCAGCACTTGTACGTAGCATTAACAATACACATTTGCAGATTCCATGTGTGAAGGCATCTCTCTGGTGGTCAATTTAGAAGGAATATTGCTATCAGGAAATCGATCTAGTCATGTGAGGGATCCTAATGTCCAGTATTGGAGGGCCTACGGTGTCCGACAAGTCGGATCCGACAATCGCTGTATCAACATCTCTCTCGGCTCTTGAATGTCAATCAACCAAATTGATTCAATAAGAATAATGATCAAAACCCACAGATGTATAAAGAGATCATGCAAGTGTGTTAGTTATGAAATTTATTTAACTCTACAAGAAATGTGTATAAGGCAAACATGTACAATGTCGTTAATGGGAGCAAACATAGATAGATCATAAAAATGGAACCCAATTCAAATAATGAAGCAAAAATTCTTGTTGGTTTTGCATCCTATTAGGTTTTATTTATTTTGTGTTTTTTTATTTGTAGTGATTTTTATGTAATTTCTAGTTGGATTTTATATTTTTTACGATTTTTTTATTTGCAAATATTTTTAATTAATATCTATGTTAAATATATAATAATAAATAAATGATCAATATAAATAGAGATAAAAAGGGAGTCTTTTGGAGTTCTAAAATACAGTAAATAAAGTCAACACGTACAAAATAAAATGTTTTTGATTTTTTTTTATATTTTCTCTATTTATGGAATTTTCACAATATTTTGAGCTTTTTATGGATTTTAAAAAATTAAAATAAACAAAATAGAAAATATAGGAACTCAAAATGGTCCTAATAAATACCCATCTGATAAAAAAAGGGTCAAAAATTATTTTTCCTATATTGTAGGAGAAATAAAGAAAATTTGAAGCTTTAAAACAATTTTTTGATTTTTGTACGATTTGTTACATTTTTTAAGTTTAGATTTCTATTTCATATTTTTTATGAGTTTTTAAAATGCAATAAAATATAGAAAAATAAACCTACTCTATTTTTTGGTCATTTTTAGAGGTATATTTGAATTTTTATCATTTTAAAGTTAAAACATTAAAGCATAGCTAGTTTTTAATTTTTAAATGAGAAAATAATAGTAAATACCTTAATAAAAAATATGTATGATATAAAATCATATGAGGTATTTAAAATAATTTTCTAGAATTTTTGGATTGAATTAGACAATTAAATTATTTCAAACAAAGACATTGAATCAAATAAAGCAACACAAGGAGTAACTTGCAAATTCAAAAGCCCTAAGCATGCATTTCTAATAAAATAACAAAGTTTAGCGAGCAATACATAATTTATTCAATTAAATTGATAATTAAAAGTGCATAGCAGGGATTGTTTTGCAAAAAAAATACAAAGTTTGCAGCTACTCATGCAAAATTCTCAATGAAATATGAATCCCATTTAAACTGGCAGGGACTAAACTATAATTTCCAAAAAATTATCAGACTTTCATAATGGGTTTAAGAAACCACATGATAAAATGTGCAATTAACCCATAAAAAGCCTCACGTGGAATGACATGTGATGTGGCTTGGCCAGGACTAAATAGCAAATATCAGAAACTTCAAGTTGCAAAATATCAAAAGTTTTTAGCACTATGATAAATATTTATATGACCAAAAAGTAAATTCCAAAAATCAGAGGGGTCAGATGTAAAATACCCACTCCTAATGCACGAATGATCAACTATGATTGAATCACTTAATGTGATCGACAGCCGTGGAGCGTCGATATCGCTTCAAGCACGTGTAATCGAGATTAGATCTGGCATTCGATTTAACAGTTGGACATGGCTTCAATTAGACATCAAATTTTTTTATTTTGGAACGATGTTCTTCATTGGTGGGTGGAGATGACATCAGGAAAAATGGACGAAGAACTGTAACTCGACGACTTTAGATCTTTGCTCTTAAGCAGCTCTGACCACCTCATGCCTTGCTGATGGTCGGGAAATGTTCCTGGGTGGTGTTTCAGCTTGTTGGTGGTCAAAATAAGGTTCAGGACCTAATCAATGGGTCTTGTAGGTCAGGGAAAATTGTGGGACCTAGAGCATCTTCTTTTCCACTTGGGATACCTCAGATGGGGGTAAACTGAGGTTGAGACCTGCATGGTTAAAACTAGGTATTGGAAGAGAAGCTTCCATTCCTAAAAAGATGTATAGGGGAATCAAGACTGAGATGGTTCTAAGGGTCTTCGGTGATGTTCGTGGAATGAGACCCGTCAGACTCGATCTTTGTGAGATAAGGGTGGAGGAGGTGTTTTGAGAGATGGAGAAGTGAGAAGGAAGCTGATGGGGGCGACATGAGTTGCAGAGTAGGTGTTGATTGTTGGAGATCAGGGTCGGAGCTTAAAGCTCTGACGAAGGACTCTTTTTGGGGTTTTGAGTAATATCAACAAAATCAAAGCAAGCTGGAACTAAACCTACACTACTGAGCAGATAAGGAACATAAACACATAAAGAAAAAGAAGCTCACCACCTGGGAGCATAGCTTCATCGGTAAGAACTCCAATGAAGTGGATGCAGCCTCCTACTCCTTTGTACGTGCCTAGGAACCAATGTACGACCGTTCGATCACGAAGGAGAAGCTTCTTGGTGGTTCTAAGGGGTTACATGTAAAGGGTAGGTGATCAAATGAGCAAAATAGGAGGTGGGGGTTATTTTAGAAATGCGAGAAAAAGGAAAAAGGGGATTAGGGTTTTGACCCTCTCGAGAGATAAGGATTAGATCGGGACAATCCATGTAAGTGAGCGTGATTCGCTCCTAAACTTTCAAAAAGGAATCTGGCCAAAAGGGGCAAGAGAAATCAAGTGAAAAATTAGAGAAGTTGGCATCTCGACCAGTTTTGACAAATAGTAGGGGGGAGGGGTGTTGACTTGGAGTCAACACTCCCAGGCCTACGATTGGGCCACATAAGTGCTTCACAGCCACACAATGACAAAAATGAAATTAAAATAAAAGAAAACTAAAGTTAAAATTGAAAATGATTTTATTTATATAAAACTAAACATGAAAATGTTCCATATTCAATAAACTAGACATTAGTGATTTTTATTTTTTTTACAAGTTATTTTACAAGGATTTAATTTTTATATGTAATATTATAGGTATAAATACCCATATTTATTTTATTTTTATTTTGTGTTTTATATTTTATTATTTAAGATACATAATTTTTATATTTATAATATATTTACATACATATGTACATATTTTTCTTTTAATTTTGCGAAGTTATTTATGTACTCAAATAATTATATATGTACATATTATAAATATTTTATTGGTATGTTTACCTATATAATAAAATACATTATTCATTTGAATGTATTTTTAATGATTTTATTTTATTTTTTATATACATGTATTTTAAGTAATATTCAAATATTTATAAAAATATAAGAAGGTAAAAAAATAAAGGGAAAATATACTTAATATTATATATATTACACAATGAAGGCGCAAAACCTAAATTTTGCATCTTTGCTCCAAATTGAATGAAACTACCTTCATTATGTAGTTAATTTATTTTATGAACAAATAAGTGAGTTTGGTTAATTTTGAATTTATATGGAGAAGATACATGTCTGCAAAGTTTTCTTGGCGGCTTTTTATTCTGTATGCCTCAGGCACACTGTGCCTTATTTTTAAATGAAATAAATTTTGTATTTTTATTTGCATACAATGTTCATATTCAATGTTTATTGATTTGAAGTGTGAAAATACGAAAGTAAAATAAGTCCCAAAATGTATATATTGACAAAAAGAATTAGGGTTTAATTGTATTTTCTGTGTAGGTTCTCTACCCTATTAATGAATCTACGATTCATCATCTTTATTCATTTATTTTAGCTTAAAATCCCTTATAAATCACCTGTACATAATACTAACTTCATATTCTTACTAACTTACATCTGTGTGTAAATATTGTATATCTGTATATTATTTTAACCTAAAATAAATAAATAAATAAATAAAGGGAAAATAAAGAAAAGAAAAAAAGACTGTATGTATGTAATACATACAGGCTGACCCGAACCCTGAGAGGTCAAGACTTGACCTGATCGACCAGGAATAAAGTAGGGGGAGATAGGGTCCTCAATAATAAAATCCAAAAAAATTATGTGCTATGTATATTTGTATACTTCATTATTTTATTTGTATATTAATTGACCTCAAACAAATTAATTTTCAAAACAAAAGTTGTAAATAAAAATGTAGGCTAAATAATAAAAATAATTGCACAATCAAATCATGTACAAAATAAAAGCCACCACACTTGGAAAAAGCCACTAAGCGATAATTGAAAGATCAATCCGGCTCCATATGAACTCAAATTGAACCAAACTCACTTCCATTGCATTATAAATTAAATTATCTTTAAAATGGACATGATTTCATAATTTTTGGAGTTACGGGTGAAAAGTTTGTTTTCTGGGGTGGTTTGTGCAATTTTTCCATGTATTTTGTACATATTGTATTTGTAGATATTTGTGAATATTTTTGCTAATTATTTACAATAAAAATAAAAAAATTATTTTTTCAAAACTAATTTGCTAGTTACGCTTGTAGATAATGTCATATTTGTATATAGCATATGTACATACTTAATTTTCTTAACTAGCTATCACAAAAAAATAAAAAAATTAGCATTTAATTTTCCAATAAATAAAGTGACGAAGATATAAAAAATGTTAGTTAATTTTTGAAAATATATTTGACACTTATCTTTTTATATCTATCTCATTTCAATTTTTTACCTCATCTCTTTATCTCATTTTAAAATTTTGAACTTCTATCTCATTCTATCTATTAATAAGGCTCCTTCTCTATCTTTTCAGCTTGATTAATCTTTGGTGAGAGGAGCCCGATCTCCGAGAGTCTTCTTGTCACAGAAGGGTGCCTAGCCTCCGAGCTGTCTGGTGACAGCGTGTCGGCCTTCGTCGAGGTGATCAAGGTCTTTTCCGCTCCTAAGGTGAGATCCATTTCCCTTATTTTATCCTAGATTAATCACAGATTTAGTTTCTTGCATTTTATCTTTGTTGTCATTTTTATCTAGATCTCAGAATCACCACCATCATGATTTAATCCATCTCCGACTCGAGTTTTCATCTCATTTTCTAGATCTCTCCACCTTCATTTCTGCCTCGCGCGACCTCTCGCTTCCGACCATGCACGGTGGTTAGAGATCCAGTTCCATCCGCCATTTTCCTCGGAACTGCAATCATCCACATCTCCGTTTTGATTTTCGGGATCGAGTCATCATTCTCGCATCCTAATTTGTCTATAAAAAAAATTATATTAAAAAATAAACAAAAAAATTACATTTGTTTTCTTTCTCTCTAACATTTGTTTTGCAGGATCATCTAAACAATAAAAAAACATTTCTATTTTCTGCTTTTAAATTCTCTATTTTGGATTTACAATAAAAATAAAAAAAATTTCTGAAATTGTTTACATTTAAAAAAAGAAAAAAAATTCAGAGCCGTAGAAGCAGCCGCCGTCCATCCGCTTGGGAGCAGCGACCACTGCCGCCGCTCTTCCTCTAGCCACCTCCTGCAACATCTAGGCGGAGCCCCTCCGCGACGTGCCAACATCAGGGCGGAGCCCCTCATCCGTCGTCCCGCCATCTCTGAGCGCCACCGCCGTTAGCCCTTCGCCGAACACATCTTGCCCCCGCATGCCTCAGCCGCCTGCGAGAGCGGCAGGAGTCCACACGCCCCACTGCACCGCTAGCTTGGAGCTTCAACCACCCCTCTTCCTAGAACCCTCGACCGCCTACTCAACCTCCTCCGCGCTCCTCGTCGAAGACCGTAGCAACCAAACCCGCGCCACCACTCATACGATCCTGCGACGCGCACTTCCTGGAACCGCCTCGTGCCGGCAACTCCTTGGTGCTCCTACGTGGAAGACAAGAAATGGGCAGTGACGCCCCATCTCCTGAGCCCCCCTTTTTTGGTGCTCTTGGCTTGAAACAAAACAAACATGCCTCAGAACCCTAGGGTTTATTTTAGGAAATTTGTTTTTGGAACAATTGCGTATCGACCCCTGAAGATTTCAAGAATTGCAACTGAGCCCTGTTCCAAAGCCAGATCACGTGCAACTCATGTGTAACACCAGGTAATTTACCACATTCCCCCTCAACTTTATTTTTTTATTTATTTAATGCAAAACTAGAACTATTTATATTTTAGTCCTTGTGTTTCTGGACTTTTATTTTGCTAGCTATTCTCATTGAAATAAATGTTTTCTTTGGTCAATAAATCTCCCAAAAATCATGCTATGCTTATGATGTGATTATTTTTTTAGTATAAATTTTGCATTGCATTTTATTATCATTTAACATTTTTTAAAAATAAAAAACAACATCATTTTGTCTGTCTGAAATTAAAAATTCATAAAAATGTGAAAATTTGCCTAAAAATTCTAAAAAAACATCGTAGGTGTATTTTGGTGCCTTTTAATATCTATCCAACTTTTGCACTTAGAACATTTATAAAACCCAAAAAATTGAAAAACACTAAAAATATTATAAAAGTCATAAAAAATTCTACAAAAATCCAAAAATCTTGATTTCAGTCTCTATTTGTAGATAATTGTCCCTATTTTATAATAAAAATAATTGCTAGGAGTTTCAGGTACTTAAAATGTTTTTAAGTTGCAAATTACTCCAGGCTGTGCATTGTTTCTCATTTTTGTCACTATTTGAATAAAAAATAGAAAAACATCTGAAAATTAAAAAATCCTCAAAAACATTTCAAAATCTTTAAAACACAAAAACATTTTCTCAGGATTTTTCTGAACATTTTTGTTATAATTGAAAAATACAAAAAGAGTTGGTGTGTGTATTTCTTATCTTGTGAATATTGCTCTTTATTTTTGAAAATATAAAATTCTGCAAAAATTAAAATCACTAAAAAATAAAAAAAATCACAAAATACAAAATAGAAAAAAATTAAAAAAATTAAAAAGAGAAAAATTCCACAGAAAACAAGGATAGTTATTCCTGCTTGTTCTTTTAATTGTTTTTTATTAATCGAATAACCCTCGGGAATTATAGCCTCCCTGAGTTCGATCCTGTCTGATATACTGGTTAATACGTAGCAAAAACTTTTCTCTTGCTCCACATTATTCTTTGTAATTATTTTGTAGCAAGGAAAAATAAATTATTTTGCATCAAGGATAAATTTGTTTGTTTGTCACATGATTTTTGGGGATAACAACGACTTTATATCAGTATTCCCTGCTCCTTGAAATTCTGTGCAAACACATATCTCCCCCTACTTTATTCCTTATCGACCAACTCAATGCTTGACTTAGTCTCAGGGGTCAGGGTCAGTCATAGATACCTCCTTTATTTTCCTTTTCTTTTATTTATTCCTCCATTTTAAGGTTTACTTACAGATATTATACACAATCTACAAGCTAATAAACAAATGTTAGTTCTGGTGTGTTATTGATATTTACATGCATTTATCCAGAGATTAAAGCATAAATGAATGAATACATGTGCATGAATGGAAATTCATCACTCCCCTATACTTGGATTTGCTAGTCCTTAGCAAACATTTATGCAAACAAGTGCATAAAAAAGAAAGAAAAGGAAAAAGAAAGAACTTAGAATGATTATAATTTTTAAACTTATCTTCATAAAATCAAAGTTTGGAGCTTAGCTAAACCTTGGGGTAACTAGTTTGTCGGAACCTTAACGGGAATAGGATGTAAAACTTAACAATCCTTAAGACCCACAATCCTTTGTTCAAGTCTCCTCAGCAGCTAGATCAGAACAAGTCTTTTCATACGCAAACTCTTATGACTATGAATCTTTCTTGTACAGTGTCAGTGATATGTAGCTCCTCTCGGCTGATGTGGTAAAGGGATAGTCTTCTCCAACATGGTGACCCTAATTACCCAATCCGACAACTCTTTCCTCGAGAAGTGGGGTATTCCCTTCTAAGTTCAAGTACAACTGGCTTAAGAAGAGGAGGTAGATAAGAGAATGAACAGTAGCTAGTGTAGTTATCTATCCTAGGATGCTTAACCAATGTAGCCAAGTTATCCAGTTGTTGGCTTACATGAGTACTTTGACTTTGAAGCATAAGCTTGTTTATGAATACAAGCTCCAATGTGCATTGATTTTTCTTTGATTTTTTCTTGTCTATTCTTTTTAGAGTTATTGGTTTTGCATTTTTTCGAAATACTATAGACAACAACACTTACATAAGGACCTTTTCCTCTTGAGCCAATAGATCGTTCCTCTTTTGAACCTTTATTGCAACCCACAACATACTGTCTTTAGACCTTGTTGCTACTGGATTGAGTTGGGGTATGAAGGCCACATATTGTGACTTCATATGTTTCTATTCACTTGTATCTCACATAAGCAAATCCAGCCCTCTACCACTTTAATTGAGTTGAACAAGGTGTAAGGTACCTGTATCCAAGTTAGGTCACTGTCTAAAAAGTTATACATGTGTCTCAAAATATTCTACAAAGGCAAACAAAGACTACATGTTAACATAGTCTTACGATCTTAAAGAATTAAGTCAAGATGACCTGAGAAGTCTAAAATCTAGTTCCTATAAGGCTCCTATGAATTTAAGTGTATTAAGATCAAAACTAAGCTCCAATCTTAAAATTTTATTTAGACTATTCAATTTCCATTATCAACCTGAAAAATGCAAATCCTATGAATAATGAATTAAAATCTTTTTGTGAAATAATTTCTAATTTTGAACATTTGAAAGATTTTTGAAAAAGTTTCGCAAATTTTAAAGGAATTTTTGAAAACATTTTGCAAATTTCTTGAGTTTATGAACTTTGCATTTTTTATGATTTTTTAAAAACAAATATTTACGAGTTTATAAACTCATGAACTTTGCAAAATTTCATGAGTTTATGGACTTTTAGGTTAGTGAAATAATTATGGACAAATATTTACATGGGAGTGCATCTGTTATTTTCAGAATTGGTTAAAAATTTAGACTAGAAGCTTATACCAAAAATAAGTCAATTATTATTTACAGGTTTGTCTGTACATGGTTTGTAAGGAATTTTTATTTGCTATGGTTATATACAATGTTCCCAAAATGGTTTGAAAATAATTTTTACAAACATTTCTAAAATTATTTTACAAATAGTTTTTATAAATACTTTCCGCAATCAATTACAAAAATTGAAAATAATTTTGCAAAGTTTTTTTTCAAATAGTATGTATAGATTTTTGTACATGTTTAATGGTATAGTTGTAGTACAGTGTGTCTACAACATAAAGACCAGGGTTCAAATACCATTCTTGCAGTTGCATTAGGTAGTCAATGGCCATCGTAAAAAAATAGTCGAATCTTTCAACATGGATTTGAGCAAGAATCCTTGTAGTCGACCCTACTTATAGTGGGAGAAGATTTAGTACATTAGTATGTATAGATTTTCGAAATTTTTGCAACAATTTTCCAAATCATTTGCAATCTGATTTTCAAAAATTTTATTCAAATAAATAAAAGGAATTTTTACAAACAAAATCTTTTTACAAGAGTTTGAAAATATTTTACAAAATGATTTCCGAATGATTTCAAAAGTTTTTCCAAATATTTTCCAACCATTTTTCAAATAATTTTGCAAAACATTTTGAACCTTATTTATTAATTAGTATATAAAAAGACTTTTTAAAGATTTTTTAATATAATTCTATTAATTATATATCCTTACCTATACTTAGCTTGAGCTATGTACTTAACCGTATTATTTAGAATATACAAGTATGAGATATGGCTAAAGCATATACAATGTATATACGACCCCCTATACTTAGCTTGAGCTATGTACTCATAGATCAGAGCGAAAAGGAAGATATAACTCGTATGAAGTATAGAAAAGCCTATACAACAATGACTAAAGAAATAAAGAATAAGAAGTCGAACGCCCCCCATACCTAGGATCGATTAATCCCAAGTATAACATACTGTACACCATACGGGGATAAGAGAGGTTTTAAATGTACAAAATCAAGACTTGACTTTTATCCCCCTATACTTTGGGTGAAATATCCATGAGTATAGATAGAATATACACAAGTGAGGAGACAAGAAAAGGAATAAGGAATGAACACTCAACATACTCTTCCCCTATACTTAGGATAAATTCACCCTAAATTAACATTGATGAAAGGGACAAGTAAATAAATGGAAGATGTAATGAAGGAAAAGGAAAAGAAAAATAAAAAGAATGGAAATGAAACAGTATTTTTGTTCTTAAGAATCTGAATCATTTGATTGTTTACTATATTCCTGAAATACCACTACAACTGATTAACCACGGATATGAATGTCTCATAATCTATGTATGACTTCAGCGACTATCCGTTGACTACAAATGGTTGTGCATTAGATGACAGCTTTGGTATGAGAATGTTGATGTTGTCACGTACAATCTTCACTAGAAACGATCCTATCCACTTGCTCTTTAATTTGCTAGTGAAATGCTTCAATTTTGCATCAAACAACCAAACCTTATATCCTGGCTCGAAAGTCTTCCTTTTGATATTGTTATCGTGCCATCTCTTTACTTTCTCCTTGTTCATCAAGTTGTTGTCGTATGCATAATCTCCAAATTCCAAGAGTCGGTTCAGATCTATCTTGCGGTTTTGACCACT
Organism: Ottelia alismoides; assembly: GCA_037367405.1. NCBI lineage: Eukaryota > Viridiplantae > Streptophyta > Magnoliopsida > Alismatales > Hydrocharitaceae > Ottelia > Ottelia alismoides. Next base: position 65,230 of record JAZKJV010010987.1, on the reverse strand, counting down.
GAGTTGTAAGTCCAAGTTACAGATGTTGGTTGCCTAAAGTGATTTGTGAATTAACTCAATAGGCAGATGGCATGGCCTTCTATAAACCAGTCGATAGGGAGACATACCCAATGGAGTCTTGTTAGATAACTCAGCCAAACCATTTGATTGTGGGATGGTAAGGAGATGTGACACGATGTTCAATGTCGTACTCCTTCACAAGCTTTCAGACTTCCTTGTTCACAAAATGGCTTCTCCTATCTGAAAAAATTATTTTGAGAATCCCAAACCGCGATATAATGTTATCCGTGAGAAAGCAACATACAGTACGATTATCAACAGAACGAGTGAGGACAACTCCACCCACTAACTCACATAATCCACGATAAAGCAGGATGTATTTAAATCATTGACTATTATAAATGGGCCCATGAAATAAATGCCTCAAGCATCAAATACATCTGAAATTTGGATGAACTTAAGTGGCATAGAATCTTTGGAACCAATGGTACCTCCAAATTTCTGAAAATCAGTGCAACCTTTTACATATGCTACGACATCCTCAAATAGTGTGGGCCACCAGAGGCCACACTACAATACTTCCATTGTCGCACGGTGTACAGAATGGTGTCCTCCTACTTTAATCTTATGATAGTACTCAAGGACATTTATGTACTCCTCATGAGGAATGTACTGTCACCAAATGCAACCCGCACCTTCTTTGTAAAGGTACTGATCTTCCCACTAGTAGAAAGGGATGTTGGACATGAATTTATCCTTCTTGACATGAGTCAAATCTTGTGGAACTTTCTCAGTCATGAGATAGTTCACAATCATGGCATACTAGGGGAGAGAACCGACATTCAAGATCGATTCACCAGGAAAGGTCTCAGTGATAGGTACAATGCTTAAGGGAGTCTATTAACATTCTAATCTGGACAAATGGTCTGCTACCACATTCTTAACTCTATGTTTATCTCTTATTTCCAAATAAAATTCTTGGAGTGGAAGTATCCAATGGGGCAGTCATGACTTGGCATCCTTCTTGTCCTATAGATACCGGATAACAAAGTGATTAGTGTAGACAATGATTTTTGAACCCAAGATACGTGATCTAAATTTCTCAAGGGCGAACACAACATCCACCAGCTCTTTCTCTATTATAGTGTAGTTTCTGTGGGCATCACCCCATTAATCTGTTAGCATAGTATATAACAAACGGAACACATCCCTGCATTGTCCCAACACAGACCCAATAGCAACATCCGAAGCATCTGCCATGATCTCGAATGGGAGAGACTAATCAGGTGGTTAAAGGATAGGAGCTTGAGTAACCAATTTATTTAATGTGTTTAAAGCAAGGAGAACCTTATCATTGACTATAAATACACTATCCCTACTCAGAAGCTCGGTAAGAGGTAGGGCAATCTTGCTGAAGTTCTGGATAAATTTCCTATAAAATCCAACATACCCCAGAAAAGACCTCACCTGCATCCATGTCCTAGGTGGTTCAAGAATTTCAATGATATCCACCTTGGTCAGGTCGACCTTCATACCTCTTTTTGAGACGACGCAGCCTAACACAGTTCCATTAGTAACCATGAAGTGACTCTTTTCCCGTGAGAACACCAAATTGACTTCACAACATCTCTCAAGTACTCGGTCTAGATGCATCAGGCATGAATCAAAATCATCATCATAGATCGAGAAATCATCCATGAACACCTTTAGCAAAATACCTACCATGTTGGCGACACTATCAACATACACCTTTGGAATGTAGTGTGGGCATTACATAATCCAAAGGGCATCCATCCAAAGGCAAATGTGCCAAACGTACAAGTAAATGTAGTCTTCTTTTGATCCTTAGGGGTGATTTCCACTTGGTTATAAGTGGAGTATCCATATAATAAACAAAAGAAAGCTTTCCCTTATAGTCTTTCGATAATATGGTCAATAAAGGGCGACAGAAAGTAATCTTTCTTGGTCGCTGAGTTCAGGTGTTAGTAATCTACATATACAAACCATGACGTAGGTACTTGAGTCGAGATCTCCTCTCCATATTCATTTGTGACCACAGAGATTCCGACATTCTCTGGAACCCCATGCAATGGGATAACCCATTTAAAATTGGAGATGATATAGATAAATCCATCCTCACACCATTTCATTATCTCTTTCATGACAACTTCCCAGAGATTAGGATTCAGCGTACGTTGAAACTCAAGGGACAACTTGCTGTCATCCTCTAAGTAGATATGGTGTGAACACAGGGCCAGATTTATCCACTAGAGATCTAAAATGATTCAACCAAGGGACTTGTGGTTTTTTATCTAAAACCTCTAGAAAGTAATAGTCTTGATCAATGGTCAATCACGAATTGATGATAATCGGATACTCTTCGAGCTTACCTGCAAGGAAGGCATACTTAAGATTTGCTAGAAGTGGCTTCAGCTCAGGTGGAATCAGATCTGACTTCTCAATTACTTCTAAAACTGTACTCGTGGATGGTGAATGCTTTGCTAGTGATTTCGGTTCCACCTCAGTTACTCTAGGTTCAGACAATGCAACATCGAACATATCTGCAAGAATTTCATCTTGTTTGGTATGATATGTATATTCTTAGAATAAATGGATTGGCTCTCAGATTCTACCTCATCAGTGGTGGCAATGAGTAAAATTCAAGTGTGTTTTCAAGGTCTTTCCTATAGAAAGAGGAATTCCTTGGTCTCGGTTTCAGTACCCAAAGTATTTGTATCTCTGATTTCCTCGAGCGTGTCACAATTGGATGCCTGAACTTTTCTCTGATGTGATATTCTAATTCTTTGGCTCAACACACATCTCTATAGTTACCTTATCGTTTCTGGAGTGAAGGGTGATCGTTCCGGATCCATAATCAACCACTGCCTTGGCTGTTCAGAGGAACGACCGACCAAGTATGATCGATGTATGGAGTAACGGTACCGAGGAGTCCATTTCCATGACAATGAAGTCCACTAGGAATTACATACCTGGGACCAATATGATAATGTCTTCCAACACTCCATGTGGTCTTTTAATGGATCGATCAACAAACTGAAGGATCATTCTGGTTGGTTTGAGTGGACCGAGCCCAAATGTCTTGGCCAAGTAAGTAGGAAAGAGTGATAGAAGACAACTATCAAGTAGATGGCATCATCAAATATCTTATTAAAAATCTCACATTGGATCAAAGGGGCTCCTTGAAGGATATGGAAGGATCCTTAAGCGCATCACAGAAGCGTGGTGATCATATCATATACGATCAAGAGCGACTAGTCATACTAGTTGCTCAGTGCAACGGAATTTAAAACTTTTTAAACGTCGAAACCACATGATCCATAAACCATTTATGAATCGTTTCATCTAAGCACATAGTAGATATAGGAATACCTGTTGTAGCGTGGTTGCGATCTTGCTTCTAAGAGAAGAAGCCTCCTGTCTCAAGTCCGACGTTTGGAGGAGACGCTTGCGAGCGCGGGGATGAGTAGCGGGGATCTCGCAATCCAATTAGCTGTCCAAGCAAGGGAACTCCTGATCTTGTCACATGAGATCGTATATCTTCTTCGCGAGCGAGATGCACCAAAGAAGATGGAGTACCGAGAGTCATCGAAGCGACAGTAGAACGGCAAGGCGACGAGGAGGGCCTTCTTCCTTCTAGGATTAGGGTGGATGACCACCCAAAGAGAGAGGAGGAAGAATTCACATGAGAATGAGAGAGAGAGAGGAGAGAGTTGTTGCACAACTTGTTGTAACTTTGAAGAGCATGGGGTGCCTCTTCTTATATAGTATTTTGGGTATCCATGGACTACACAAAATCAATGGATGAGATTGATTTGTGTTTCTTTCAATGGACAAGATTTTGTTGTAAAAACACAACAACAATTAAATTTAGATTATATCTATATTGATAAATCAATATAATTTAATTCCATAAATTAAATCAATTAGTCATGAAGATAATGGAAAGGAGACTTCGTCTCTAAGAAATAGAGTGGACGACCACCCTTTCCTTGTTGGAATTGGTGGATGTCTCCCCTATAATCAAGGAGAGTGGAGATTACATGTAATATCCATTATCCCTTAATTATCTCCATGTTTTGCAACAACAATTATTGCAATTTATTCAGCAAAAATAATTCATAATTATTCTGTGGATATTGCAATCTTGCCATTGGAAATTTGTGAATCAAATTCACAACCCAAAATAAAAGGTGATTTATATTTTCAATTAATCATCGAATGTGAATCCAATTCACACCAATAATTAACCAACAAATATAAATCATATCGAACTCAATCTAATATATTATAAATCATATTTATAACATATTATAAATAATATGGATACTCTTATCCATATTACACTTATATACAATAATTAAATCACATTTAATTATATTGGATAACCATTCTCTTTCTCCAATATAATGTGAATCAAATTCACAGTATTCATGATAATTAAATCAAAATTAATTATCTATTTCTCTATGATTTCAACAATGGAATTATTTATGAACTCCTTCAAGAATAATGTGTATTCTTCGGAGGTACTCGGAGATAAGGACAGTGCGATTGTATTGTTCCATGTATAGTGACTTGGATATTGAGATCACATCTCAAATTCAGATCTCACGGACCTCCCATAGATGCTTGATTAAATCAAGTCCGGAAACCTAATCTTCTCATTGCATCTGAATCTCATTCAGATCAACATCCAACACTTGGACTAAGATCAAGTTACTTCTCTATTGAGAGGAGTCACTAAAATCCAAACCCGTTTCATCACTCCCTTGGAATGGAAGTGTCATGGTTATACAATCATTTATGATCACATCACCCTTAGGTATTCCCAATACCTATACATCCTGCATACTGGAAGACCTTCGGATAAACCTGAAGTTATATATCTCTTTTAGACTTTCACCTTCAGGATTTTATCATTAAGGTTCTCATTTAAACATTGGGATTTGTTATTGATCATATGCTTTCCAAAAGCATATATCATACCTATAAATTTTGTCAAGCTTCATAAGAAAGATGACCATGAATGGAATTTATCGATCCCGATATCTCATGAGTGAGCTCATGTCTTCCGTTTCAGAAGTGAACCCGTATGATCCCTTTAAGAGATCGTATTACTCATGTGCCCCTATATGCACACCAGCTCGTCGGTATATAGACCTTGGTTAGGTCATCAACCTATTGGTATACCAAATGTACATACTCAGACATATAGTAACACATCTGTCTCCGATCAGAGGATGTGTGCCTATATCGCAGCAGCATACGATGTAGGACTTTGGTTATCTCGATCTTGTTAAGTCAACTCTTTGACCTAACTAATCTGACAACTTCGAATCTCAATTCCCATGCAGAGGATCTGCATCAAGAGGTCAGTCAGATATCAACCAAATGAAAAAGGATTTCCATCTCCTACTCAGGCTGGAGATCATCTCTTAACAATAATTTGTCGGAGCTTGATGAGTCCTCAATCTAACTCCTTAGATATTCATCCAAGCACCAGCCTCTATGATCCAACTATTGAATAAATAACTGTATGATTATTAAGATGGCCATGGTACATAAACCTAATTGTACTGAGGGACCTTATAGAGCATTCATTCATTTAATCTCAGATAGGGAGTTAAATAAATCAATAACTTTTATTGATATATCAAATATTACAATAATATTTATTGTAGAAGTGGTTCGCCCCGGAATCACATTGCTAAGAATCTCCCACTAGCCCTCAGAACCATTCAGGTACATTCCTTAAACCCATATTCATTACATGCTGGTCGAAAACCTTATGTGTCAGATGTTTGGTAAGAGGATCAACAACGTTGTCAGTAGAGGCTACCTTGGTGATGATGATGTCACCACGCTTTTGAATCTCCCGAATGATGTGGTATTTCCTTTCCACGTGCTTGCTCTTTTGATGCCATTTGGGTTCCTTTGCCTGGGCAATGGCTCCCGTATTATCGCAAAGTAACATAATGGGAGTATCAGAGGAAACTACACCAAGTTCCAGGATGAACTTGCGCAACCACACCGCCTTTTTTGCAGCATCCGATGCGGCTATGTATTCGGCTTCTGTTGTTGAATCTACCATAGTGTCCTACTTCTTGCTTCTCCAGCTCACAACACCACCGTTCAACAAGAACACAAACCCTGATGTTGACTTTCGATCATCAATATCATAATGGAAGTCAGAATATGTATATCCCAAGACTTGGAGATCACCATCTCCATAGACCAAGTTATAATCTTGCATCTGTCTTAGATATTTAAACATGTTCTTTATTGCATTCCAGTGTTGATCTCCATAACAGGATTAGTAACGGCTTACCACTCCCATTGCATGGCAGATATCTGTCCCTATACACATCATGTAAGCTACCTACAACCGATGCGTAAGGGCATCCAGCCATGGCTTTCGTTTCCTCAACACTTTGAGGAGCCATCCCTTTTGATAGGTGGATACGGTCTTAAGGGAAGGAAACCTTTCTTGGAATTCTCCACACGGAAACGTTTCAAGATTTTCTTAATGTACCCATGTTGTGATAATCCCAATATCCTCTTTTCTCTGTTTCTGAGCAGCTTTAGACCCAATATATAAGAGGCTTCTCCAAGATCTTTCATCTCAAAGGTATGGATAGCCAAATCTTAACACTGGTCATCATTCCCAATGATAAGGATGTTATCTACATAAAGCATGATGAACACAATGGCACTCCCACTAAGCTTCTTGGACACACATGGTTCATCAAGGTTTTGCACAAGATCATAACTCTTTATGGTTTCGTCAAATCTAATGTTCCAGCTACGAGAAGCTTATTTGAGCCCATAGATGGATTTCTTTAGCTTTCATACTCTTCCTTCCTCGGCTATGAAGCCATGGGGTTGCTCCATAGATATCTTCTTCAAGGCATCCATTGAGGAAAGCCGTCTTGACATCCATCTACCAGATGTCGTAGTCAAGAGATGCAGCTATAGCTAGCAGTGTCCTGATGGACTTAAGCATAGCCACAGGAGAGAACGTCTCATCGTAGTCGATGCCTTTTCTTTGTGTGTAGCCTTTTGCTACGAGCCGTGCCTTGAAAGTCTCTACTTTCCTATCAGGTCCCCTTTTTCTCTTGAAGATCCATTTACAACCAATGGATTTTACCCCCTTAGGTGGACCCTCTAGGGTCCATACACCATTCTTATGCATGGAGTCTATTTCATACTTTATTTCTAGCATCCATCTATCCATGTCTTGATCTGTGAGTGCTTCATCAAATGAAGCAGGATCATTGTCAGTTTCACCTGACACATGAAATCCATACCTTTCAGATGGTGCAACCACCCTCGAACTCCTTCGAAGAGGTATGCGTGATTCATTTTTATTCATCTCTTCAGTTTCTAGTTCAGGAAGCTCAGAATCCTTAGGGGACTCAATGAGTTCCTCCACTTCATTTTTGTATTGACTTTTAAGGAAGTCATCCTCCATAAATCTTACAACTTTAGATACAAAAACCTTTTGAGTCCCAGGGTCATAAAGCTAGTATCCAATACCATCCTTAACATACCCAATGAAGTAACACTCTCTAGTGTGAGATTCTAGCTTACTTGTGTCCACGTTCTTCGCATGGACCAAGCATCCCCAAACCCTTAAGTGCTTGACACTAGGTTTGGATCCATACCAGAGCTCATGAGGAGTCTTAGATATGGATTTTCTAGGAATCTTGTTTAGGATATATATTGCAGTCTCTACTGCATATCCCCAGTAACTAAGTGGTGAATGTGCTTTGTCATCATTGAACGAACCATATCCATGATGGTCCTGTTGCGTCTTTCAGCAATACCGTTAAGTTGGGGGGTTCCAAGAGGAGTGAGATTGGAGACAATTCAATTCTCTTTAAGGTATTCCTTGAATTCATCTGAGCGGTACTCGCCACCTTGGTCAGACCGAATCCGTTTAATATTCCTATCGGTTTGGTTCTCAACAAAGGCCTTGAACTCTTTGAACTTTTCAAAGGTTTCAGATTTATGACGAAGTTGGAAGATAAACCCGTATCGCGAATGGTCATCAATAAACGTCAAATAATATCGATATCCATTTCATGTTGGACCACATACATCAGTATGTATTAGATCAAGAATACCTTCACTTCTCGTAAACTTGTTACGAAAAGGTGTCTTGGTCATTTTACCTCGAATGCAGTGTTCGTAGGTAGGTAAAGATTGATCTGTTAGAAAATCTAAGGGTCCATCCTTTATCAATCTATTGATCCTATCAACAGATAAATGACCAAGTCTTTGAAGCCAAATCACATTTGAACAATTTTTATCCTCCTTGGATCTTTTAGGGTTTTTATTAGTGGCAGTGATATTCATAATATTTTCATCAATGCACAATTCATAGAGTCCACTAAAAGTTAAAACACCATCTACAATATGCTTATCATAACGGTTTATGAATAATTTATTACAGAAAAGGAATGGATATCCACTTCTAACAAGCTTAGATACATATATAAGATTCCTTCTAACTTTTGGTACATAAAGACACTCTTTAAGTAAAAGGACTCTCTCACTAGATAAGGATAATCTGCAGGTCCCGACGATGACTGTTGCAACAGTTGCATTAAATCCCATCTGGATGACTATCTCCCCTTCTTCGAGAGTCTTAGTTTCCTGAAATAGATGCAACAAATTGCATACATGAACATAAACACCAGAATCTACTACCCAACTACCTTCTCATCCTATGAGAAAACTAGTTTCAATGATGAATGTAGATTTTATACCTGCTGGGGCTTTACCTTTGTCGTTTGACTTCAGGTAATCTGGACAGTTATGCTTCTAGTGCCCCGACTTCTTGCAGTGGAGATAGACATCGATCTTCTTCGATGTCATCAGTTGTGGAAGCAGTAGAAAATAAGCCAACACCTTGATTCTTCTTCTTTCATGCTTCTGACCGCGCTTCCCTTTGACATGTGCAACCATTGCACTGCTAGAGGGACCATCTTTCTTCATTATATCTTCTGCAGACTTTAATCATTATGATCTCCCACCGCAGGATCACAAGAAGATCAGCCGAAAACCGCCTTAATCATTCGGCTACCCACCCTCCCTCCCGACCACATCGGTCTCCTTGTACAGCTTCTTCCTCTACTTAGGCCAAAGCCTAAGTATAGGGGGGGACCGATGCCATCTGTTTATACCATCCTTCTCATCCTCCCAACCGCTCCATTTCCACCCTTCTTCCATACTTAGGCTGTCCAGAGCCTAAGTATAGGGGGAGCCGACATCCACCTGTATATACTCTCCTCACTCACTCTTTTCCGCTCTACTTCCTAACCCATTGTATATAAATTTTCCACTCTCTTACGCTTAGCACGAGCTATGTCTTCATTACGCTTTTTGTGCTCTGAGGACACAACACTCGCTAAGTATAGGGGGGTCTGTATATATACTTTGTATATATTTTACCCATATCTCGTGCTTTCGCGTAAGTCTATATGTATTTACGGGGTGGGTACTAACTTGAAAAAAAAAACAAAAAAAAACAACAAAAAAAAAACAAAAAAGAGTTTTTCTACTAACACTGACTTGCCCAAAATTTTTGAAAAAAAATGGCTTTTTATTTCATCATTGCACACACCTGCACTTCATCCAACATTACATGCATTTGCATCTGTGAAAAGTCATTGGGTTCTGAATCGAGTTATGAGCCGAAACCGAGAGTGGTCTGGGCTTGCCCTTAATCCACCTAATTTTCAGAGGAACTTCACCGAGAAATAGGATTTTAAGAGCTTCAGGTCTTTTGACTTAATTCTTTAAGTTCCACATGACAATGTGCAGCGTTTGACTCTTAGTGTCTAACCTGGTCTCTTCATTCTGGGTACAACTCTGGAATAAGGAATTAATTTGCACTCTCTCACTATGCACTTAGCTCAACCCAGACGGGATGTTGGAAAACTATGTGAGTTTCTTTTCTGGTAGCGTGGAAATCTAAAGACCGGAGTACGGGTTGAAATAAAGCTTCGGAAAAGGGATGGACGGCTGGGCACAATTTTTTCTAAGACCCCAAAAAATGTACGGAATAAAAAGATGCTATATCCGTAGGGGCAAAACAAGATCCAAGCAGAACCACCAAAAATTCCAAATACAAAGAAGCATTCTACCAAATAAAAATTCGACCAAAAAGGTCCAAGCTTCAAGAAACCTGCAGATCTTGGTGGAGACTTGGCTACACTGGCCATCTTCACAAGGAGAGGTGACTACACTGGCCACCCCCTCCAGTTCTTTTCTCTTTCTTCTAACTTCTCCCCCATTCGATTGTGAACACAGCACGACAGACCTTAGAAGGAAATACCTGACTCCCCGAGGACGAGTTACTGGAGAGGAGAGGAGCATAGTAGTCCGGCATTCTGGATGGGAAGAGCTAAAACCCTTCACACACATGAGTCGGTTATTCAATGTTCATAGGGTATACTTTGGGAAGAGGATTGATCTAAGATGACTTCTGAGCCGAAACTGTAACAATGATGTGTAGAACTTGAGGGCTGTTGATTTTAAAATTCTAAGTCTCACAGAAGTTCCGCCACATTATTAATCCAAAGGTCGAGTTTAGTTTCGCTTTCACCTTCAGCTCATGGTCCTGGTATGGAACCCAGTCTCATTTCACTTCATGGCATGTCTTTTTGATGCTCAGGGACGAGCATGGTTTAAGTATAGGGGGATGATGAATCTCGGATTCATCACTCTAAATCTCATTTATTAAGCTTAAGTCCCTAAAAATCAACAGCATATCTGCATCTATTTCGCATAATTAGCATTTGTGCATGATTTCATAAGAATTGTATTTTAGCATTAAATTCTGCATCAAATAAGAAGCCAAAAATCCAAGCCCAAATTGACCTGTAAATAGCCTAACTTCCCCTATTTTTAACTCCTTCATGCTAACTCCGAATGCCACAAATCCACCTCCACTGTGTACATATCACTAATAAGAATAAATAAAAAATACAAAAAATAATTAACTCTGTTAAGTGGACCAAAAACCCAAACCCTAGTTCTAGGATTTTCGAACTAAAAGCCACATATCTTCCCCATCCAGTGTCCGATTTGATCCTACTCACTTTTGAACTAATGCTCATTCAATTACCTTCAAAACAAGACCAAGTTCAAGTGAATCGGAGCTCGTATGTGAAAGTTGGGTTTTGGGCCTCTTTTGTACATTGTATATTTTCGCGGCTTTTTGACCAATATTTTATGTATATATTTTCTTTATCATTAAAAATCCAAAAAAATTAGATTAAGGTGTCTTTTATTTATCTTGGATTTTCCCATATTTTTTCCAGATTTTTATCTTGTGTTAAAAATGACAAAAAAAATAGAAAACCAAAAATCAAGGTATTCTATGTACATGGGATACCCCAAAAATTCACTTTTCACATTTGACCGAATTTGACTTTGATGTCTTCATGAAAGTTGTAGATCTCGTCGAGACGAGCATTTTTCGTGAAGGAACTTTTTCGATCCGAGGTCGTTTTCTATTTCTTTTTTATTTTACAAAACATTTAGTTTTCGATTTATCTGGTGCTGACACGTGGCAGCCCCAGAGGCCGCCACGTGTCAGCTATTTTTCGCGTTTTATTATATCTATTTTATTAAAAAAAATAAAAAAAATAAAAAAATAAAAAATAAAAATAAAAATAAAAATAAAAAAATAATAAAAGCCATGCACGTGCGTGGCACGTGCCACCCAGGCACGTGCTCCGCACGTGCCCCATCTCCTCCCACGCCAACGCCACGTGGCCCATTTTGGGCCGTCCGATCTCGGCTGATCGGACGGCCCTTGACCATCATCCTCCTGCGCCCTTTGACCGCTCCGCCCCTTCCGCTATCCTCGCCAACGACCGCCGCCAACACCCCCCCCCCCCGAGTTCTCCGCTATCCTCGCAACATCTACCCCGCAACCACCGGTCGCCGACCCCTCTCCTATTTAAAGAGCCCCGCCGCTACCATCCTCCCCATCCGCCGAATCGCACGTTCACGCACACCGGGGTGACAGCCCGGTGGGTCTTCTTCCTCGGCGAGATCCGAGGCGCCCTCGCCCTCGTCGCAGCGCCGTTCTGGCCTTGCTGCTCCAGCTCCGGTGTTCGTTGAGCCAACAACGATATCATCTCCGCCACGACTACTCCGCCTCGCTACGCCGTCATCGACCACCGCTGCGCCGGCCGTGTGTCAGCCCTACCACCAAGCCACCGTCATCCTCCAGCTCGGCCATCTTCAACGACGACAACCTTCGAGCAACTCCACCAGGCCGAGCCACTGTCGCCGTTCTCCTCGGCCGTGTTATCGCATCTCCGCCGACTCCAGGAACTGCTCCACCCTCCTCCGCTCCGCCATCTCCATCAGCCTCTTCTCCACCGCCAGCCAGAGGGTCGGACGGCCCTGCTTCACCCCCTCCGCCGCTGAAGCCGCCGGGCACACAGCCCGAGACCCCAGCACGCGCAAGGCGCGTGTGTAGGGGACGACAGCTGACATCATCCCCCGGGTCACGTGCTCCGCACGTGACCGCGGGGTTATTTGCACAAGTCCCCCCGGGTTCCGCCTTATTCGCCATCCAGCCCTCCAGTCCAAGGTCACGTGCGCAGCACGTGCCTCCTTGGGAAAATTGCATATTCTCCCCCCATTTTGTAGGTAATTAACAATAGGTCCCCTTGCATTATTTTGATATTTTATTTCTGTTTGCATTTGTACCCCTGTCTTTGTCATCCATTATAGACCTCTACATTGCATCATTTTATTTCTACAAAAATAGCACTTTGTTCATCGCTTAATTTTCTACATTTTGACATGCTGTGGATATTTTTGTGAATTACGGTTGATTAATAAATAATTGTTTTGTGGAAATTGAAATATTTTGCCCAATCTGTGCTCGGAAATTCATAGTTAATTAACCGTTGCTATAAAAATTCCCCAAAAATCACATATTGTAGAGATTAAGTTGCTTGACATTGTGCCCAAAAATCATTGCATTTGCATGCATACTTTGCTCTGTAAAAATCATTTTGCATATTTTAGTATTTAATTTTTAATAGGTATTAAACCCCACATTTTCGAGGATTAGGATTTTTCTGAGATCCGTCACCTAGCGATAGATCTCAGATAATTTTGATCCTTGAAAATAAGTAGGTTTGATATTTATTAAAATTAAATATTGAAAATCATTTTGTTTGCATTTAAAAATTCATAAAAAATTCATATTACATCCAAAAATTCTAAAAAAATTTACGGTGCACTCATTTCATCGTCATTTACATTGTGGCCAAGTTTCGTAATTTTCGGACATCATTTGAATGTAATTCACATTTTAGTCCATAAAATAGGCCGAATTTGCATATTGCACCCTCTATTGCATTGAAAAATTCCAAAAAAAAGACCGCCTTGAAAACCGAACTCAAAATTGGATAAACACAACTCTAGGTTGTTCCTTTGCCTCCTTGTGATCGACCTTGTGACTTGCCCAAGTAAAATAAACATAAAAACTACTTGATTAAATTTGATAAAAAAATTGTGGTTATTTCTTGACTGTTTCCGAAAGCCGCCTACAACGAACGACACATATTTCTTTTCACGATCGACGATTAAAAACGATTTCTTATCGCGGTTTTTTGCGGGCTCGTCATGCAGCAAGAAGTCCAGCGTTAGACAAGTCCAACTTGTTCATGTGGAACAAAACCACAAAATTATTGAATGGCTTGGGAAAAGACAATAGAATCAAGTCAGCTTGCATGCCTGCATCCATATTTGCCCCAAGAGTCTCCAGCTCAAACAAGTACCCAAACATTTTGAGTACATGCTCTTGGACTGAAGTCCCCTCCTGCATCATGCAGCGAACAAGTTCTTTCATAATATTATAATGCTGGGTGCGGTTTATGTCACCAAACATATCTTTCAGATTCTGTATTATATCCTGGAATGTGCTCATCTCCACATGTTGCTTCTAAAGAACATTGGAGAGTGAACCCAGGATGCAGCATCTAGCCAAGACATGATCTTCATCATACTTGTCAATGTATTTCTTTTCTTCCTTCGTCTTAGGGCTTTCATGCTTGTCCTCTGTGAGCACATAACTTATTCGCCCAACCGAGAGAACAAGTTCCAAATTACGGATCCAATCCGAATAATTTGGTCCGGTCAACTGATTGACCTCCAGAAGCCTATTGAGAGAGTTTAAGGACTTCATTTTCTGAAATTAAGAATGCACTATATTAGAACATATAAACATATATTCATTTGAATTTCTTTGATTAAGGAATTTTTAACCAAATTAGTCTTGCCTTTTCAACTTTGAAAGTTCATTCCCTTAATCACTTTCAAAGCAAGAGATATTCTTACCAATATATCTCTAGTAAGATCTGGGATCTTTGTAACACGGATAAAAAGAAGTGGGAACATATTCTGCCTTGCAAGTCCAACTTGCATTCCCAATTCGATCTTTAACACCTAGGCCCACCACCCCTAAGGTGATGTTGACCCGTTGTTAATTGAACCAACCGTCAACAGTATTAGCACTCGCTATGCGCAATCCAATATCGCCCCAACAATATGAGGACTTGATATTGGGGTCACTACGCATACGGCCTTACTCTTTCGAGAAGCAAAGAGCCCGATCTAGATGCGGTTGTATGCAAGAGCTGTCACTATGGACATGCGTCTCCTACATACAATCCCTAGTGACGGAACCCTTCGCCTTGACGGGAGACCATGGATGTCACTTTTGTATCCTTCACCTCTTATTAAAATTCAATTAATTAACATGAATCACATTCATGCAATTAATTCTTCTAAGGGAAATACACATGTATTCATAATAGAGTGTTTCACTTGGATATAACTAATTTAATCTCATTAAATCAATTATTAATCCAATTCAATCATCAAACTTGATTGTTATTTGAATTAGTGGTATTATCTCAAAGTACGTATTATTTGAATTTTAATAATTAGAGAATACAACATGATCTCTCAAGCATCATCCGTTTCCTACCCATTGTCATGGCCTGTACCGATGGGAGTGGGACAGACCACACACGGTGCAACTTGCTACTCCAATGCTCCCCGACTAGGCACCATATCCGCCTCAGGAAAAAATAATGTTGAGTCAATCACTTTGTACTTGAGATGATCATCGATTTTTCAACTGAAATTATACCATATAGAATAAAAAACCATTTTGATTATAAGGAAATTTGCTAGACAAATTCCCAAAAACTATTCAAGTAACAAGTTTGATGAAAGTGTATCAAATAGCCAATTGGTGATCTAGATCTAATCTAATCATTCATTGGTTGAGGCAATATCATTTAAGGGAAAATTATTGTTCTAATATTTTCCAAATATTATCCATAATTATTCCAAGAAATTAACCATTAATGACAATCACAAGGTTCATGGTTGAGTATGTAATTTTTAGCCATGACCATCACCAATTAAAATTAGCATATCTCTTTCATTTTAAATCCAAATTAAGCAAAATCAATTTCTAGAGATTGATAATTTGATTTAAAACAGAAACTATTTGATTAACACACATTTCCAAGTATTTTAAAATAATAATTAACATCTTAATTACGTCTTTAACTGCCATCCCCGAAATAGTGGACATATGGTCATTAAAATGATCATATCGTGAGTAAACAGAATCCAAATTATGCAAACTCAAATTCCACATTTTCATTGTTTAATGGGGAACATAATACAAGTGATAATTTCGTGTTTAAATATTCTTAAACAGAGAATAAAAAATCACAAAATAAGGCTGCATGAACAAATGTGATAAAAAACGTTCGCAAACCCTAATGAGCCCAAGTCATCCTAGGTTCATGGATCATATCCAAGACCTCTAACCTATCGATCTGATACCACTTTAAGGATACAGAAGGATCCTTAAGAGCATCATGGAAGAGTGGTGATCGTATCATATACGATCAAGAGAGACTATTTATAATAGTTGCTCGGTGCAGCGGAATTTAAAATTTTTTAAACGATGAAACCAAATGATCCATAAACCATTTATGAATTGTTTCATCTAACCACATAATAGATATAGGAATACATGTTGTAGAGTGGTTGCGATCGAGATTCTAAGAGAAGAAGCCTCATGTCTCAAGTCCGACCTTTGGAGGAGACGCTTATGAGCGCAGGGATGAGCCGCGGGGATCTCGCAATCAAAATAGTTGTCCAAGCAAGGAAACTCCTGATCTTGTCACATGAGATCGTATGTCTTCTTCACGAGCAAGATGCACCAAAGAAGATGGAGTACCAAGAGTCGTTGAAGCGACAACACAATGGCAAGGCGACGGTGAGGGCCTTCTTCACTCTATGATTACGGTGGACGACCACCCAAAGAGAGAGGAGGAAGAGGGCACGGGAGAATGAGAGAGAGAGAGAGAGGAGAGAATTGTTGCACAACTTATTGTAACTTTGAAGAGCATGGGGTTGATGAATCTCGGATTCATCACTCTAAATCTCATTTATTAAGCTCAATTCCCTAAAAATCAACAACATATCTGCATCTATTTTGCATAATTAGCATTCATGCATGTTTTCATAAGAATAACATCTTATCCATAATTTCTGCACAAAATAAGAAGCCAAAAATCCAAGCCAAATTTGACCTGTAAATAGCCTAACTTCCCGGATTTTTAACTCCTTCATGCTAACACGACATAATCCAAACCACTTCCACTGTGTACATATCACTCACAAGAATAAATGAAAAATACAAAAAAATCATTAACCCAAATAAGCGGACCAAAAACCCAAACCCTAGTTTCAGGATTTTCGGACTAAAAGCCACATTTCTTCCCCATCAAGTGTCCGATTTGATCCTACTCACTTTAGACCTAATGTACAACTACCTTCAAAACAAGACCAAGTTCAAGTGAATCGGAGCTCGTATGTGAAAGTTGGGTTTCGAGCCTCTTTTTGTACATTGTGTATTTTAGCGATTTTCGACCCGTATTTTATGTACATATTTTCTTTATTAATAAAAATAAAAAATAGATTTAAATGTCTTTTATTTATCTTTGATTTCTTCATATTTTTCTGGATTTTTATCTGGTCTAAAAAATGACAAAAATTAGAAAACCCAAAAATCTAGGTATTCTATGTACATGGGATACCCCAAAAATTCACTTTTACATTTGATCGATTTTGTCTTTGATGTATTCATGAAAGTTGTAGATCTCGTTGAGACGAGCATTTTTCGTGAAGGAACTTTTTCGATCCGAGGTCGTTTACTATTTCTTTTTGATTTTACAAATATTTTATTTTCGTTTTTTTGGTGCTGACACGTGGCTGCCCCAAAGGCCGCCATGTGTCATCATTTTTTAGCCTTTTCTTTATATCGTTTTTATAAAAAATAATTAAAGACGTGCGCGGCACGTGCCTCCAGGCACGCGCAACGCACGTGCCTCACCTCCCCACTTCTCCCCTTTGCCACGTTGCACCCATCTGGCCTCCCGATCTCGGCCGATCGGACTGCCATGGGTCGTCATTTTAAACCTCATGCCATCGCCCCCCATTTCTTGTGATCGTTGCTTCTTCCACAACGCCCGCCACCAACCTCACGCTGGCCACTCCACCTTTTGCCTCCGCATATCCCGCACCGTCCTAACGACCTCCGCATATCACTGCCCCTCTCTCTCCTATTTAAACACGATCGCCTACCCACCCTGACCCTTATCCGCCGATCGCACAAGACAAGGGGCCACGGTGGTGACAGCCTAGAGCCTCTCTCTCCTCCGGCGAGATCTGAAGATCTCCACGACCTTTGTTGCAGACGAGGACTTCTATCACCGATGACCTGCTGCTACTCCGCCTCCTGCGTCGAGCCCACCTCCGACTCCGACAACCTCCATCGCTACGCCTTCGCCTCGCCAACAACGACTACCTACTTCATCGTCGCCTCAACGCCAACATCGACTTCGCCAACATCTTCTTCGACACTCTCCTCCGCCATCTTCATCTTCGCCGACGTCCTCCGGCAACGACCTCGACCTTCTTCTTCGCCACCGGCCGCTACTTGCCGACGACGCCTCGCCGCCCCCCTCTTCTGCTCCACCACGTGCCGGGTCTCAGTCCCGAGACCCCTCGCGCACGTGCGAGGCACGTGCGTTCGAGGGGGTCGTCAGTAGCCGTCGTCAGCCCCGGGATCACGTGCCCCGCACGTAACCACGGGTGAAATTGCTCTGGACCCCCCAGTCATCGTCCATTTTACGCCAAGGTCCCCCTTCATTCCAAGGGCACGTGCCCCTTAGGAAAATTGTCACAACCACCCACCACTTTATCGGTAATTAACTATAGGTCCTTCAGTGTATTTATTTATATAGGTATTTTATTTGTTTATTGCAGAAAGACCCCCTTGTTCCCCATTTATTTTGAACATCTACATGACATTTATTTATTATTCAAAAAATAGCATGATGTTTCTCACTTAATTCTCTACATTTTGACTTGACATGGATATTTTTGTGATAACTGGTTAATTATTAATCAATTATTCTGTGGAAAATTGCGAACTATGCCCATTTTGTGCTCTGAAATTCATAGTTGATTAGCTATTGCTCTAAAAATCCTCGAAAAATCACATATTGTAGAGTTTATTGTGCTTAACATTGTGCCCAAAAAGATTTGCATTTACATGCATACTTTGCCCCCTAAAAATCATTTTGCATATTTTAGTATTTAATTATTAATAGGTATTAAACCCCACATTTTCGAGATTTAGGATTTTTCTAAGATTCATCACCTAGGGATAGATCTTAAATAATTTTATTTCTTGAAAATAAGTAGGTTTAATATTTATTATAATTAAATATTGAAAATCACTCTGTTTGCATTTAAAAATTCATAAAAAATTTATATTGCATCCCAAAATTCCAAAAAAAATAAATTGCATTTATTTCATCATATTTTGCATTGTCGCCAAGTTTCGTATTTTTCAAACATTGTTTGATCGAAATTTACATTTTAGTCCCCAAAATAGGCCGAAATTGCATCTCACATCCCTTATTTGCATTTAAAAATTCTAAATAAATTCACCTCGAAAACCGTGCACGAATCTTGATAGACATAAATCTAGGTTGTTCCTTTGCCTCCTTGTAATCGACCTTGGGACTTGCCCAAGTAAAATAAACATAAAACCACTCGATTAAAAATTGATTCATATTTGTGGTTATTTCTTGACCGATTTCGATCGTCACCTACAACGAACGACATTATTCTTTTAGCACGAACAAAATAAAAACAACTTTTTAAAATCCACGTTTACGGACTCGTTAGATGGCACCGTTGCCGGGGAGGCAAACAACTTAGTTTTGTGTTTTGAAATTTCTCGTTCGGTTTTTCGCATTCGGGTAGTCTGACCCTCGAATTGGTCATTGTAAATCCCATTTATTTTCCTGCATTTATTTTTCTTGTATTTTATTACTTTTGAGTCACTCTCTGACAACTTCTCTCTTATTTTTCTTGCAAGGTACCCGGCGTACGTGGAGAGGTTTTCAAGAAACCGACGCATCTTCACCGACATCCGAAAAACCACAATTAAACTAAGATCGAGTCGAGTCGTGAGAGAGCGTAGAGTCTAGATTTTTAATTTGTGAAATTTTATTAACTTGTTCATTTACAGCAGTGTCCGTATGGACTCTCGCTTATGTAAAAAAAGATCTCGAACTTTTCAATGGTGTGTCGTGGCCTGTTTCACTCTCTGGTGAGGGCGGGGCCCGACTTGAGTGGCGAGTAGGATAGACCTGCACATACGGCTCTTAGAGCATTTATATTTTTGCTTGTGCTCATAGGATCTAAGGCCACACTGCACTTTAACTAAGACACACATTAAATCGTTCAACTTAGCCAAAAATTTAACTCAATTCTTTCCCGCTAATATAACTTTCTACTTAGGTGCGGTTTTTCATCGGCTTGCACGCTTTTAGAATAATTTTACAATTCTGTATTGCATCCCACATGG
Source organism: Ottelia alismoides (assembly GCA_037367405.1). Classification (NCBI taxonomy): domain Eukaryota; kingdom Viridiplantae; phylum Streptophyta; class Magnoliopsida; order Alismatales; family Hydrocharitaceae; genus Ottelia; species Ottelia alismoides. The sequence continues at coordinate 45,198 of JAZKJV010010987.1, read as the reverse complement.
AGATTGCGAGGAAGCACTGTAAGTCTTCTAACTGAGCATACATCATTGTTTTCGTGTTCATGGTCTTTTCCCGAACTCCTTCCTCTTGTTTTATCACATAATTTTAAAGGAAATTGGGACTAGACGGTAGACGTGTATTTGTGCTCACCTAATTTTTCAGTAATCACCTCATTAAAATTGGGACTGCTAAATATAGCTGATTTCAAAATAACCCATAAAATCAATAATTTTTGCGGGAGAGAAACCCCGACCTTGGATGATTTTATTTTTCTGAGTGAGCGAGAGACGACACTTAAGGTTAGAACCAAGCTCCGACACCTAACAAGCTTGCTAAATTTTTGCCAAGATTGATTTATCACCAACTAAAATTGAAAAAATAATAGCCGAAGTCTTACGGCTTCATTGTGTGAGTTGGTGAACCCGGAGTTTGATTTGTGTTTGCATTGGTGTGCGAGAACCGATACCTAAGACCAAAAGCCGTACATTTGATAAAAATTCTCTTCACGTGCGATCATCTCTTTCCTCTCTTGATTTAAACCTCATCATAGAACTCTTGTAAAAAAACTCTTACAGACCCAACACATCATTCCTTTCAACTCTTTCAGAGATAACCGAGGATCCATCAGAACTATACTATGAAAACAAATTCGTCTTGGTTAGACCCAAAACACCTCCTCCAAGAGACTCTCAACCACCATATCTTTTCACCAATCCGATCTGCTTCAAGAATGACAATCCTTTATTTTTGAACCAGACAGAAGCACAACCAACTGAGGTCTCCACTTCTTCATATATCAATCCTCTCTACGCCGATCATACAATTGATCCTTCTTATTCGGTGAATGTCAATCCATCATTCATGGGAGATGATAACCCCATGATTGAACTCAACACTTCTTCATATCTCCCGTCATCCTCGCCAGTGAACACCAATGAACAACCATCATCCTGGATTGACCATCACAACCCCCTTTTCAGAGATGACAATCATATAGAGGACTGGACTGAATACATAAAAACACAGGAACCCTATATGCTGACTACACCATATCAATATACGACCACTCATGATAAAAGGAATAAATTTTACTCGGACCAACTTCACATGCCTGAACCATATGAGCAGTCGCCTTCCATAATTATTGAGGAGATATTTTTAGAAAATAAGGATCATACATTGGAAATTCCAAGAAACTCCTCTTCTAGCACATATAGGAAAATGGAAGATGAAAATATTGAATCGCAAAAACACACATCGACTGCTCCCAAGAGTGATCATGAACACATTTTTGAGGATGATATCTCGAGGATAAATAAAAGATTCCAATCAATAGAGGAGAGATGGCAAAAAATCACCGACCGATTAATCTCATTCTGTGGTGACTCAGATATAAAAATAGATGAGGAAATGATTGGATCTGAGATTGAAAATTTTGAGGATATTCAGGAACTTAGGGACGATTTTAACAATATCACTTCCGCATATTATTCCCCTAGAGATGACTATGCCACTGAACACCCGAACCCCTGTTCATATGAGGAACACACCACACCCCCACACCACACAGAAAATACCAAAAAACGGAAATATTTGAAAACCACAAAAAGTGAAAATCCAGAAAATTTCATAAAAATCGAAACTGAAGACGTTCTGAGGAATTTGGATCCGACTGTACGGGAAGCAATGGAAAAATGCTTGATGTTTGAACTTCCCTTTATACAGGCCATTGAACACTTCCTCGACCTTAAAAGATTTATAATGGATAAATTAAGAAACAAAAAGTCAGGTAGGATACGAACAAAGATTGAAAGACATATCTTGTCAATGGCCTCCTCCTTGGTGTTGAGGAGAAAAACCAAGAGCCGCATAGTGAAGCGATTACCCAGATTTGATTGCAACATCAAAGACATAATTTTCACCCATGCTCAGATTGATGATGATTCACCAATCAATATCCTCCCGATCTCTATATTTCACGAACTCAAACTCGGACCGATTTGGAAGATACGAGAGATTATTCAATTAGCAGACCGATCGATAAAGCGGCCGATAGGAACTATTTCTGTCATCATAAAATTCCAAGGTGCTCCGCTCAAAGTAGAATTCACTATCATTGATATTGAGCATCATGGAGAATTCACCCAGGCTCCAATCATTCTCGAAAAGCTGTTCTTAGCATTGGCTAAAGTAATTATTGATTGTGAGACTCGGGAAATCGATTTTAAAGCATTGGAAGCACTTAGATCGGACCATGTCTTGGAGGAACCACGATCTTCTGAGGAAATCCATGAAGTCCCCGACAGCCGCAACCATGAAGAGGTAGAAGATCCCTACCCCGATGCAACACCTGAGATAGCGGTTGTTGATGAGACTATTGGTTTAGAGACTCTCACCCGTATTTCAATTCCCGAGGATCTCAAAATAGACAAATCATTCTTCTATGATCCTGAGACTTATTCATGGTTGCACCCTGGAGCAACATTCCCTGAATACCTCGACCAAATCATCTCAAATCGAGAGTGCATCAACATTCGGGAAACTAAGAACAAGCACGCAAGCCGAACACCGACAAAGGAGAATTCCAATGGCTATTCATCTAGATACTCAAGTGAACCGACACCTTCACGAAGAAATAAAAAGAGAGTCACCTTTGACCTTTCGGAAGAGGAATCAGCTAACGATCCCTCATCAGGTCCGGAAAAGGTAATCTATATGAGTGAAGTATGTTCTCCATCTCTAAAGCCATATCTTCCAAGGATCCAAAATTCAATTCTTGTTGGACAACTTCCGTTCCTAACTACTACTCATCCAAAGCTGATGCTCCTGCCCTCTTCAAGTATATTAGAATCATTTCATATGAGCTGACTGAACCGATGCTTTTGAGTATTCATCCGAGGACAAACCGATTGACCCCAAGAAGGAACGAATTCTAAGGAAACAACTGAGGAAACAAAAAGACATGAATACTTGGAGTATGTCCACTTTCAAATACTACTCCTCTGAGGATAATTCTGATGGCGGATATCTTTCATCTAACTCAAACACTTTATCCACTATCCATTATAATTTTTCTGAGGATGACACTGACAATAGTTGGGAATCATATGCTTCATCTCCATCTCATCATTATGATCTCCCACCACAAGCTCACAAGAAGATCGGTCGAAAATCGCCTTAATCATCGGCTACCCACCCTCCCTCCTGACCATGTCGGTCCCCTTGTACAGCTTCTTCCTCTACTTAGGCCAAGGCCTAAGTATAGGGGGGGACTGATGCCATTTGTATATACCATTTCTCTCATCACACTCCTTCTCCCGATCACTCCATTTCCACCCTTCTCTTATATTTAGGCTGACTAGAGCTTAAGTATAGGGGGAACCGATACCCACCTGTATATACTCTCCTCATCTACATATCCCGACCGCCTCTTTTTGCGCTCTTCTTCTATACTTAGACTGTTCACAGTCTAAGTATAGGGGGGTGGTCCATTGTATTTTTTCCACTCTCTTACGCTTAGCCCGAGCTATGTCTTCATTACGCTTTTTGTGCTCTGAGGACACAGCACTCGCTAAGTATAGGGGGTCTATATATATACTTTGTATATATTTTAGCCATACCTCATACTTTGCGTAAGTCTATATGTATTTACAGGGTGGGTAATTCATTTGAAAAAAATTGAAAAATGAAAAGGAAAGAAAAAGGATTTTACTACTGACACCGACTTTGCCCAAATTTTTTTGAAAATGGCTTCTTATTTATTCTTGCATTCATAAAAAAAACATGTATGCATTTCACACACCTTCACTTCATCCAGCATCGCATTCATCTGCATCTGTGAAAAGTCATTGGTTCTGACCAAGTTGTGAGCAGAAAGTGAGAGTGGTCTGAACTTGACCTTAATCCACCTAATTTTCAGAGGAACTTCACTGAGAAATAGGATTTTAAGAGCTTCAGGTCTTTTGACTTAATTATTTAAGTTCCACATGACAATGTGCAGTGTTTGACTCTTAGTGTCTAACCTGGTCTCTTCATTCTGGGTATAACTCTGGAATAGGGAATTAATTTGTACTCCCGCACTATGCACTTAGCTCAACTCAGACGGGATGTTAGAAGACCGTGTGAGTTTCTTTTCTGGTAGCGTGGAAATCTAAAGACTGGAGTATGAGTTGAAATAAAGCTTCGGAAAAGGGATGGACAGCTGGGCACAATTTTTTCTAAGACCTCAAAAAAATGTACGGAATAAAAAGATTCTATATCCGTAGGGGCAAGAACAAGATCCAAGCAGAAACCACCAAATATTCCAAATACAAAGAAGCATTACCAAATAAAATCTGACCAAAAAGGTCCCAGCTTCAAGAAAACCTGCAGATCTTGGTGGAGACTCGGCTACACTGGCCATCTTCACAAAGAGAGGTGACTACACTGGCCACCCTTCGGTTCTTTTCCCCTTCTTCTATCTTCTCTCCCAATTCGATTGTGAACACAGCACGACAGACCTTAGAAGGAAATACCTGACTCCCCGAGGACGAGTTACTGGAGAGGAGAGGAGCATGGTAGTCCGACATTCTGGATGGGAAGATCTAAAACCCTTCACACACATGAGTCGGTTATTCAATGTTCATAGGGTATACTTTGGGAAGAAGATTTATCTAAGATGACTTCTGAGCCGAAACTGTGACAATGATGTGTAGAACTTGAGGGTTGTTGATTTTAAAATTCTAAGTCTCACAGAAGTTCCGTCACACTATTAATCCAAAGGTCGAGTTTATTTTCATTTCACCTTCAGTTCATGGTCTTGGTATGGAACCCGATCTCATTTCACCTCATGGCATTTCTTTTTGATGCTTAGGGACGAGCATGGTTTAAGTATAGGGGGATGATGAATCTCGGATTCATCACTCTAAATCTCATTTATTAAGCTCAATTTCCTAAAAAATCAACAGCATATCTGCATCTATTCTGCATAGTTTTCATTCATGCATGTTTTCATAAGAATGGCATTTTTATCCATAATTTCTGCACAAAATAAGAAGCAAAAAATCCAAGCCAAATTTGACCTATAAATAGCCTAACTTCCCGGATTTTTAACTCCTTCATGCTAACACCACATAACCCAAAACCACTTCCACTGTGTACATATCACTCACAAGAATAAATGAAATACAAAAAAATCATTAACCTAAATAAGCGGACCAAAAACCCAAACCCTAGTTTCAGGATTTTCGGACTAAAAGCCACATATCTTCCCCATCCAATGTCCGATTTAATCCTACTCACTTTTGAACTAATGTACATTCAATTACCTTCAAAATAAGACCAAGTTCAAGTGAATCAGAGCTCGTATGTGAAAGTTGGGTTTTGGGCCTCTTATTGTACATTGTGTATTTTAGCGGTTTTCGACCTGTATTTTATGTACATATTTTCTTTATTAATAAAAATAAAAAAATTAGATTTAGATGTCTTTTATTTATCTTTGATTTCTCTGTATTTTTTAGGATTTTTATCTGGTCTAAAAATGACAAAAAAATTAGAAAACCCAAAAATCTAGGAATTCTATGTACAAGGGATACCCCAAAAATTCACTTTTTACATTTGACCGATTATAGCTTTGATGTCTTCATGAAAGTTGTAGATCTCGTTGAGATGAGCATTTTTTGTGAAGGAACATTTTTGATCCGAGGTCGTTTACTATTTTTTTATTTTACGAATCTTTTATTTTCATTTTTTTGTGTTGACACGTGGTCGCCCCAGAGGTCGCCACGTGTCATCATTTTTTAGCCTTTTCTTTATTTCGTTTTTATAAAAAAAATAAATAAAAATAAATAAATAATAATTAAAGGACACGCTCGTACGCGGCACGTGCCTCCAGGCACGCGCAACGCACGTACCTCCCCTCCCCTCTTCTCCCCTTTGCCACGTGGCACCCATCTGGCCACCCGATCTCGGCCGATCGGACAACCATGGGTCGTCGTCTTCAACCTCACGCCATCGCCCCCCCATTTCTCGTGACCGTCGCTTCTTCCACAATGTTTCGCCTCCGCATATCCCGCACCGGCCTAATGACCTCCGCATATCACGGCCCCTCTCTCTCTCCTATTTAAACACGATCGCCTACCCACCTTGACCCTTATCTGCCGATCGCACAAGACAAGGGGCCCCGGTGGTGACAACCCAGAGCCTCTCTCTCCTCCGGCGAGATCCGAAGATCTCCACGACCTTCGTTGCAGACAAGGACTTCTATCACCGACGACCTGCTGCTACTCCACCTCCTGCGTCGAGCCCATCTCCGACTCCGACAACCTCCATCGCTACGCCTCCGTCTCGCCGACAACGACTAGCTACTTCATCGTCGCCTCAACACCAACATCGACTCCGCCAACATCTTCTTCGACACGCTCCTCCGCCATCTTCATCTTCGTCGACGACCTCCGATAATGACCTCGACCTTCTTCTTCGCCACCGACCGCTACTTGCCGACGACGCCTCACTGCCCCCGTCTTCTGCTCCATCACGTGCCGGGGCTCAGTCCCGAGACCCCTTGCGCACGTGCGAGGCACTTGCGTCCGAGGGGGTCGTCAGTAGCCGTTATCAGCCCTGGGGTCACGTGCCCCGCACATGACCGCGTGTGAAATTGCTTTGGACCCCCCGGTCATCGTCCATTTTATGCCAAGGTCCCCCTTCATTCCAAGGGCACGTGCCCCGCACGTGCCCCTTGGGAAAATTGCCGCAGCCACCCTCCACTTTATCGGTAATTAACTTTAGGTCCTTCAGTGCATTTATTTATATAGTTATTTTATTTGTTTATTACAGAAAGCCCCCCTTGTTCCCCATCTATTTTGAACATCTACACGACATTTATTTATTATTCAAAAAAATAGCATGATGTTTGTCACTTAATTCTCTACATTTCGACTTGTCATGGATATTTTTGGGATAACTGGTTAATTATTAATCAATTATTCTATGGAAAATTGCGAACTTTGCCCATTTTGTGCTCTGAAATTCATAGTTGATTAACCATTGCTCTAAAAATCCTCGAAAAATCACATATTGTAGAGTTTATTGTGCTTAACATTGTGCCCAAAAAGATTTGCATTTGCATGCATAATTTGCCCCATAAAAATCATTTTGCATATTTTAGTATTTAATTATTAATAGGTATTAAACCCACATTTTCGAGATTGAGGATTTTTCTAAGATTCATCACCTAATGATAGATCTTAGATAATTTTATTTCTTGAAAATAATAGGTTTACTATTTATTATAATTAAATATTGAATATCACTCTGTTTGCATTTAAAAATTCATATTGCATCCAAAAATTCCAGAAAAAATTAAATTGCACTTATTTCATCATATTTTGCATTGTCGCCAAGTTTCGTATTTTTTGAACATTGTTTGATCGAAATTTACATTTTAATCCCTAAAATAGGCCGAAATTGCATCTCGCATCCCTTATTTGCATTTAAAAATTCCAAAAAAATCACCTTGAAAACTGTACATGAATCTTGAGACATAAATCTAGGTTGTTCCTTTGCCTCCTTGTGATCGACCTTGGGACTTGCCCAAGTAAAATAAACATAAAACCACTCGATTAAAAATTGATTCATATTTGTGGTTATTTCTTGACCGATTTCGATCACCACCTACAACGAACGACATTTTTCTTTCAGAACGAACAAAATAAAAACAATTTTTTAAAGCTGCGTTTACGGACTCGTCAGGGGTGCCTCTTCTTATATAGTATTTTTGGGATTCATGGATGATAACCCGCGAATTCTACCCTTTAATATCGTGTAATAAACACTTGAGATGTCATTGCAGTCGGGTCGAATTTGGTTATCAAAGACCATCTAATTGATTTGTCCTTAGAATAAGATGGTCGTGTTTTTATTTTACTTGGCAAGAAACCAAGGTCGAACTCAGGGACACGAGCCTCTCTTGTGATTATCCAGATTTTTATCTATTTAACTAAGTGTTGAGTGAGAGATCATTAGGTCAATTAGTGCAGCAGAACGAGACAATGCATTAAATCCAAAACATGTAATTTTTTTTAATTTTAAACATGCAAATTCATGCTATGCAAAGAAAAATAATATGCCCTAGATAAAATGATGAGCAAATCCAACAAAGTGTCAATTTCGAGTTTAATTCATGGGTCAAGCTTGATGGACAAATTAAACAAGGCACAAGCTTAAGTACTCAGGGACACATGGCTTCTAAAATATTACATCAAAAAATTTTGTGTCTAAAATAACAATTGAGCATGCCATTAGAAAGTGCATCAAACAAGCTTTAAAATGAAACTGAAATAAACTCATTCGGAAATATGAAGCTCAAGATATGCATGAAGGAAAGCAAGGGCATAAATGAAAGAAAACATGAAAAGTTAATTACAAATGGGTCCCTGGGAGGGACTAAAATGCAATAAAAATAAAGCGCGAGGCCTTCCCTGGAAATAACCCACACGCGCGGGGGCATATTTGCAATTATTAAAACCTACAAGGTTAAATATGCAAAATACCCCAGGCGCACGTGGTCTACATGTGCTGTAAGGACCTGGATGCAAATTGGAGAAGTCGGCGGTGCTCCTGTGAAAATACCCTAGAAAGCACGTGATGTGCATGAGCTCTTCAGGCTCGAGGTCGGGGCTGAGGTTCGGAGGAGGCTCGGAGTGCTTCGGCTAGGCTCAGACAGTAGGATCAGGCTTGATGCAGGTTCGGCGTAGGCACAGGATCTCCAAGCCTAATGGCTCGGATGCTGAGGTTCGGGAGAGCTATGGAACTGCCACGTGGTCGACTGAGGTCCATCCGATCATGATGATCGGATGGCTGTTGTGCGTATCTGCTGGAGTGACGTGGCTGCCTTTAAGCCATCAGATCTCAAGAATCCGATGGCTCCTGTATACTCCCAGAGTCGTATGCGTGGCTTCTTCTGAGCCGTTAGATGAGCTCCAAGAGAACGCATCCGACGGCTCCTGCTCTCCCTTCTTCCTCTTCGGCTGGCGGAGGAATCTGACCTCCGGCGAGTTAGCTCCAGCTCCGCCGAAGTTGCTGGTGCTCATTGAAGGCCCATGGTCGCTCCTGGATGGCCAGAGGGAATCGTGGAAGCTCGGTGGAGATGCTGGTCATCTGGAGGAGGTAGGCGGAGCAAAGATGATGGAGGAGAGCTTGATGAAAAAGCTTCAGTGAAGCCTCCCGACCATTAAAGCTTTGATGACCTACGTCGTTAGAAGCATAGCTGAAGCGTGTTGTTTATTGCGTGGAATGGAGGGGGAACGTAGTGAACGGCCATAGTGGAGGCGAAGCAAGTGGTGGCCGGGGTTCTTCTCCGGCGAACCCGGAGGAGATGGGTCGGAGGCGTTGAGAGGTTTGGATGAGGGAGAAGATGAACGGAGGGCGACGCGTGAAAGGGGGTTGTGAGTCGAAGCTCGAGGAGTGATCAATGGAGGTTGGAGATGGGTGTAGTGACCTGAAAAATTAAGTAAAAAATCAAAATAAATGCAGAGGATATCGGAGGGGACTTACCTTGGTCGGGCGGAGCGGAGGCCTGGGCTGGGAATCGGGGAGGATGCCCGGGGTCGTCGCACGTCGAGGGCGGCCGTTCCTCGGAGCTCGAGTGGGGCTGAGACACCGCAACACCGCCATGTAGGTCGGCGGGTCTCACCGGGGGTGTAAGGTCGTCGTCGCTCGATCCATTCGCCTCCCCTTGTCACAGGGAGGTGGAGGAGGGCTGGGCCCTTCCCCACATAAAGGTGGACGAGGAAATACGGAGGAGGGGGCTGAGTATTTATAGCTTGAATGTTGCAGTTCCGGTCAAAAGGATCGAAGTTTATGGGAGGATATGGCATGAGTGGAAGGGCATCGTGGAAGAAGTGACTGCCCGCGAGGATGAGGGTGGATAGGGTACTCAGATGGGCAGGTTGGCGAGTGGAGAAGAAGTCGGAGATGGTGGAGGAAATTGAAAGTGTGGAGGATTTTACGCGATGGAGAACGTGTGAAAGAGGAGGAGCCGGAGGTGGAAGACGAAGTCTCGGCCGTTGAACGGCTGGGACAGAGGCATTAAGGGGAGGTAGGGATGTGATCTGATGCGACATGATCAAAGGGCGATGAATGCGCCACGTGTCGAGCTGCAGACACAGCGCTGGCGGGCGGTGGTGATTGATTCTGAAGCGTGATCATAGGGTTTACGATAGTTGTGGAGATAGCGGCTCAGATGGAAAGATGACGATGTGATCTGATGGTGCCAAATGCGCCACGTGGCAGGTTTTGGACAAGGCGCGAGCGGGCGGTGAGGATGGCTTTAAGGGACCGATCGAACGGTGGAAGATCAAGCGTAGCGTGGCGATCATCTAGTCGTTGGATCAAGAAGAGATCCAACGGCTCTGGGCGAGGGCAGATGAGACAAAGAGGCTAGGCCACGTGGCTCAATCAGAGAGGGCCACGTGGCCCAATCAGATTATTCAGAGAGAAATGTTTATTTTTGAGGGGCTAAATGACCGAATTTGAGAAAATTCAAAACATGAAAGTTGTAGATCTCGATGATATCTACAAGTTTCATGTTGATCAAAACTTGATATGAGGTCATCTGAAGATACAAAATATTTTTGAGGGTCTTTTTAATTCTAAAAATACCATGAATTTTAATTTTGCCAATTTTTTTGTGATTTTTAATTTGTTCAAGACTCTAATAATTACAGGACATTATATGGTTTTTTTGACATAAATTTAAGCAAGGGGATTAATATATGTAATTTATGATGATGAAATCGAGTTTCATCAATGGACTACACAAAATCAATGGATGAAATTGATTTGTGTTTCTTTTAATGGCCAAGATTTTGTTGTAAAAACACAACATCAATTAATTTAATTTAGATTAAATCTATATTGATAAATCAAAATAATTTAATTCCATAAATTAAGTTAATTAATCATGGAGATAATGGACAGGAGACTTCCTCTCTAAGAAATAGAGTGGACGACCACCCTTTCCTTGTTGGAATTGGTGGTCGTCACCCCTATAATCAAGGGGAGTGGAGATTACATGTAATCTCCATCATCCCTTAATTATCTCCATGTTTGCAACAATAATTGTTGCAAATTATTCACAAAAAATAATTCATAATTATTTTGTAAATATTGCAATCTTGCCATTGGAAATTTGTGAATCAAATTCACAACCCAAAATAAAAGGTGATTGATATTTTCAATTAATTATCCAATGCGAATCCATTTCACATCAATAATTAACCAACAAATATAAATCATAGAAAACTCTCTCTAATATATTATAAATTATATTTATAACATATTATAAATAATATGGAAACTCTTATACGTATTACACTTATCCACAATAATTAAATCACATTTAATTATATTGGATAACCATTCTAATTCTCCAATATAATGTGAATCAAATTCACATTATTCATGATAATTAAATCACATTTAATTATCTAATTCTCTATGCTTTCAACATTGGAATTATTCATGAACTCTTTCAAGAATAGTGTGTATTCTCCGTAGGTACTTGGAGATAAGGACAGGGCGATTGTATTGTTCCACGTATAGTGACTTGGATATTGAGATCACATCTCAAATCCAGATCTCACAGACCTCCCATAGATGCTTGATTAAATCAAGTCCGTAAACCTAATCTTTTCATTGCATCTGAATCTCATTCAGATCAATGTCCAACACTGAAAGGAGTTACTAAAATCCAAACCTATTTCATCACTCCCTCGCAGTGGAAGCGTCATGGTTATACGATCGTTTATGATCACATCACCCTTTGGTATTCCCAATACCTATACATTCTGCATACTAGAAGACCTTCGGATAAACCCGAAGTTATAGATCTCTTTTAGATGGTCACCTTCAGGATTTTATCATTAAGGTTCTCATTTGATCATTGGTATTTGGTATTGATCGTATGCTTTCCAAAAGAACATATCATACCTATAAATCCTGTCAAACTTCAGAAGCGAGATAACCATGAATGGAAATTATCGATCCCGATATTTTATGAGTGAGCTCATGTCTTCCGGTTATGATCCCTTTGAGAGATCGTATTACTCATGTGCCCCTATATGCACACCAGCTCGTCGGTATATAGACCTTGTTTAGGTCATAAATCTATTGGTCTACCAAATATACATACTCAGATATATAGTAACACATCTGTCTCCGATCAGAGGATGTGTGCCTAGATCGCGGCAGCATACGATGTAGGACTTTGGTTATCTCGATCTCGTTAAGTCAACTCTTTGACCTAACTAATCTGACACCTCCGAATCTCTATTCCCATGCAGAGGACCTGCATCAAGAGATCAGTTAGATATCAGCCAAATGAGAAAGGACTGCCATCTCCTACTCAAGCTGGAGATCATCTCTTAACAATCATTTGTCGGTGCTTGATGAGTCCTCAATCTAACTCCTTAGATATTCATCCAAGCACCAGCTTCTATTATCCAACTATTCAATAAATAGCTGTATGATTATTAAGATGGCCATGGTACATAACCCTAATTGTACCAAGGGACCTTATAGTGCATTCATTCATTTAATCTAAGATAGGGAGTGAAATAAATCAATAACTTTTACTGATATATCAAATATTATAATAACATTTATTGTAGAAATGGTTCGCCCCGGGCTCACATTACTAAAAATCCTTTGTATTTCTTCTTATGCGGGAGGTTGCTGATTACTCTAACAGTCGCCCTAATCAAGATACGCTTATCTGCTCGATTGCGTTAGTTCTTGTGGAGCCGACCCTTAGATGTACATGCCTTCTTTATATCCTTTTTGACATTTGTCATGTATTTCATGGCTTGCAACAGTGATATTTCATGCATGATATTCTTCAGAATTTCAACAGTGGAAGGATCAGGTAGAGATGTTTTTATTTTTCTGATTGTTCTGTTTTTCATTGCTTCTAGAAAAGGTATAGACACATTTTAAAAGAAGCATTTTTTCTATTAAATGAGTCATCTTGTACATATGGACAAATAGAAATGATACATTCATCCAATACACGGGGTGAAGTAAAAATTGGAAATTCAGCCTCGTTAGCTTGCACCGGAGTTGATGTTGGTGCTGGCATCTCGTTGGTTGCATCGACTCGACTTCTTCTGTTATTGATGGTGTTTTTATTTTCTTCATTTTTTATGTTTGTGTTGATTCAGAGTTGGCTCCTCCAGGAGCACCTATTCCACAACTCTAGGTTGGCTTGGTTGTTGATGTAAAAGACTTGCTCATAAAAGCTTTATTTTTCTCCTTCGCAGTTGTAGATGGATGTAATGTCCTATCGGTCTTGAGATTCACAACATTGGATAACATAAAATCAAGTGTACCTAAATCGGGGGTTGGTGGAGCACTACAAGATTGTTGCTCCCTATGCTTGAAGTTGTTGGAGTGGGCCTCTTCCTGTGCTAGTATGATCGTCTTTGCAGCTTTGGGGTCATCGATCTTTTGGCTCATCTCATTCATATTCTTGATCAACTGAGCCAAACAATCTTGAGTGGGATTCATGGGATCAACCTCAGATGATTCATTAACATGATGTCGTTGAGGCTGGTTGCAGTAAGGATATCTGAGAGTTTTGATACTGATGTTGAGGGTACGATTGGTACTGATATCGAGAAGGACAAAAATTATGATATGGACCCACCGATTGCTATTGGTAGAATGGTTGGTGATAAGCTAATGATTAGAAGTTTTGTCTCTAGGTGTAGTTCGACTACTGTGGAGACTGGTAGTGTGGTTGTTGTTGGTGTTGATGTTGCTGGAAGTTCCGTCCACCCTAATTCTAGTGGAATGACTGGTTGGTCTGTGTGTGACTGTGTTGTTGTCCACTAGGACAGATCAAAGATTGTTCGATTACCCAAGTGACATCCACTTCATGGATTTATGGGGATAGAGGTGAAGTAAATGGCTCATAATAAGATGGAACTTCTAGATGGTGGACGACCATATGTGAGTACTGTGGTGATTGCAAACCCTGGTTCGATTCTTGCACGTAATAAACATGCTAAATCGATTGCAATTGCGTTGGACTTTGTTGTTGCATTTATGGATAAGGTGGCTTCTCTTTCATCTCGGTTGTAGGTATCTCGGCAGATGCGTTCGCAACCTAAATGACATTTATGGTGCCAACAAGAAGCTCCAACTAATGCGTAGTCATATCAAGCTTGTCTAGCTGCTTTGTTCTTTGTTCGATCACATTGAGTTTTTCTAGGTCTTGAGAACAATTTTCAATTATATTCACCTTGGAAAGATGGTCCGCACTTATGCTCAAGTTGGAACTCTCATCTTTCTTATCTTCTTCATACTGAGCTGTCGTCATATTGATGACCTTGTGAGAAGTCTGTAGAGTCTTTTAAAATGCACGAAATGAGGACAATGCTGCCAATCCTTTGACCATTTCCTCAAATATTTGGCAGACTACACCCTCATCTTTATTGAAGTGTGATCATCCACATACGGCATTTACAAGCCGCTGGCTTTCCTGTTGTAATCTGAAAATGAAGTTATGCGCTAAGCATGTCTTTGGTAAATCATGGTGGGGGCACTTCTCTGAAGGATCTCTGAATCGTTCCTAAGGCTCATGAAAAGGCTCATGGGACAATTGTGAGAAGTTGGATATGAGATCTCTCATATGATTGAGGCGAGCCAAGGGATAGTACTTGTGTATAAATGCATATTTCAGCTCTTCTCAGGCCGTGACTACCTTCCTTAGATGATTAATCCAGTAGAGAGCCTTATCATGAAGGCTAAAGGGGAAAGTAATCATTGTCACCACTGTTGATACGAGAAATCTTTGAGGATTGGTTATGAATGATGTATAATCATTGTGATCCCCAAAGTTCCCGACTCAAACAAAAAAATTTTTTTTTTCTTCTCTCGTTCAAATAATTACAAAGAATAATGCGAGCAAGAAAATGTTTTTGCTACTTATTTACCTGTATAATAGACATGATCGATCTCAGGGAGGCTACAATTCCTGAGGGTTATTCAAATAATCAACAAAATCAATTAAAAAGAGGAATCTCAAATGCAAACTATCCTTGGTTTTTGTTGAATTTTCTCTTTTTAAATTTTTTATTTTTAAAATTTATATTTTTTTCTAATTTTCAATTTTTTTGTGATTTTGATTTTGCATTTTTTTAAATTTTCAAATAAGGAACAATATGCACAACAAAAGAAATATGCACCCCACAATCCATTTATATTTTCCAATTATATCAAAAATGCTCATAAGAACACAGAGAATATATTTTTGGGTTTAAAAGCTTTAAAATGTTTTTGGGAATCTTTGTAGAATTTTCAGATTTTTTAAATTTTTTTAAAAATCAAACATTGGCAAAAATGAGAAACAGTGCACAACTTGGAGTAATTTGCAACTTAAAAATATTTTAATGCTAAAAACTCTTGGCAACTATTTTTCTGCTAAAATATAGACAAATATCAACACATTGGAACTGAAATAACTATTTTTGGATTTTCCTATCATTTTTATGATTTTTATAAGATTTTAGTAATTTGCAATTTTTTTATTTTATAAATACTTAATGAGCAAAAATAGGACAGGAAAAAATGCACCACAAGTAAATTACTCTAATTTGTTTATAATTTTTTAAGCAGTATTTGATTTTTTGTGATTTTTCAAAGTTCAAACATGGAAAAATGACATGTTTTTATTTTTTTAATAATATGAAATGAAAATAAAATGTAATGAGAAATTTAAACAATGATCAGACGTAAGTCTATACCATTTTTTGTAGAATTTTTAGAGCCATAAAAAATTTTATTTCAATAAAAAGAACATGAAAAATGAAGTTTGGAAATTCAGGGACTGAAATGTAAATATTTAAAGTTTTTGGACTGAAAGATAAGAGAAATAAATGACTGGTGGAAAGTGTAAATTGTCCTTGAGGTGCATGCAAAACACGTGATCTGGAGTTGATTAGGCGTATGTGCAAATAGTCAAAATCTCCAGGGGTAATTGCAATTAACCCAAAAATTAGGCTTGAATTGGCATGGGTCTCTTTGTAATTGGAGAAATGTTCGGGGGTCTCAATATGCAATTTTTCCATTTTTTTTAATTTCTTCCCCCCACCCAGGGTATCTTCATTCCTCTTTCAAGTCAGATCAGGGGGCACAAGGAGATGCCGCCTTCTTGTTCTTCTCCTCCAAAGGAGCTGTGATGGAGCGACAAATGGATCTGGTGGCACGCATGCAGGCGATGACTGTGGCCTCGCACGACGGTCAGGTCAACGATGATGCACAACCTTGCGCTTGGGCACGGGTCAGAACACGACTCCTAGTAGGGCCACGCACCAGGAGATGGCGGATGGGCTCCATTCCGTAGACATAGCAACGTGGTCAGTCGGTGGAAGGCCACGGCTCTGGGAGCATGCGCAAATGCTCCTTTTTGTTGATGAAGAGCAGTGGAGGCGTAAGCGCCAACCGCAACTGAGGTGTTCCTATCCTACGGAGACGGCTTCTCGCGATGGTGGATGGAATGGATGAGCGGTCAGAGGGCACATTCCAGCGGCTCGGTGGGGGTGGCGTTAGACTACCGTCCACGTTTTTGTTTTTTTATCTTTATTTTTGTAAACATGAACAATTGAAAATAAAAACACTTTTCTTATTTTTTTAATATAGAAATGCAGCAATATTTTTTTAAATTTTTTATATTATATATTTTTTGTATTCTTTTTTCTTTATTCCTGCAAGACAGATGATAGAATAAAAAACTACATATTTTTTTTGTTTTTTCTATTTTTTTGAAATAGAAGAGGACTCAAACATTATGTATCATCTCTGCTTATTTAAATAAATAATTTAAAAAACATTGAAAAAGATGTGAATGGAGATCCAGTGAAATGGAAGATCTCCATCCACCGTACGTGGCCCGCGTTGAGAGATCGTGAAGGATAGAATGTGAACGTGGAGAGATCGAGAAAATGATATGAAAAATTGGAATCGAAGGTGGATCAAATCATAATGGGAATTATAAGATCTTACTAAAAATAACAATGAAATAAAAAATGTGAAAAATAAAACTATGGTTAACCTAAGTCAAAAATAAGAGAAGAAAAATGTGGATCTCACCTTAGGAGCGGAAAAGACGGTGATCACCTCGACGAAGGCCGACAAGCTGTCACCAGACAGCTCGAAGGCTAGGCACCCTTCTGTGACAAGAACACTCTTAGAGATTGGGATCCTCTCACCAAAGATTGATCAAGTTGAAATGAGAGAGGAGGAGTCATATAAATAGAAAATTACTTGAGCTCGATTTTTTAAAATTTTGAATGAAGATAAGAGAAAAAAATTTGAAATGAGATAAAGATAAAAAGGAAATCAGTGTTTAAGAATTATTTACAAAAAAAATATATTTTTTTTTATATTTTCATCACTTTATTAAATTTAAATATAAATGTTATTTTTTTTTATTTTTTGTGGTGGTTATTCAAGAAATTTAACTATATACATAAACTACATACATATAGTACATTATTTACATGGTTAAATAGGGAAATTAGTTAGTTTATTTTTATTTTTATTTTTATAAATTTTAAATAATTATAAAAAACATTTACAAATATTTATAAATACAATACGTACAAATAAATGGTAAAATTACACAGACTACCCCGGAGAATTAACTTTCAAACCGTAACTCCAAAAATTATGAAACCACATCAATTTTAAAGATAATTTAATTTAGAATACAATGGAACTGAGTTTGGTTCAGTTTGAGTTCGTATGGAGCTGGAATTAATCGTTCAGTTATCGCTTAATGGCTTTTTCCAAATGTGGTTATTTTTATTATATACATGATTTTATTTGGCAAACATTTTTATTATTTAGGAAGCATTTTATTTACGACTTTTGTTTTGAAAATTATTTTATTGTAGGTCAATTTATGTAAAAATAAAATAGTGTTAGTTTAATATAGATATACAAAATAAGTGAGAAGTATTTACAACACATTTTTTTATTTTCTAGTTAAGGGCCCTATCTCATCCTACTTTATTCCTGGTCGATCAGGTCAAGTATTGGCCTTCTCTCAGGGTTCCCATTAGCCTGTATTTATTAGATATCTATAGTCTTTTTCTTTTCTTTTCTTTATTTTTCCTTTATTTATTTATTTATTTATTTATTTCAGGTTAAAATAATATACAAATATACAATATTTACACACAGATGCAAATTAATAAGAATATGGAGTTGGTATTATATATTGGTGTTTAATAAGGGATTTTACTCTAAAATAAATGAATAAAGATGATGAAGTGCAGATTCATCAACCACTCAAGTGGTATGTTTGGATAATGGATGGTACCACAGATGTGGTTGAATTGTTGTAGATGAATATATGGTTCCTCATTTGTATTTCCATGGAAGGTAGGTAGGAATGGTAGTAGTGATGACTTTAGCTCAAAGTGACCATGAATCTACGAGATGTGGATCTAGTCAGTGATCTGCCCTACTCCAAGGTTGTACATCTCTTTAAGAGTCGGATTATGCTCAACCTCTCTCTCCTATTCCTCTCCACCATGGTTTCCTTCTGTAGCTTGTCCTACTCCTCTTTGTGCACCTCCTTGTTCTCCTCCTCCTTGTGCACCTCCTTGTTGTTCACTTCCATGTTCATCGCCTCCTCAGTTTTCATGTTCCCTCCTCATCTCCATTGACATCTTCTGAAATGCACCTGGGACATTAGCTTGATTGGTTAAATGCTACTAAATGATTTGAATGGATGCAAGCATCTAGGCATTAACCTCATTCTGATCGACACCTTGCTTGGATCCCTGGCCCTTTCCTTGTCTCTAAGGAGGCATCTCTGAATCGGTGCTCTTATCTGACTCCGGTTCAAGCTTTTGATCTACATTGTGAAAGAAGCCCTAAGCAGTTTGTAGAAATAATGGAGTCTGAAAGTATTTTTCGTGCTTAGAGTAGATTTGGAATGATGCATCAGAATGAAAGTGGGTGTAGCTAAGATTGAAGATAAGATGGGAGAAAATCACTTAAGGTGAGTTGGCTATTTGTAAAGAAGGTTAGCTGATGCACCGGTGAGGATATGTTAGTTTATGAATGTTAAGCCATCTAAAACAGGGCGTAGAAGGCCCAAGAAGTGTTGGAATGAGACTATACGAATGGATCTTAGTTTTTTGGATCTAAACCCGAGAATGACCCACGATAGATCTGAATGGAGGCAAAAAAACCATGTATCCGACTGATGAATATCAGATTCATCACTCTATAAATGATGAATTAAGCTCTAATCCCTAAAAATCATTGGCATCTCTTACTTATTCTGTATAATTAGCATTCATGCATGTTTTATAAGAATGGCATTTTATCACTCATTATTACAAAAATAAGAAGCCAAAAATCACAATCCAATTGGCTGTAAATAGTCTAACTTCCCTGATTTTTAACTAATTCATGCTAATTCCAAATGACCCGAAACCACCTCCATTGTGTACATATTACTAACAAGAATGAATGAAAAATACAAAAAAAATCACTAACCTAAATAAGTGGACCAAAAACCCAAACCCTAGGTTTAGGATTCCCGAACTAAAACCTTGATATCTTCCTCATCCAGTGTCCAATTTGATCTTACTTACTTTTGAAATAATGTATTTTCAAATACCTTCAAAAAAAGACCAAGTTCAAGTGAATCGGAGCTTATATGTGAAAGTTGGGTTTTAGGCCTCTTTTGTACATTTTGTATTTTAGCGGTTTTTGACCTACTATTTTATGTACATAATTAACCCATTTTATTTTATTTCTTCTTCATTTGTCTTCTTTGATGAAAGTTTTATTAAAATACGAAAAAATCCAAAATTGAGCTTGAAATCAAAGAAACTAACAAAGTCTGAGTCTTCATTAACCGTATGTACAAAAAGTGTCATTTTCACATTTTATTTTATTTATTCTTTTTCTTAATTAATAAAATATAAAAATTAGATTAATATGTAAATATTTATATTTGATTTTATTATATTTTTACGGATTTTTTATCTTGTTTAAAAATGACTAAAATTATAAAACCCAAATTCAAGGTATTTTATGTACATGGGATACTCCAAAAATATCACTTTATGCAATTGACCGATTTTGTTTTTGATCCCTTCATGAAAGTTGCAGATCTCATCGAGACAAGAAATTTTTATGAAGAAACATTTTTTTATCTGAGGTCATTTTCTATTCATTTCAGATATTTCTTTAGATTTAATTCTCTGAATTTTGTGGGGCTGACACGTGGCCGCTCCTAGAGCCGCTACGTGTCATCCATTTTGTCCTATGTATATATATATATAATTATTAATTATATATATAGTTAAAAAATAAATAAAAATAAAAAAAATAAAAATAATAAAAAAACCCCACGCACGTACATCTCACATGCCCCTTGCGCATGCGCACTGCACGTGTGCCCATCTTCCCCATTGTCTCTACCACCCCAATCCTCCCTGCGTATCTCGCGGTCAATCTCCGGTCACCGCCG
This sequence comes from Ottelia alismoides, assembly GCA_037367405.1. Lineage (NCBI taxonomy): Eukaryota > Viridiplantae > Streptophyta > Magnoliopsida > Alismatales > Hydrocharitaceae > Ottelia > Ottelia alismoides. The sequence goes on along the minus strand of JAZKJV010010987.1, from coordinate 24,667 downwards.
CCAATCTCCCTGAATCTTCCCTTCCATCTGCGATCGCCCTCCGATCTCGTCAAAATCGCCGTGCATCCCGTCATATCCAACCTTCCATCTTCATCACCCTCCTCCTATTCTATTTAAGCACCGCCTCCGTGCCCGTCATCAGCCATCCGACGATCCACAATTGAAGCAGAGGTCGACGGTGATAGCGTCACCTCTGCCAGCCGACGAGATCCAAGGGATCCCTCCCTCGTTGCAGCACGGCAAGCCCACCTCCACCGCTACTGCCTTCCTCCAACTCTATCACCGTCGAGCTAACCCACCACTGATACCCCCTTCACCTCCGAGACCCAACGCCTATGTTCCACCATCCACTTCCAAATGTATCCTCCTCCACCAAGTTCATCTCTAAATATCTCGCATTTACTCTGCCAACCCCCACACCTGGGAATTACCTCCGCTCACTCAGGTACCACCGACGACCCTTCCATCGCCACCAGCCAAGAGCACATCATCGGGCTTCACCCCCTCCAGGCACTTCATCGACAACTCGTGCTCTCTGCCTTCATCGACTACTCCAGCGGCACCACCTTAGCGGATACACCCCGAGGAGTTCCACCTCCATTAGTGGGGACCAGCATCCATCGAAGATATCCTTGTACCATCAGGAGCAACCATCTTCCTCGACCGACTTCCTTGACATCAAAGAAGATGCCGCACCACCTCCTCTGCCTACGTCTCCAGCCGCAACCCCCTGCTATCTCCGCCTGCGAGCTACCGGGCATAAGTCCCGAGGCCCCCTCCCGTGTGCATCGCACGTGCCTTGGGGTGGGACTTTGCATCGGTGCCCATCCAGCTACGATTAATTGCGTAGAACTCCTCCAACCATGGGTCACATGCCTGTTACGTGATCGTTGGTGTTTTTGCAGAGTAACCCCCCTAAGCTCTGGTAATTACTATTCAGTCCGCACTACATTTTCTTATTTTTTTAATTAACATAATTGTAGTTAGACCCTTGTGTTCCCCCCTTATTTTGAACCATGTTATTGCATCATATTATTTATTAAAAATAGGCATTGTGTTTTTCAATTAATTCTCTACATTATGGAATACGTGTGACATTTTTATGATTTATGGTTAATTAATAAAAGATTATTTGGTGGAAAATTACATATTTTGCCCATCTTGTGCTTGAAAATTCATAACTAATTAACCATTGCTCTAAAAATTGCCGAAAATTCAGGGATTGTAGAATTCGTTGTACGTTACACTGGCCCAAAAAGAATTACATTTCGTGCATTGTTTGTCGCTTAAAATCATTTTGCATATTTCGATCTTTAATTTTTAATGGGTATTAAATGTCATATTTTCGAGGTTTAGGATTTTTTTGAGATCGATCACCTAGTGATAGATCTTGAGTAATTTTATCTCCTGAAAATAAGTAGGTTTAATATTTATTATAATTAAATATTGAAGTTCGCATTGTTTACATTCATAAATTCATAAAATATTTATCCTGCATCCTAAAAAATTCCAAAAAATTACAGTGGAATTATTTCATCAGAATTGTCATCCTGGACAAGTTTAATATTTTTTGGACATCGTATGATTGATCTTTACTTCTTAGTTCCTAAAATTGGCCTAATTTGTATTTTGCATCCTAAATTACATTAAAAAAATAACAAAAAAAGTCTGCCTCGAAAATCGAAATGAACTTTGATAGACAATTTTCTAGGTTGTTCCTTTGCCTCCTTGATTTTGACCTTGGGACTTTCCCAAGTAAAATAAACAAAAAACCACGTGATTGAAATTGAATTAATTAATAGTGGTTATTTCTTGATCGATTCTGATTGCCCGCCTACAACGAAATGACACATTCATAAATAAACATACAATAATTCATGTAAATTTAGGGTTTTCGTGGCTCGTTAGATGGCGCTGTTGCCGGGGAGGCAAACAGCTTAGTTTTTGTCTAATTTTTTTTTGTGTTCGGTTCTGCGCATTCGGGCAGTCTGACCCCCAAATCTTCACTATAAAATTTCCATTTTTCATGCATTCATTTTTTGTCTATATTGTTTTTTAAATTTTTAAGTCACTTTCTTACACCTCTCTTATTTTTCTTGTTACTCGGTGTACATGGAGCGGTTTTCGAGAACCGATGCATCTTCATCGACTTCCAAAAGGCCGTATTAAAATTAATGTCGAGTCGGGTCGTGAGAGAGCGTAGATTCTAGGATTTATTTTTCCGCAACTTTAACTTTTGTAATTACTTGCTCATTTATAGCGGTGTCCGTTTGGACTCTCCTGTGTGTAACAAGACCTTGAACCTTTTCTGCGGTGTGCCGTGGCCTATTTCACTCTCTGGTGAGGGTGGGGCCTGACTTGAGTGGCACTTAGGATAGACCTGCACATACGACTCTTAGAGCTTTTAAATTTTTGATTGTGCTTGTAGAAACTAGGATCACACTTCACTTAATCAAGATGCATCTTAGATCATTCAACTTAGTCAAAAATTCAAAATCAATTCTTCATGACTAATAGAACTTTCTGCTAGGTGTGGTTTTCATCGTCTTGCATTCATATAGAATAATTTTTACAATTCTTGTATTGCATCCCACATGGAGATTACGAGGAATCACTGTAAGTCCTCTAACTGAGTATACATCATAGTTTTTTACGTGCATTGGCTTTTCTCGAATTTCTCCCTTATGTTTTGTCACATAATTTTAAAGGAAATTGGGACTGGACGGTAGACGTGTATTTGTGCTCACCAAATTCTTCAGTGATCACCTAATTAAAATTGGAACTACTAAATATAGCCTATTTTAATTAACCCATAAAATAAAAAATGTTTGCGGGAGAGCAATCCCGACCTTGGATGAATTTTTCTGTCTGAGTGAGCGAGAGACGACACTTAAGGTTAGAGCCCAGCTCCAAAATTTTCGTTCAGACTACTGATTCTAAAAACGATTAGCTACTTCTCAATTAGGAATACGGTAGTTGGTAAATGGTTTGGATTTCCTTAGCAGAGTGGGTGGTTTAAAGGACACTATGTAAGGCTCTGTCTGTAAGTAGCACAGGTAGCCATTTTACGGTCCGTACTTACAGTTATATTGGCTAAAAATAGGTGCAACTAGTCGTACGAATTTGGGACAGTCTTTAAGAAAATTTTCGGTACCTAACAACTCGCTAATTATTTTCCAAGATTGTCTTATCACCAACTAAAATTGAAAAGATAATTGTCGAACTCTAGCGGCTTTATTGTGTGAGTTGGTGAACCTAGGGGTTGATTTGTGTTTTCTTTGGTGTGTGTGAACCGATTTCGAAGATCAAAAGCCACACACTTGTGCCATCACTCTCCTTGATAACAATTTCTTTTGAATATCCTGTGCACTTGCACCAAGATAAAACATGTCGATTCATCATCAACCTCCTTTGACAAGTACATGATAATGGTCCGAGTACCCATCTGATCTATATTATGAAAATAAATTTGTCTCGGTAGGGCCCAAATAAACTAAACCTTCTTCTTTCAATAACCCTCCAACATTTACGGGAGATTTTCTCTCTCGGATAAATTCAACCCCCTCAATAAATTCCGAGCCACTCTACTCGAATCATCCGATTAAAGTCACCGCAGCCTCATATTATTCACCTCAACCATATGAGCAACTACCATCCTGAACTGAACCATCTTATTCCTGGTTTCTCGCTGAACTTACTAAACCATTTCAAAAACAAATCATTTTTGAGACTCATGATTGGCAGAGAGACCAAACCCAATCACACCAGATGGAGAGGCTCGCATCTAATGATCATCAGTGTTGGATTAACCGTGACGACCAAATCTCTATTGATTGATCCGGACACCACTCCTTTGATCATCCTACACATACAAAGAACAACCCTAATAATATCGACACTTATGAACCCTGTATGATTCCATTGTTTGGGGATACGATCTATCATGACCATCGAAGTAGACTCTACTCAAATCAGCATTGTATGCCTGAGTCACGGCATGTTGAGTATGAGACCTAAAGATTCCTGCAAAATCCTTCCACTGAGCAGACTCCTTCCATAATTTTTTAGGAGAAATTTTGAAGAATAATAATCATATATTAGATAATCCAAGAGAATCTCCTCTCAACTCATATAGGAAAATGGAAGATGAAATGACTAAAACTCAAATTCAGAAACACACCCCGACTGCTCCCATGATTGACCATGAACATATTTTTTAGGATGATATTTCGAGGATAAATAAGAGATTTGATTCTGACGGACTAATTTCACTCTCTGGTAGCTTGGATATAAAAATAGATGGGGAAAAGATTGGATCTCATGTTAAAAATTCTGAGGATATTCAGAAGCCTAGAGAATATGTTCACCCTATGGATAACTCTGACAGTGACACTTCTACCTATTACTCCTATAGGGATAAATCTGATTCTGACTTGGATTCTCACTCGACATATCAAAACCCCTCATCATATATGGAAAACACCACATCTACACACCACATAGAAAATACCAAAAATTGAAATATTTAAAAACTATAAAAAAATCAAAAATCTTGAAAAATACATAAAAATTGAAACTGAAGAAGATCTGAAGAATTTGGATCCTACTCTACGGGAAGCACTGGAGAAAAGATTGATTTTTGAACTTCCCTTTATACATGCCATTGAACACTACCCCGACTTGAAAGGATTTATGATGAATAAATTAATGATGAAAAAGTCGGGCAAGATAAAAACAAAGACTGAAAGACATATCTTGTCAATGGCCTCCTCCTTGGTTTTGAGGAGAAAAACCAAAAGCCATATAGTGAAGCGGTTGCCCAGATTTGACTGTGGAATCAAAGATATAATTTTTACCCATGCTCGAATTGATGACGATTCACCAATTAATATCCTCCCGACCTCTGTATTTAACGAGCTCAAACTCGGACCTATCAGGAAGATATGAGATATCGTTCAATTAGCTGATCAATCGATAAAGAGGCCAAGAGGAACAATTTCTGTCATCATTACATTCCAAGGTGCTCCGCTCAAAATAGACTTCATGATTATTGATATTGATTATCAAGGAGAATTCAACCAGTCTCCAATCATTCTAGGAAAGCCATTTTTGGCATTGGCTAAGGCAATTATTGAGTGCGAGACTCGTGAAATCAATTTTACATCATTAGGAGCACTTCGATCTCAACAAGTCTGTGAGGAACCATGATTTTCTGAGGCAACCCACGAATCCCTCAACAGTGGTAACCATCAAGCGGTAGAAGATCCCTACTTCGTTGATACATCTGAGATAGCGACTGTTGAAGAGACTATTGGTTTAGAAACTCTCCCCACTGTTCCATTTCTTACTTCTCTCACCATGGGAAATGACTCCGATTATGATCCTGAGACTTATGCATGGGCGCATCCTGAGTCGGCTGAAATCTCCTCTGACCACGTTGATCAAATCAACCTGACACCAGAATGCTCCAACATCAAGTTAGTTTAGATCGAACATGCAGAGACTCTCCCTACTATTCTGTTTCATGCTGCTCTCACCATAGAAAATGTTTCTTATATGATCCTGAGACATATGCATGGGCTCACCCTGAGTCAACCTTCTCTGACTACCTTGAACAAATCAATCCAACTCAGGAGTGCACCAACATCAATAAAACTAAGAACAAACATGCATGACGGACACCAAGTAAGGAGAAAATTTTCAATGGTTATTCATCTGGAGACTCCTCACTCCCAGGACCAACACCTTCACGAAACAAAAAGACTGCTCCTGCATCTAAAAAGAAAGTCACCTTTGACCTTCCAGAAGACGAATTATCTGATGATCCCTCATCAGGTCCAGAAAAGGTAATCTACATGAGTGAGGTCTGCTCGATAGTCTTAAAACCCTACCTTCGTAAGGATCCAAACTTCGATTTCTGTTGGAAGACTCCCGTTCCTCACTATTATTCATCCAAAGCCTATTCTCCTGGTATCATCAAATATATTGGAATAATTTCTTATAAGTTGACTTAGATTGGTGCTTCAGAGTATTCATCAGAGGACAAATCTCTTGATCCTAAGAAGGAACGAATTTTGAGAAAACAAATGAAGAAACTAAAAAATAAGAATATTTGGAGTGCACCCACTTTCAAATACTATTCCTCGAAGGATAACTCTGATGATGGTTACCTTTCATTTGACTCATACACTTCATCTACTATACAACATGATTTCTCCGAGGATAATAGTTGGGAATCATATACTTCATCTCCTTCTCATCATTACGATCTTCCAATAATAGATGTGGAGTGAAAAAAGAGAATTTCGGGAAGAGAGTCATCTTGAACCTGAGGTGGAGTTAATATCGAGGAGATAAAAAAAAGGTTCGTAAAAGCTGAACACAACTCTTTGAGATCGCCCAATCAAAACGACGATGTCAACATTGTGGAGTTGATGCAGGGAATGTGAATAAAACTCTCCAAGATGATGCACCATGATGGAAGAGGAGTGAGATGTGATAGAATAAGAAGAAGGGATGAAATAAAGAAAAATTCAAGAGGAATTAGAAGAGAAGGCTCGAAGCGAGCATGATGAAGAAGGGATAGAAGAAGAGAAGTAGAAATGGAAGTGCACGAAGTGCATGAAATTCTTGTTTTGACCTACTTTTATTTGATCCAAACAAACCTCGAAACAAGGTTTGATTCACCAACTCAACACAATGTGCCATAAAAAGTTCGACAATTATCTTGTCAATTAATTGGTTGTTTTCAGGCAATTATCTTTTCACTTATCCTTAGAGCCTAAACCTATAGGGGAGTGAGTACTACCCGACAATCGTCGTGTACTTTCCACTTCCTTTGTAACCTATAGCCTATACTTTTTGAGGTCCTTGTTTTTGGATTTGGATCCACTACTCAACCAAAGAATGGAGGAGGAATCTAATAGGTGAAACCGCTACTTCCCCCAAAAGTGAGGCACACAAACACAAGATGATGAGACAAACATACCTAGTGTATGCTCAATACTTCAGACGAGGTCAGATGTTCTGCACAAGGCGAGAACACTATCGTCTACAAGGCCCTACTCACCTATGTATGATAGAAGTGCCAATACTTCGTGAATCGAGGAGAAAATCACAAGTCAATATCCTGGGTAGGATTTGGGCTCTATTCCTTATGGATCGTGCCTCTCTCTATCTGAAAGGTACCTGAAAATATTGTGATTTTTATAAACCCAAGATAATGAAGTTCATTATGGATTTTAGAATTAGGCCAAGTTTTCTTTAGCTGTCCCTTTTTTATTTTTTAGGTTTTCACTTGTTTTGAGTATTTTTATGCAAAGACCTAATGATTTATCGATTTTCCTTTATTTTTCCTATGCTAAAAAATAGAAGATAGGACGGAAAAGAAACACAAGCTAACAAGATGTTGAAATACTCATCATTGTGGCGTATGATGTATGATCAGTAAGAAGACCCACATTGCTTCCCAATGCTGTCCATGTGAGATGCTAGATAGGATTGAAATTACACTAAATGCATGCAATGATGTGAAAATCATCCTAGATCAGGAATTGCTATTATGTGAAACACCTGATTAATTTGAATCTTTGTCCAAGTGAAGTGACTATAGGAACATGGAATATATTAAGTTTTAGACATAGGTTACTTGATTAAGCAATCCTAAAATCTAAGGGCTCATTCATAAGAAAAAAATAAAATAAAGGCGGAAACACAAAAATCACAAGAAACAAAACAAAGAAAAAAATAAGGAGAAAATAGAGAAAGAAAAGAAAAGCGAAGAAAACTGCCAAAACCGTCAAACACCCTGTGAGGTCCCTCAAGTGTACCTTCACTTGGTGAAACAGACCCCGAATAATCTAAGTGTACAAGTGTATCTATATTATTACAAGTTCAAATAAATCTCTCTCTCACATAAATAAAAAATAAAGCAACTACTAATGCAAATCTTGTTCCTCAGCAATGTGCTCTGTCTCCCCTAATCCTCTATCATGCGGGCTAGAGAAGAATGTCCAACTCCACCTCATGTAAGTGCAATAGCTATCCAAAGACTACCCCTTCGATAAGCAGTCCCTCACAACAAAGGTAACAAGACAATGTCATAAACAATTATGAAACAGTTATAAGCAAAATAATATAGAATACTAGGTAAACAAACAAGCAAGAAGACAAAGTAAGTAAAAAACCAAAGTGCCTACTGCTGCTAATCTACATGATTGTTGATCCGATAACGATGCCAATTGTTGAGAAAATCGATCTAGTCAAGTGAGGGATCCTAAAGTCCAGTCTTAAAGGGCATTTTGTGTCGGACAAGTTGGATCCGGGAATCACTTCGTCACCTCTCTCGCTCTCGAATGTTAATCAACCAAATTAATTCAACAATAACAATGACCAAAACTCATGGATGTGTATGTGTAAAGAGATCATGCAAGTGTGTGAGTTATGAAATTTATTTAAATCTACAAGAAATGTAAATAAGGCAAGCAGGTAAAGTGTCGTCCACTAGAGAAAATAGGGATACATCACAAAAACCTAATGCAAACAATAAAGCATAAATTCTTGTTAGTTTTGCAACATATTAAGTATTTAATTCTTTTTGTGGGTTTTTAATTTTTTATTATTTTTATGAGATTTTTAATTAGATTTTATATTTTTTTATCAATTTTATATTTTACGATTTTTTAACTAATAATTTTATTAGATATATAAAATAAAAGTCTTTTTGGAATTTTAAATTATAGTAAATAAAGTCAAAATGTACAAACTAATTTTTTTTGAATTTTTATATTTTTCATTATTTATAGCATTTTTAGGGTATTTTAAAGCTTTTTTATGGATTTTATAAAATTAAAAAACACAAAATAAACCAATCAAAAAATATAGGAACAAAAAATAGGCCTAATAAATATCTATCAGATCAAAAATGACTCAACATTATTTTTCTAGTATAATAAAAACAAAGAACATTTGAAGGTTCAAAACATGTTTTTCTGATTTTTGTACGATATTTTCTAATTTTTATGTTTTTATGTATTTCACAGTCTTAAGGATTCTAATTTGTATTTTTTATGAAGTTTGGATATGTGATAAAATAAAGTAAAATACACGTACTCTATTTTTTTGGTAATTTTTAGATCTATATTTGAATTTTTATGATTTTTATAAATAAAAAATATAAAATATAGCTAGTTTTGCAATTTTAAAATAGAAAAATAACAGTATATACTTAATACAAATATATATGATATAATATCATATGAGGTAGTTAAACAATTTTCCAAAATTTTTTGGAGTTAATTAGATAATTACACTTTTTAAAATAAAGACACGATAAAAAAAGAAACACAAGGACTAATTTGTAATTACAGAAACCCTATATATGCATTTCTAACAAAATAATAAAGCCCAAGGGCTAATCTACAATTAATCCAATTAAATTCACAATTTAACAGCCCCTAGTAGGGACCATTTTGCAAATAATACAAATTCCAAGGCTATTAATATAAAATTCCCAATAAAATATAAATCTATTTAAACTAGTAGGTACTAAATTAAAACTTCCAAAAATAATTCTCAAATATTCATAATAGGTATAAGAAACCACATGATATAATGTGCAATTAACCCACAAAAACCCTCATGTGGGATAACACAAGATGACGAGGTCGTGACTAAATAGCAAATACTAGAAACTTTAGGGCTCAAGTTGTGAAATATCCAAAGTTTTTAACACTGTGATAAATATTTATAGGCCCAAAAATTAAATTCCAAAAATCAAAGGGTTGAGATGCAAAATACCCACTCCTAGTGCGCGAATAGACGACTGAGATTGAATTACTTAACATCATTGACAATCGTGGAGCATCGATACCACGTTGAGCACGTGCGGTCGAGATTAGATATGGCACTTGATCTAACTGTTGGAGATGGCTTTGAATGTCAGTTGTTCATTATAGAATGTTCTTCATCGAACGGTGGTGATGTTATCAGGAAGAACGGACAAAGAACTGCAGCTCGACGACTTTGGATCTCTCCTCCTGTGCAGCTTCGGCCACCTCTCTCCTTGCTGATGGTCGGGAAATGTTCTTGGGAGGTGGCTGAGCTTGCTGGTGGTTGGAATCAAGTATGGAACCCAGTAATTGGGTCCTGGAGGTTTGCAACAAAAGTGGGACATGGAACACCTTCTTTTCTACTTGGGACTTTCCAAGCCTAAAAATATGCAAAAGCAAATTAGGAATGAGATGGGTCGGAGGGTCTCCGAGGATGGTGGTGGAGGGAGACCCGTCAAACCTGATCTTTGCGAGATTAGGTGGAGGAGGAGTTTTGAGAGATGGAGAAGTGAGAAGGAAGCTGATGAGGCGATAGAAATGGTAAAGTACGTGTTTTTTATCGGAGATAAGTGTTTGAGCTTCAAGCTCCAACGAGGGACTCTTTAGATTTTTTAGTCATCTTTCAAAAAGGGATTGGGCCAAAAGGGGCAAGAGAAATCATGTGAAAAATTGGAGAAGTCAGTGCCCTGACCAGTTCTGTCAAATAGTAGAGAGGGGAGGGGTGTTGACATGGAGTCAACACCCGTGACCTGCGATTGAGCCACATAGGTGCCATGCAGTCACAAAATGACAAAATTAAATTTAAATAAAATAATATTAAAATAAATTATAAAATGATTTATTTAAATAAACTTAAAACATAAAAATTGGTCCATATCTAATAAACTATTTTTTAGTGATTTTTATTTATTTTGACATGTTAATTTATAAGGAATTGATTTTTACTTGTAATATTATTGGTATAAATACCTATATATATATTATATTTTGTGTTTTATATTGTATTATTTAAATTCACAATTTTTATATCTATACTATATTTACATGCATATGTGCATATTTTTATTTTTATGAAGTTACTTATGTACTTAAATAATTATATATGTACATATTATAGGTATTTTATAGATATTTACATGCATACCTATGTATAATTATATATTTATATGTTGACATCTCTATAATTCATATTTATACCTAAATGCATTTATAACAACTAACCATTACATGACTCTCATATTACCTTATGTCACCCCTTCTTTATTAACGTTGTTAGAGTGAGTTGAGTGTTGACAAACTTACTATTAAAAGTCTACCATATTTGTAAATTATGCACATTACGGGGACTTAGGTTCCCCCTATACTTAGGCTGAGAAAAGCCTAAGTAAAGAGATGTGAAATGAAATCAAATGAAATGAGGAACCCGAGGTGAACAATAAGAGACAACTTGGTTCCACCATACTTAGAATGAAGAGTAGCCTAAGTATCAAAAATGTGGTTCTAAAGGTGAGGGAACCGTGATGCACACCATTAGGTTGAGCGAATCTAATTAGTTTTATGAACCTATAGAGAAGAAAATGGAGTTGTAGGTACGATATAGGTCTGAAGAGTCAAAACAATGATCAAACAAACCCAATAGATTCACTAACTCACATATGAAGACCAAGTGATTAAGATCAAATTATCTTGTCCATTCTATTGGTGATAACCCAATCTTTTGAGTCCATTACAAGCATGTATAGAGTAGGATTTGGGAACTATCCTATCGATGCATCCTCATCTCTCATGATGCATAAAGTACATGCAAATAATGTGGGTTTTGCTCTCCCAATACAAGGTTGATTTTTACTCCATTTTAATTAGATCAACTTGCATTAGCAGTATTAATTTTAAGAGCTTAGGTTGTCACTTGGGAAATATGTGATCACATAATACATTATCTATTGCACAATCATGATTCCTTTAAAATCCTTCGCGATAAATCAAGAGAGATTCAGAAAATTTGATGCAAATGAAAACTATGGTGTATGCTCATGTAAGAGATACTTACAATGCATCCTCTCTCTCTCTCTCCATGTGGATGCTAGACTGAATTAAAATTTATATCTAAATGAATGCAAGTTGAGAAAACGCACCTAAACATGCTTCTATTAGTGGGAAAAGAATTCGATTGACTTGAGCTAAATGAAACTTATTTAAGTATGTCTAATGAATCTTTAGAGATGAGTGAATCTCATAAGATTAGTTAGTGTGTCATAATTTACGGTTCAATCACATAAAATATAAACATGAAGATAGCTCTGAGAGCCATGTGCCTAAACCCTACTTTTGGGCACTCAAGTTGAGTCTCACCCAGTTAGGGGTGAAACATATTCAACACAAAAACATAGAGTACATATTCATAAATTCATGAGTTCTTGATAAAAACAACTATAAATACTTAAATCAACAACCTATAAGTACAACACAAAATTATTTCATCAATTTTCCATAGTCCCTTTTGCGGTTCCTTGCAGCTGGAGCGCTTGACTCCTTTCCTTCGCATTTCCCAAGCATCCTCAATCCACAAAGACCCTGCCACCAAAGTATAAGTGGTTAAAACATAACTAAAGAAATAATCACCATAATGAACATAACACAACATAGGAATAATGCAAGAAATGAACTCAAAACAATTTGACCTAAACGACATATTAATCAGCTTAAAAAATTAAACCTAATTAATTATAATAATAATAAAGTCGTGTCTCTGGCAACAATGCCATCTGATGAACTGCTAATTGGCAATGTTAATATGTCCACGTTCTAATACAACTAATTAGCATTCATTCAGGTCCGAGTCGAAATGTCTCAGCGGGGAGGACTTATCTTGAATTTAACCTAGATAAGTCCAGGGTTAAACACATGGACGTGAGATATTAACATAATTGATTGAATATTAATATCTATATTAAGGATTACTATATCATCTAGGTCAAAGAAAACAAATACAATGCAATACAAAGCACTTATGAATGAGAGATGCATTTTTATTTGGATTTTTATGCAAGTTAATTAATAAAAAATGAATAGAATGAATTAATTACTAAACCTATATATGCAACATATAAATTATGCTCCTATTTAAAGCAACAATTTAAGAATGATTTCAGAGTTCAATGATGCAAGGGATGACGCAAGGTTCTATGTATTCCATTTAATCATATGAAGAATGGAACAAAATAATAACTCTGATTAATCAGTCAATACTTATGCGTCAAATCAGAGAATAAATAGTGCCATTTCAAAGATCACTAATCTAGATTTACAATGAAACTGAAATCACATTAATTAGATTAATACTTCTTAAGTTATTTAATAATCAATTCAAGGGCATAAGTGTAACAAAACTTATATAAAAATACAGAAATAATCACAAATCAAATGCAATTACAAATAACCGTTTGTGTCTTATCTTTAAAATATCCCTATGCCCATGCATGGGTCCTAAATGCAATAATGAGAACACAACGGGGATGATTTGCAATTATCCAAAGGCATGAACACAAAATGCACGCGCCCTGGAGGGCCAATGTGCAAATCTGGAGAAGCGGAAGCGCTCGGCTGTGTACAACATTAAGACTTGGACATGTGTCTATTGATAAGATCAATAAGACTAGTAAGATATAAACCTTTAGATTGTCTAAGAGTTCAAAACTTACCTATTTTTGAATAATGTATTCAGAATGTCTTCTTTAAGACCAACCTTATCCAGGAATGATGTAAGATGCAAAGGTATTCTTAACCTCATACATGTAGATGCATGTGCACTATCTACCATAAGGAACATTAATGATATGTGATATCCATTGATGATTATTCATGGTTTGAAATTTCTTCCGTACACATTATACATTTTTTTGAAATGTTCAGAGATTATGTAATTTTAGTTGAAATTAAAAGTTAGAAGGAAGATGGAAAGAGTTCGATCTTACCAAGGTAGCTAGTATCTATTGGATGAATTCGAAGAATACCTTACAGAGAAAGTAATATTGTTTCTATCTCACTCCTCCTAATAAATCTTAGCTCAATGGAGTTGTAACGATATGCAATGGGATCATGTTTGACGTGATCTGATCAATGATGAATCTTACGCAAAATTACATCTTAGTTTCTGATATTTGTAGTAGAGATTGCAACATATATTAATAGGACTCCAAATAGATCTATACTCAGAAACCTTCATGAGTTAAGGTTTGGAACCAAGTTTAGTATTTGACACTTGAGGATTTAGGGTTGCTTGATCCATACCATAACATGGATGACAGTAAGATGGAATCTTGCATTATAGAGTGTCGCTTCATTGAGAATGTCAAGGATGGTATTGGATACCTACTTTATGACCCTAAGATTCTTAAATATTATATATCTGAGAATATGATCTTAGAGGATGTCTTCATTAAGAGTAAAAATAAGAATGAAGTAAAGAGACTCATCAAATCCTAGAAGGATAATGAAGTTTGTAATATTATAAACTAAAAGGATAATTAAAGATGAAACATTCATATCTCTTCAAAATCAATTTGAGGGTGGTAAGACAACCTAAAGGGTATGGAACGCATTAGAGAAATCATACAACGATCAGACTTCAAATGATGAAGCTTCTGAGGATCATGACATGCATAGATAGAAGTTAGTAATAAAGTCTAAGGTAAACTTCATGGACAAGTGTTGTGTATGGACCCTCAGGGATCCACCTAAGGGGTCAGATCCATTAGGTGGAAATACATCTTCAAGAGAAAGAGGGAACCTGATGGGAAGGTAGAGACATTCAAATCATAGCTCGTGTCCTAGGGCAATACATAGATAGAAGGCATCGTTTATGATAAGATGCTTTATCCTATGACCATACCCATGAGAACATTGCTAACTATAGATGAACATCTTGACTATGATATCTAGCAAATGGAAGTTAAGATTGCATTCCTTAATGGATACCTCAATGAGGATTTCTACATGAAGCAACACCAGATATTCATAATTAAGGAAGGAAAATATGCAAACTGAAGACTCCATCTATGAGCTCAAATAAGTTTTTGATAGTTGGAACATCAGATTTTATGAAATCATAAAGGTTGTGATTTTAAATAGAATCTTGATGAACCATGTGAAGCTTAGTGGAAGTTCCATTGTGTTCATCATGCTAAATGTAGATGAAATCTTAATTATTTGGAATGATATAAGGATGATGAAAGTGTTTAAAATATGTTTGCCCATACCTCTGAGATCAAAGATCTCAGGGATATCTCTTAGTTCTTAGGTCTAAAGCTATTCAGAAGCAAATAAAAGAAGGCATCAGTATAATCACATCAAGGGTACATCTTGGATAGGTCCCATATGAAAAATTCCAAGGAAGGCTTCATTTCCTTAAGATATAATACTAAGTTATCTAAAGGAATTGCACCTCTAAGTGTTGATGGTGTTAATGCTATAGCTACATGCACTTATGCATCAATTATAGGAAACCTTGTGTATGCCATGATGTGTATGAAAACCAGATATATCATATTCAATGGGAGCGATAAATTGCTTCCAATCCTATTGTGAAGATAAAACACTTAATTGCAGTAGTAAAACATCTTCAAGGATGTAAGACTATATAGATAGTGATATCTAATTCTTCAAATATGTTAAACTACTTAAGAATTTATCTTAGTCTAAGGAGATAGAGATCTCCATGTATAAAGGTATTTTAATGACGATAATAGAAATTACATATTGGTTATGATAATTTATGAAGTTGTAATGCCAAAAGCTAAAACTAGTAGGGCATTATGAAGACTTTGACAAGATTTAGTATTGGTTGCATAAGATGCAACATTTACATTAGATGCAATCATTGTTTCAAGTGATATGCAAGTCTCTGAAAGGACATGGCATAGTCTCTCGAAATTGGGTGACTGATCAATTGACCAAGCTATTGCCTATATAGCAACACAGCTTCCTGATAGCACATGAGTGTGGATTAAAAGATTAGCAATTTAATACTTTGAACTAGTAGGAGATTTTTGGACATGTGAGCCCATGACAAGCTATTTTGCAATAAAAGTTATGGAAAATCGCTCCCTAATTTAAAATAAGGATTATAAGTTTGCATATAAGGTCCCTTAATACAGTTAGGGTTATATACCATGGACATCTTGATAATCATACAATAGTTGATTCAATATTTGAATCATAAAGGTTGGTGCTTAGATGATTTTAAAGAGTTAGATTGATGGCTTTATCTATCACTGTTAAATGATTATTAAGAGAGGATCTCAAGCCTGAGAAGGAGATGACGATACTTACTCCAAAAGCTGATATCAGACCGACCTCTTGGATGTAGGTCCTCTACATAGGAATAGATATTTAGAGGTTTCAGATTAGTTAAGTCAAAGAGTTGACTTAGTGAGATCAATATAACTAAGACCTATGTCATATGCTATCACGATATAAGCATGCATCCTCCGACCAGAGATAGATGTATTACTATATGTCTGCGTATGGTGTATATGCAAGGACATATGAGTAATACTATCTCTCAAGGGGATCATGCAAGTTCATTAATGAACTGAAAGACATGAGCTCATTCATGAGATAATGGGACCAACCAAATTCCATGCATGGTCATCTTAATTTGGAGCATGATATGATATGTGTTGAACATAATTTTGCAGAGGTCGTGTTCATTCACAAGGTGAATCAACAGTCATTGAATTGACCTCATACGAAACCCAGCTTCAGACAACAATTAACCCACAATGATGATCAAATAATGAAAAGAAATATGGGGAGTTAAAATTTATTATAACTCTACAAAAATGATATGTATAGGTGCAAGTATGTAGAATGTCGAACACAGGGAACAAGCAAGATAGATCGGGCAGATAGACGCACAAAATGCGACTGTGATGTATTTCTCTATATAAGTGCTCTTCTTTGTGGGTTTTAATTTTATATTTTTTATTTTAGTTTTGATTTAATATTTTTATATTTGATTTTATAAATTTTATAATTTTTAAATTTTATTTTTATATTTTATATTTTTACATATTTTTATATTTTCTTTTTCTTTTAAATAAATAAAAAGCTATATATAAGATATATATACAATATATGCTATCATAGATTGAAAAGTTAATAAAAATGACCAAAACTCATAAAATAAAATATTTTTGGGTTTTAGATAATTTTTCACAGTTTTTGTCATTTTTCCAGAATTTTTACTATTTTTTAACGGTTTTTAAAGTCAAAAATACCCAAAACAGGGTTTAAAATAAATATCTAAAACTAAAATTGAGATTAAAAATATAAAATTGAGTTAAAAATTATCCAAATTAATTTTAATATAAAGATAATAATATAAATAAAATTCAGGCACATAAAATAGATTTTTTAGATTTTTTTAAAGATTTTTTTATAAAGGTTTTAAAGATTTTTCAATTTTTAAGAGTTTTCTTTTATATTTTTTTGTGATGTTTGATTTGAAGTTATAAAATAAGTAAATAAATATAAAAATTATTTTTTTAGATTTTTCCAAAAAGTTTTTATAATTTTTATGTATTTTTTTGTAAAAAGAGATAAAAAGGCATTTTTGATTTTTTATAAATAATAAAAGCCTTAAAATTGCAATTAAAAATATGACATGAAAGAGCAATGCAACAAGAAGCTAAGTCTATTGTTTGAGATTTTTTTCTAGTTTTGTAGATATATGAAATAAATAGAAATAACAAAGAGAAACTACATTACTAGTAATGGTATATTTGTAAATATCAAGAAATCCAGGAACAAAAGTGAAATTTCACCAAAAATATTCAATGTTTTTAACAAGTTTCTGGACTAATGTGAAATAACATAATCCGGGAGGATCCCCTCGGAAAATGCCCACACCTCACACGCGCCAAGCATGGGAGGTGACATGACCGGGGACCTGGGTGTAATTGTATAAAGCTAGGGGTCATGAATGCAAATTTTAAAAAATAACTTGAACTGTAAATGAAAGATTGAGTCTTAGTAATACAAAATCTGAGTGGGCTTGGAATGCTAAATACCCAACTCGACGAATCGTGGCGCATAACGATCCACTTAGACACGTGTAGAGCTCTGGACACCCGATACCTTGATGGCCATGATTAGATCCCTCATGAGACGATCAACAGTGCTCGGGAAGCGAGATCCAACATCAGCTGAAGCTCAGGAAGAACTATCCAAATCCAGTGTTGTTGACGGGTGGTGGACGAACTGGGAAGTTTCCCCGGCGAGGCGAGCTTCACCGAGCCTGATCCACTACCTCCGATGCTCCTTCAAGATCTAAAATGGCCGGGGATGATCTAGGTGCGATCCTGTATGTGTTGGCGGCTCCAGAAAGCTCCGATGATACCCAGAGGACACACACGAGGTCGGTGGAGTAGGCGAGCTCCAAGATCCTCGACGACACTCCAAAATGAGCCCCCCAAGTGCCTCTAACATCCTTGGACCTGCAAAAATGGTTATGGTCGAGGGAAAAGTGCCTCGACCCCGCTGCGGGGGCAATTTGGTAAAGAACGACAAAAGCGGAGCTTACCGAAGCGAACTCCGATGAGGTGTGAACGAAGGTGGCTGAGTGGCTAAATGCAAAAGAAACACAAAAGGGAAATGATTCCTACGATATGGTGAAGCTAAAACTTCAAGAAAAAGGAGGAAATAGGGACCTTAATGGTTGGGAACTATGAAGTGGACCTCGACGGCGAGCCGTCGTCGGAGATGGTGAGTCAGCCTTCAACTTCGCATAAATCCACCGCAAAAGGGGTGGGGAGGAGGCTGTCACCCTCCTCTATCCACAACACTCAAGAGGAGGAGATGAATCTCAGTAAAAGGGGTTCAAGTTCGAAGTGGAAGAGAAGGTGCGGTTTTGAACAAGAGGCTGGGGTGGCTCAAAGAACGAAGGAGATCGAGCAAATCAACGAGCAATCCCAATTTATGCCCTGAGCGTGTATCATTGATCAATGGGTAGAAAAAGTCAAGAAGAAAACAGGATGATCTGGTTAAAAGGCGCAACCTTTAAAATGAAAAATGGTTGAAAACGACCAAAAACCCAGTTCTGACAAAGTGCAGACCTCGGTGAGAGAGTTGGCCGAGGCCAACCAATGGGGGTGTTCTGGTTGGTCCACGTGGACCAATAAGAAAAAATCCCTCGAAAAACTTTTACAAATTCAATTTAAAATAATAAATGATTTTATTAATTTTAGGTTATAAAATGAAAAATATTTATTATTTTATGAATTATTATGATTTTTTCTTATTTTTTTGAGGTCTAGAATTACAAGTTACCTTTTAAGGGCTATATAATGGTAATATTCCATCTATAAATTTTTAGTATTTTATTTTTGTTTTGTATTTTGATTTTATTAATTAAATTTTTATTTTATAAATTTATGACTTAATTTTATAAACTTAATATATTTTTATTTTTTTGATATATTGTAGATAATTAATTAAATAGATGTATTATTTATATAGGTATAAGTATAAGCAATTCATCTATGTATTTTCTTTACCTATTTTGTTTTTGCATTTTCTTTATGTTTTTATTCATGTTTTAATATGTAAAAATATTATAAATAATATTTACAAAATTATAAAATTATAAAAATTATAAAAATAATGAATAATAAATAAAATGAATATTTTAATCAAGTAAAATATATAGTAGGGGTCCAAAACCAAACTTTCACACAGTAACTCCAAAAAATATGAAATCGCTTTTATTAAATAGCTTATTAAAAGTTATATACAATTAAAGGATATTTTTGATATATTTTGATTTTTATGAGAGAGATATAGGTATGGGAAGTTGGGATTTTGGAAATTTATTCAGAGTCTATTTTGTACACTGTATATTATTTTTGTGCAAATCAAAATTTTTATTTTTCTATATTTTATTTTATACAACTTTAATGTTCAAAGTTTCTTTATTTGAAGTATAAAAAGTGGAGCTAAAAATGGGTCCCAAAAATGAATAAAAAATGAATTAAATAAAAGGTATTTTTATTTGATTTTTGATCCCTTATCTTCCCCTACTTTATTCCTTGTCGACCTAGTCATCGAGATGCCTAGGTCTCAAGATTTTGGGTCATAAGATCTCTTCGATATTTTATCGAAGACGGTGACTTTATTGAAGATATCAGAAAAGTGAACCTGTTACACCGCGTACAAAAGACGGTGACTTTATTGAAGATATCACAGATCCAAACTGGTCCTTGAATGATATTTTGACCCATGAATTCCACTTCCCGAAGGAACACAAGGAAAGCACAATAGAATCTTATTTATATGCCGACAAAGGAGATCCATGCAGCTGAGCTAATCGAGTTATTTGAAGAAAATTCACCCCAGATCAAAGAAGAGGAAACAATTGCATATATGTTTTGTATTTTGTTATCTGAGTCAAGAGTGATTGAGGTGGACACCAATTCATTAGCAAACCGTGTGCCGACCGTCAACCAAGTCTCAAAAGTTCCTAATTAGTCGACTCAGACTCCACTTAAATTAAAGCTGCTTTCGGTAAATATGAAGAATGCCTTCCTTGTAGGGGAGCATGAACAGTATCAGGTCATCATCAGTTCATGATTGACCGTTGATAAAGAATCTCACTTGCTAAAGTTCTAGATAAAATATGCGAGGCTCTTGGTTAGAATGCTTCTGATATCTGAGTGATAAATATGTCCCTATGTTCGATACTCTTCTCTTCTTACATATATACACATTTTAGAAGAGTTATAAAAAATGTAACTCACATGATTTGATTTATTTATCTATATTGTGTGTTAATTGTTGATGAACTGAGGATCGATCACCACAATGATTGCTTTTCTAACTTGTTGAACTTAGCAAGTTGATCTCCTCGATTAATAAATAGCACCGTTGTCAAGGATACTTTTAGGCACAGCAATGTCATCTGATTAATTGAGTAGACTGACGTACTGTGTCCATAAGTTCGCCAAGCAATCATTGTGATGACTGATCCTCAGTCGATCAACAATCAACCCACAATATAAATATATCAATCCAAGTTTGTGAGTTACATTTATTATAACTCTTAATGAGTATAGGCGTAAGCAAAGAAGAGTGTTGAACATAGTGAAGCAAACACGGATAGAGACAAAATTAATATTAATTATTGCTAACTAATAATATTTTTTGTTTTTATCTTTTCCGTTTTTTATGATTTTATTTTTAATTACTTTATGGGGATTTAAATATTTTCATTTTTTTATGATTTTAAATGTTTAATATATTTTCGTATGTTTTTAATTGTGCAAAATTTTTAATTCCTTTTTTGATTTTTAAGGTAATAATAATACATATAATATATAATATATAAATAAGATATATACAATAATATGGAAAAGGGAGCCTACACCCATGTGTAGGTAACTTACCTACACCCACCTCTTTTTCCCTCAATTTTTTGACTTTTTTGAATTGAATACTTGCAGAATTTAGATCACAATACATCATCATTGTGTCATTAAAATTTCAATTTATTCCAAGACTTCTAGCTTAACTATCATGATAGTCAAATTTTAACGGTCTCAGATTTGCTGAAATTGACCCCTTCCGATGGAGCTGTTAGGAATGTTCCGTTTTACATGAAATTTGAAACATGCATTACATTTAATATTCTAAGAAAATCCCCTAAGGATCCATTTCAAAAAAACAAAAATAATGAGTGAAAAGAGGTGGGTGTAGGAAAGTTACCTACACAAGGGTGTAGGCTCCCCAATCCCTAATAATATATATAATATCTTTTTAGATTTTTAAATAATTCAAATAAAGTGAAAATGAACGAAATAAAATATTTTTGGATTTTAAACATTTTCACTTTTTTTGATAATTTTTAGGGTATTTTTCTAAAATTTATGGATTTTTAAAGTGATTAATACACAGAATAGTGAATATAATAAATTCACGAGCTTGTTTAGGGTTATAAAAATATTTATAAGTCCAAAATAAACTACAAATATTTTTATATATACTATATGTACTAAATAAAATTCATTAATATAAATATATATGTTTGGATTTTATACAATATTTTCTAATTTTCATAATGTTTTTAGTGTTTTTCAATTTTTAGTTTTATCGTTTATATTTTTATAATATTTTATAGGTGATAAAATATAGTAAACTCTAACTAATATATTTTTGTATTTTTGGAGATATATTTTAATTTTTATGGATTTTAAAATGCTAAACATGGAAAATATAATTGTTTTCGTATTTTCATAAATAGGAAAATAAGTTTAAATTCCCTACTTAATTATGGGACAATGCTTTGATGTTCTTGTAGGAAAATAAGTTTAAATGCCCTCAAAAAATATGCTTGATAAATTATGGTTCCATGCATTTTCCCTACTTTTCTAAAATTTTTAACATAATAGAAGTAATTAATAAAGAAAAAATACACAAATAAATTAATACAACATTACAAGGACAAAATTGTAATTAATAGAAAATATTCATGCATTTTAGAATAGATCCAAGAATAAGGGGGAGTACCCTGCAAAATACCCACGCACCTCACATGGGGAGACACTTGAGGCAAACTGGGAAGGACCTAAATGCAATTATAAAGAGTTCAGGGGTCCAAGTAAAAAATATACCTAAAGTTATTACATGTTAAATAATTTTTACAACACTAAAATGAAATACAAAAAAGGAGGGCTTGGATATTATTTACTCTCCTACGGGGATCCAACATTCGAGGTGCTTTACTTATCCACATGGATGGCTCTCCTCGCATAATGCTTCACCTAATATGGACATCCTAGATTAGATCTGGCGCTCCTTCTACACCGGACGACACTGGAGAGGGTGCGAATCGTCTGCGGTAAGTGGATTGCAGTGGAATCTGCTTCAATCCACGGATGAATGCCACGTGTCGTCCAGAAGATCCAACGGCCTTCTGACCGTCCTCACTCCCTCCTCTCTCGAATCGCTACCCGACCCTCCCGACCCTCTCGTCCCCGACCTCTCTCGTCCCCAACCATCGCCACCCTCCCTCACCGTCCACCCCGGCCGCCAAGCCCTCTCGCCGCCCACCCCGGCCGCCAAGCCCTTTGTTGCCGCCCACCTCCTCAGGTCGAACTCTGCCATCGTCGTCCCCCATAGAGCCTCCATCCTCCCCATCCCATACGGGAAGAAGGTCACCCTGTCCCCCCTCCACACCACCGTCCCGTCAGGGAGCGTCTCCTTGCTCGCCGCGTGCTTCGAGTCC
Source organism: Ottelia alismoides (assembly GCA_037367405.1). Lineage (NCBI taxonomy): Eukaryota > Viridiplantae > Streptophyta > Magnoliopsida > Alismatales > Hydrocharitaceae > Ottelia > Ottelia alismoides. The sequence goes on along the minus strand of JAZKJV010010987.1, from coordinate 1,558 downwards.
CACGCCACCGGTGGGTAGAGCCTCATTGTTTCGAGGATGCACGCCTCCAACATCTTATTGTCCTTCAAGGATTTGTACCCTTTTGGAAGCTCCGAGACCATGCCACCATCTTCGAGATCAACTCCCACCTTGCTCCTCCGCCAGAAGCATGCTCCTCCTCCCCTTGGCGGCCGGGGTGGGCGACGAGAGAGGGCTTGGCGGCTGGGGTGGACGGTGAGGGAGGGCGACGATGGTTGGGGACGAGAGAGGTCGAGGACGAGAGGGTCGGGAGGGTCGGGTAGCGATTCGAGAGAGGAGGGAGTGGGGGTGGTCAGGCAGTCGTTGGATCTTCTGGACGACACATGGCATTCATCCGTGGATTGCAGCAGATTCTGCTGCAATCCACTTACCGCAAACGATCCGCGCCCCACTGGAGATGCCTGGAAGAACAAGTACTTCCCAAGGTTCGATCACACCTCCTTCACTGGTCTGTCCACCTCTCGAGCTCGGGAGTGACTTAAAACGATCTTGGCAGTCTTCCGCTTTAGGTGGAGGTGCTGGAAGGATCCATACCTTTCTAGGGAGAGGTCTGGAGCTCTCAGAGCTCCGGGGCACCTATGATTGGAAGTCCCAACCGAATCTCCTTCCAAGTGGGCTCTCTGCTCCATATACCTACACGAATAGATCAGAGTCTTTAAAGCAAAGCTTCCAACACATTTTTTATTGGGTGAAATGATGAATGAGGTGAGGTAGAGGATCTCCCATGATGGGTGGGAGATGGAAATCTGGTGCATCGATTCTTATAGAATCGAGGGGTTTAGTTGTGCAGGAGATGTGTAATGTGAAGAGGAAGAAGATGATGCATCTACTGAGTCGAAACAATGGTTGGAGTACAATAGATAGAGGCCAGAGCCTAGTTCTCCAGCGAATGAAATTTGTTTGATTTTACAAAGTAAGAGATGAAAAGATTGTGAATAAAAAGCAAAGATACACTAATTATTGAAATGCGTACTAAAATAGCTAAAAATGACTAAGCCCCAAAAATTTAGAGACCTGGAATCTACAACCACCAGATTCGAGCTTTGTACTCTAGAACTACACCTCGCCTGCCTTATCCTCACCGTGAATCAATGGGACATGACCAAGGGGATCACTCCAGCATGGGATTCTTGGGGTTAGGTGGTTTGAAGAGTATCAAAATTGAGCTAGAGGTGGAAGAAGAAGATTTATAAAAGAGAGGGATAGGGTGCTTTGCTATATGGATTTTGCACAAATCGATGAATGTTGGTGAGACATAGGATTAGGGCATGGGAGAACTTGATCTGACGAACTTGTTTTGTGAAGGTATTGAGGCGATAAAAGGCTGGTTTATGCATGAGAAATTGGAGAAGAAAGGGAGTTCACATTATAGAACATGTCTAGGATATAGAGGGGGATGTTGATCAGGGGTTAAAACTCCTCGGCTCCCCATTGGTCCATGTAGACCACAAAAAGACAAAGTAAAAATGAGAAAGGAAAGATAATGAAAAATAAAATAATAAATGATTTTATTTTAAAAAACTCAAAACATGAAATGATA